>CAWUFW010006490.1:198818-798818 GCA_963921515.1 Calotriton arnoldi
TAGTGCAGGTGCTTCCTTATATGACCACTTAGTCAATGAAGGCTCAACTGGCCAAGGTTAGCCTTATCTCCTTTCGTTTGGGGGGTTATGTAGGAAGGTGGAATCTGACTATATGGTTGCCCCCACTTTTTTATGGTGTTTTGCTGGTTTATGACTTAGTTGGACTGGGATCCTGCTATTCAGGGCCCCAGTCTATCTGCTTTCTCTGTAAAAAGGTTTCCATGTGCCTTAGGCACATCACTGATTGGAATCTGGAGTGCCCTTATAAGTCCCTAGTATATGGTATACTATGTACCAAGGGCATAGGTACCTCAGAGGCCTACCAGGGGCTGCAGCATGTATTATGCCACCCCTGGAAGGCCACCCAAACTGACACCACAGGTCTGCTACTGCAGCCTGGGTAAGGTGGTGCATGCACCCCTTACTGTGATATAGGTTACCTATATCACTAAATACATACACACATATAAACCTATAAGTCACTCCTAAGGCAGGCCTTATCAATCCTAAAGGCAGAGTGCATGGTTCCTATGTGAGAGGGTGCCCCTGCATGAGCAGGGCCCCTCTGCAGCGTTCGGAGACCATCTCTGATGCTGTTTGTAGTGCAGCCTGACCATATACTCTTAAGCGCATTATAACCTCGCGGTAAAATGCTAACTTTGGAATGGCTGCACCTAAACATGTCGTGTTTGGTGTCAAACATCTTGGAATACTACCCCCCGCCAATTCTGGCGGCGGGGGTAGCATTCCACCCTTCTAGAGGGAAAGACATGTTAACTCTGGCTAGCCCGGTAACTTCTTTCCAAAGCCCTGGCATCACAAAATGGATGCTGCTGCCACAGACACGAGTCTGGCCTCCTGCTGCTGGACGAAACTCCGGCAGGGGAGGCCTGGACAATAGGTTTCCTGTCCCAGGGAGGTGTGACCACCTCCCCAGACAGGATAATGTGTATTGGGGCTGGGCGGGAGCACTTTCGGTGTGCTTTGAAGTCCTGCACTGGGGGCACATTTGGTGTCCCTGTGCATACCCCAGTTCAAACCGGATCAGGGGCTTGCAGCCCCTGCTTTGGCGCGAACTGGACAAAGGGAAAGGGGTGTAGCCACCCCTCTGCCCTGACCCACCCATAGGTGGGGCCACAGAGTAGTCCAACCCCTATCCTTAGTATAAGTATAGGAACCCAGTCCTTAGGACTTTAGATTATCCCTGGACGAAACTCTGAAACTGAATCCTGGACCTTCGACGCTCTACTCACGATTAGAGGACAGAAGAATCTCCCTTGGGGTCAAGGAGTGACTCCCCTGCTTGGCAGGCACCAAAGAAGCATCTGTCCGGTTCGCATTTCTGAAGCTCCCGTCGGACGCCGAAGTCATCGCATCACCAGAGGTGGATTCTCAGACTTCCCCGAGGCTACCCTGAGTCCCCAGCAAAGCTGAGGCCCGTGGCTATCGTGGGTGACTTGAGACCGTGACCCCTGGACACCGAGCACATTTGCAAGTGCATCCTCTTCTGGGTCTCCCAAGAAGTCGTGCTTTGGGCTCCGAGTAGCCCTAGCCTCCAGCACCAACTGCACCGAAGATCACTGGCCCCCACTCCACGAGTGTCCTGTGAGCCAGATCCACGTGCGGCGTCACGAGGCTCCTTCGCGGTCGCTAGCCCGTTGGCTAGTAGCCCTTAACGAAGGCCAATCTTTTTCTAACTTGGCATCCTGGTTGCTCCAGGCCTGCCCTCACTTACCCTCGCTGGGTGAGTTTCCCAAACCTTGCTGGTCTGCACCATCGACGATCTTCCTCTGCATCGAGACTTGCCGTTGCCAAGGCTTGTTGGGTCCAATCCGGTCGCCGACACCTCAGCACTCGACAGACATCGTGTACCAGCCCGAATCCTGCTCCTGGTCACCGACAACGTCTCCTGGACCTCGTGGCTGAAGAGACAAGATGACCGTCAATGCACCTGAAGCACTCGACATCGGTGTGCATCTGTCCATCGCCTTCCTGGTCACTGGCTAGTGACCCAGACTCTGTCCCCTCTGCTTTCAGGTTCTTCAGAACTCCGATTCACTCTTGGATCTACCCGGACACTTTTCTCTTGGTCGCCAGCAGCACTTTGCAGCAGATCGCCATTCAAATCGACGACGAAACCCGACCCCGAAAGGCACCTATGCACCCGGCTTCCCTGGGTGAGGTAACACGAGTACTCCGGTGCTCCCGTGGGTAGAGACTCTTCAAAGTCCTAGATCTCAAAGGGTTTGGTCCAAGTCCTCTTTTAAGTGTCCCTTTTCTCTAATTTCCCGATCACGACTTTCTCCATAGAAGTCAACGGCGTATCGCGGTTGTGTATTTACACTGCACGCGTCTCCCGTGGGTCCCCTGTGTCACTACCTTGGGTGGTTCCTTGTGGTCCAAGCACTTCTAGAGGCTCTAGGCCTAGTGTCTAGTTCAGTCGTGGTTCTTATACCACTTTATTGGTATATGGTTTGAGTACGCCCCTAGGGCCCAAACGTGTATTTGTGCTATTACTGTGTTTAAATAACTTCTAACTTATGTACTTGAACTCTAGCCTCATAAAGAGACTAGAGGGGTGTGTTTAGTAATAAATACATATATTTTGAATATATACCTGGTGTGGTGCTCTTTCATTTGGTCACTCAAGAGATTATAGACTGGTAAAACAAGCTGCTTTACATTCCTTCAAGACTTAGCCTGAAGGCTGCTCTCCATAGCTACCACTAGGATAGCTTTCAATAAGGTTGTCTTTAACCTATCTCCAATAAGGGGTTGTTTGGACTGGTGCAAGGTGCCCACTATAATTAGTGGACAGCATATACCAGGCCAACTTCTCACATTGGTGTGCAGCGTGTGGGATTCCAGCTTGCTATTGTTTTACCAGATAATCTCAATTGAATTGATCAACTGAAAACCACTAAAGGTACCTAAGGTACATATAATTTAAGCTTAGAATACAGTAAGTTCTACTGAACTTAGAGTTGTGTGTTAAGGGATAGCACAACCCTTTCTACAACTCAAGAGAGTTTAGTAGGCCACACTAGAGTAGGTAGTGCATACACCACACCACACTAGTAATGTCTTTAAGGGTAGGATCTAAAGAATCCTTGCAGGAAGCCATTGAGCTTCCACCCTCCAAGTATGATACACTCCCATTCTTGGAATTGAGAGCTTTATGCAACTTGAGAAAAATAAGGACAGGCCAAAGCCCCACCACCCAACACCTCAAGGAGTTGTTGGTGGCTTATGACCTTAGTAAGCCCTTGGGGACTGAAGGGGTAGGAGCTGAGGGTGGGGCAGATGATGAGGATGGGACCAGGGGTACCAGTACCCCCAGCCCCCCTCTGAAACTGACCAGGAGGGCGACAATGGCCCTGACCTGGATAATCCAACCCCTCCTGAGGAAGATGAAGAGGAGGATCAGAATGATGCCCCCTTTGTCCCCCCAGGAAGGATTGTGAGTGTGCCCAGAAGGTCTAGATCTTCTTCTCAGGAGTCTAACCACTCTGGCACCTCAATAGGGAGCTCTGTCTCATCTCATAGGAGGGAATCCTCTCATGAGAGAAGAAAGAGGCTGGTTCTATATGAGGAAGCTCAGCTTGAACTCAAAAAGAAGCAACTAGCCATAGACAGGGAGTCCCTAGATCTCTTTAGAGAGAGAAGAAAGTTGGGACTAGAGTCCCATGGTGGCAACAATATCCCTAGAGATAGGGAAAGGTCTTATGACCATAGAAACCTAAACAAGATTGTCCCTCCCTACCAGAGTGGGGATGACATCCACAAATGGATAACTGCACTGGAGAGGGCCTGTAAAGTTCAGAAGGTCCCCCAGAGGCAGTGGGCAGCAATCTTGTGGCTCTCCTTTGCAGACAAAGGTAGAGACAAGCTCCTCACTGTAAGAGAAGAGGATGCTGACAATTACACAGTCTTGAAGAGTGCTCTGATAGATGGGTTTGGCCTAACCACTGAACAGTATAGGTTGAAGTTCAGAGACACCCAAAAGCTCAGACTCAAGACTGGGTTGATTTTGTAGATTGTGCTACAAAGGCTCTGGAAGGTTGGATACATGGCAACAAAGTGCATGACTTTTTAGGATTGTACAATTTGATTATGAGGGAGCAGATCCTTAATAATTGTCAAAACCAGCTTTTGCACCAGTATCTGGTGGACTCTGATCTGACCTCTCCCCAAGAATTGGGAAAGAAGGCAGACAAATGGGTCAGAACCAGAGTAAAAACTAGAAATCAGGGTGGTGACCAGAAGAAAGATTCTACTAAGTCCCAAGAGAAAGGTGGGGATAAATCTAAGGATAAGTCCCCTACAGGGCCCCAAAATTCCTCTTCTGGGGGTGGGTCCCAAACTCCTTCCTCTCCTGAAAAGAAACCATATTGCCATGTCTGTAAAAGGCCTGGGCACTGGAAAACTGATCCCAGTTGCCCCAGGATTGGCAATAAAGAAAATGTTCCTCCCACAACTACTACCACCCCTCCTGGTACTACCAGTAGTAATCCTCCAGTTGGGAGTAGTGCACCCAAAAGTTGGGTGCTTTTGCAAGAGGAACAGAGGTGAGCCCTAGTTTAGACAGGGACCCCTCAACAGACTCCTCTGACTCTGATGGTGGTATAGGATTTGCTACCTTTACCATGGGTCCCACAGCGTTGGGCAGGTACAGATTGGAGCCAATAATTAATGGTCAGAAAGCTGTGGCATTTAGGGACACAGGGGCTAGTGTCACCATGGTGGCAGGGAAACTAGTCCCCCCTCACCAGTTTTTACCTGAGTTTAAATACCAGGTGACCAACATTGATGGTGTCAGAACAGATCACCCCATGGCCATAGTCAATCTCAGCTGGGAGGGGGTCACAGGCCCAAAGAGAGTGGCAGTGTCCCCCACCTTACCTGTAGATTGCCTGATGGGCAATGATTTGGAAATTTCAGCCTGGGCTGAAGTTGAACACCAAACCCATCTTAGGATGTTGGGCGTCCCTGTAAAGGTTAGTGGGGCTGTGATGGCCACAGCCCCAGCCCAAGAATTTGGAGAGATGGAGCCTGAAAGAATGGCCCACTCTCCCCCAAAAGAGAGCACAAGGGTTGAAGAAAAGTCTTCTTCCCTCCAGACAGTAGGTAAGGGTCAGCCTCCTCAGGGAACTGACCCTACCCCTAGTGAAGGAACTGCCCCAGAGGTAGTCAGGCCTGGCCTGGCCCCACCCTTGATGGCAGAGGACCCTTCCAAGGTGGTACCCAGTCTGGAGCTGGTAACCTGCCCCTCTCTACCCTGCCTCAGCCAGCCCAGGGCTGCAGAGGTCAGGGAGGTCAGTGGACCCCCAGGGCCCCCTGTCCAGAGGAACCCCCATCAGCAGATTAGGGGCACCCAGTCTAGTAGCCCTAGCCAGGTGAAAACTCCTCTACACACTGAGGGATCCCCCATGCCTTTATGTAGGGACCTCCCCCAGAAGGACTCTGGTAGGCAAGGGCAAACCTGGGACCTGAAGGTTCCAAACCTGCCCTGTCCCTCCAGTAGTCCATCCAAAGGGACCCAACCCCCAGCTGTAGGCAGCCAAAGGTTGACCCTTAGAGCAAAGTGCAACTCAGTCATGGAAAGACAGGCATACATGGTGACCAGTGATCTGAGGAAGCTGAGGCCAACATTCCTAGGGCCTCACTTCCCTACTCAGACACCTCACCAGCCTTGTACTTTACCTAAGCACACCACAGGTAGTGATTCCCCATGGTGGAGACCCTCTCATACCCTTAGGGTGAGGGATTGCTTAGTGGACCATAAGACAGGGGGCAACCATGCTAGTGCAGGTGCTTCCTTATATGACCACTTAGTCAATGAAGGCTCAACTGGCCAAGGTTAGCCTTATCTCCTTTCGTTTGGGGGGGTTATGTAGGAAGGTGGAATCTGACTATATGGTTGCCCCACTTTTTTTATGGTGTTTTGCTGGTTTATGACTTAGTTGGACTGGGATCCTGCTATTCAGGGCCCCAGTCTATCTGCTTTCTCTGTAAAAAGGTTTCCATGTGCCTTAGGTACATCACTGATTGAAATCTGGAGTGCCCTTATAAGTCCCTAGTATATGGTATACTATGTACCAAGGGCATAGGTACCTCAGAGGCCTACCAGGGGCTGCAGCATGTATTATGCCACCCCTGGAAGGCCACCCAAACTGACACCACAGGTCTGCTACTGCAGCCTGGGTAAGGTGGTGCATGCACCCCTTACTGTGATATAGGTTACCTATATCACTAAATACATACACACATATAAACCTATAAGTCACTCCTAAGGCAGGCCTTGTCAATCCTAAAGGCAGAGTGCATGGTTCCTATGTGAGAGGGTACCCCTGCATGAGCAGGGCCCCTCTGCAGCGTTCGGAGACCATCTCTGATGCTGTTTGTAGTGCAGCCTGACCATATACTCTTAAGCGCATTATAACCTTGCGGTAAAATGCTAACTTTGGAATGGCTGCACCTAAACATGTCGTGTTTGGTGTCAAACATCTTGGAATACTACCCCCCCGCCAATTCTGGCGGCGGGGGTAGCATTCCACCCTTCTAGAGGGAAAGACATGTTAACTCTGGCTAGCCCGGTAACTTCTTTCCAAAGCCCTGGCATCACAAAATGGATGCTGCTGCCACAGACACGAGTCTGGCCTCCTGCTGCTGGACGAAACTCCGGCAGGGGAGGCCTGGACAATAGGTTTCCTGTCCCAGGGAGGTGTGACCACCTCCCCAGACAGGATAATGTGTATTGGGGCTGGGCGGGAGCACTTTCGTGTGCTTTGAAGTCCTGCACTGGGGGCACATTTGGTGTCCCTGTGCATACCCCAGTTCAAACCGGATCAGGGGCTTGCAGCCCCTGCTTTGGCGCGAACTGGACAAAGGAAAGGGGTGTAGCCACCCCTCTGCCCTGACCCACCCATAGGTGGGGCCACAGAGTAGTCCAACCCCTATCCTTAGTATAAGTATAGGGACCCAGTCCTTAGGACTTTAGATTATCCCTGGACGAAACTCTGAAACTGAATCCTGGACCTTCGACGCTCTACTCACGATTAGAGGACAGAAGAATCTCCCTTGGGGTCAAGGAGTGACTCCCCTGCTTGGCAGGCACCAAAGAAGCATCTGTCCGGTTCGCATTTCTGAAGCTCCCGTCGGACGCCGAAGTCATCGCATCACCAGAGGTGGATTCTCAGACTTCCCGAGGCTACCCTGAGTCCCCAGCAAAGCTGAGGCCCGTGGCTATCGTGGGTGACTTGAGACCGTGACCCCTGGACACCGAGCACATTTGCAAGTGCATCCTCTTCTGGGTCTCCCAAGAAGTCGTGCTTTGGGCTCCGAGTAGCCCTAGCCTCCAGCACCAACTGCACCGAAGATCACTGGCCCCCACTCCACGAGTGTCCTGTGAGCCAGATCCATGTGCGGCGTCACGAGGCTCCTTCGCGGTCGCTAGCCCATTGGCTAGTAGCCCTTAACGAAGGCCAATCTTTTTCTAACTTAGCATCCTGGTTGCTCCAGGCCTGCCCTCACTTACCCTCGCTGGGTGAGTTCCCCAGACCTTGCTGGTCTGCACCATCGACGATCTTCCTCTGCATCAAGACTTGCCGTTGCCAAGGCTTGTTGGGTCCAATCCGGTCGCCGACACCTCTGCACTCGACAGACATCATGTACCAGCCCGAATCCTGCTCCTGGTCGCCGACAACCCCTCCTGGACCTCGTGGCTGAAGAGACAAGATGACCGTCAATGCACCTGAAGCACTCGACATCGGTGGGCATCTGTCCATCGCCTTCCTGGTCACTGGCTAGTGACCCAGACTCTGTCCCCTCTGCTTTCAGGTTCTTCAGAACTCCGATCCACTCTTGGATCCACCCGGACACTTTTCTCTTGGTTGCCAGCAGCACTTTGCAGCAGATCGGCATTCAAATCGACGACGAAACCCGACCCCGAAAGGCACCTATGCACCCGTTTTCCCTGGGTGAGGTAACACGAGTACTCCGATGCTCCCGTGGGTAGAGACTCTTCAAAGTCCTAGATCTCAAAGGGTTTGGTCCAAGTCCTCTTTAAAGTGTCCCTTTTCTTTAATTTCCCGATCACGACTTTCTCCATAGAAGTCAACGGCGTATCGCGGTTGTGTATTTACACTGCACGCGTCCCCCGTGGGTCCCCTGTGTCACTACCTTGGGTGGTTCCTTGTGGTCCAAGCACTTCTAGAGGCTCTAGGCCTAGTGTCTAGTTCAGTCGTGGTTCTTATACCACTTTATTGGTATATGGTTTGGTACGCCCCTAGGGCCCAAACGTGTATTTGTGCTATTACTGTGTTTAAATAACTTCTAACTTATGTACTTGAACTCTAGCCTCATAAAGAGACTAGAGGGGTGTGTTTAGTAATAAATACATATATTTTGAATATATACCTGGTGTGGTGCTCTTTCATTTGGTCACTCAAGAGATTATAGACTGGTAAAACAAGCTGCTTTACATTCCTTCAAGACTTAGCCTGAAGGCTGCTCTCCATAGCTACCACTAGGATAGCTTTCAATAAGGTTGTCTTTAACCTATCTCCAATAAGGGGTTGTTTGGACTGGTGCAAGGTGCCCACTATATTTAGTGGACAGCATATACCAGGCCAACTTCTCACAGGGAATGTGAAGTGTGGAAGGAAGGTCCTCTCCTTTTGGCTCTTATTTTTATTGTTCAATATGTTTTGCCCTCGATTTCCTGGCTCGTTCTCTTCTGTCGTGCCTTGGGCATTTTTAGGCCTCCCTTGCCGAGTGATATCCTTGTTCACTGAGGTCTTTAGGTTTATGGCGTTAGAGACTTGTAACTTCTGCACTGTTCTTCCTAGCCGGTCATTGCCCTTCGAGTTTGTTCCATATAAGCCACCCCTAAGGTAGGCCCTAGGTAGTCCGTAGGGCAGGGTGCTGTGTGAGTAAAAGGCATGACATATACTATTTCATTTGACATGTCATGGTCGTGAAAAACTCCCATAGTTGTTTTTCACTACTTTGAGGCCTACTTCTCTCATAGGCTAACAGTGGGAAATACTTGATACATCTATTAAGTATAAATCCTGATTTAGAAGGAGTAGGATAGTAGTGTTTGGTGCCAATGGCTTGTAATGATAAATCCTCTTTAGTGGTAAAGTTGGATATACCATTAAAACATTAGAAATGCCACTCTTAGAAATTTGGCAATTCCCTCCTCTTAAGCCCTGTGTGCCTCTGCCTGCCTTCAATAGATGTCTGGGTTGGGTGACAGCTGGGCCTTTTGCATTCCCTCTAGACAGTCACACACAAAGGGCGCTGAGGTGTGTCGTTTACATCCTGATGGCCCATCACCAGGCGGATGGGCATTCCTGAGCTAAGAGGGGTGGGAGGAACTAACACTTGCACCTGAAAAGGCTTTGCCCAGTCTCCTCAGAAAAGGCCTAACGACCCTGTATTGTTAGTGTAGCCAGCTTGGAGCCAGTGCTAGTGGAAACAGGAAACCCCTGGAACTTCAAAGGACCCTTCTAGAAGTTTTTCCCACCTTACAGAACCAGGGCACAAATGTATAAATACTGGGCATCTGATCCCACCAACTTTGTACACTGCTGGACCTGTGGATGCTCTGCCAGGAAGAAGGACTGCTGTGCTGCTGAAGGACTGCTACTCTGTAGGACTCCTGCTCTGAGATAACTGCTTTTCTGCTGTGCTGGCCTGCCTGCTGCCCTCTCTACCTGGGTGAGAAGGACTGGACTTTCACCATTTGAACCCAGAGTGACTCAAAGGGCTTGACTGCTTGCCTTCTGTTCTGCAGTCTCAGGTACATCAAGTACTGCCTGCTACTCTCCATCCAGCACCTGGACTTTGCCACTTGTGAGTCCTATCCTTGCTTGAGGTGCCCCCTCCAGTACAGGGCCTCAGAAGTGGGTTTCTGTGCTGTTCTGCTTAAAAACTCACACAGTCCTGAATTTGCACTGGTCAGAACTCAAACATTAACCATTGACGCTGACGCAGTGCTGATTCAACAATGAATCGGGTCCCGTCTGTGAGGATTGGCGATGACGATGCGCCGGTCCGAAGGCATCCCTGCACATCTTGACATCGACACAGCACCTTCATTGAAAAGGGATTCGACACCGAAGCTTCCATTGATGGCACAGATCAGCGCTGACACTCGCCTCCATCCCCGGATCAACGACGACGCAGTGCCTCCCCGACTCCTCAAGCCTTCAACTTCGACACTTCGCTCCATACAAGCTACTTTCTTAGCGGTACCTGTCTGGGTCCTGGTGCCAGCCTGCCCTCCATCACAGTCAGCCCAAACTTTGGCTGTGCACCGGTCCCTCATGACTTCAAGTAACCTTTTGACTGCTAGTGACTTCTAAGCACTTTTTTTGCATTTCATTTTCAAAAATTCATTTCTCAAGTTCTATTTATTGGATTTTGGCCGTTTTGGTCTTGTTTTGTTCAATACATCAAGCTCTATTTTTCTAACCAGGTGTGGATTATTTTTGTATGGTGTTTTCACTGTTTTACTGTAATAAGTGTTGCACATATACTTTACACATTGCCTCTTAAGTTAAGCCTGCTCTGTGCCAAGCTACCAGTGGGTGAGCACAGGTAAATTTAGGGAGTGTATCTAACTTACCCTGACTAGAGTGGTGGTCCCTACTTGGGCAGGGTGCATACCTCTGCCAACTAGAGACCCCATTTCTAACAACCTTGACTACCCCAGGTATCAAGTACTCAGAAATGTAAGGGGATAATAGGTTTCCTTGCATGCCAGCCAAGCGCAGTGCCATGTACTGCAGCTACCCACATTGCCACAATGAGAAAATTTGAAAGGAAAAATTTTATTTCACGTTTTTGGGCATTTCCTGTTGTGGGCACTGTGCAATTTGTAATGAGCATGTTTGTTCAATTATATGAATTCCAGCCATCTGGCCTCCTCTCTTTCATTATTCAAGAGTGGGTCTGTTGCGGTGTGGCATAATATGGTATGGCATTAAGTGGTCTTGTAAGATGAGGTAAGTCTGAAGATATATACCCTGGGGTAATGTGACGTGGAGGGTATGGCATTGCCTGTTGTGATTAGCGGTGGAAAGTTATTTTGTGGTGTTGGACATCAGCGTTGTTCTAGTGGCCTTTTTTGTTGTGGTGTATGTTGTGATCGTGTGATGTGTGACATGCTGTTTGTGGTATCAAAAAGGTGATATGTTGTGTTTTTTTATGGCTGTACTAGTGTAAGATGGTATTTGAAGGTGTAGTTCTTAGTGACCTTATAAAGTAATGCCACTCCACATTATTACAAGTAGTACCAGACGCGTGATTAGGAAGTGACCTGGTAATACTATTACTGCATATATTAATATCCCCTGCTTTTCCAGTGGCAAACTTCACCTGCTCAGGACAGGTGGAATTTGTGAATAGAAAGGTGACTGTAATTTGAGAAAACATAGTATAAATGGCCCAGTAATACCTAGACTGTCATGTTCCTTGGCATGTCAGTGCCTGTCCATTGTTTAGGTTATGTAAGTTATATGACCGGAGGTTACAAAATTGGTTTAGGAAAGGCCTGGCCATTTTATGAGTCGCCCATTAAGCCTTTGCCACGCGATTGCTCAGTGAGCATTCTCTATGTACCTGTGCCGGTGTTACAGACAGTGTAATAGAGTGATCTAACCACAGCTACCTTCTCTCTTCTTCCTTTTGCAGTGGTTCTTTGCCAGCCGTTCCGCGAGGAGCGATGGAAGTGGTTCTCTGTGCCACGTAAGATCACGGCGCTCGAGGGGTCCTGCGTGGTGATCCCCTGCACGTTCAACGCTTCACTTCCTCTATGGGACAGACGTGTGGCCATTACCTGGTGCCAGGGGAGGTTTCGCAAGTGGTGGTTTGACGAGTGCCCAGTGGTTTACAACACCCAGGATCCAACAATTGTTTTGCCTCAGTATGAAGGACGCGCTCTTCTCGTGGGTGATTTGGAAGGTCACAACTGCACCCTACAGATAAACAACGTGACTAGAGAAGATGCTGGTGAATATTACCTGTTGCCTGGACGGGTTGGACGGATGGACTACCATCAGCCCTACCGCAGCGTTTCTATTGAAATTTCAGGTCAGTGTTCTGCAACCGGCCATAGTAAGAACCGGAATGTTTGAAACTGATACTTCACCGTGCATTATGGGTAGCACAGTGTAAAGAAGCTGGTACACTGGATGAGGTTGACAGGAGATGATCTATTGAAGGAAGATCAAGTATCTACATTGGTAACGTCCTACCCACACAGCGCCAGCAGGAACTGACCAGTGGGAGTTCTAATCATACTCAAACACGATGAAGGCTCTAGAATGTATAAACGCATTCTGAGTGTGATACACAGAACATGATGACACGCAGGTTATTACACACAGGTCTTGGGCCCAATTCACAAAACAGTTGTAAATGTACCCAGGAACTCGTTAGGGACCACGGATTACCATAGGTCATGGTGCATGGAAAATAGGAAATCGGCTCCCATCCACTACTTGGGTAGGAAAAACAAGCCCTAATTGTGGTTCACTGGGCCTCTGAGGCCTTAAGGCCCCCGTGCCACAGCACCTGCTACACCTCTGCCCATACACATCCTTTTATGAATACCTGGCAGGTACAAATGCAGCCTTTTCATCCATAAACAGAGTTAAAGCCTTGCATAGGGTTGTGAATTGGCCCCCTTGCTGCTGCCTTCCAGTAGGTGTGGCGCCATGACACAAGTAACCAGCTCCTATGCTAGTAAAACCAGCGTGAGAACAGACAGCTGGGGACTAAGTTACGGTGTGTGCAAGGATAAATGCAGGGCCATGCAGCACCTGCGGTGCAGAGAGGTCCCCAACCCTTTAGCCCCCCCCAACCCTTCACGGGCCCACACTGAGCCCAAGACCGATGAATATCGGTGACTTATGGGGTACTCAGGAACCCCTCATCACATTCCACTGGGTGTGTGCTATGCAACAGGCAGGGAATACGGCAATCTTGATGAGACTACAACCTGGCCGATTGGCATTTGTGATCCCAGCTAGAAATCTATTTTACTACCAGCCACGACTGTATACGTTCCAAAGCACACATTACATTAGGTACTGTACAAGTGAACCAGGGATGTTAGTGTTGAGTCAGAAAAAACAAGCATTTGCAATGCAATAGGACTCGCATTTACGCGAGACCTATTGCATTGCATTGCAAAGGCGAGTGCGGCGGGGGGATCGAGAAGGCACGGGGACAGTGGGAGTGTGGGGGAGGTGGGGTGAGAAATCACGGACAGCAGGAGGGGGTGCGAGAAGGGACAGCGGGAGTGCAGAAAAAATAGTGCTCACAATCTCAATCACACATACCATGCAACACTCAAAGTAAAGGGGCCAGTAGCCACGGAGGTATACAACTGACGAAATGGCCCTCATTAGGGGGGACTAACAAGCCTATAAACCAATCGTAAGGCAGCATTTAGGAAGGACAAAGACACAAGCCAATGAAAAATATGGGCGGGGGAGTGGGCGGGGCTTACCTCATGTACTGAACTACCCCAGATCTTCCCTAGAGCAGCGCTTGCGCGTTGACTCTAGGCTCCACCTAATGACTTGTGGTGGGAATAGTTCCTGCATGGCTGAAAGGGGCGTGTAATTTTTGTGTCCACATCCACTAAAATCATACATGTGTGCTGAGGGCCTGTGACAGTGAACTGAGACGCAGAACAGAACTTTGTGGTCTGAAGGGTCACTCAAAGTGCACACCTCTCTTTAATGGTACTGACTAATGTTCTTTCACAGGACTAGCAAATACTGTCAGTGGTGGCAGCAGGTACACTAGAGGGGCCAGATATTTTTATGTTACCTACATGGGAGGAGGTCTACCAGCATCACCTGCTAAAGAAAGGGTTCTGCCAGTTCCTTCAGCCCGGGTACTTTGCTCCATCCATGTAGGGCATGGATGGCACATGAATGTTTGCTCTGTAGATATGAGGTAGAGTCAGCGTGGCGGGTGTTTGCTTTTGACTGCAACACCACAGCAATGCATTTGGGATCCCCTGTATTAGAGTGACTCACAAAATGAAGGCAGGAGAGAGCCTGACAAACTGGTGATGTATATTAGAGTTAGTCTCCAGAGTCTCTAAAACATGACTGAATGTTTTTAAAGTGGGTCATGTGAAAGGGATGAGAGAGACAGAAGCCCCTTTTGAATTATAAGGCTCTGTTCCATTCCTGCTCCATTATTTCTCAATTTTGTGCACAAATTGCTGGCATTTCTGTATATCCTGATGCGGATAGCCCAGCTGCTTCTGTGCTGTCAGAGACCGCATAGCTCCACCAATTACATGGGGCTGAATAGCTAAGAATGAGGTAAAATAGGGTGTGGAGAGTGGATGTATGAAGTGGAAACGTGAAAGGCAGAGAGTTCATGTTGAACATGGAGAATGCATGTGGAAAGTGGAGAGCACATGTCCATGATCGATTTGAAGAACGGATTGCGGAAGTACAGGTTGGAATACATATTGTTAGAAATTGGGTTTCTGGTTGCAAGAGATGTCCGCCCTGTCCAAGCAAGAACCACAATCCTAGTCATGCTAAGTCAGAAACACAGCCTGCTCACCCTCTGGTTGTACATAGCTTTGCACAGAGCATTCAGGCTTAACTTAAGAGGCAATGTGCAAAGTGAGAAGATGAAAAAGGTGGCCTGTATATGTAAAGGGTGAAGAGGTTATGCAGGGGTTAGTGAGTACATGTGGAGGGCGGAGAGCACCTATGGAATGTGGAGAATGCATGTGGAGGGTGGAATGTGCTTTTTGAGGGCAGAATGTGAATGTGGTACACAGAAAGCAGATATTGAGTGCCGAGGGTGCATGAGGAGGGCCGATACTTCATGTGGAAGGCTGAGAGTGCATATGGAGGGCAAAGAGTGCATGGGGAGAACAGAGAGTACAGGACTAGTGGGGAACATATGATCGCGATGGATAGAGGATATCCAATGTGGCGTGAGAGTTTGGAGAGCAGATGTGGGCCAAGTGGGAGGATGTGTACACAGGGGAGAGCGGAAGTAGAGCATGCACCAAGATGTGGTGAGGTGGTATGGAGAGTGGGTATGGGCCGTGGAAAGTGTATATACAAGGTGTGCAGTGCATTTTCAGGATGGACAGCAAGAGTAGTGGAACGTACTGGATGGAAAGAAAAAGTAGAGGCGTGTGGAAAGTGAAAGTGGAGGGCATAGAGTGTATGTACAGTATGGAAAGTACATCTGGAAAGTTTAAAAGAGGTGGCTACAATGGAGGGTACATGGAGAGTTGATATACAGGGTTGAAAAACAATGGTGACGGCAGATGTGGGTGGCGAGTGCACGTGAAGGGTATTGCGTGAATTTTGAGATTGGGGATCCAATGTAAAGGGTTGAGAGAATGTGTTCAGAGTGGAGAGTGCATGTGAAGCATGGAAAGCAGATGTGGATGACAAGTTTATAGCGACAAGCTTATGTGGAGGGTGAAGAGTAGATGTTGGACAGAGAGGGGGTGTACAGAGAAGAAAGAAGATGTGGAGCAGAAGTAGGTTTGCCACCTATCTGGTTCTTGCTGGACTGTCATGCATTTTAAAGGCCATTCCAGTACAACAATTGCAAAAAGCAGCAAATCCAGTATTTTTTACCTCATAAAATATAGAAATAAAACAGCAAATACATAAGGAAATTCCTTAAAGGGTGTCTGGGAGTGGTCTAAATTAATTCTAAATGTTTACTAAAGCAAACCGCACTATAATGTTGGCACAGTGTCACAAAAGCATGTAGAAGGTTCCTAAGCAAATGTAAAGGCCAACAGAAGCAAATGTACAGGGTATCAAAAACATGTAGAGTGTCCTTAACATATGTACAAGGTGGCAAAATCATGTAGAGTTCCTAAGCAGATGTACAGGGTGGCAAATGGAAATGTATAGGGTGGAAACATCATGTAGAGGGTCCCTAAGCAGATGTAAGGGTTGCGCAATCATGCAGAGGGTCCCTTTGTAGATGTACAGGGCGGCAAAAACAAATGTTCAGGGTCCCTAAGCAGATGTACAGGGTGGCAAGAGTAAATGTACAGGGTGGCAACATCATGTAGAGGCAACTAAAGCAGATATACAGAGTGGCAAAATCATGTAGAGCGTCCCTAAGTAGAAGTGCAGGGTGGCAAAAGCAAATGTACATGGTGGCAACATCATGTAGAGGGTCCCTAAGCAGATGTACAGGGTGGCAAAAGCAAATCTACAGAGTGGCAAAATCATGTAGAGGGCCCACAAGACGATGTCACGGGCTGAAGAATCTTGTAGAGGCTCCCTAAGTAGATGTACAAGGTGGCAAAATCATGTAGAGAGTCACTAACAGGTGTACAGTGGCAAAACCAAGTGTACATGATGGCAAAAGCGAATGTACGGGGTCCCGAAGTAGATGTTTAGGGTGGCAAAAGCAAATTTACTGGGTGGCAAAATCATGTAGAGGATTCCTAAGGAGATGTATAGGGTGGCAAAAGCAAATGTGCAGGGCGGCAACATCATGTAGAATGTCCCTAATCCCAAAGACATGATGGCAAAATCATGTAGAGGGTCCCTAAGCAGATGTGCAGGGTGGCAAAATCATGTAGAGGGTCTCTAAGCAGATGCACAGGGTGGCAAATCATGACAGAGCATACATCGGAAAGCAGAGGTGTTGGAAAGTGGGTTAGTACTAGTAGTACTGGTAAATATGTATCTACCACTGGCAATAAGGCCACTAACGCAGTCTAGGCCTCAGTACAGGTCTCAATAAACTATTCCCTTGCTCAACCCTGGTAGCTTGGCTGCGAGCAGGCAGCCTTAACTTCGGAGACAGGTAAGTAAAGCAGTTAAAAACAACAATTCAGTAAATAATTAAGGCACAACACACAATAAAAATCGCATACCAATTTATAAAAATATGAAAAATGTCCATCTTTAAAATGACACCAAAATGACAAACATCCAATGTAGGGAACTGGAGATATGATTTTTTTTTAAAGATTTAGTACTATATAGCACTTAGAAACCTATAGCACCACTGGGACATCTGGTCACACTTGACCGGGACAAGGTCAAAGATTCAGGCCGAATGCGATGGAGCCCTTCTCGGATACTCCTCACGGTAGGCATTGGTTGAGATTTTACCTTCTGACTTAGAAACGTTTCTGGAGCTTTTTCTGCCAGTGTCCCTCGATGCTCTTCACCAGTCCAGATTAGGTGAGGGTTCACCTGCCTGCTTTTCAGGGAGCTCCCGGTCAAACTCTGAAAGTCGCACTTCCGGAGCTTTTCAGCAGGATGAACCAGCAAGTCAGGCCGGCGCGCGGTTGATGGTGGCCCGGTTGGCTCTCGTGGTTATGTCGGTCCCCTTATGGAGCTTTTTTCCAAAGTTGCTCCAAACTTCTGGAACTTCTTCCTGAAGTTCTTCTTAAGGGTCCAAAGTGTCCAAAACACAATCCAAACGTCTGAAAGCTCCAAGATGGTCCTTGAAAGGTTGGAACCACAATTACCAAAATGCACCTGGACAAAACCCTTCCAAATCCGCTGGGCGCACTCCAGGCAGGGGATTCTTGGTGGTGATGGTCCAGGTGAGCTCTGTTAACCTGCAACTTGCAGGGAATCCACTCTTTATTCCTCTTAAAGCAAGGTACATCCAAAGGTAGTCCCAGATAATGCAGCAGGCACAGTCAGTCAGAATGCAGAGCCTTATGGTGCAAATCAAGCTTCCAGCATGTCAAGCCTTCTTCTTCTCCTAGTTTCAAGCAGTAGATCTGAGAGGTTCTGCCCCTCTCACATATTTATTCAGTGTTCTCTGGGGTTAAGCAAGAGAGCACTTCTGTTCAATTAGGTGCAGAGCAGCACCCCAGAGCATGACTACTTCCTCCAAAGTGTGGCATAATCTTCTCCCAGAAAGCACTATTCCTCCAAAATTCAGTGTGGCTGAAATCTCAGCAGAGGAGCAAGAACTAGTTAAACTAAACTTCAGTATGGCTCATTTCCATAGCTCTTCTCCCCTACCATCTGCAAATTCCTGTCTTAAGCCTGCCATTTGTCTGGGTCAGAGGGGCTGGTGGGTACATGGACCTGGTATTCACTGCCTGTCCTATCCCCC
This sequence comes from Calotriton arnoldi, assembly GCA_963921515.1. NCBI lineage: Eukaryota > Metazoa > Chordata > Amphibia > Caudata > Salamandridae > Calotriton > Calotriton arnoldi. The sequence goes on from CAWUFW010006490.1 coordinate 216,939, forward strand.
TTTGAAGTTTCATGCTCTATGACCTCTCCCCCTGCTCTGGCATGTAAGTGTAGCAGAGCTCTCTCGACCAGATAGCCTCTCCCTGGGTGAGCCACTTATCACTTCAACAAAGCAGCCTGGCTAATCCTGTTAACTCTTACCAATCAGGGAATAGAGCAGGAAGGCTGAATTTTGGCTCACACACACAAAAGTGTTTTAACTTCTTTTCTGTATACTTTAGGATAAATTCAACAATGGCATATTGTTGGATTTATCAATACCATTCTCCTAACTCCTTGAATGGTATTTCATTTAATTCCTAGCTATAGTTTTGCTTTCATAAATTATTGCAATGTTATCCTATGGGACTAGGTATCTACAATGGGGAAAATGAAATGTGCAATTTCTCCATCACTAGGGCATATAAATCTTTTATAAAGGGCTTGATTATAGTTACATGGCCCCCCTACCCTGGGACATCTAGGGGAGACTTTAGAGGTCCTGAATATGCAAACATAGTGTCGATTCTCACTCCACAGTGCCCCTAACTCCAAAGTCGATTTTAGGAGGCACTTCACTACAATGGGGAAAGTGAAACGTGTAATTTCTCTATCCCTACGGCATATAAAACATATTTTATAACAACATGACCCCTCAACCCTGGGACTCCTTGGGAAGACCATGGGAATAGTCGAGTTTGGACACAATTTACATTTAAAAGCAGTGCTGCAACACAGGGCTACTTTTAAAATGACCTCAGGCTCTCAGCAGTGCACACATGAAAGTACAGAAAGGGTGCTGGCCTCTAAACTTCCATGCCCTATTATATTCTAGGCACTTTTATGCAGTTTTAATCCCCATGCCCTATTATCTACTGGGGATTTATAGGGTAGGTCATGCCAAATTGTAAGTGTACCCTAATATATAGTGTACTCTCATGTATGTGGGTGTTTTCACTGTGTTTCTAACATACCACTTGCCCCGGGCCTGGTTAGGCTGAGCCCAGGGACAGTCAGATTCAGTTGCAACCAGTTCCAGTCTACAAAAAAAGGGGCTGCACAGGGCACAAGGATGACTTTGCAACAAGAGGGTTGGGGCAGAGCCATGCGGAGTGGGATGTGAGAAGTCAGTATAAATCTGGATTGTTGAAAGAAGCAGAACTGAAAAAAGGCCGGACTCTGAATGATGTGTATTGAAAAGACAGGACTCAAGCAGGCTAAGAGTACCTGGAGCAGGAGGAATTAAGGACCCCTTCTGATTAAAAAAACAAGAAAAGTGTCAATCTCCCACTTTAGGAGCTTCAATACCTCACTTTTCATTTCTCCCATCTGACTTATACCCTTGCCATTCCTGCCACAGTGCTAGAATGCGTGTAAAAACCATCCCCGTTCCCTCCGTTCTTTCTCAAAGTAGACAAGGAGTAGCTGACTGTTCGGACATCTGCATGTAATTCCTTTACTTTCTGTTCCATAAAAACGCTGCTCCGAGGCTTGGCATTTCTCTCCTCGGTGTAAGCAAAATGAAGAACAAAGACCTGCCTAGGTACCATGATTGAATGATTGTACACATGCCGATTGTCTAAAGAAGGCCGGGAGGCGGGTGGAGATCAACAAGGTTGGTTGTAGGCATACTTTTACACTTGTTTTCAACAACCTGTTGTATCGATGACACCAGCCAAATTCCTGTTTCAGGATTTATTGATGGGACAATAGCAAGATACAGCTTACAGCTCCGGCTTCCTTCAACTGCCCAGCCACATTCTAAACCTTTCCCCTATATATCGTCCTGGAAAACACACACTAGACACCACTTCCACTTGACATCATCAGTAGCAGCTGCTACCGGATGGGGTGGTGGGGGTGTGGAGACTAATGTAAAACAAAAGAAGTTACCTGGAATGGCCGGCCGCTGCTTCTCCTCCGTCCTTTCCCATCTTTCATCTTCGTGTCTCGGCCAGCAGCAGGAAACACCCGGGCACACAGTTTCCCCTGAGCCAATCACAACAGTGCAATGCAGCGTTGTCATTGGTCTGGGCACTGTGGTTTGGTGCTCAGACGGGGACAGGGAGCTTATGCATGTTCGTCTCCAAGCTGTGTAATGGAGCCTGGTGGGGAACATGCAAAGTGCACATGACGGTTTAGCCGGCCAAACAGTCATGCCCACTTAGGGACTGTAAACCACTCCTCCCCCTGCTCTGGCCAGCCCTGCCTCGCCACTGACTGCAAAAGGAAAAATAAAATGATAATAACAGTATGTTATTATCATTTTATTTTTCCTTTTGAGCAGTGGGGCAACGCTCCTCTGCCTTTGCGGAGGAGCCACCACTGGACATCACAACTCCCAACACACTGCAACCTTTACGAAGTCAGGCAGACACATGGTGATGCTGCTCAAAATAAGCAAGGATATACCTATTATTTACAAGATTAACAGTCAAATTGGAAGCCTACAGCCTGGAAATAAACAAATTGTACCTGCTATACAGTACAATAACTTTACTGCCATTTGTGCTGCAATGTTCTTGGGCTGAAGTTGTGCTATAAAACTGCATGAAGTGTGAAATGCTGGCAATTATTACATTTTCAGTTTCTTTTATTGAGGACGGCCTAGTATTCAACCTGATGATCTTTGAAGTCCGGGCGGTATTATTGAGAAGCTAGCTGCTATTTATCCAGATGTTGTGAAAATATTGAATTTTCTCTGCTATTTACCTGGCCGCTGGCCAAATAGTAGAAATTATTTATTGTTTGTCCAGCGGCCTTTAAAATAGAAGATAAACTTCACTATTTACCCAGCTGCTGGTTAAATAATAGAGATACTGCACTGTATGGCCGACGGCCGTGAAAATAGCAGAAATTTTACTATTTACCGCTCCATTGGCTAAATAGTAGAGATTCTGCATTGTTTGACCAGCCGGCGTGCAAATTTCAGAAAAACCTCACTATTTACCAGGACACTAGCCAGGGCTTAATTTGTAAAAAAATTAAGTGCTAGGGCTGTTGTCTGGAGGCCACTTGCACCGCCTATTGCTGTTGTCAGCTCTGTCAATTATGATAAAAACATAACTAACCATTACTCTCGTACAAGTGTGATAATTCTGACAATTCCAGGCCTCCAAAGCTATAAAAATAGGTTTGGCGGCTGGTATTAGTCATTTTCAATCTATATAGAATTATTAAACAACTATTGTTGTGCTCATCTCTAAATTGGACAAACAGTGCCACCATGTGGTAGACTGACATAAGTTTTGTGTTCACACTTAAGTGCCGAGCATCAAAAACCATTGGCTCAAATAAAGCACTGCCGTAGGCTAAATAGCACAGATTCTGCACTCTTCAGCTGCCCATTGTGCAAATAGCAGAACTAGTTCACTATTTACCCGGCCCCTGACTAGCTAGTAGAGAATAAGCACTGTTTGGCTGGTAGCAGTACAAATAACCAGGAAACATCAAAATTTACCTGGCCACTGGATATATAGCAGATGTTTTGTACTATTTGGCCAGCAGTCAATCAAACAAAAAAACTTTACTCTTTACCCAGATGTTGGTAAAACAGCAGATATGTCCAATTAGGCCAGCAGCCATGCAAATTGAAAATACATGTAAATATTTATGTGGCTGCTGGGTAAATAATATTATTTGAGCAGTAGCCTGGCAAGTAGCAAAGAAATGTCAATATTTACCCGGCAGATGGCTAAATAGCAGAACTGCTGTACAGTATTGCTGGTGGCCTTGCAAATAACTTGGAAAGAAACTTCATTATTTGCCTGTTGGCTAGCGAAATATTAGACAGTGTGTACAATGTAGCCGGTCCCATTCAAAATAGCAGAGGGAATTCAATATTTACCCAGCTGCTGTCTGTTTTATTATGACTTATGCAGATTTTAACAGGTGCTTACACCAGGTAAGACTGCAAATAAGAAGTACACATAGTTGGTATCCATATCCTTATGAAAATTAGGTCCCTGATATATTATTTCAGTCACAAAAAGTGGTTGCACATTACGCACATACTTTTTGCAAATGGAATAGCATTTTGCAAACCGACATATGTCCTTTTGGGTTGGTTCAGAAAATACTGAATTGCAGGGGTTTACAGAACAACCTGCCTATTCAATATTCATTAGGCAGGTGCCAATCTTCTACCCTTCGTGATTGAGTGTAACCACAGAGAGGGTAGCCTGCAAGGGACAGCACACTGTTATTTCCATGACTGTAGTCCAAAATTAAAGCCCCCCCATTTCTTATTTTTTTAAAGCAGCCCATAAAGAAACCAGTGCTGTTTTTTTTTTTTTTAAAAGGTTTTCGGTTTGGAAAACTTCAACCCCTTAGGCTGTCAACATTATTCCCAAAGAGTAAGGGGTCCTAAGAGTTTCTCTTCCCATTTACAAATTGGTTATGACCTCAAATCAGGGGTCATTAGCTCATCAATGGTTGCAACAGCAATTGCAGTCAAACTTTCAATAAATTATTTTCTGAATTGAAAAGGGGAGGGAGAGAAACCCTTTCATGAACCCTCCTATTTGCAATTCAGGAGTGATTGCAGAAGTCTTTTTTACTAGTCAAAAGGGTTTCCCAACTTATAGAAAGGGATTTGTACATAATGATAAGCACTTTTGTGGTCACAAACCGTGTGTTTTTGTGACATGAGGCCTTTAGTCATAAAAGTGGCTTAGATGCAGGCTCTAACTTTTTAGTTTAAAGGTCACAAATGTTTGAATGTTTCCAAGTGACATGGCTTGGAATGCCTGTACTATCCACTACACCAAGGGCCAAGACAGGCGCACCCGCATAAACCCCGGTGACCGAGTCACCTTTAAGTCAGCCCTCAACAACTACCACCAACTCCAAAAAGAAACAAAAAGAAGCACCCTGGCAGACCGCTTTGAAGTAATCTCCAACCACAGCAAGGAACTCTTCAGCATCGTCAGAGAGCTTGCAAGCCTGTTAGCAACTGTAAAAACAATCTCCCCTTCCCAGGAACTCTGCCACACCATTGTGGAAGTAGTCCACCAGATAGCCACCATCTACAGTAACTTTGAACTCCAACCCACTGACCTTTACAATCTCATCACATCGACTGATGCCACCCATAACTACCCCTCACCGCATGGGAACAGCTCACCACTCGGAGCACCACAGCCACCATGAACTCCATCCACTCTTGAGCACCCTCGGAGCCTTGCCCCCACCACTTCTTCAACCTTGGGAGCAAGAAATCTGCAGTGAACCCGCCTCCATTCCCAACGCATCCATCACAATGGCCACCTTCCCTGAAGCATGGAAACATGAATAGGTCAGACCCCTCCTCAAGAAACCTTCCGCTGACCCCATTGTTGGACTTGGCCCTATTTGCAGGGTCATCCCTGAACTTTTCACCTTCCTCCTGTATTGTTTCTGACCTGTTTTTGTTGGTTTTAGGACTCTGGGCACTTTACTACTGCTGATCAGTGCTAAAGTGCATATGCTCTCTGTGTAAATTGTTATGATAAATGGTTGTCCATAATTGGTATGTTTGCCTTACTAGTAAAGTCCCTAGTAAAGTGCACTATGTGTGCCAGAGCTGGTAATGCAAATGCTACTAGTGGGCCTGCAGCACTAATTGTGCCACCCACATAAGTAGCCCTGGAAAGAGATCGCAGGCCTGCCACTGCAGTGCCTGCGCGCAGTTTGTTAAACTGCCTTGTTGTCCTGACAAGTGCACCCACTTGCCAGGCCTTACCCTTCCCTTTTTATGCACATCAGACACCCCTATGGTAGGCCCAAGGTGCCCCCTGGGCAGGGTGCAGTGTATGTGAAAGATAGGACATGTACTAAGGTGTGTACCATGTCCTGACAGTGAAAAACTGCCAAATTCGTTTTTCACTGTTGCAAGGCCATCTTGCCCATAGGACAGAATGGGGAGGCTGTGTAATATGTTTCCAGCCTATCTTCCCATTGTCTTGTGGTTTGTGGCCTCCTGGCCTGCCTTGCTACGTTGTCTTAGGCCTGGCTGCCATGCTGCTTTTCTTTGCACACGTTACTCTGAGCCATTGTTCTATCGACCTCTGCTCTTGCCAAGTTATTTTAGCACTGTCTGCGTTTTCTGTCTCTCACCTTTTCTCCTGTTCGATTTGGGCTCAGACTGCACAACATGTACAAGGTCGAATAACAACGTCTCCTTGTTCTTGCTGATTTGGCCAGTCTCTCGCACCTAGACATAACACTATGTACAGCTGCCATGGAGAAATTTGTGTGCTTTTAATATTGCGGTTTTCCCGCTCTAGACACACTTGGAGAAAACCTTTCCAGGGAGAAGAGCTGTGATTGTCTGCTGATGTAGTTTTGCATCTAGAGACTGAGGTATGGGGGTTCGCTAGTCAAAGCCCAGAGGTCTTCTATTTTTATAATAAACTAGCTTCCAGCACGGGGAGGGTGGTAAGGTCATTTAGCCCTATATCCACTGCTTTATGAGATGCTTTCCCCGTTTGTATTCTATGGAGTTGTAACTATGCTGATTATATTATTCTTATGCATTATGCTGATAGTACTGACACGTGTACTGTATCTTAGAGCACGTAAGTTGAAATAAACATTTTAACCTATACTGTGTCTCTTCTTACGCACGTTGTCGACAGGTATGAGTGAGTGACAAAAGAGTGTTCTTGCTTCTGCGAGTCTTGAGAGAGAGATACCGTGTTCTGGGTTGTCTAATCATTGGTGCATTGTTGCTAATGGGACGCTAAGGTTAGTTGGGTTGGGGTTTTAGGTGCTAAGGGTTATGGTTGGCTCACCACTATATTCCGAGGTCCTATTATCCTGTGCATAGCTCTGTGTGTGCAGAATCCCTATAACACCATAGGTTTAAGATGGAGAGGTGAAGTTTAGTGTGCCTGAGCTCACAATTTAATAACACATCTTTTTGTGAAGGTGGTTTTTGAATTGTGTGTTTATAAACCACGCTTTTAGAAGTGGCTGATTCTTTTGTACTAACAAATTTCTGTGTGTCTCTGCCTGGTTGTGGATTGACTGTCTGGATTTGAATGTGATAGGATCTTGGAAATGTCTTGACCCAGGGGAGGAGTAGGTGAGACAGCCACGGTTGACCTGCATCTGGAGTGTAGGGGGGAGGAGCAGCCCCTGGAGGTGAAGAGGCCTGGGCTGCTGCCATAAAACAATGGCTCCATCTCCTGCTGAATGATTGAAGATCCAGACCCCCACTATCAAAGGAAGAAGGTGTCACTGGCCGGGAGACATCCAGAACTGGTTTGGACAGGGGTCAGTGCCCCCTGAACACAAAGACTTCAAAGACATTTAGGGGTATAACTATGAGAGCTGAAACCCCTGGACTTTAGACTGATCAAGACTGAAAAGGATTGAAACTACTTCGCGGTCAAGAGGAACTTCTGCCAAGGAAGAACAGCTGAAGAGACTGAAGAGAAGGACTGACCCTTGCTGTGTGTTCTGGGGCTGGCCTGCAGTTTGCTGATTTAACTAAGGAGAGGCTAAGGGACTTTGCTGTGTGCTGTGTCCCCCTGCTTGAAAGGAATTTGCTGTGTGCTGTGTCCCGAAGTAACGTGTCTCCAAAGGCCCAAAGAGAGCTGGCTCCCTGTTTTGGAAACTCAGGAATATAAAAGTTTCCAAGTGTGTCTCAGCGACGCTGTGTGCGTGTGCTTTTTGTCAACACTCCGTCCATCATCCCCTTTGGTTTTGCCTTGTTCGCCCTAAGTTGGCAGGGTATGCCCAGACGTGGGTCCCTTGCTCACTTTGCTACTGGATTCAAGATAGCCTGGCTGATGAGGGCTGTGAGCCCGAAACCGGTCCCAGGATGCTTGTTTCCGGTCCAGGGAAGACATGGCTTGGCAGTTCGGGCTGGACTGTTCCCAAGAGGCACAGGGTCAGACTGATTTGCATATGGCCATGTCTGAACTGGGGTGGCGGAGTGAGCTAAAGAAAGATGATGGATTAAACCCAGATCAGTTGACTGGGGTGAGTTCTTGTAATGTTAACACTCTGTCCATCATCCCCTTTGGTTTTGCTTTGTTCGCCCTAAGTTGGCAGGGTATGCCCAGACGTGGGTCCCTTGCTCACTTGACCCTGGATTCACGATAGCCTGGCTGATGAGGGCTGGGAGCCCGAAACCGGTCCCAGGATGCTTGCTTCCGGTCCAGGGAAGACATGGCTTGGCAGTTCGGGCTGGACTGTTCCCATGAGGCACAGGGTCAGACTGATTTGCATATGGCCATGTCTGAACTGGGGTGGCGGAGTGAGCTAAAGAATGATTTTTTTTTTTTATATATTTTTATTGAGAGTTCATAGAGCTGACACACATACAATAATCTTATGTACAAATACATATTTCAAAATATTGAGGATCGAAAATAATTAACTTAGAACTAAAGTGCAAAGTGCAGAATTTTTTTCACAGATACTCATTTCAACCAAATACTTAGGTATACAATCAAATTGTTCCTAAAATACCCAAAAAAATCCTATTAAATTCATGTACCAGATAATAATTTTAACATTAAAACATACAAATAAAATACAGTGGTACTGAGACCGGATAGGTACATACATATCTTTTCTATCCTTTTACCACCTATTCCCTTATGCTTTAAACACACTCCAATATTTCTCATACTTTCTCAATGCTCCTGATCTTATTGCATATTTCCTTTCCAGTTCTTGTATTTTGGATAATTTTACCCTCCAAGCATTGAAAGTGGGCACCTTCTCTGTTCTCCAGAGTTGCAGGATTAATGATCTTGCTATTAATGCTGCTATAAACAGGCATTCTTCATACTCGATGATGTCAGGAGAACATCCCAAAACTGCAATAGATTCGTCGAGTGAAATATGGGCGTCTATTGTAAATCTGAGATATTTCTCGATCTCCTCCCAAAACGTCTTAATTTTTGGGCACTTCCAAATAATATGCGTCCAAGTACCTTTCTCTGTGCAACGAAAGCATTTATCTTCTGTTTGCGGATATATTTTATGAAGAAAGGAGGGTGTTCTATATATCAGCCATTTCGAATAATATTGCATGCGTTTAAAATTCGCCCCTCTAAATAGATATACATTAAACTTGTTTAACTTATTCCACATTGATTTAAGAATCTGTATATCTTCCACTTTCTTCCATCTATCTCTAACTTTTACATATAATAAGGAAGATTTGTTCTGGTCGAATATCTTAACCCAATCACTGATCCTCCTTTGTATAGGACAATTAAGAGCTTCACTAATCCTAATTTTATCGCACAGATTTTCTATATTTAACTTTTCCAATATAGATTTTAATCTAATAAATGACCATTTTAGAATTGTGTTGGAATGTTGGAGGCCCAATTCAATTTCCGTCCAAGTTTTCCAACAGTTCCCCTTGATGAAATCTTGAATTTGGACATATCCACTTTCTTCCCACAGCCTTAGTATATTATTCTCTAAGATGCCTATTTCCCCCGTGTAAATGTTCGAAAGTCTAGTTGAGTTATTAATTCTTAAAATATCATAATGAGCTAAAAGCTGGGTTTTTGTTTGAATAACCACTGTAAAGTCTTATACCGAACCTTCTTAGGGTACTTAGTAACTCTTGTAGGATCGATGATATTATATTCCTTTAGGATCTTTTTCATAAAAAATTATCTGCCGCTTGAGGATCTGGAAAAAAATCTAAAACTATAATGTGCAAATGTCGCATAATAATAATTTCTAATATTCGGAAGAGATAAACCTCCTTCTAAAACAGAATACTTTAAAGTGCTGAGTGCTAATCTTGGTACCTTATTTGCCCATATAAAAGAGGAGATCATACTATCTAACTCTTTAAAAAAGAAGTCTGTATTGCACAGGGAGCTGCACTAAAAGAAAATTAAACAGTGGTAAAATAGACATTCGAATTAATGCAACTCGTCCTATTATTGATAATGGGAGCTGATTCCACCGTATTAACTGAGAGCTCACCTTTTTCAATAATGGAGTATAATTTAAGGTAAAAAGATCTTCTACTCTCTCCGTAACAACAATCCCTAAATATCTCTTTGGGTGAGTATTGTATGTCTGCCTAAATTCTGATAAAAAGGAATTCACACCACAGTTGCACAAAATAATTTCTGTTTTGGTCTTATTGATTTTGTAGCCTCCCATTTCTTGGAAGTCTGCAAAAACTTTCATCACTTCCACCTGGGTGTCTATATTTGAGTCCAAAAAGAGCACAATGTCGTCAGCGTAAAGTTTTATGTTCGTCATTCCTTGCACCGGAACTGTGTGTGCTCTTTTTTCCCTGATTGCAATTGCTAATGGCTCTATAAAAAGTGCAAATAAAATCGGAGAAAGGGGGCAGCCTTGTCTAGTACCTCTATTTATTTGGCATATTCCTGTCTTAACAGAGTTGATTAAAATTTGCGCCTGGGAGTTTGTATAAAGTTGTTTTAATAAAAATATAAACTCCTTTGGGAAGCCAAACTTTGCTAAGATCGTAAAAAGACAATTCCAAGAAACAAGGTCAAATGCCTTTTCGGCATCTAAAAACCATATCTGTGCCTGAACTTTATTGAGATTAAAAAAATCCAAAGCCTCTAATAGAAAATGTGTATTAATATGGAGGTGTCTCCCTGCTATAAAGCCGCATTGATGCATCCCGATGAGTGACCCCACCATCTTATTTAATCTATTGGCCAAAAGTTTTGTAAAAATGTTGTAGTCAGTGTTTAAAAGACTTATTGGCCTGTACGAGTTCATATTTTCACTATCTTTATCTTTCTTTAAGATACTGACCACTACTGCAATGCGGAAGGATACGGGCGGGTCCCCTCCTTCTAATAAAAAGTTTGCGAGCCTTAAAAATTCAGGACATAGTATTGTAGAAAATGTTTTAAAAAATTCCGCGGGTTGCCATCCTCCCCGGTGGCTTTACAATTAGGCAAAGAGCTGATAACCACATCTAGTTCATCCTTCGTAAATTCGGCTAGCAGCAGCTCTTTAAAATTATTGCCCAAAATTGGAATAGGCAATTCCTGCAAGAATTCATCAATTGTTTCTACAGGGATCTGATGAGGTTTCTGATATATATCTTTATAATGTTTAAGGAAAACCTCACCTATTAAAGACGTGGTATTTACGCGGGTTTTAGTTACTTTATCCTGAATACATTCGACTCTATTTCGAACTTGCTTCTCCTTTGCTTGCCAAGCTAGTAATCTTCCAGTATACTCACTATGTTCATAACTAGCCTGAAGGTATAGCCTACTTGCCATATCCCCTAGTTCATAATAGAATTCCCTCATTCTCTTTTTTGCATTCAGTACTTCTTGTCTAGTAACTGGGGTCCTATTTCTAAAATATTCTTGATTTGCCTGGGCCGGACTGTTTTCTATCATCATTCTCTCCTCCTTCTTAGCCTTCTGTTTTGGACTCTCTTTTGAGGTAATAATACCTCTCAGAGTGGCTTTAAATGCGTCCCATATTATGTTAATTGGTGCAGAATCCTTATTTATATAAAAAAGAAGCTAATCTCCTTTTCTATTTCTGCACACCATTGTTTCTCAGCTAAATTGAGTCTATTAAAATACCATCTTCTTGGTAATTCATCCTCTAGCTTATCTAGGATAATTTCAAGCTTAATGAGGGCATGATCTGAGAAGGGATTTACTATATGTTCATATTTATTAACTTTAAGATTATGGGAAGTAAGAAAAACGTCTAGCCTGGATGAAGAGTCATATTTTGCCGAGTAACAAGAATATTCACGTTTAGCCGGGTTATTAAGACGCCAATTATCCAGAATATCTAAATCCGACTTACAACTCAACAGAGCGGTGGCAACTTGTGGTTTATTTTGTCTTCGGTCTTTTTAGTTGAATCCACCTCAGGATTTTGTAAAAATTAAAATCCCCACCCCATATAATCTGACCCGGTATGCCAGATAATGCTTGCTTTAACTGTAAGATAGGAAGCGGGTCATCAATAACTGGTGCATACATTGTAGCCAGAATAAGATTTATCTGATTAATTTTCCCATGTAAAAATGTCCATCTGCCACTCGTGTCTGAATGTGAGGCTTCGACATGGAATTGAACATGCTTGCCTATAAAAATACTCACACCTCTCTGGGCTGCCCCAGATACAGATGAACAATAAAACCCTGCCCAATTTTTTAACATTTTACTCGCGCTTGTTAGAGCACGAAAATGTGTCTCTTGTATAAAGATCACATCCGGGTAGTAACCTTTTAGCCAGCATTCTATCGCACTAGTTTTACATCTATTATTTAAACCGTTAGCATTTAAAGACAAAATCAACAATTTCTTCCTATTCATACGGGGAATTCCTATCTAAGGTGACATTATGCAGAGTATACCAAATGCGCATATGCGCCATGTTTTTCAATACGGCTTTTCTTTTTCCCAATAATAGAATATTCTACTCTTTCTATACACCACCATACATGTGTTATCAATTGTACAAAATATGCATGAAACATATCCACTAGGCAAAAATACTATAATGCTGAATATATAAAATATATATAAAATATATATAAAATATAATAAAATGCAATCATACACGCATTGGACTAAGACACTACTGTACAAATGAAGTAACCAACAGTGCAAATAAGCATTAAAGTGCAAATCACGCAACTGATAAAAACAATACAATACAGCAGTACAATATAGTGCAAATAGCAAATATTGTGCAAAATATGCATTAAAGTGCATTACGTTGCAATAAAGTGCAATAGAGTGCAGCCTTCCCTGTGCAATATATAATTTCTGTTGTATAGTACCACAACTTACTTTATAGTACCACAACTAAAGAATGATGATGGATTAAACCCAGATCAGTTGACTGGGGGTGAGTGCTTGTAATGTCAACACTCCGTCCATCATCCCCTTTGCTTTTGCTGTGCTTTTTGCAGCCTGAGACCTTTGTAAGAACTGCCCCGTGATCGTGTGCACCCGGAGTCCAAGTGAGTCTCAGCGATGCTGTGTGCATGTGCTTCGTGCAGCATGAGACCTTCGTGGGGATTTCCCCATGATCATGTGCACAAGGAGTCCAAGTGAGTCTCAGCGACGCTGTGTGCGTGTGGTTCGTGCAGCCTGAGACCTTCGTGAGGATTGCCCTGTGACCGTGTGTACCCGGAGTCCAAGTGAGTCTCAGCGACGCTGTGTGCGTGTGCTTCGTGCAGCCTGAGACCTTCGTGAGGATTGCCCTGTGATCGTGCGCACCCGGAGCTCAAGTGGGTCTCAGCGACGCTGTGTGCCCTGTTGCAGCCTGAGACCTTCGTGAGAAATTGTCCCGTGACTGTGTGTCCCGGAGCAGTCTTGTTCTCTGCTTCGATCGACAGTATGACCAGAAGTGCTGTGATTGTCATTGCCATCAGCCCGGACCGGCATCCCCAGAGGAGCTGTGAGAATTCACCGCCGCCGGCCCGAACTGCCTTTGCCAAGGAGAGACCTCGAACCATCACCGTCGGGGCTCCGAGTTCCACTGCCCAAGATCAACGAAGTCGCACCGGAAGCCCAACCCGCGAGGAGAGGAGAGTGAGATCGCACTCCCCAGGTAACGCTCAGCGAGCGTGCGTCGCCGCCTGGGGCGGGGTGCGGGCTATGAGAGAAACGCTCTCGGCCTTTCCCATCTTTGCAGCGCGAGCCTCCGCTCAAGTCCATATCGTGGCCCGTACTTGCCGAAGAGTGGCAGTACCGGGGCCGGAGTGTGAAACTGCACTTTGTTTTCCATCATAACAGTGTTGGGGGCATATTTTGGCAGTAGCTGACTGCGAGTCAGTAAGAGTGGCATAGAGACTGTCCAGACCGCGATCGGTGCCGAAGTACATTATTTTTGCATTATGAACTACCTGATTGTTGCATTACGAATTGCATTCTTTTTGCATTACGAACAGCCTGATTGTTGCATTATTTTTGCATTACGAACTGCCCGATTGTTGCATTTTTTTTGCATTATGAACTACCTGATTGTTGCATTACGAATTGCATTCTTTTTGCATTACGAACTGCCTGATTGTTGCATTACGAATTGCATTATTTTTGCATTACGAACGGCCTGATTGTTGCATTACGAATTGCATTATTTTTACATTACGAAGTGCCTGATTCTTGCATTACGAACTGCATAGCATTGCATTTGGGCTGCATTGGATCATCGAGAATTGCTCATTAATACTGCAAGAACCTACAAGTGCTTGCTGGCCTAATAACCGGCAAGGTGAAATATTACAATTATGCATATGTTGGATCTTTATAGTGTGGTCTCATCGTATATCTCTTTTTTATAAACATATAATTGTTTTTTTTATGAAACTCGTGTGGAGTCCATTTGTGGTGTTATCACTGTGTTACTGAGAGCGTGGTTGCAAATACTTTAACATTTGCCTTGGAGATAAGCCTGGCTGCTCGTGCCAAGCTACCTAGGGGGTGAGCAGGGGCTATCTGAGAAGGTGTCCTTCCTTTCCCTGACTTAGAAGCAAGGGTCCCTATTTGGACTAAGGTACCTACCCCAGCCAACTAGAGACCCCCAGTTCTAACACCCATGAACTCAAGAACTACCTCCCCATCTCATGACTTCCCTTCCCCGCCAAAGTCCTTGCGAAAGCCATCACCTACCAACTCACCAAACACCTGAAGACAATCATCCTGCTGGACACCTCCCAATCAGGTTTCTGCACCAACCACAGCACAGAGGCAACCCTGATCACTGCCACCGATGACAGCAGAACCCTCCTTGACCATGGGGAAACTGCAGCCCTGATTCTCCTTAACCTCTCAGCAATGTTCGACACTGTATCCCACGACACTCTCATCAAGAGACTCCACTGCATCAGGATACAAGGAGACACCCTCAAGTGGATTTTATCTTTCCTCACAGGACGAACCCAGAGAATCTGCCTACCACCCTTCACCTTGGAACCCAAGAGTACCATCTGCAGCGTCGCACAAGGTTCATCCCTCAGCACCACCCTGTTCAACACTTACATGAAACCCCTGGCTAACATCTTCAGAACCCATGTCCTCAACATCATATCCTATGCAGACAACATCCTCTCATTCTCAGAAGACCCCTCAACCACCAGGACCAACTTCCACAACTGCATGATGAGTGCCGTCCATGGATGAGGACCAACTCCCTGTAGCTGAACACAGACTAGACGGAAGTACTGATGTTTGGGAACAACACCTCCCCATGGAACGAAACCTGGTGGCCCTCCGAACTCGGACCCTCACCCACATCGACAGACCACGCCCACATCCTCAGCATCATCCTGGACAGAAAACTCACCATGAAACACCAGATCAACGCAGTCTCCTCCACCTAATTCAACACCCTCTGCATGATCTGGAAGATCTTCAGATCTCTCCCCGTCAGCACCAGGAAAACGGTCACTCAAGCCCTAGTCACCAGGAGACTGGACTATAGCAATGCGCTCTATGCAGGAATCACCACCCAACTCCTGAAGAGATTCCAAACGATTCAGAACTCAGCTGCCAGACTTATCCTCGACCCCCCAAACGGTCCCACATCATCACCCCCGCCACTGCAGGAACCTCCACAGAAGAGATGCCAATTCAAGATGCTGACACATGTCTACAAGGCCCTACATGACCAAGGGCCAGCATACGCCAACCACTGTCTAAACTTCCACCAGCCCTCCAGACACCTGCGCTCCACCTCCCTCACCCTCGTACACACTCCCCACATCCACAGGAGCCACAGTTGAGGAGCTTCCTTCCCCTACCTCACCATGAAGTCCTCAAATGACCTTCCCCTTCTCCTTCAAACATCATCCTCTCTTCTAGAATTTAGGAAGGGACTCAAGACCTGGCTCTTTGACGGATCCCAGCAAGAATCTAGTGCCTGACCCTCGCGGGTGATGAGCTGCACTCTATAAATCCGAGTTGATTGACATAACAACTTGGAAATCCCTTTATGAAGCTGTCTCATGCTCCACAATTGCTCCTGCTCCTTTATGTTTACCTGCAGCGGCGACTAATGATAAAGATTATTAGAACCTTGGCAAGACTAGTTAAAGCAGTTTACTCTTCTAAATCTATGTGCTTGCTCTTACTCACAAAGCTATAGATATGTACCAGGTCCAGATGTAGGATTACCAAAAGACTCCATATTATCAGAACACCTCTTTTTTCTGTAGCAAATTAGTGTGTTCTGGATCAGGTGAATTAAACACATCAAACTAAAGTATCTTGAAATAATGATTTGTAAAAGCAAAAACCAGAGCTGGAAATGTTGCATTCCACTGATGCAGAGATATCTAATATTTGGGGTGACTTTTGCAAAACATAAACTATTGCTTACAGCTCCTTATGAAGTGACCAACACAGTATAATTGAGAGAATTCATTCCAATCTCATGACAGGAGGAACAAAAACTATGGGACTGATTAGAGTTTCGAGGACGAAGTTAACTTCATCAGGAGGGCGGAGGACAAAACCTCCACCATCCTGGGAGACCTCTGCCCTCCGAATTCAGAGCTGTCTGCTGGCCCTTTGGACAACTCTCTACATTGACAGGAACTGTGGTCATGGCAGTACCTGTCTATGCTCGAAACATTTGAAGGACAGTACCATCAGACATGATGGATGACCAGCAAACTTTACAAATATTTTTGTTTTTTCAAAAACAAACTCCAAAAATGGGAGCTTGTTTTTGATAAACTAAAATGCTAATGGTCTTACATGCTTGGAGTTTTTTTCCGAGGTTACATGGTCATTATTTTTAGCCAGGTATTACTCTAAATAGGGTAGACAGTATATAGTCCTTCTTTCTACGGACTCTAGTCTGTCGGGTGATCAGAGGAAGCAATTCCATTGAGGAGCCACAAGCAAAGGAATGGGACTATAATTAATTGAAGTGTTATTGGAATATAAATGAATTTTCCCTGTAAATCAGAGACAGACATATCGCAACAAATACACAGAAGATAAGAAACTCACAGATATTTTTATGCATTCACTTTCTAACAAATGTTGTAAGAAATAAAAACACTGAATAAACAGAGACATTTTGTTACCTCTATTCTTGTGGCCTCAGATCAATCAATTCACAGTTCCACTTTAATACTCAGGTTCCATATCGGGGATGTGGATCCACTATTGAGGGTTCAGAACTGATTTGGGGTGATTCTCTTTCAATTGCCATTGTCTGGCTGTAGCTCAGACACAGATTTTTTGCTTGGTGCTGACTTGCACAGCAGTAGCATTAGTGCTGGCTCCAGCAGAAGTATCCAAAACAAGGACACAATGAAGCATGAGAACTCAGCACCTGGCTGTCATCAGCCTTTCTGAACAGTCATTAGGTACGGACAAAATGGCAGCCTTACTTAGAAACTTTGACTCCTTTGACCTACCCCTTAATCCTACCATCTACCTTATGTCATCACTGAGCAAGAACTAATCAGCAGCCCTTTGCTAAAAAAGATCTCACTGTATTTCTTTGGGTAGCCTTTTCTCAATTCTCCCTCACTTCTGTTCTGGGTCTCCATCTTCCATCTACAGGGGTACAGTCAATACACACCCACTGTGTAGGAAAGCTGCATCCCACTGGTTTATGCACTTAGACTTTCATCACACAAGGAGTCTTACTACTATGCACTTGTTACAAATACACCACACATACACACACATCGCACATACATGCATATCGAATGTCAGTGCAAAGATCTGGGGTCACACAGAATCCCTCTTTGGGCCCTCTGAGACAATCTATCTGGAGTTTCCATCACCCTCTTTTCTGCTCATCACAGCCTTCTTATGGTCCTAAGCTCCCCTTTGTTGATTGTCATAGGCCTTTGACCCCTTTGTTAGCCATTACCCATTTTTCCTGACTTCAGCCATCTCAGTTTCTCAAACCCTTTATGCCATGCTTCATAGACCACACACATTTTCACCAATCTACCTTTGAACTCCTCTGCTAAATTTCAGTCCCTATGCCCTCAGATTCACCCTCAGACTACTGTATCAACATCAGACTGTGTCTTCCATCATTCAGAGGCCAGAGGGTAACAGTCCCAGCTTTTTATTCACTTTGCATGCTCTGATTTTTCAGCAAATACTCACCAGTTCGATACGTGGGCTGAAGGTTTCCCGGGTAGGCAGCATAAGAGGCATGAATAAGAACCATTTACAAAAGGGATCCTAATACATGTGGTGTAGACTCACATAGGTGTCCTCCAGCTCCGGGTTTTCTTCCTTCTCTTCCAGGTCCTTCTATGCCTTTAGGCATTGGTCCTCCTCCTAGTCCCGTTCTAAGTATTCCTGGGTATGGTCATTTGGGTCCTGGTCTGGTCCCATTGATCCTCATTGCTCTGGTTGTCCTGGTTCCTTGATACTCACCAGCCTGGTCCTAATACCTCAGTTCCTAGTCCTCCTGCTTCACGTGGAACCAATTGGTTCTGAACTCTCATATCCTCCGTGCCATATTCCTTGTTCTGCTTATTCTGATCCTTCTAGTCGACCTAATCCTCTCCCATCTGGTTCCTAGTCTTCATGGCCCTGGGCCACCTGCTCCTGACCTGACTAGTTCTCCGGGTCCTCCTCCAACATGTCATGATACTCTTGACCCTGGTCTGCCTGCTCATTGTCATCTTGGACTATCTAATCCACTTTGTCCTTATCCTCATTGTTCAGGTCATCCTGTTCTTAGCCACCTGGCTTAGTCATCATGGCTCCTGTCATCCTGGCCTTTCTTGCCATAAGCCTCTTTGTCTTGGTGCTGCTTGTCCTGGTATGCCAGGTCCTGATACTCCTGGGCCTCTGTGACTTGATCCCTCCCCCCTTGGTTGTGCTCCTACTGGTCCACTGTGCCCTGATCCTCTAAGCCCTGCCCCCTTGGCACTTCTAGGCTGGTTCCTGGCCCTCTTGGTGCTGATCCTACTAATCCCCCTTGCTCTGGTCCTGGCCCTCCTGGCTCTGGTGCTCCTGGTATTCTTGGTACTATCCCCCTCATCTTTCTTGCTTATTTTGGCACCCTGGTCCTAGTGACCTGAATCTAGTCATCTTGGAGCTGGTCCTGATCCTCCTGTTCCTGGTCTTCCTGCTCCTTGTGCTTCTACACAATCTCATCAAGTTCCTCCTTTATCTGGCCTTTCTGCGCCTGATCATCCTGTTGCTCATCTTTCTGGTCATCCTGTTCCTATCCGTGTGGCTTAGACCTCCAGGCTGTGATCAGCCTGGACCTGATGTCCCTGGTCCTGATTCTCTTTACCCTGGTCCTTCTAGTCCTGATACTGAAGGTCCTGATCCTCTTTGCCATGATCTTACTGGTCCCCCTAGTCCTTTGTTTCCTGCTCCTCTTAGAACTTTTCCTTCTGACTCTGGTTTCCAGTGTCCCTGGTCTCAGCTACCTGGCATTCCTGGCCAATGTCATGCTATTCTTGTTTTTCATAGTCATTGTCCCCCTCAAAACGCTGTGCCCATTGTCCCAGATCCTCTTGGTGCTTTTGCTTATGGGTGTGTGCTCCTGGGCTTAGGTCTCCTGGACCTGACCCACCTGTCATCCTAGTCTTGGTCTCCTTGGTCCTCGTCATCCTGGGCCTTCTTGTTATATTGTGGTTGTTATCATAATGGACCTCAGGGTCCTTCTTCATTTACCCACTCTTGGCCTATCTAGCCCTGTTCCTGTCTGGTCCACTTGGTCCTTATCACCTTGTCCTGGTTCTCCTCACTGCCATCCTCCTAGCCCTGGTCCTGCAGGTCCTGATCTATCTTGCTTCTCGTGTCCTGACACTCTTTGAGGCTTATTTACTAGCCCATTGCACAGCCGGTGAGTCACATATTGCCCATATTTACAAGGCCTCGTAAAACCACCCTGCGTGGCTTTTATGGCCTTGCAATTTTGGCCCCCTTTCACGCATTACTCTGCATGAAAGGAGCATTCCATGGGTGTTGCTGTGGGTATTGCCACACAACATCCATGGAACCTGATGCATTCCCAGATTTGAAAGGTTTCGTAAACCTGGGAATTCGTTAGATTCCTACGCCTCCCCAGGGGAGGAGCAATGAGGAGAAATACCTTTATTTCTCCTCGTTTTTCCTTTTTCTATGAGTGTTTCACACCTCTCATTATTGTATGTGTGCAGGAAGGTGCCCCTTCCTGCACAAAAACAATCACACCGACAATGCAGACACCCTTGCACCAGGGCGCAAGGGTGCCTGCATTGGCGCATGGCAGCCCATTGTGCACCAGCGCAGGGAAAAACCACAGGAATGCATTTTATCTTGTAGATGAAGCACATTCCTGCCCCTTTCTTTCGATGCATGGCAGCGCAGCAGGAAGGTTTGCTGCACTGTTGCGCGTCAAAATATTGTAAATGAGGCTCCCACTCTTTGTCCTTCTAGTTTGAGATGTCCTGGTTCTGGTACTGCAGCCATTGTACCAGATCCTCTCGATCCAGGTTCTCTTTTTTTGGGTCCTTCTGAGCCTGGTTAATTTGGTCCTGGTTCTCCTGATCACCACTGCCCAGTCCACTTGGCCTTCCAGATTCTGCATGGCCTCACATTTGATCCTCCTCCTCACCCTAGTCCTGCTACTTGTAATGATTGCTCTGATTCACTTGATAATACGGGCCCTGATCCCCTAGGTCCTGATCTTCATGACCATCTTAACCCTGTTTCCTCCTGGGAATGACCTGTCTGGTTGTCATTCCCATGTACTCCTGCCCGTAGTCCTTTGGATCTTGGGTCGCCTGTTTCACAGGCTCCCAGACCTTTTTATCCTAATTCTTGTCCATCAGTCATCCTGGTCTTGCTTCCCTGGTTTATATAGTCCCCTGGTTTGCCTGTTCCTAATCCTACTGATCCTGCACCTCCTCATCCATATAGTCTGGGCTTAGTTCTGTTACTTCTTTGCCTGTCCCTCATGTACAGGATCTTCTGGAGCTGGTCCCACTGGAGTTGATTTCTCTAGCCCTCCTTGTCCCTCGATCCTCATGCGCTATCCCAAGCCTATGAGTCCTCCTGGTTTGCCTGTTCTACCTTGTTCTTGTCCATCAGACCACTGTCCCTCTATCATGGGCCTTCTAGTAATGGCCCTCCTGGGTCTGGTCTTCCTGATCCCTGTGGCATTGGTCTTCCTAGTTCCCATGTTGCGTATCACCTTGTTTCATGTAGTCCTTGTCACTCTGGTTTAGGGTCCTTGTGAGTCTGACCCACATTCTTATCCTAGTCCCACTAGGCCTGGTCATTCTGATCTATGGTTTCCTGGTCCAGCTATCCTTAGTGCTATCTGGTTGCGGTCTTTACGATCCAGGCACATTCGCTTCTGGTCTCTTGGTCCTCCTATTCTAAGTCTAATTTGCTCATGCGTCTTGGGATGGGTTGTTTGTACAGGCATGCATTGAGCCTCATGACATTAGTGGCTTTGCCTCCTAGGCATCAGGGGAGATGAGGGTCCCGTACCAATTTGGTATAAAATGGGTCCTCAACTTCGTTGCCTAGAATATCCTTACCCCTCCTTGAAACGCAATGCAGGCCTGTACAAATGTCCATACTGAATACGAGTGAGTAAATTAGACCTACAGTGCCTATAACGATCAAAAAAAGGGATTTGACTACTATCACTAAGGTCCTGATGAAGGCCCGCACCTGCCAGGGCAGCAAAGGCAGAAACATGTTGACCAGACACGTGTGATGTTAAGGACAGTTAGTATGTCTGAACAAAATCACAACTTTATCTGTTAATCTTACCCCTATACTCTTCACCCTTATTCAAATTTCACATTTTAAGATATAGGAGGTAATTTTAGACTTCACTTCACAGATCCCACCAGTACCCTCCCACGAACGGAGGTGGCACTCACCTGGGGAAGCAAGTACCCAGGTGCGAAACCAGTAGCAGCCGGCATTGCTCACGGGTGGGGGAGTGGGTGTGAGCGGTCGCAGCAGGGGATTCGCGGGGGCGCGGCGTGGGGATCGCGGGAACATTAAAATAAATAATAATAAAATTAAACTTACCTTTCTGCCGGGTGCCGCGTCTTCTCGGCTCCTGCTCTCCTGCTCTCCAACAGGAACAGGAAGCAGGCAGCCAGACTTCCTCCCCTAAGCCAATCACAACGATACAAGCAGCATTGTGATTGGTCGGGACGCCGCCCAGCCAGGGGCTAATGGGGTGGCCATGTTCTCCATGCAGGCTGCAATGCAGCCTGCATGGAGAAGGGCAGAGTGCGCATGGCTGGTTTGGGCGGCCCGAGAGGGCCGACCTGTCTTTGCGCACTCAGGACTGGGCAAACCACTCCTTCCCTGCCCTGCTCAAAGAGCAGAGCAGCCCCGCCCACCCGTCCGGTAGCAATGCGCAAAGCAAACATAACATTGTAATAAATTTTAGGTATTACCATTTTATGTTTTGGCTTTCTTGCACTGCGAGAAAGCAGTGGGGCGACGCTCCTCCGCCCTAGTGGAGGAGTCGCCCCTGTGCGAAACCGAATGATGATGGCCACCCAATAAGATACCATAGTGGTGATCACTTACACCACCAGTGGCAATTACTTGTTGAGTGTTTTGGGCCATAACTTAAGGGACCCATGCTCCTTAAACCAGTGCAGTTCACTCTCCTTTGTTTAAAAAAGATGAGTGAACTACCCAGGTCAGGGGCATCGTCAATCCCCGCTTTTGTAGCTACAGCAAGAAATGGGGATCTTGATGGGGCTCTTCATTCTACAGCTCGGCAGACAAAGGCTCATCCAGAACGTGAAAGGATGGGAGGGTGAGTGAGTGAAAGAATGGATGCATGGATGGATGAGTGAAAGGGTGGATGGATAGATGCATGGATGAGTGAGTGAAAGGCTGGATGTAAAGATGGATGGGTAGGAGGGAGGATGGATGAATGGATCGATGGAAGAGTGAAAGGGTGAATGAATGGATGCATGCATGAAAGGTGGATGGATGGATGTTGAGAGAAAGGATGGATGGATGAGTGGAAGGGTTGATGGATGGATGAGTGGATGGATGGAGTGAAAGGTCTAATGGATGCAAGAGGTGAAAAGCTAGTTGGATGGTTGAGTGGATGGATAGATGTAATGATGGATGAGTGAAAGAAAGGATGGCTGAGTTAAAGGGATGGCTGGACGGATGGATGAGTGAAAAGGTGAATGCATGGAAGGATGAATAAAAGCATGAATGTATGAGTGAAAGGATAGATGGATGAGTGAAAGGATAGATGGATGGATGGCTGGATGAAAGGGTGGACGGGTGGATGCAAGAAACGTTGAATGGATGGGTGGATGAGTGAAAGGATGGATGAGTGAGTGAGTGAAAGGATGGATGCATGAGTGAAATGGTAAATGGATGGATCAGTGGATGAATGGATGGGTTGAAGAGTGGATGATGAATGAAAAGATGGATGGCTAAGTGAAAGGGTGGATGGATGAGTGAAATGGGGGATGAATGGAGTAAAAGTGTGGATGTATGTAGTGAAACTGTGGGTGGATGGACGGAAGGATAGATGATTGAAAGGATGGATGAATGGATGAAAGGGTGGATTGATAAGTGATAGGATGGATGACTGGGTGAAAGGATAGATCAATAGGTTTGAAGATGGATGGATAGGGCTGGATGTGGATGGGAGGACGGATGGATGGATGGATGGACAGAATGGTGATGGACTGAATGATGAGTGAAAGATTGAATGGACGACAGAATGTAAACGTGAAATGGTGGATATCAATGGGTAGATGGAAGGGTGAATAGATAGATGCTTAGATGGGAGAAACAAGCAACTTCTTCTGGTGAGGGTCACGATGACCTGCTTCATATGCATGGTGCCATAAGAGCTTTGGATTAAAGTGGGGGATATTGTAATTTTTCGGCGACTCCCTTAACCCAAATACATTACTTACCTGTCTCCTGCTTTCACTTCCCTATTCCACCACAGAAGTCCCATTACTGTGTTTTATTCAGTTTACCTCCTGCAAGTATCCCAAAGCACTGTGCCCACAAGAACTAATTGTGTATTGTCAGCATCAAGCCTGTGTGGCCTAGATGCAACCTATCTATCTACATTCCCTTTCTGCTGCTGCTTGGTGACTGCTGCTGTTTTTCCAGATTGAAAAGACTAAGCAAACACAATGGCCCTTAACCAGAAGCCTAAAGCTAGCACAATGCCGCCCATAAGAGCCCAGCCCTAAAAATCATCAAAAGAAGGATCACAAACATTAAAAAAACAATGTATTTGCATGAGTAAACCCAACATTTAAGTAACATGCTTTAAAACCATACTCATTATTCTCCTAATACTCCTAGACTGCAGTGCAAAATATATGTGTGCCATATCCTAAAGCTCCTAAAACAGAAGTTTGATTTCTGAATTTCTTATTTGAATAGTTAAATAACACAAATGTTTATTTTAAAATTGATTTTGCTTTTTGTCTATAAATGGCATAGCTTAATCCATGCACTTACCTTTGTGTAAACTATTGTACATTTGTATATGCACTTACTTTCAATGATTTATACATGTTGTAGCCCCTTTACAAGATAGCCACCACCCTACCTTCGCCTGGAGTCACTTTTTTCTTCACGGCGGGCTAAATAAACACCTGCTTCACACTGTTTATATAGCTGCTGGTCAAATTGTGCATCATCTCTCCTATTCATCCTCTGGATGGCTAAACAGCAAAGACAATGTACTATTTGCCGGACGTTGGGTAAATAGCAGATATTATGCACTATTTGGCCGGCGGCCTTGTAAATAGCCATTTCCTATTGGGAAGCCTTTCAATTGTAATGTAGTGTAGTGTCGAAATGTAGATTGATACACATTCACCCTGTTGATTGAGCAGAAAGCTAGTACAGTAACTAGAACCTGCGACTTTCAGCTTGCACATGGGTTGCTGAAGCACTCACTCAACCCACTGAGCTGTTTTGTTGGTATGGAGTGTGACCTGCAGCTTACATAAAATTTCATGCAGCAGATGCAGTGAGTCATACAACAGTCTTTATGCGACTGGAGAATGTGAATGCAGGCTACACATAGATATGTGCAGTAGACTCTCAGCTTACTGAGTCATCTCCCTCGGACAAACCTGTAAACTGCGTGTTACACAAAGTTGCCGGAATAACCTTCATAACCCTTTCCAAATCCCTCATTTGTACAGTTCTTTGATCTGATAATTTGCTCAAGGTGGAGGAAGCTACAGGGGAGTCCCTAAGGTTATATATTCTATTGAATACATTAGAAAGCAGTACTTCCAGCAAAGGACTAAGCCCAGTTAGCACTCCTGTAGAAATACAAGTCAAAGGATGTGGCCAAAAGCCATGTCATGCTTTCATCACTTGGTAGACACAGCCATATGTTCCGGGTCCTAAGGGCATGTTCTGTGTACATTGATGTGCCCTGCAACTGCTTGGTGTGGTGGCATGATTTGCCTGGCTGGCACTGAGGTAGGGGTGAAATGCCTGGTAGAAAGATAGTCTTTGCTCCCAGTCCTTGCTGAGCATGGCCGAAGGTTGTGCACAGTGAAAATTGGATGGTGCTTTGAGGTGGGGTCCTGTGCAGACTATTGTGGGACACTGGGAGCAGAGATTCACTGAAGGCCACATCCTACATTCAATACCCAGAGAGCATGGCCATATGCCATGGTCATCAAGTGCTGAATACAGGTGAATAGCCACTTTTTGTGGCTGAAGGAGATGCTCTGTGGCCACTGATCTCAAAGGGATGTCCCCTGTAGGTACAAGGGTTGAGGTGAATGACCACTGCAAAGGCTTTGCCCTACAGGAACTAGTAGTGGAGTACTGGAAACATGGATGCTGATAGCATGTTATGTCTGAAGGCCACCAGTTGTGCCTAGAACCTGATGAGCAGAGGTGAAGGGTG
Organism: Calotriton arnoldi; assembly: GCA_963921515.1. Lineage (NCBI taxonomy): Eukaryota > Metazoa > Chordata > Amphibia > Caudata > Salamandridae > Calotriton > Calotriton arnoldi. The sequence goes on from CAWUFW010006490.1 coordinate 242,747, forward strand.
GGCTCTTTTGAGTCCAAGGCCCAAGAGGTACATTTTCACGAGGAAAGATAAAAAAAAGTAGACATTGCTAATTATGCCGTAATCAGTGCTTAGTGCACGGAATCTGCTTCTCAGACATGCCAATTACAGAAAAATCAAGCTGTGTGTAAAGTCATCTCAAATAAACTTTGCCCCTTTTGATCAAAATACTCTGGATCCTGATATAAAAATATGCATCACAAATGGCCCTCACACACTTTCATAGGGAGCTCCTCATCAGGAAAATGGTCAAATGTGTCCATTTGTGTTTTGTGCAGGTACCCCAACGCAGCCAACGGTGACCTACCCTCAAACAATGACTGAAGGGGTCCCAGTAGCAATCACCTGCTCTGTGGAGCACACCTGCCCCGCCCACCCACCTACCCTGGCATGGGACAAGTTTCATAGCAAAGTCAGCGTTTACCATGAAGAGTTCTTGGATGGAATATGGAGGACTGTGTTGCTGTTGAATTACATCCCCGCCGCAGAGCATCATATGAAGGATTTTGTGTGCTCCTCTACCTACCCAAGTGCCAAATCATCGTCTAAATCCATGAGATTGTCCATTAGTTGTGAGTCTTTTATCTTTAATTACTTGAAATGAATGTTGACATTACAGAGTCATTAAAATAATACAATGTGCTAAAATGTATAATCATCCAGATTAGAAGTGTGAGAGCTGCCCAGCCAATGAGAAAGCTTCTAACTACTGGGTTACTTTACACACACTTATAAAACATTTAGCGACCAAAAGCTCATTGTCCCGCCAGTATTTTGGTGTCCTAGTGCAGCTCTGTAGTGTTGTTTCTCAGTTTTTTTCAGCCTATGAGTGAAGAGGAAGGTGAAGCTTGTTATTGTATTTGAAAGAGCATTTGTATAGGCAGGGCTTTAAGTGGGATAAAAACAGTGCAGGGTCTCTAAAATTATATTTATATGGTTTCCTAGTGAGCCCCAGACCAGTAGTTTGGTGCCTTACTGAGCGTTCCCATATTTCATCCAGATATAAACACTACTGTCATACACTTAAAATCAGTTAAGACTATTGGCTTTGTCGATGTTTGATAGATGATTAGGATGAAAGAGTAACAGCAATCATTTTGTTGTAAATAATTAATTTATAAAGAATTTCAATTCTAAAAATTTTGAGACTGTGAGTTAAGTATTACTGAGGCCTGTGGAAGGGGTAGTGGTCTTCAAAGTGTCTCAATCCTTCCTGATATGTTCACTCTGTTAGTCATGTACACCCTTTTCCTCCCCAAATCTAGTCCTTCTGCATATCTTATATCCCAACGATTTCCTCTTCAGCACCTTTTCACTCACTCATGAATGCACTACCTCGCATCACCTTCACCTCACCCCCCAAACACACAGCACACCAACTCCCTTGTAAGCACTGCATTTTTTTTAACTTTTGCCTTGTCAATATTTTGACAACAATTTACCTCCTTCGCACACATTTGCACAGCATCACAGGCAGTCTGCAGAGAGGCCAGGGATTGGGTGAACATGTATTCTGAATACCTTTTGGGCCCACTGGCACAGCCACTGTAAGAAACTCTCATTGCCTTAGGCCACAATTCCAGAGTTCTCAATTGTGGTCTGTTATATACACATGGAGGTGACTCAGTATACAAGAGCAATATGATCACGAATAAACATACAGAAATGCAACATCCTGGAAAGAGGGAAACAGCTGACACTCTTAGGGAATGCAACACTAAATACAATATGTAATAATAATACTAGAACTAAATCACTGACATGGATTACTTTAATATTTTTTACATTTATTGTTCAGAAATCGATCTGTATTCTTACAGTTGAAGGAAAAAACGTGAATAAAGCATCCAATATGGCCCAGTTTCAATGTCCGTTTTAATTACTACCGTGATGAGAGCCCGATGGACCCAGCTCAATGAAAGCCCAGGGATGATCATGTACTTAACACTTTTTTAAATCAATGACCGGAACTGTGAAAAAATTGCACTGCAGTGGGCCTTTATAAACACCTGTAGGTGACTCAGTTCAAAGTATGCACTGCTCAGGAGAAATATGCTACAAATAAAATAAAATACAGAACCATAACTTCTTGGAAATAGTAAACACTCTCGGGGCCTGATTCACAGAACTAACTTACGTCAAAAACGTAAAGTTAGTACTTTTTGGTATTGACTAAATACACTTACTCATTTTGGTATTCACAGAAGGCACTTACTCATTTCGGTATTCACAGAAGTTAGTAGTCCTAACTTTAGGACTCCTAAATGCCTTCTGTGAATACCGAAAGTCTTAAAGTTAGGATTTTTCTCAGTTTAGGAGTAGTAAAGTTAGTAGTGGCCAGGCCAAAACAAGTGGTTTGGTACACTGTATCATTTAAAAATAAAATTTGAGTTGGGATCAGGCAGGCATGATGTAATGCTTCAATTCCCTGAACCTGCCATTTTTTTGTGCGCCAGATCGATTTGAACTCTATGGTGTCTTTCCAGTGTTCATAACCCTGTGTGGCTAATTTAGCCCTAAAAGAGTTGGAGTAAATCAATTTAGAGTGTGTCAGGATAAATTTAGAATGAGATGGCAAGTGTAATTTAAAGAAATAGGATTTCGGATTAGACGTGTCATAATCTGTAAAATATGTGAATTTATCTCTAAGAGTTTTGGAACTCCCGTGTACAGGAGTAGGACAATGTTCACATTGAGTATAATTAAAAACAGGTCTCAACGTGTTTGTTTTGTGCAAAAATGATGCCCATAATGTTGATAACAAAAGAGATCAGCATAATTGGCAGAATTTAAATACAAATCTTCTGCATCAAAAGCAGGATAATATTTCAAATCAGAAAACAAGGCATGTACTGCTTGCACATCCCAATCGTCAGAATGTATGTCCCGTGTTACCACATCTCCCAAAGAGACACAAAACACGTATGGCACTCTGAGGACCTCGGTCGGACCGTGGATTTCGAAAGCTACTTTATCCCAAACGATGCTATCTGCAACCGGGAATGCTGAAATGTTCACAAGTGTCTGATCATGTTTCATGATATGAGACGACGTGTGAGGGGCCAGAATTCCATCGACCAAGTTCACAGCAGAGCGTTCTGGCAAATAGTGGCCATCGATAAGCAAAAAGAATACTGGTATAAATCCAATTGACATGAAGAGAAAAATCAGGATAAGCACCAACCAAATGTAAGTCCATGGAGGGACCAGTGTTGCAGGGATTCTGCACAAATACAGAACTATGCGCAGGAAAACAGGACCTCAGCGAATAGGGGTGTACCAACCTATCACATTAGTACCCAAAATCCCAAACCGACTAGCTATAGTGTCTTATTCGTTCTCCGACTTACAGCGGAACTACCAATGATTAGACAATCCAGAACACGACACTCCCGACTCTCTCAGGAATCGCGGGAGCCAGACAACTCTTTCGCTCACTCACTCATACTTGTCCACAATAAGAGTAATCAGAGTCACGGTATAGTTTAAAATGTTTATTTTAACTAACGCGCTCTATGGTACAGTACACGTGCCATTACTAGCAGCAAAATGCATAAACACAATATAGTCAGCATTGTCACAATTCCATAGAATACAAACGGGGATATCATTTTATAAAGACAGTGGAAAAGGGCTACAATACCTAACCACCCTCCCCGTGGTAAGAAATAGTTTATTATAGAAAAGAAGACCTCTGGGCTTTGTCAGCAGACCCTATACCTCAAGGCCTAGATGAAAGGTTAACATCTCAGGACAAGCACAGCTCTTCTCTCCGGAAAGGTGTCTCTCCAAGTGCCCCAACCACATGCTTTGCTTGCAATAATAAAGCATACGATTTTCAGTAGTGCAGCTGATAACGCCGATTCTTATCTAATTATCTATAAGAACCTTCTGGTCGCCAGGATCTTTTTACCTGTTGAATAGTGTAAAGGAGAGAATCTCATCTGGTTATACATTAGCATTCATTTTGTCTGAAAGGACCACTGACTCCGAATTCAAGTTTGAGAATTTATTATCGCCAAAAATAACTGAACGTGCAAGCACCTCAACACGAGGTTAAAGAAATAGATGGGCACTAATACAAATAATAATCTACGCAAGAATCTCATCCGACTCAGGATAAGAAGAATAGAAAGTTCTAGGAGGACCAACCAGACTATGATTGCTCCTATTTCTAAGTTGCTCTTCATTGGCCTAAACAAGCTTAAAATCAATAGCTGTCCCTACACTAACGCTAAGTGGCATCCCTGCATAACGATTTTCCCAGGCAAGAAAGAATAAAAGGTGTCAGCTGTGAAGACTTCCTAAGAAGTGCAATCACATAGTACCTAAGCTCAGCTCTGTCCTTCTCTCAGGTCTCCCCTACCTCTTCTCTCCTCCTCCCTCAGGGCACTATCCCTAATACAAAAACCCCAATACAATTGTACACGCCTTTGTCACGCCTCCTTGGCCAGGTCTTCTTTCTTGTGCTTTTCCACTGAAACGGTGACTTCATCCTGGACGGTTGCGTTGACCTTGAGTCCCAGGCACCTTCTCCGCCGAAAGTATCATCCCTACATTCCTTTTCACTCCCGTACCATGCCTCCCCTCTCTCTAGCTTTCGAAAACAAAGAGTTAGTCTTACTAACGAGACATGTGTCCTTGCACCTGCAACAAAAGATACTTTCAACAGAAACCTTTTACTGTGCAAATTAAATCTACCGTTTGTACCCAGAGAGCCTTACCAAGAGAATCTTTTCACTGCCTACAAAAATAAGCTAACATAAGAATAAACCAGGCCTTCCCTAAGCATATATGTAGTCAGGCCTTTACATATAACTTTTAAACACACATCCTATGTTTCCCTATAAGCATTTTCATTACACTTCATATGCAAACAATGAATTACATGTGCAACTTTAATATGGTGCACGTTTAAACTACTGCAATTACATTACATCCACGAACTAATTTCTCTATGCATTATGTTCACACAATTTAATAAGCATTACATTACATCAATATCCTAACACCATTATGCTACTGGGTTCACTTTGTCTCAGCGAACTATTAATTCTTTACTAAACATACATGAATATGAAACTGAATATACGAATATATGTCTGAATACATGTGGGTGCGGCCTATCAGTGATTATGATGCACCCCTACAATTCACAAGAACATTTCGCTCTATCAGTTCCCCCCTTTGATGACTCCTGTCGTCACATCTCATTCTACTCCCTCGGAGAAGGAACCGACCTAAACAGAACTTGTTCCCATCTTCCCTGATCTGAAGTTCTCCATGCTCTTGAGCCTTTGATACTGATTGTCCTGCAGTCTTGCCAATCTCATGTCATTTTCCCTCAAAGCTCTCTTGACTCTGCCTGCTCGATACCACTTGTAGGCCTTGATCATAATCCACAAGCCAGCCACACAAACCACCAAAATAAGGAGTGGTCTCAGGAAGTACCCAAGGAATCCCTTTCCTAGGTTCGCAAACCAACCTCCCACTTGACCAAAACCCTTTCCGACCTTTTCCCAGGCCCCTTCTTCGGTCAAATCCGCTATCTTTGTGTGGATCATAGTGATGTTACTTATATATTTCTCCAGATCCTTGCTACGGTCTGGTATATAAGTGCAGCACTCTTGAACCTTCAGCATTTTACAGACTCCGCCCTCTTTTGCCAATAGGACATCCAAAGCAAGGCGATTCTGCAAAACCATTCCCCTTATCGACAACATCTCTCCTTCCACCAACACCAACGACTTTGCTGTGTTCATCGAAAATTCATCCACCACAGTCGCTAACCTCCGGATCTTCACATCATTCAAGACTACTCCTAGACTAGGTATCATGGCTCCAAAGATATCCCCCACAACGATTCCTGCACTTGCAGCTCTTTTCGTTCTTGAATGCTCTCCACCCTCCAGAAGATTTAAGTCTTCTGTATGGTAAATCTTTGGAAATATTATTGACAAATAACATGTTCCATACCAATTTGCAGGCAACCTCACATAAGCATTCTTCCCACATACGTAATACACCGTAGGTATCACTTGTACAGGACCTTGGAGAAAATCTTTTGCCACATCTGCCATGGTGAAAACATGATCACAAGTACTCTGTCCCACTGGAACCTTTTCGTAGTAAGTCTGATAACGCCTTATACACAACTTACCCCTCTGCTCCTTATCTAACGCTATAGGACCATAGCTTCCCCTGGTCTTATGCAACCGTTCTTCCTCCGTCCAATCTGTCCTGTGATGCCCTAAATCTCGGGATTCAGTCAGCTTTCTATACCTATCTTCAACCTGATCTACAAACTTTCTCTCTACATCCGACATCAGACAAGTCAGATTGTGTCTGTGTGCGAATGCTGTATCCAATTCCAAACTCAGGTATGAAGTACTTCCTCAGTCTGTCCTCGGTCTTATAATAGTCATACTTATTCAAATGCTTGTAAGCTGGGACTTCAGGAAGCACTGCGTCGAAATTGGAAAAGAAATACTCGAACTGCTCTCTCTCATAAAACAAACTAAGCAAAAGACTACATGAAATACCATAAGTCAGTGGAAGATGATGATACCTAATACCCTCATCCACCGAAGTAGGCAACTGCATACACACATAACAATCTTTCGCATCCATCACGTCAACATACTGATACAACAACTTAGCATACGCATTAAGCTTAAAATCACCCTTAGACAAATCTACATGTAATCTACGACTTTCTTCTAATATCATAGCTCTATCAGCTGCCCTGTCTACCCCCTTCTGACTAGGTGTGATAGGTGTGGGTGTCCCTGTCACTGCCTCTACTTCTGGCTCATGCGAACCAGTATATGAGACTACAACTACTATGATTATAGAAATTATCACACTACTTATAAGAATGCCTATAATCCACTTTGCTCTACGATTGGGATTTCCCGGTTCCATGATTTCGAAAGTTCTCAAAAGTCTTGGTTATCGCAAAGAACTCAGAAAAGTCTCTGTCCTTTATTTATGACTTGCTTAACCAGCTCGAGCAACCATGAAATTTCCGGGCTTTCCCTTTCCGATCACAACTTATTTACACAGTCCAGAAAAAGACTTCCCTAGTTTTTCGTTCCTCTTCTGTGGAAAGTCCCTAAGTTTATTCTTCTTCCACTCGGACCTAGGTTATCTTCTTCTTTTAGACTTTTATTTACAGTTCATAACTGATCCACAATGAGATCCTCATTGAGCAAGACCAGAACGTGATACAAAAGTTCAAGACGCAAAATCAGCACTTCATGTGAAAACGGCTCAACTCCAAAAGGCGGGAATTCGAGTCGATGCAAAAGCAAGTTTCGGACTTCACTCAGAAGCGGGGGATTCGGAACCGTGAGTGTCAGTGTTCCCTCTATCTCGAGCCCTGGCATCCGCAGCACCACCTTCACCACCACATTCGGGCTCCGACAGACCACTTCCACTGACCTCAGTCTTCCCGTACTCACCACCCCCTGCATCAAACACAGTGTAAGTCCACTCAGGGGTAGAGTATCTGCGACAAGGCACTCTTGTTCTCTTTGACCTTCGCCGACTGTCTTGTGCTTGGTCTTCGTCACTTGCTTCTGTTTCAGATACTTCAGACACTGGAGCAAGGTCTCTTTCAGGTGCTAACCTCAGGTTCAGTCGCCTCTGTCTTTCAGGCCAACTTTCTGCACGTCTGTTCGTTTGTCTGCCTTCCCCTTCTATACCCAGTGCACTACTTCCTCCTTCTTTTGAATTTGACTCTTCTCTGCCCACTGCACCAACTCCTTCTTCGGTGTCTGAGTCAGGGTTCGAACTGTGGAAACCCCCTTCTGCTTGCTCTAGTGCACCACCAGCTGTGTCAGCGACCCTTACAGCTTGACTTGTCCTCCCATGTGGCCTTGCCACATCCGCTGGGTTTTCATTTACGAGAGGAGCTGTTTCTTCCAAGGGTGCTGGAACTCTGCGGGTATGGGAAGCATGCACCCAGTTCGGCAATCCTCCACACTTTACTGCTGTGTTCGTGATCAGAATCACCTGATACGGACCACGCCAACGGGCATCCAAACAACTCTTCCTCACGTGCTTCCGGACGAGCACCCAGTCACCGGGACACAAGTCGTGGCACAGATCACTCGAGGCTGGAACCACAGCTGCTTGCATCTGCTGGGATACAGAACGGACCACATCAGAGAGTCCTTTACAGTAATCGAGAATCAAATCATCAGTGATGCTTATCAAGGCTGTAGCTGGTACTGCTGGCAGTCTCATTGCCCTTCCCATTAGGATTTCGTGTGGGGACAACCCAGTCTTTCTGTCTGGGACACTTCGCATGCTCATCAGCACCAAAGGCAAGGCGTCGGGCCATTGCAGGGATGTCGAAGAACACATTTTTGCCATCCGGGCTTTCAAAGTTCCATTAACTTGTTCCACGATCCCAGAAGCCTCCGGTCTGTAACTACAATGGAGTCTCTGGTCAATGTTCAATGCAGCACAAAGCAACTTCATGATTTCGCTATGGAAGTGCCCTCCTCTATCTGATTCCAAAGAGGTCGGGATCCCGAATCTAGGGATAAGCTCCCTCAACAATAATTTAGCCACTGTCAGAGTGTCACACCTGCGTGTGGGGTAAGCCTCCACCCACCGTGAGAATACACATACTATCACTAGAATGTACCTCAAGCCATTGCACCTAGGCATCTCCACGAAATCCAACTGTAATCTATTGAAGGGCCCTCCTGACCTTCCAATATGACTCAATGTAACTACAGTTTTCTTTCCGGCATTCATCTGTTGACAAGTAACACACCTCTGACATACCGTCTCAGCCATTGCTCGGAACCGTGGGTTATACCACGTCTGTCTGAACACTCTCATCATTGCGTCTCTACCAAGGTGTGCCTGTCCATGTATCAATCTTGCCATCGGACTCAGCAATTCCTCCGGCAACACAGCTCTCCCATCGTTTGATACCCACACATCCACGTCTCCTTTCTCACACCCAGCTTTGATCCATCCCTCTCTCTCCTGGTTAGAAACTTCATCCTGCAATCGCTTAAGCTCTTCCCAAGTGTCTGCCATGGTCAACATTATGCTGAGATCGGTTCCCTCTTGGCTCTCTTCTATCTCTCTTCCTGTGAATATGCATCCTTGTTCTGCGCAGAAGCGGGCTACCTCATCTGCGTAGTTATTACCCAAGGATACAAAGTCCTCCCCCTTCCCATGGGCTGAACACTTTACAACAGCAATTTCTTTCGGATGCTGTAATGCTTCTAACAATTGTCTTACATATTCTCCATTACGAATGGGTGAGCCAGATGATGTCAAGAATCCCCTCTGAGACCATAACTGCCCGAAGTCATGCACCACGCCAAAGCCGTATTGGCTGTCTGTGTAAATCGTGATTCGAGTTCGATCAGCGGCCAAACAGGCACGGGTCAAGGCAATGATCTCAGCTACCTGCGCGGAGCGTACTCCTTCTAGGCAAGCAGCGTCGACCACTCCTGAAATGGTACATACAGCAAACGCTGCTCTCAATTGCCCCACACTGTCTCTTAAGCATGAACCATCGACAAAGAAAATTTCATCTGGGTCAGCCAATGGCTCATCGACAATGTCAGGTCTCGGTTTGGTGCAAAGTTCGGTCACATCGAGACAATCATGGTCCTCACAATCTTCATCATCTGTGTTCGGTATAGGCATCAATGTCGCAGGGTTCAAGACGGAGCACCTTTTCAGAGTCACATTCTCTGCGGCAAGTATGACTTGCTCGTACCTCGTTAACCTATTGTTCGTTAGATGCTGGGTCTTGGTCCTGGTCATCAATAACTCAACCGAATGTGGCACATGTACAGTCAATGGATGTCCCATTACAATGCTTTCACATCTTTCAATGCTGACACCTGTTGCAGCAACGGATCTTAGACATCCGGGCAACGCAGAAGCTACTGGATCTAAAGTAGCTGAAAAATAGGCAACTGGTCTACGGACACCTCCATGATTCTGAGCTAACACTGCTAATGCACATCCTCCTCTTTCGTAACAAAACAATGAAAAGGCCTTGTTGTAATCAGGCATTCCCAGTGCGGGAGCCCTGCACAAATCATCTCTCAACTTCAGGAATGACACCAAGCACTCCTCGTCCCATGGTACCGGATCACTCACATCCTTGTGTGTAAGCCTCTGCAGAGGCTTTGCTCTCAAGGAGAAACTAGGAATCCACTGTCGACAATAGCCAACCATTCCCAGAAACATCCTAACTTCCCTCTGTGTAGTGGGTACTGCCATGCTCATTATTGCCTCAATTCGATCTGGTGACACCTTCCTCTTGCCTTTTTCTAATCTGTGTCCCAAGTACTGTACCTCATTCAAACAGTACTGCAGCTTGTTCGGGGACACCTTATGTCCATTCTCTGCTAAGTGGTTCAACAAGGCTACTGTGTCAATTCTGCAAGCATCTTCTGTTTCTGAGGCAATGAGCAAGTCATCTATGTACTGCACGAGAACTGAGTTCTGCGGCAACACAAGACTCTCAAGGTTCTTCTTCAGGATCTGGTTAAAGATCGATGGACTTTCCGTATACCCTTGAGGGATACGACACCATGTTAACACGCGATTTTCTAGCCTGAACGCAAAAGAAATTGGCTTTCTTCGTGGAGCGGTATCGAAAAGAAGGCTTGACACAAATCGATAACCGTAAACCACTCGGCTTCACATGGGATCTGGAACAGTATTACTGAAGGATTCGGTACCACTGGACAACAAGGGACAACTATCATGTTGACCTTTCGCAGGTCTTGCACGATCCTGTATTTCCCGCTCGGTTTCTGTAGTCCCATTATAGGTGAATTACAGGGACTACCTCTGATCTCTTTTAAAATACCCTTCTCAATGAAAGTCTCGATCACAGGTTTTATTCCTGCAATCGTTTCTGTCGACAGGTTGTATTGAGGTGTTCTTGGGAAATCAACATTCTGTTTCACCTCAATCCGCACTGGTTCAACCCCTCTGATTAAACCTATTTCATCGCCTGCGAAATCCCACACCACAGGCGACACTGCGTCTCTCAGATCATGTGGAAGTTCTTCCACAGTCACCATTGGGTACAGATCTATACACAGAAGCTGATTGGTAATTTTAAAGTCCGCATCGTCATCTATCGTCTGGACCTCCACTCCCCGTGGTGTACAATAAATCGTGCAGTTCAACTTGCACAACAGATCTCTTCCCAAAAGACAAACTGGACTCGTATCACACACTACAAACTGATGTCTAGTTTGGAAAGTACCTATCTTTACTAAGATCGGTTCTGTCAATGGGCTGCTTATTTTCTTGTTCGCTACTCCAACAACCTGGATCGATTGTCCCGAGAGGGGTAGGTTAGGGACTACTGCAGATCTTACAGTAGACCGGGTAGCTCCAGTATCAACCAAAAGTGTTGCAGGATTGCCCTCAATCTCTGCCTCCACAAAAGGTCCTCTCTGGTCTACCTCCAAGACCGCTCCAAGTGTGCAGTCTTCCTCCCCCTCAGGCACCGTCAGGATAAAGGGTCTGAGCTATCCTCATCATAACGTTCGAACAGGGGCATCTGTTGGTACGTTCGTGTTCCTTGTGAAAACCTTGGAGCTTGGGGAATCTGAGCGTGAGAATTGTAAACCCCCCCTTTCATCGTTCTAGGTCTCGTTATTGTGTTAACCACCTCTTGCGCGGGTGCCTGAGCCCCCTCTTCCTCTTCCTGTACCTGATTTGCTGGGTTCAAAGGACACTCGCGTTTCCAATGTCCGACCTGGCGACAAAGATGACACGCAGTGGTCTTCTTTAGTGTGGCCACGTCCACTCCTGTCTTGGGGTCTACTGGTTTTCCCTTTCCCTGTACCTGCCCATTCTGGTTTCCTTGGAAATTTCCTTGCTTTCTTCCTAAGGTCCCTCCACTAGGCTGACTCTGTGCTGTCTGCATCTGGACAAGCATCAATTTGTCTTTTAGCTTTCGATGTTTCGATTCCACCTCATCACTACAGTATCTCGCATATCGCAAAATTTCATCTAGTGGCTTGTTCTGCCAGCAGATCAAATGGTGCTGTATCATGAGGCTGATTTCCCCTCTCAGACCCGTTACAAACTTTGAGACAAACTGTCCCATATCCTTAGGGTCCAAAACATCTAACCCACTATACTGTTTAAAAACTTGCAGAAGTCTTTCATAGTATTCATGCACCGTTTCCTTGGGTTCCTGTACAGTCCGATCTATCTTAACCCAATCTATATCCTGAGGTGAAATCTTCGACTTCAACCATGTAATCACCTGCTCATACTTTTTCATGACATCAGGTGATGGACCATTTGTAACCGCCTCTCTTTTCGGTTCCGAAGTCGGCCACTCAATAGCGACTTTACATGCTGTCCACAAATCTCCTGGTACCACTATGTCAAACAAAGTGTTCAAATCAATCCACAATACTTTTGAAATCTTCACAAACCGCTCAACCTGCTTGTACCACTCCACCGGTTTTCCCTCAGCCGAGGAAAATCATTTGTAAATGCAGCCAAATCACCTCTATTCCACGGCACATGCACGTACCCTCCATTCTGTACTTCCCGTAAAGGAAAATTTCCAACACCCGTCGCCCCCCTCCTGGCGGCGGCGTTTCCCTTCTGCTCTCTTTACTGGTTTCTTTTTGGACCACCTTTCTTCCCATTTGTCCAACAAAATCCATATTCTCATTCCTATGATCAGGTCTCTGGTGTGCGTCTTTAATCCTGTGATTCTTTTCTCCTCCAACTCCTGATCACTGTAATGCAATCTATGTGGTCCCTGCAACGCTTTAGTTTTGTTCAGGTCCACCTCATATCTTTTGGCCAATTCCTTCAATCTATCATGTGCCATTCTAGCTTTTCGAGTCACATCTTTTGCTACAAACAGCAGCTCATCTGATCCATAAATTTCTATCCTTTCCAAAGGCAGACCCCCACTGATCATTTCGTCTACCTCTGCTTTCAGCCTCACTACGTCTAGCAACCTTGCCTGTACTGCACTCCTCAGTACGTCTCGACAACCCGAGCCATCTCGCTCATCACAGTCACTATTCTGTCCTTGTGACCTATTCCCTTCCATATTCCTGGAACCTGATCTGTCTTCCGAGACATTTTGTGCCCTATCTCTTTGCATCCTATCCTCTTGGTTCGTTACTGTTGGTGTCCACTCCCTCAAAGCTGACTTAGATTCCCGTAAAGACCTCGGTCTTTCCGGTCTCTCCTCTTCTCGCCCACATGAAGAGTCCGCAGTAGCCGGTAACGGCGTACTTGTCTCCATTGGTCTTGGGAAATGAACCACCCTTACTCCAAACCCATTCCCACTCTCACTGTTTCCTTCTTCCCTTCTCATCGGTACGGAGCTCCCTTCTCTCACTCGGTCTGGGTCATATACCGGTACTATAGGGCCAATGGTAACCGGTACTGTCAAGGAGTCCGGTAATCTTGTGTTCCCCGCAGGAGGCTGTGTTATCATAGACGCCGTAGCCCCCTCCGTTCCTGTGGAAATTCTTCCCACTACTCTCATGCTAGTCTGGTTCTGGCTCTCATCAACTATTGCCACTGCTGGGGTCGTCTTTCCCTCTTCTGAATCTGGGTTAAATGGTGGTGGCCTCTCCGCCAACATCCTATCCAACAAACTGTCATCTAGATCACTGTCGTCCTCATCGATTCTTGTAATCTTTCCATTTTGTATCAGCAGTGGGTATAACTTATCTCCTTCGATCGTGTCTGCTCTCCACCTTTTCTCCAAGGCATCCCACCTTGCATCTTGAAATGCCCTGACCGATTTCTTCACCCTTTCTTGGCATCTGTCCTTCTTCCTATCATACGCTGCCCTTATCCACGCATGTAGTGCCTCAAACTGTGTTGGTCTAGGTAGTGGTCGTAATGAAGCCATTACACTCTTGAGCTGGTACAGCACCTCTAACCTGAAAGTACCATATCGAGGGAACGACAATTCTCCTTCTGCTTCTGTCATTTTATGCCAATTCTCAAGCCAAATTATGGTATGCAATCCTACATTCTTTGCCATATAATGTGCTGGTGTATCCTCGGGAGGAGCTTCCTCTCCCTCCCGAACAACCACATGTCTATCACCTCTACAAAGTTCCCTTAAAGCTTTAAAACATTTCATGATGAATCAACTTTGTATTTGCACTCAAAATGTCCGCTTTTACTTCCTGATTCCAATCCACCAATCCCAGCGCGGTTCACACCAACCGGCCTATCGCAGCGCGGCACTGTTCTGACGTCACTTTTCCTCCGCTCGCAGCAGTTCCCCTCCTTTCTAATTCACTTGTTCTCGCTCGCATCTGTCCCAGTCATACTCTGAAATAATGTCCGTCCTACCGAACAATTACCTCTCTGACCGTCGGTCTTACTAGTGACCGACCAGCCTCTTGAGCTTGTTGACCTCAATCTGGCAATCGTCTGTCCGCGAAACGACCGGACAATCGCCTTTAGCACACTCGATAGGATTCAATCACTCGATGTTCTGCACACAATAACCTACGACCTGCGTTGGTTATTCACACACTCACTCATGTGTTCCCTATCTTCAGTGGGTCTGTCAATGACGTCTCGTGACCCCCACAACTCTGGTCAACGTTTCTCAACTCTGGGTGTATTCTACACCACAATAAATCTCCCGGTCCCGCGCGCGCTCACGGTCCGTTTCTCAATCACACAACTCTCGTTCCAACTCCGCAAGACATCACACAACAATAAAACACCGCAATCTACCAAACATCACTCTTTTCATACTCACTCTACTACGAACTGCTACTTCCGCCGCACCGTCACTCTCCGTCAGTTTTCCACGACCTCCGACATCCTTCTCCCGCGGTCCTCTGGATCAGCTTCACTCGGGCTCTATGGGGCAACTTAGTCTCCTATCTTGCTCTAGATCTCCCCTTACCATCAAAGGTAACCATCCTACTCTGCTACCAACTGATAACGCCGATTCTTACCTAATTATCTATAAGAACCTTCTGGTCGCCAGGATCTTTTTACCTGTTGAATAGTGTAAAGGAGAGAATCTCATCTGGTTATACATTAGCATTCATTTTGTCTGAAAGGACCACTGACTCCGAATTCAAGTTTGAGAATTTATTATCGCCAAAAATAACTGAACGTGCAAGCACCTCAACACGAGGTTAAAGAAATAGATGGGCACTAATACAAATAATAATCTACGCAAGAATCTCATCCGACTCAGGATAAGAAGAATAGAAAGTTCTAGGAGGACCAACCAGACTATGATTGCTCCTATTTCTAAGTTGCTCTTCATTGGCCTAAACAAGCTTAAAATCAATTGCTGTCCCTACACTAACGCTAAGTGGCATCCCTGCATAACGATTTTCCCAGGCAAGAAAGAATAAAAGGTGTCAGCTGTGAAGACTTCCTAAGAAGTGCAATCACATAGTACCTAAGCTCAGCTCTGTCCTTCTCTCAGGTCTCCCCTACCTCTTCTCTCCTCCTCCCTCAGGGCACTATCCCTAATACAAAAACCCCAATACAATTGTACACGCCTTTGTCACGCCTCCTTGGCCAGGTCTTCTTTCTTGTGCTTTTCCACTGAAACGGTGACTTCATCCTGGACGGTTGCGTTGACCTTGAGTCCCAGGCACCTTCTCCGCCGAAAGTATCATCCCTACATTCCTTTTCACTCCCCGTACCATGCCTCCCCTCTCTCTAGCTTTCGAAAACAAAGAGTTAGTCTTACTAACAAGACATGTGTCCTTGCACCTGCAACAAAAGATACTTTCAACAGAAACCTTTTACTGTGCAAATTAAATCTACCGTTTGTACCCAGAGAGCCTTACCAAGAGAATCTTTTCACTGCCTACAAAAATAAGCTAACATAAGAATAAACCAGGCCTTCCCTAAGCATATATGTAGTCAGGCCTTTACATATAACTTTTAAACACACATCCTATGTTTCCCTATAAGCATTTTCATTACACTTCATATGCAAACAATGAATTACATGTGCAACTTTAATATGGTGCACGTTTAAACTACTGCAATTACATTACATCCACGAACTAATTTCTCTATGCATTATGTTCACACAATTTAATAAGCATTACATTACATCAATATCCTAACACCATTATGCTACTGGGTTCACTTTGTCTCAGCGAACTATTCATTCTTTACTAAACATACATGAATATGAAACTGAATATACGAATATATGTCTGAATACATGTGGGTGCGGCCTATCAGTGATTATGATGCACCCCTACAATTCACAAGAACATTTCGCTCTATCACAGCTGTGTGTCATGTTATGTCTAGGTGCGAGGGACAGACCAGAACAGAACAACAAGGGGCATTGTTGATTGACCTTGTACATCGTGTGCAGACTAAACCTCAGAGCATGGCAGAGAACGCGAAAAGCAGACAGTTCTCATGTGAAAAGGGCACAAACAGAGTCTTGCGAAATCTATGCATGCAGAGTCGTGCGCAAAAGCAGCCTCATGGCAGCGAAGCTCATGCTAACTTAGCAGATGTCAACAATGGACCCATAATCTATACTACACCCTCCCCCTGGTAAGTCCATCGTATGTAGACATAGTACGAAAACAGAGTTTAAAAAGTGCGAGCAGAGTTCAAAAAGTGCGAGCAGAGTTCAGAAACGTCTATGGGTTTTTTTAAATTAAATGAAACGAACAATGGAGAAGGGAGAGAAAAAAAACCTATTAGGGAAAAAAAGTAATTTTGTACAAAGGCATCCAAAATCCAAGAATTGGTGAATTTAATCCATCAGAGTGTAGGAGCAAAAAAATGCAACACCCTCCAGAAGGACATCATTGTCGTTGGTAGAAAAAAGGGATGCCATCCAGTTTATCAAATCGAACGAACAAGTGTGCTCCTCATATGCGGGTGCCTCCATTAGCATCTCTGGACAACTTGCGTGATATTCGATGTAACTTTGAAGTAGGAGATTCTACGCAGCCTCACAGATATCCCATTGTGCCAAGATTCCAAGTGCAGCTGCACGCGCCATAAGGCCAATCCCAGAACAGTCCTGCTCATGGGCCACTAAGGGACCCATCAGCTGGTCGAAATCCGGGTCCGGACACGACGTATTGGAGACGCATAAATCCAACGTCCATGTAAACGGACATTGTAGACATGAAAAGACTGGTTGCACACAAGTGAAATATGGAAAGCGGAATGGCAACCCATAGAACACACCGAGAGTTGCCAGTGGTAGTGTACCGAAGCATCCATGCATACGGTCACGGAGCAATCGCAGCCGGTCCGGTCTGTGCAGCACTAAAAGAGGAGCAGCCATTGCTCAGCAGACACAGTAGAAGCAGGATTCCAGCAGCAAACGCCAGCATTAAAGGGAATCCACTAAAGACAATGGAAAAAATAGAATGAATGAATGCAGGTATAACACCAAATATTGTCTAAAAAGAATTCACAAGGCCAGAGCCGACAGCTTTAAAAACATGTGCAAGGCCTCTTGTATCAGACGCATTAAATATGCGGTGTATTAGCTCCCCAAAATGCAGTGGGAGGTTAGTGTTTAAAAGTGTTTGAATTTCGCTATCAGCGCTAGCCACCTGCAGGTTGAAGGTTTCTCATGCGGAAGTAAGGGCGACTTCTTGTTGGCTTAAAAGCGCCTTTAATCTGCTTAACTTGTTGAAATCTGCTTTCAAATTTGGTATTGAAGGCCAAATTGAGCTATCGAGCTGCCCATGCGGGGGAGGAAAAAGCACATTTTTACAACAAATTACGCGATCTGAAACCGTTACTATGTATGGTATGCCAGCCAGCAAGCCGCAGCATTCTTGGTTATTTAGAATAAGATAACTACCGTTAGTAAGCAGAGTGAAAGTGGGAATTATTGCGGGAACCGGATGACCTTTTAAAACACATGCAAGGTTCGGAGCTGACATATTACATGCTCTGTGCAACTTTATATTTTTGCAAACAAGGGAATGACCCACTGTAGAATCACAGTCCTTCCCTGTAAGGTATACTTCAGTTTCTTCCCGCAAACATCGGTAGGTAAAAGGCAAAGACCACAGTTCATGCAGAAAAGCGCTACCCAGGGGTTCAAAGCGGCCTAGTGGGTAATGTTTCTTATGGGAGCTGAATTGGAACAGTGCGAAAGGCAAAGATATAACCCCATGAATTAGCCAAACAGCAGTGTCAGTTTCCGCTACAGAAAAGGGCAAAGGGTCTATTTTTTCTATGTGTAGAAGAGTGTAAATTGCATCTTTCATGGACATGAACTGCTGTTTGTCAGTCAAATTAAATGGTAAAACTAAAGCAGTCGCATTTAAATAATCCCATGGTACTTTTCCCATTTTTAGAGTTTGTAAAGTCCATGCGAACTGCATTACAGAACGCAATTGATTTTGACCATGATATAACAGAGACACATCTTCTTGCACAATATCAATAACAGAAGAAACACTATTATCCAATGTGTAAATCCGGGAAGATAGTGTGTTAATACTATTATCGGCAACAGCTAGAACCTTTTCTAAGTTTGCTTGGTCAATTTCCCGCAAACGTGACGCCGCTTCAATCTGTGAAAGTTTCCATATTTCATTGTAAGCTGCGTAAAAGAATCTCTTTGATCTAGGAACCCTGGGTCCCAAGACAAAGGCGGCCAAATTAATGTTATTGGACAACAACGATAAATGTTGTTTAACGGACGATAGTGTATGGAGCTGCAACCACTGTTGACATAATTTTCCAACCGAATAGATTGTTACCGAATGTGTATCTGGAAATCTTGGGTCGGGCCTGTCTTGCATATAGCCTAAACTAGTTTTATGAAAACGGAGTTGGCAGGCATTCGAATTCGTCTGCCAAACTAGCCAACCCAAAGGATCCATTTCAAATATATTAAACGTGTTATTTTGAAACAAAGATTGTAAGGCAATAATGGTATAATTCGTGTATATGCGGCAATTATTATACCCAGCTAAAGAGGGAATTGCAGGGGCGTTTAACTTTTTTGCCGTTGCCAAACCAAAACAAGTTGTCTGGTAAACTGTTTCATTTAAAAACAAAATTTGTGTTGGGATGAGGCAGGCACGATGTAATGCTTCAGTGCCCCGCACCTGCCAGGTCTTGGAACCCCAGATCGATTTCAAATCAATGGTGGCCTTCCAGTGATCATAACCCCTGATTGACAGATCATGTCTGAAAGAATTTGAATAAATTAATTTCATATGGGTCAACATTACTTTGGGAGTTGAAGGAACATTTAATTTAAAATAATAGGACTCAGGTGTTGACCTATCAAAGTCTGTAAAATATGTAAATTGTAAGTATTCTCGAACTACCTTTTATTGGTGTAGGGCAATGTTCCCACTGTGTGTAATTGACAACAGGGCGTAATGTATTAGTCTTATGTAGGAAATGATGCCCATAATGTTGATAACAGAACAAATCGGCAGAATTGGCAGAATTTAAATATAAATCTTCAGCATTAAAAGCGGCATAATACTTCAAATCGGAAAACAATGATTGTATTGCATGCACATCCCAGTCGTCTGAGCGTATGTCCTGTGTTAACACATCACCCATGGAGACACGAAAGACGTATGGAACGTTGATAATTTCCGTCGGGCCATGGACCTGAAAATCTACTTTATCCCAGATAATGCCACCCGCAACTGGGAATGCTGAAATGTTAACAAGAGATTGGTCACGCTTCATGATGTGGGAAGATGAGTGAGGGGCTAGAATACCATCAACCAAGTTCACAGCAGAGCGTTCTGGTAAGTTGTGACCATAGATGAGTAGGAAAAACACCGTCACAAAACGAATTGACATGAAGAGAAAAATGGCGATCACTATTAAACAGATGTATGTCCAAGGAGGGACCAAATAAGTCTGTTTAAACCAGGAAACAAAAATAGACAATTTGGTAAGGCCAATTGAAGTGGTGGAGGACGAGTCAAAAGAAAAGCTGCAATGGTGTAAAGGGCCTTCGGGCAAGCCATGCAAAGACTCACTCGTGGGATAAGTATACTCAAATTCCTCATTGCAGGAGAGAGCAGGAGGGACAGGTAAATGGTCAACAACAGGGTCCATCTCGATGACAGTGTCATGTGGTGAGCTGAAAGATGCGTCAACCCCAGAATTTCTCGAAATTGTGGGGCACGAAACAGCAGGCATCACACTATTATAAATTGGCCAGATGTTGTAGCTTGACATTGTCAATTGAGATGTATCTGTTGTCCTTGCAACCAGGAAGCGGTGGTAAAATGACTGTACGAGTACCCTTCAAGCCAAGCACTGGAACAGGTGCACGATAAGAGGGACCACATTCTTTTTTGTTCTCCAACTTCTCTCGGACCAGCTCACCAACTTTCGGAAGCCAGCCGGCCACCAGAATCAGCAGCGCAGCATCTGTTGCCGAAGGCAAATGTTCAGTAGCAAGACAGGCACGGGCCTCTTGTAGGTCCTATAACATAGTAGAATGATTATCTAAGTCAAAGGTCGCGGCTGCCGCCGCAACGTCTAGACCATCAAGGTCCGGCACAAACATTTTGATGCCAAAGAGCATCTCGTATGGGGTCGGCCCACCCAGAGGTCTTCTAGGGAGATTATTAAGTGCACGTTGAACCCCATACAAGTGGGCCAGCCAGTTCCTGCCAGTACCTAAGACTCTAGCTGTCAAGGATTGCTTTAAGTCATGGTTCATTCGCTCCACAACTGAATTGCCCTCAGGCCTGTATGGAGACAGAAACTGCACCAGCACCCCCAAAGACTTCATCGCGTCCTTGTACGCCTTAGAGGCAAACGCTGGACCTTGGTCTGAATGAAAGGTGCCACAGGCAAAGATCCCTACAAAGACACGCAAATCCCCGATGACATTTTGAGCGTCAGCACTGCGTTGTGGCCAAACCCAAAGGAATCTAGTGCACGAATCAACTGCAACCAAAATGTATTTATATGCTGTATCAGAAGTAAATGGACCGCAGTGATCAAGATATACACAAGCAAAGGGGCGATTTGCAATGCAAAGCTGTGTTTGTGGTGGATGTGTTACTGTAGAAGGCTTGATTTTTTGACAGCTGTCACACGAAAGTACACAATTACGGGTCTGTTTATATAAACCACGCCACCAATAACATTGCTGCAAGATAGAAACAGTTGTGGACACTCCAGCATGGGCCGAAGCCATACGTTCGTGTGCGGTTTTGATTAAAGTGTGTCTGCAGTCCGCGTTGGGAATCAGCTGATCTCCAACGTCGGGTATTCTAGCAAAAGGAACTTGTTCAGGAGTTAACTGATAGGAATACTTTGAAGGGAAACCCTGTGGATAATTAGAGCGCTCCGCAGATGCAGCAATTGCTGCCAAAATGTCATTATCAATCTTAGTCATGGACCTTGTAACGGCTGCTACGGAACACGTGGCTACTGCAGATTTGGCTGCTTCATCAGCCAAACAATTTCCAACAGCCTGTGCTCCCACACGCTGATGGCCAAGAGTATGTATAACATGTGTGAGTGGCAGAAGTTGTTTAAGATCCGCCACTTGAACCCAAAGCGTTTTATGCTTAATTGTGCTGCCTTTTGAATCTCGATAATCATTTTGAGACCAAAAGAATACGTTGTCATTGAAAGACTGAACACAGTAGTAGGAATCACACACAATGAGTGTAGAAACACTCTGATCTGCAAACTCGAGAGCAAGAACCAAAGCACGCAGTTCGGCTAATTGGGCGGTACAGTCCCCTAGTGTCTGTGTATGCACTATATTAGACTTGAATTCTCCATTCATCATTGTACCAGCCACAATAGCGCAAGCCGCTGAATAAGCATGTTTAGAACCAGTGGCCGGTTACGCCGAACCATCGGTGTAGATGATACATGTGTACTCCTCTAAGGGAAGCAAAGACAGAGGAGGTGGATGAAAGTGTTCATACTGCAAGAACTCCTGTGTCTGAAGAGAGGGGTCAAAGATAAACGTGACATCCGGAGACATCAAAGAAGTAGCCCATTGTATCCAACGGGGATGTAATGCTTTAGAGTTAGGCACACTTGCCTTAGTTACTGCTTCCAAAGCAGGGAAAGGTGCCAGTGCGCGTTCCTTTAGGGCCATCTACAGAGCTGTCAAAACCTTTTCAATAGTGGAAAACTGCATTTCGGCTGAAGTGTACAAATGTGATTTGTATGCAATAGGTACTGTGTCGCCTTCATTGTACGTCAAGTAAGTGAAACCCACTGCGCCTGGCACGATTCGTATCACCAGGTTTGTGTGGTTATCACGTGTCAACAAGTACTTAGATTCAAGCAAATCAGACTGCAAAGAACGCAAAATAGCAGAATGTTTCGGGAGCCAGCTGGCTTTTGAAAAGGTGGGTTGTATCAATGCATAAAGAGGCTTGATGCACTGGGCATACTCGAGAATGTAAGACCTCCCGAAATTTAAAAATCCCAGCAAAGACTGAAGGTTTTTCAGGGTAGTTGGAGATTGCAAGCGTGCCTCAGCTAACAAAATGTCATAGGAAGCGGTCAGATTCTCCCAAATACCCCTGTGATTACACGCTCAAGGTCACCTTCAATTCGAAAAACTATGTTATACAGCCGATCCGGGGGGGCAACCCGGGTGTAAGCTGTCTCTACTGTAATGAAAGTTTCAGTTGCTGTCGCCTCCAGACAAGGACGCAGTGCCTCCCGCACTATGGTAACTTCCGCTGCGCTGTCGAGCAGAGCCACCGCCCAAGTCAAACCCAGCAGTCTGGTCCTCACCGTCTGAGGCATATCTCGCTGTCAAAGCGGCAACCTTTTTCTTTTGAAACGGGGCACGGAAGCATGGTAGCTCCTCTTGTTTCCCCTTGACGTTAAACTGACGAGGCTGATCACGTCCCTGTGGCGCAGGATGACTCTTCCACGATCCTGGCGATCCCCACCACCGACTTGAGAGCCAGATGTGTCCTGTGAAGAACGAGGAGAGTGCTGATCAGGGACTTGAAATCTATCAGGAGTCTTAATTTTCGCGCGGTCGTGCAAGTCATAAGTATGCTCAGAAGTGTCAGGTGTCAGTGAACCAGCATGCGAACCCTGCTTCTGTTGTTGCTGCCCCTGTTTTTTATTTTTCCAGTTCTTTTTAGGAAAGACTGGATGCCCGTCTTTATCAGACTGAGCTTTCTGTTGTGTTTGAGATTGTGTTTGTATTTGAGGTACAGATACATGCTAGAGTGGTATAAGTTAGAGTCGGAGAAGCACTGGTGTGTTATAGACCGCTCAATAGTGGGCATGCACATTTGGAAGGTCCCATGGCTCCCCAGGAAACACCGGCCTAGTGGGGTATATGTGTCACCGGGCCACCTTGGGTGTGTGGGATCGGGTACAGGTACTACATGGTCTCTCGACCCCTGTGTCCCCTCTGACCCCATTTATAGGCAACCCTGACTTCCCGCCGGCCCGCACAGGGGAGGGGTATCTCCATTGGCAAGAGGCCAACTGTAAACACATTGGGGACCTCTTCGACGAACATGGGGTAATAGACTTCACAGGCCTCATCGAAGGTTTTGGGGTCCCTCAAAAGGCATATTGGCAATATCTGGCCCTTCGCCACTGGGTCACCCATGCCTTGACAAAAAAGATTTATTCTGCGCCGTGTGGTCTTCTACCTGGTGGTAAAAGTATGTCAGGTACTCAAAAAGAGCTTGACACCGCCGTTCATTGCTAGGTTGTTGCACCTTTTACGTATTTCTTTCCAATAGATATGTCATATGATAAGTAATGGCATATATGAGAACTTCTTTGAGTTGTTCCTCTGCAGTTCTCTCAAGACGTATAGAAGCCTTTAAGCTAGCATCCTAACACGATAAACTTCCCTCACATGGCCTGCAGACCTCCGGGGCAATCGAGTTGCCGTATCTTATCATATGACATATCTATTGGCACAGAATAAATCTTTTTTGTCAAGTCATCACAGAGTCATGTTTTTTTTTAAAAAGAGCTGTAAGTACCCGATTTGAAGGACTAATTAGAAGCGTAACCTGAACTATCAGCGCTTCATCAGCAACAACTTCCCCACAAGATATTAAAAAAAAATTCTTGTACCCCCATTATTAGAAGAGTAGTATTCGATGTGAGAAGGTCCTGAGGAAGGTGGTCTGCATAAGGTTTATTCCACCAAAACACGCGTCGACCTTGTTGTATGCGCTCAGCCCACGACACGGTCATGGAGACCGAAAACATCTTTGTTCCATTCTGACCTGATTGTGTATGGTTTTTTTGGGTTGACTGTTCGTTTGAATGGTGTGGTTGTGAGTGAATGTAAATTAAATTGAGGAATTTTCAAATTGCTTTTATGTAGATAGGGGGTCACTGTTGATTATAATATGTTTGTGTAAAGTGATACAGAATTCATTGTAATCAATGATGTGCAAAAACGAAAAATAAGAAAAAATATTTTGTATTAGTATGTATGACTTTTATAAAAATCTTTGTTCACTTTTTGATAAAACAAAAGAAATGAGTACAACCATCATGAGAAAATAATAATACTATGTTTGAAATAAAAAGAATGTTGATGTGAAATATTTAATGTCTTAGAATGTATTTTCATATAGCCCTATGGAGCAGATGTAGCCCTTGAGATAAAGTAATATAGGTCGAGTGGGAGGTTTATATATTAGCTTTTTCAATGTGGTTGTCCCCTTTTTCTCCCTGACCTCATTAATCTGTAGAGGGGTTCCCCTTTCATAGAAATTGTATATCAATTATGCACAGATAATAATTTCAAGAATCAGCTATTATTGTCACAACTTTTACTCTTCCCCAATGGGAGAGTTGAAGATGTGACCATCTCGTAAAATTGTATTGCGTTTGGAATATCAAGGGATTCAGGTTCTCTTCTACTATCTTTGCCAAGCCCCTAGTGACAAGTACTATAAAACTTTTTAGCCCACTCTTACGCCATCTCATGTCATGTCAGAGGGAATAACCTTAGGTGAAGTACCAGACATTGGCAAATATTTGCTCTTTCCCCAGTTCCCTTTCTAACTTTAAATGCATGAGAGAAAATGTATCACGAACTTCAAAGCAGGTGAGATGCATTGAAGCTAGTAAGGGTAAGTAAGATTTTGCCAAGATATAGAAACAATTTCGCCCTCCTGCAGGCTTGGACATGCCATTATTGTCAATTGACAGAGGATCCAGAGCAAAGTACCCACCTCATAGCAAATGGGCGAGTATTCAAACAGCCAGCCAATTTTGGAGCTAAAATCTCACTCTAGCCCTGTTTTGGGACTTTTTATTGTAGGTGAATCTCAGTACACGTGTCTAACCCACTGTAATCACATGGCCAATGGACTGCACGTATTTACCGCCAGTGTCTGCCTTCTAAGATAAGGTCGCTGCGATGCAGCAAAGTAAAGGGGCGCTTGACTGGTTACACATGAGCACATGTACACGTGTGGGCGTATGTGTGAGGGCTGCACTTGGTAGACTACTGTTGTGCACAGCCCAGGAACTGTGCACAGGTAGCTTGGCGCAGAGTAGATTCTGCAGGATTAGAAGGCCTTATAATGGTAGTATACACTCATTGTGAAAGTCAGTGTGGTTTACTGTCTTGTCTGCAGTGACACTTTATTATACACATAGAGGTATAACTGCCTTATAGTGCATTTTCACTTCCCTTTGACCTACGAACTCCAATGACATATCAAAATGGTGTGGACATGTGCGCCAAAAGCAAATCTGCCAGTTCCAAGAAGGTATCTGTACAACTTATAGGTTATCCAGAATAGTTATTTCTCTGGCTCAGCTCAGGATCAGAGCCCAGGCCTTTTGTCACCCTACTGGGCCAAGGTAATTGCATTTCTCCCCAGCAGAGGGAGCAAAGGCCTAAAGTAATATTTAACAGTGCTTCTCTCAGCTCCTGAGCAGGAAGGGGTTGGTATGAAAATCTACATTTGTTAATTACCTGTCACACTGGGGACAGCCCAGGACCACTGAGCAAAGAAGGAAGCCCAGACAACTGAAGCAAACACAGGAGGCGGTTCCTCCTTGAAGTTTTGGTGCGAAGGGCCCTGGCAGTGATGTGAACGAGGGGCGGAGCTGAGACCCCAAGACCAAGTGTGACCAGTGACTCCTGGATAATGCCATCGTGAACTGTCCCATCTTGCTGTGCAGTAAGTTTGGGACAGGGTTGGAAAGGTGATGTGGCACCCTAGAATTGACCAGGGATGTCTGCTTCTAGAACCGTCCACCCCCTTTAAAAAACTCATGCACAAGGGAGAGAAAAGGTTGCTGGTGCTGTTTGTTTTTTATCACTGCTGGACCCTGGAATTGTGACAGCCATGGACAACTAGAAGGAGAAACCCCCCTGATACCCAAAAGAACCAAGAACTCTGCTGCAGTTGTCCCCAGGACCAGTGGGACTCTCTACGGGACAATGAGTTTCAGTTGGGGAAAAGATCTAGACTTCTACACCCAGAGACAACTACCAGGAGGAGAGCTGGTGCAGAAAGCCAGTGGAACCAGCTCCCTGCAGATATTGATGCCAAGAGACCTGCTGGAAATGCTCCTAGTGACTAGAGCTCACCACCAGGAGTAAATAAAATGAGCCCAGGATCATCCAAATCCACCCTATGTGATATGAGTTATGGCCTCTCTAAGGTCAGCGATCGTTAGCTTTCCTGAGCGAAGTAGTGTGTAGGGCTCCACCACTTTTCCAGGAATTACAGCTGGAGTCAGGTCCTGGGGGTCTGCACAAGGTGTAATAATTCATTTCTTTCCCGGGAGAGAGTGTGCATGGTGCTCCCTCTCCAGATTTTCTATTGTTCTGGGGACCCCATTCCCTGGGCCAAATAACCTGAAACGGAGGCCAGGACACCATCCCTGCGCCCCAAAACAAAGAAAAGAAATGGGGAGCGCCATCGCACCCCCCCCAATAGCAGTGGCCTCAACCCCACTCCCAGTGCCCATGTCTGGCGGGAGCGCACGGCCATCATATTTTAAACTCTCTGCCCGCATGAAGCCGGCAGGGGAGAAGCCAGAGCGAGGAGTTGGCTGGGACAGCTGGGGCTGGGCTCCCCAAACTGCACACATCAAGCAAGAATGTTGGGGTGCCAGGGTGGGACTGGGCAACCCCCACCACAAAAAAGGAAAAACAAAACGAAAAGGTTTGCGGCTCTCCCTGGCACAGCGTGAGAGCCGCTAATGAAATATTCACTGCTCCTGGCTGCAACACCCCACTAAGCTCTGTGGGTCATGTTCATTTGTATCTGTTTCTTGCTTTGTGGTGGCCACAAACCGGGCAGGGGCGCCACCAACGGTTCAAAGAAAGTGTGGGGGTGGGAGTTGTAGGAGTGCCGAAGCTCCCCCACCCCAAGAAGTGTAAAGGTACTGACCCTATATTTGCGGGGTCAAGGAATCCATTACCCTCAAGGATTTTCACATAATTTGTTAAAGCATTCCCAAAACTGGAGCTTCTGCTTTAGAGCCATAAGTGAAACACCCGCTAGAGGCTGGTTCTATGGTTGCATTGCACGTAGCTTGAAAGTGTATAAGGAAGATAGAGAGTGCAGCACTCTGTAGGGGTAGGTTTTATGGTTGCACTTTATTTGGTCTGAAAGTATATAAAAACACATAGGCACATGTTTTGTTTATTTCAAAATGCTTTATCGACATAATAATGTTGACAGTGGTTATTGATCAAAGTTGACAAGCTTTATTGACATTAATAATTGCATTTACACGTGGTTATTATTGATTATTGCATTTCCGGACAAATGATGGTGTTTTTAACATTTGGTTTCTTGGTCTTGTACTATGGTGAACTCTTGATAAAGTCAGTAGGCCTATTTTATCTAAAGTGATACCCCACGATATTTTTAATTGCTATCTGTTTTAGATGGGGGGATATTGTGATTTCGGGGGTCATAACATTTTAGGAGTCAAATGTGATGTCAATGTCATCTAAGTTACTTTCAATCTACCTTATGTACATATATGTAAAATAATGCACAGTGTTTAGTGATGTGTATGTAATAAATGTACTTTTCCTTATATGTACTTTTCCTTTTTCGAAAGAAAAGCACTGACTAGACAAACATTTATTGAGTGTTTATATTGCATGCCAGTGAATGGTGAATACTAGCCCACACCACCTCCTCTGAGAAGGCCATGGACTGCTCTGTTTTGCCACCCTGAGAAAGTTAACAACGCTACAATGGTGTGCTTGGATCCCAGTAAGTACGTACCTAATAATAGTGGGCCTACTATTTGCACAGGCCTTACATCCTGCACAACTAATAAATCAATTCCCTACAATGCTGCTATAGATACTCGTAGAGCCACAAAAGATGTTAGCTCATCACAGAACAAAGAGACCTTGGAGGGATGTACAAGGGATGGAATCTATTTGCTGACTCTGGTTTAGGACTTTGTTCAGTACCATTACATTTAGGTTGATCAGCTATATCAGCCAATGAGTAGAGCATACAAGGGGTTATCCCCTCTTTAAGCATAAGAAAAAGAAAAGCCTATTTGGAAACTGGGCGTAGTGAGCTGGAGGCTCTGAAACATTTACTTTGATACTGCACCAATGTCAGACTGAATTCACTTTAAAATGATCTACTGCTGGACATGTTTTTGCTATAAAAAAATTACATTAGCATTGTTGAAAAGCATTCAGTTTGTTTGGTAGCTTTAATGAAATAATCTGAAAATAGTAATGTGTCCTTGCCAGCCCATCTAATAGATGTAGGGAGTAGGCGGGTCAGTTGGATTTATTCACAGGGATAGTAAATGTAAGTAACATTTTCTCAGTGGACAAATAGATTTTTAAAAAAGTTTTCTACACTCCTGCCTAGCGGTAGCAAGAACCATTACAGCTTTAGGAGTGACTGATAGTTTGATGAGTGTCTTGGCGTATTTTCCTTCTATGGTAGTGGAGGGTACCCAGGTATTTTGATAGATGGTGTCTTTGAATGGTAGTCCGGGGCACTGCAAGTCAAGCTTATTGCTGATTTATATTTGTGGAGTGTGGGTTGTGGATGTGTTTTGTCAGTGCTTCATCTGTGTAGTGGTGATGACACACCAATCATGCTCTAATCTGGCCAGATCTTTGATAATGTTGTACATTTGTATGCCAAGAAGTAATGTGCTGCATTGAGAATATCTCCAAATTTCCTGTGGGATTGCGCAGCTTTGAATTTTTACCGTGTGCTTGGGGTGGTGTGTTACCCTTTGACTTTTGCCTGTTTTGTGATCCTATATGTATGTCATTGTCTTCAGTGTGTTATGGTAGGGGGTTGTGTTCTGTGGTGCTCTACTCTTTAGAGGAAGAAGTGTTCTTTGCTTCTTATGTTATTGTTGTGTGTTGTGGGCTGTCTTGGGTGGGTAATGTGGGAGGTGCATTGTTCTGCGTGATTAATGCATGTGAATATATTGTTTATAGAGCTGTGGGTCTTCCTGCTCAGGCACAGAATGCACAATCATTTCAACTAGCAGGTAAAAACCACAAGGTGGCTGAGGAGAACATTTTTTGAAATGCATATCACCATAGAGCCACCCCAATCCGAAGGGGAGACTCCTAACCCAACCCATCTATGCTCAAGCACTGATGCAGTTCAGAGCTTCAAGGTGGAGCAACACCAGTAACATAGCAGCTATATGGATTTCAGCCCAACGTTCCATGATAACTATTCAACCTCCCTCCTAACCCGTACTCTGTAAATAGAACTGATCTGTATATCACACTAGCAAACTACAGAAGCCCTACTTTTTTTAAAATCCTTTATTTATAAGTTTTCCTTAATGTCAACCATTACAATATAGGTCCACTTTTTGTACACAGTAACCAAAACCAACTGTTTACATCTTGTTTTCCCTTAGTCTGATACATACGAACTTAAATTCCCCCCACAGTTCACTCCCTTTAATGTCCCGATAGGGGGTCCTGTTCGGTTTGTGAGCTCACCGATGTTTGTGCTAACAAGTAGGCACTAAAGGGCTGCCATATATCCAACGGCCTCGATGTTGGGTCTGCAGTTGGGCGTATAATTTACTGTTAGTGTTACAGTATGACATGCTGAACATCCATCCCTTCATTGTCGGTGGGTGTCTGCTCCCCCAGTGTATAGGGACCTCCCGCTTGGCTAGCAGTAGTGCTAATGATTTAAAACGCCGGCAGGATTTGGGGAGATCTTTAACATATCCCAGCAACTCCATTAAGGGTGTGGGGGGGATCAGAAGGTCAGATATTTGCGAAAGCGTTTCAAACACCTTTTTCCAGAATTGGGCCACTTTGTCACATGTCCAGGTCATATGCGCGAAATCTGCCATCGGGGTACTGCAACGAGGGTAGCCATGTGGCCGTGAGGGATCCATACGGTGAATCTTGCTGGGGGTATTTTATGCCCGTCGCAAGTATTTGAAGTGTAGTATCTTATGTTTATGGTTAAAGGAAATTTTGTGTGTCTGTTCGCAACAAAAGTGCCATTGTGCGTCTGTCAGGGGATGACCCAGGTCCTGTTCCAATGCCTGCCTTACCCCCACATCCCTGGCCGGGAGAAGTGCAATAGTAGCTTTATGCATTTTGGACATTAGATGCTCCCCGCTGCTGTCTTTGATGAGGAGCGTCAGCGGTGGAAAATCGTGTGGCTCTATGGGGTTGCTGGGAATCTGTGATCTTAGTGCTCTTTGTAGCCGACATAGTGTGAATTGATCCAAAAATGCTGCCTCCGCAAATCGGGAATCCTCACTACGGGAAAATATATGGCTGTCTGGGAATACATCACCAAATGTTTTCAAGTCAAATTTATTTAGGGTACGCTGTACAATTGCTTCCTGAGTGATGAGGATCCAAAGGTTCCCCGCCAACGGGAGTGATGAAGAGTATAGTAGTGACGCCCCGGTTGCCTGGGTCAATTGTTTCCAAGCCCAACTAGTCGTGGATAATGTTTGCAGGTCCTGTGGGTCTCGGGCCAGCCCCACCGGGAGAAGGGCCGACTGGCGGGTGGGATGAACGAGATCTGCTTCTGGTCGGAGATAGGGGATCCGGGAATCGGCATGAAACCAGTGTCGAGAGAAACTGCATTGTGCTATTAAATAATAGATTCAAAAGTTCAGGATCCCAAACCCCCCTTGTTCATAAGGAAGTGTCAGGGCATCCCAGCTGACCCTAGGTTGCCCGCTCCCCCATACCAGCCATATTAGCTGGGAATGAAGCGTTGCAAAAAAAATCTTATATAATGGTATTGGAATGTTCTGAAAGAGGTATAAGAACTGTGGGAAAGCAACCATTTTAATCAGGGCGATTCTCCCGGCCATCGACAAGGGTAGTTTCAGCCAGCGCCCAATATTATCATATAATTTCTCCATGGCCGGGCCATAGTTAAGTTGGAGGATCTGCAATGGATCTTTGTGAATATGGATGCCCAAATACTTAACAGAGTCGTCACACCATTTAAGCGGCTAGCCCGTATTTTGACTACAGTGGGCATCAGTTAGGGGAAAAACCTCGGATTTACCCCAGTTTATGTGCAGGCCTGACAGGGCGGTGTATCGAGTGACTTCTCAGAGGATCGGTCCTAGGTTCTGATCTGGATTTCTCTCATAAAGGATGATGTCGTCCGCATATAATGTGAGCAATAAGGGCCCAGTCTTAAATTGTATGCCCCGGTGAGAGTGCTTGTCTAGGAGGTGGCGTACAAGAGGGTCCATCGCTATTATGAACAACTGTGGGGAGATGGGGCACCCTTGCCGAGTTCCTCTCGACAGCGTGAAGAGCGCAGTCAGGGAGCCGTTCAATTGTACTCGGGCCGACGGGAGTGTATACAATAGCGATATCACTGATATGAACCTGGGTGGTGTACCTAACCTCACCAGAGTGGCCTTAAGAAAGGGCCATTCCAACAAATCAATGGCTTTTTCAGCGTCCAAAAGGATCGCCGCTGCCGGGAGTGAGTGGTTGATCCTGTGGAGAGTGGCGAATAGAGTCCGCAGGTTCAACGCAGTAGACCTGTGCGGGATGAACCCCACCTAGGCTGGCGATATCATCTGATCAATTATCAGGGACAACCTATTGGCCAACATTTTTGCTGAAATTTAGTAGTCAAAGTTCAACAGCGAGAGGGGTCTGTAGGACCCGCACTGCTGTGGGTCCTTCCCAGGTTTAGGGAGAAGTATGATAACCGCCTCAGGCAATTTCGGCGGGAGTTCGCCAACCTCTATGGCTTCCTGATATACATCGATGAGATGTGGGGCCAGTGTTTTTTTAAAAACCTTATAAAAACAGCCCGGAAAGCCATCAAGGCTCGGTGCTTTCGAGCCGCCCATATGTTCTATTGCTTGGGTCACTTCGTCTACCATGAAGGGTTCCGCAAGGAAGTCCCTGTGCATATCTTCCAGCCAGACCATGGCCACTTCATCTAAGTAATTATTACTGGCCATGGGGCGAGGGGTGACCTCGGTTTTATACAAGTCTTGGTAATACGACAACACCCTGTTATTAATACCCTCGCAATCCGTTATCTGCTCTCCATCCGTACCCCGTAAGCTTGTGATGTAAGTAGGCCCCCGGTTAGGGTGAATAAGTCTTGCTAGTGTGCGCCCAGGGCACTCGCCCTCCCCATATCGTCTGGCATTGGCGTATTTCCCTAAAAAGTGGACTTCCCGGTCTGCTGCCTCTTGAAATTCAGTCAATAATGCCGCTCTCTGCCTAAGACCCGATGTTGTCCGGGGCGCCTCCTGGTCTGCATCTAGTGTCACCAGTTTGGCCTCGATTCCCGCCAGTGTGAGTCGCAAATCCCTTAGTATGCCAGCGCTCTTGGAAATGCAAACCCCTCTAATATAGGCTTTGAAAGCCTCCCACAAAGTGGCTTTGGACTCTACTGTGTCCACATTGATTTCGAAGTATTCCTCCACTGCTAGATGTAACTCTGCGTCAAAGACCGAGTCCTGGAGGGCCATCTCTGGGAGCCTCCACTGTCCCGTCCTGTCCCCGGCTCCCGGGAATCGCAACCTGAGCACCACTGGGGCATGATCTGAAAGAGTCAGAAGCCCTAGTTTTGTTTTTTGAATATTCTAAGATAGCAGATCATCAGTCTTCAAAGCATTAAATAAAACTAGCACCAAAAGGGGTGCTACACTTTCATTTTGTGGCATGCTTCAGAAATGAAGCAATGCCTTGTGCCTTAAATTTATCTAGGAAGAGGCATGTCTCCTACTTATGCTGAAAGGATAATAGTACATGTTGGACTTGGCCCTTCCTGCAGGTTCACCCCCAAACATTTTGCCTTTACCCCTCCTGTTTTTGGACCCTGTTCTTGTATTTTAGGACTCTGTGCACTTTACCACTGCTAACCAGTACATGGTAAAATTGGCGTACATCTAATCAGCATATTTAATTTACTTATAAGTCCTTAGTAAAGTGATACTACATGTACTCAGGACCTGAAAATTAATACTATTAGTGGGCCTGCAGCACTTGTTGTGCCACTCACTTAAGAATCCATTTAAAACATGTCTCAGACCTGCCATCATAGCCTGTGTGCAGTTTTAGACTTCCAAGGTTGCCGGCGTAAGTAGTTCTTCCAGTGTGCTGATATACAGGAGTTCCACACTAATAAGCGTGACACCAGGCAAAATACTCGAAGAGTCCTGATTTATACACTCAGTGGGTCTTCTCAAAAATTGATTTACTTATGTTGATACATGGAGAAGTATAGGTGGCTGGGAGTAACACAATTGAACTCATATATCGAATCCCCAGTCACTGCCTATATTAGTTTTTTATGGTCCTGAAGAAAAACTGCTAGATCATTCACATGACTAAATTAGGCTTGAAACATGTCAACCCTCAGCTACCTTAGATTATTAATTCCAGTAGGTAGCACCACATATTTTAGCATAGGCAGTAGGACTTAATCATAAAAAAATTTCTGTAGGGTACCCTCGTCCTATTTTTATCCCACTCCTTCACATATTTACTTAAAATACACCAATCTACTATTTTACCCACACTTCACCATGTGGCTTTTAAAAAGATCTCCGGTAAGGAGCCCCCATTGAGTGTGCCTGTGGGGCATTGCAGTGCCGGCCCGACGTGGAGCAAAAGCCCAATGATGAAGCATGACACATATCTAGGTGTGTGAGGGCATTTGTTCCTACAGAATAATGATCCCTACACAATCTGTGGAACTTAACTGACCTAAGCAAACAAATCCATACTTACTAGGAAGTGCATACCCCTGTGATCATGATTAGCTAATTGGAGCATGTATGCTGGACCTTTATGCGCTCCGAGTCCCTCCCTCTAAATATATATCTGCAGTTTTAGACTGCCAATTGGGCTTGGCAAAGTAAAGGCTTAAACCTTCCTTTTTAATACATGTAGGCCACCCCCTATGTTGGCCCTATGCAGCCGATATGGCAGGCTACAGTGTATTGAAAAAGTGGGACATGTACTTTCTAAGTGTTACATTTCCTGGTAGTGAAAAACTCTTATATTGCTTTCCACTACTGCTGGCCCAAGGCCTACTTCTCCCATAGGATAACATTGTGTTACCTTATTACATTTAATAAATGCTAACTTATGATAGGGGGCAGGTAGAAATATCATGTTTGGTCTGAAATTAATTGTACTTTAAAATCCTCTTTAATGGTAAAGTCAGAGTTTAGGTTGAAATTCTGGAAAATGACACTTTTAGAAAGTTGGCATTTTCTTGTCCTAACCATTTGGTGCCTGCAGCCTGTGTCCTGGGTCACATGACATGGCAGTTGACTTTTGTGTAATCCTACCATATAGTGAGACAAAGGGGGGCTAGGTGTTGTCAGTATGGGCCATGCTGTTAGAGTGGGAAGGGCAGAGCTGTTCACAACCACACTTACATTTCAAAGGGGCTGTCTTCAATGCACTCATACATATCTTGACACCATCCCTATTGTCACCCAAAACCCTTTTGAGCTTGGGAACTGGAAGGAAAGAAATTTCCAGAACCAGATGTGGGGGGAAGTCTAGAAATTTCTTCCACTTTAAAGGCTGGCAGCAGGTATAAATATTGGATCTCAGACCAACTCTTGAGGACAATCCTGGACCTGTGGAAGACTTCGGAAGGACTGTTTTGTACTTCAGAGGAGAGCCCTGCTGCTTGAGGCCAGCATTATTTCTCAGAGGACTGCCATACTGCTTGTAGCCTGCTTTGTTTCTCAGAGGACTGCCCTGCTTCTACCAGAGATCCACCCTTATGCATGATGCCTGCCTTGCTCTTCAGAGAACTGCCCTGCTGCTTGAGGCCTGTCTTGCTGCTTGAAGAAGAGAGAACCATCTCCTTGAACCCAGTACTACCAGAGTAACTTCAAAAGTCAGATGGATGACCTCTTGTTCTGAGCTACAGGGATGATACAACAAGCTCCAGCGGCTTGCCTGCAACTGCCCAGCTGACTTGCTGCAACTGGACCTGAAACTGGACCCGCCTGAGCCCTGCTGGCCTCTGCTAGAGTGAATCCCTGATTCCCAAGAGGTGCCTCCCCAGGTCCTGCACCCTAGACTGGCATCACAGTGAACTCCTCTGTGAATAAAAGGAAAAATCCTATAGTTTTGGGTTCTTCGTGAGCCTAAACAGGCCAGTTTGCTCTGAGGTTTTGTGCCTGCGGCGACTGCAAACACGAAGTTCCAGTAAACCCTACTTTTTGCACTACAGTGACCGCCAGCGACAACCAGCAACACGAGAGCTGCAGTTCGCACTACAAAAGCCAGAGTCCACAGGCACCACCAACCCAAAATTCTAGCATCAACCATCCACGATGCCCAATTGGATCTTCCTGCTACAGTGACAACCGTTCGTAATTGCAGGCCTGCTCTTCATGAAACAGTGACAACTAACCGCAACACCCTCAGTGCTCCTTGCGGCCTCCTCCACAGCGAACCAGACTCTTCGCACTGAATTTTAAGAGGGTACCTTTTTCAGTGGGACTAACCTGTTTCCTGTATCCGGCCCATGCTCCATTGTGGTCAGCCAGATGACCGCTAGTGGCACTTTGTGCTTCTAGGTGCTATAGTTACCTAAATCTTTGAAATTATATATTTTCGGTTCTACTGATTGAATTTTTGTTGTTTTGGTCTCATTTTATTTATTAAATATTACACTGTGTTCCTAAATTGGTGTGGGATTTTTCTTGTGTTGTGTTTTCACTTTATTACTGTTTGTGTGCTGCATAAATACTTAACACTGTGCCTCTGTGTTAGGCCTGACTGCTTTAGTGGCAAGCTATCAGAGTGTTAAGCAGAGATTAATTTAGTGACTTTTGTGGTTCACCCTGACAAGGATTGTGGTTGTTGCCTGTGTAGTGCTTCCACCCCCCTCAACCAATTATTACAGTAAAATTCCATGTCAAACCAGGATATTAAAATCAGTGACTTGAATATTTTACCAGTACCAGTTATTTTTCTCTTGTTAGAATTAGGGCAAAATACAGTAGAATCTTTCAAGGACACTTAGGGGCCGATTCTGATTTGGGCCGGAAAACTCTCCGACCGAGCCGGACCCGGAGAGATTTCCGACCGAATCGGACTCCAGCAGCCCGACCGAACGAGTACGAAGCGTACGCATGCATTCAGACTCGATTCGGTCAGACTCCCATTGAAGTCAATGGGAGCCGGCCGTACAACACGTACGCGGGCTCCCATTGACTCAATGGGCACGCGGCGAACAAGGGCTCCCCCTACAGCGGGTACGCCTCGAAGCGGATCGCGTCGTACATGCACAGGTAGGGGGGACCCATGGGTCCCCCCTGTGTGCGACTCGCGCGGCTACGCGTACAGGGGGGTCCGACACGGACCCCCAAAGTCCGCCTCCGACAGCTCTTTCAAGCCGGACGGCGCGAGTCGGTCGGACTGCTCGCGGCGGTCGTCGTACTTGCCCGGCCGGGGAACGACTCCATTGCGCGGTGCGAGTTGTGTCTGTGCGAGTCGGTCGGTGCGTGTTGAACGCGCGTACGAGTCGGTCGCCGATTTAACGGGCACTCGCATCGTACTCGCTCGCCCGGACGCACGTACGAATCGGTCGGGAAAGAGGGCTCCGAATCGGATCCGGTTAAGCCGAATCCGATTCGGTGCCCTACCGGCCGAGATCGGAATCGGCCCCTTATTATTAGTGTCCATTTGGTGAGCTCCCTACTCCAGACCTATGCTCGTCTGGTTTTGATATAGAGATCATGAATTATTCCAGCAGGCATGCTTTTTTGTTTGCTCTGCATTGAGCTGGGCTGCCTGTTCATGGCAAGTATTAGACACTGAACTAGAGGTTTCTTGTGACACTATGACCTTCTTCTCATGATGTTTCTTTTGTATTTCTTTCACAATCTCCTGTGTTATTTGAATCTGATGTTCTTGTGATTGGAGCAGAATACACTCTTTTTTTTCAAGTACCTGAGTTGGAGTAATTTGCTTAACATTTAGCAATTTATGAGCAGTTTTGGTCCAGGACAGAAATTATTGCTATATCGAAGGAGATCATTATATCATTACTGTCTTAGTCCTGTTTTAAATCTCAACACTAGATTTCCTGTCTGGGAGAGGGGCTAGCAGTTAAAATGCATTACTAATGTTCTACATTAAGGCATCAAGGGATCGGTCAGCCGTGGCTGTGGTCTCTCCAGTTTGAATACTAAATAAACAACTTGCGTGTAGTCCATATTTTCAACTGAGTCACTTCCAGGTGTTAATAGCGGGCCACGATTGAGAGCTCTGGAGTAAAGGGTGCAGACAGTGCATTCACAAAGTTATTATGACTACATGATCATCCTATCCTTGGCCTCTCATCACAGCTCACTGAATAGGGGGCACACTAACAGGCAGCATTCTTAATTCTGCCAGACTGAGAAGCAACCAAGACCAATATTTCTGTAAAGTAGTCATTTATTCAGCACGCACATTCTAATTAGGCAACTTGCAAATCATACTTCGGTAATTAATTACTTCATTTCAGAAACATCAATTCCCAGACATAGATTCTATGTCTATAAAGCAAGTTCCCTAATTTAATTAGGCAACTTCCTTTCTAGACACAAAGGGGCTTATTTACAAGCCCCTTGCGCCACTTTTGCGTCATTTTTAACATGGGAAAAGTGATGTACTGGTGGTGCAAGGGGCTTGTAAATAAGCCCCAAAATATACGTCTGGGATAAATGACCACTTTGCAAAAGCATCAGTCTTTGTTGCTTCTGAGCCAGTCAGAATTTAGAATGTTGCATCTGCCGAGTGCTCAATCTATTACTTGCTAGACAGAAAGAGAGGGAGGGAAAGCGAATAGCGGGAAAGGGAGAAGATGTTGTGACAGGGGGACAGTGAGAAAAAGATAGAAAAGGAAGGAAGCATGCATATGAGGCAAAAAGACTACCAGTAGTGGCTGGCATGTAAGGAGGGAAGAGGGGCGGGAGGAAAAAAAAAAGAAAAGTTATTAATAAATAAAAATAAAAAATACACTTACCTTCAATTCTGGCGTGACGTCCTCCTCGTTCGACTCCAGGAAGGCAGGCAGGTAGGCTCCAACGCGGGACCAGGAAGATGCAGTAACCAATCCTGGCGCTGCTTTCATGCAGCATGAAAGCAGCTGCAGGATTACAGAGAGCGGCCTCTCTTGCCGCTCCAGAAGGCATTAGAGCCCTATATTGCCTCTAACCCAGATGTCTTAAGACAGCTGAGTTACAGAGGTTTAAACTGCGCATGTCTGGCTGGCCGTTGCAAGACGGCCAGCCAAAAAGACATGTACAGTTTAAACCTAAGTGCCCTTCCCATCTCTGCTTTCTGCTGCTGCCATTCAGGCAGCAGCAGAAACCTGAAAGCCCCGCCCCTGTCCTAACGCTTGGCTCAGGGCCGGGTTTGGGAAAATAAAATGGTGATAATAAATAAAGTTTATTACCATTTTACTTTTCCATATCTGGGGGGCAATTTGGTTAGTGGGGCGACGCTCCTTGGCCTTAACGGAGGAGCCGCCACTGAAGACTACTTACACCACCAGTCTTGTCCTCAGCTCCGTCCGGATGGTGTAGCAGATGGCAGAACAGCACACCAGCAGTCTGCTCGTTTTCTACAGGGCTGCTGCTCTGCTGCTGAAATGCTCACCGGCTGGAATGCTCTAAACTGATACACGAGGAGCAGACACATGCACAGTGTTTCTGTTTACAGCATGTAGCATGTGTCACGGCCTCACAAGGCCATCAGTTGAGTCTCATGACTCAGTGACATCAGGTCTCTCACCTCTGTAAGCGCTCTGACAAAGGCTGTATTCCCTCCCTTTCCCAACTCATTATCCTGTGATGACATTGGGAAAGGGAAGGGTGGTGTGAGGCAGCTGTAAATAATTGACAAAAAGCCCTTGGAATACAAGGCTGATACGGTACACGCCCAGGCTGCTTCAAAATTTGACAAACCATTGCATCATTAGTGGATGGTCCCTGAGGACCAAAAATTGCTGGCACCATGTAAGCCCATAGACTGCTTAACATTCACTGCTGCCACCAACCACTATCAGGGGCAGCTCCTGCGCTAAGGCGGAAGAGAGTCACACCACAACCCACAGGAAAAATAAAATGATAATACCAGCATGTTATTAACATTTCATTTTTCAGTACTCCTCTGTAGGGGCGGGGCTGGCTGGACTGCCCACAGCGCAGGGGAAGGAGTGGTTGACACTCTCTACGTGCGCATGACAGTTTGGACGGCCATCCTGGGTCGGCCAAACCATCATGCGCACTTGGCATGTTCTCCACCGGGCTGTGTTGCACACCTGGGTGGAGAACATGCCCAGGATCCCAGACCCTATCTAAGTGCCAAACCAGGGCACTCAAACCAATCACTATGCTGCTATCAGCAGCGTCGTGATTGGCTTGGGGAGTCTGGAAGGATGGGTGCTTCCTGCGTCGACGGAAGAAGAAGGAGAAGCGGCAGCTGACAGGTAAGTTTATTTTTTTTCCCTTTAATTTTTTCCTTTACTTTTTTAACCCTCCGCCCTTGCCCCACCACTGCTGCCCCGTAGCAGCCACTACTGGCCACCATGTAACTGGCACATGCACACTGCGGCATGTGCAGGCCTCGAAAAATCTACTCACCGACTAGCTATGTCGAGTCAGATTTTATCAGGTCCAGCTATATTTAGCACCTACTATTCCATTCTGGTGAGTTGACAAAGAACAGGTGTTCTGTTCAGTCAGACAGTGAAGTGGCAATAAAGATGCCTTTAATCTTGTTTTTATCTTGTCACATTTGCTCTGTGTTTTGAGACGGAGGTCAGAAGTCAGCTTACAATTACATGTCTTTCTCTGGTTGCAGAGTTCCAGGATTTTATAGAGTGAACTGTCTGACCTGCTGTATGAAGTGTGAAATGAAAGGCTGTAGGGTATAAGGTTTTTCCCAACACATATTTAAATAGCTAATAAGTCAACTGTACAAACATTTCAAAATATATTTCAGTAGTTGGGAAAGCCCATTTTTTGTACTTTCATTGTGATGAAAAAAATATTTATTTTAATAGTATGAAAAACAAATCAGAACACTTTACTTGGTGATGTGTAAATGATAAATATGTTTTCTGAAACCCAATTTTCACAGATTATTGTTAATACACTATTGGGCCCGAATCGCAAAGGTAAACTGAGACATTTGGTCTAAACTTAGACCAAACGTCGAAGTTTACGACTTTGGAATTTACAAAGGGCATTTACAAATACTATTTTAATGTCTGCACTCAGGCCTTATCTCCGCCTGAGTACGGACATAATGATAGTACTCATAAATGCCCTTTGTGAATTCTCAAAGTCATAAACTTTTATTCGAAATTTATACAAAACTACTAAGTTTACCTTTGTGAATCGGGCCCGCTATTTTTATCAGTAAAGCTGCAAGGTAGTGGGAACGTTTTAAGCCATTTCTTGGAAATTTACTATCTGTAAATGACAGTGCAGCACCACGTCATGCTTTAGTAATATATTTATGAAAAGTGAGTTTTTAAACATGAACTTGGAAACACTACTGCCCCAGCCCTGATGGCAATGCTATTAGCGAACTGAGAGCCAAATCATGGATCATGTGTACTCTACATGTGGGCTTGATTCTTATTAAACATGGAGAAAATGTTTAGTCCATTTAATCAAACAAAAGTGTTTTGTTTTGTATGCAGAAATGCTGAACTCACATACTTGAAAATGCACTATTATGTGAGAATGAAGAAAAAGTCAACTCTGTAAAAAAAATTATATTTTCGAATGATCACACAATTTGAGATTAGTTT
Source organism: Calotriton arnoldi (assembly GCA_963921515.1). Taxonomy (NCBI): domain Eukaryota; kingdom Metazoa; phylum Chordata; class Amphibia; order Caudata; family Salamandridae; genus Calotriton; species Calotriton arnoldi. The sequence goes on from CAWUFW010006490.1 coordinate 284,014, forward strand.
ACGGGTCAAGTACATTACAGCTAGGTTGAGTAGATTATTCAAGTTACTCGGCCTGCAGGCCTACTAACATTTTTATGATATTTTGAGGCCTGAGTGTCTAATTAATACAGTCCAAGGCAGTGCAGGCATTTACTATGGAAATTCGATAGTAATTGCTTTTTGAAATTGCCTTCCATAACCCTTGTGAAACTGGAGTGGCGGGCCCCTCCGCCCACCATCTAAAGCCTCCACTGGTAAAAGATAGACTCCTATGCAGCAGCCTGGAAGATGTTCAACACTCGAACACCCCTCTTCAATGCCATATTGGCGAGCTTGGCTCTGATGAATGAGCTCAAAGGCCCTCAGAAGACTCCTTCTTGCCAGGCTATAACACTTTTTTATGCATAGAATGATCAATCAGGACAAGGACTACTTCTAAAATAATCTTCTATCTTTTAGCACCAGCAAACCAACAAAAAGCTGATATTCCACCGAATGATCCTTTGTAAAATCTAAGGACCCTTTCGGGGTGTAACTAGTGAATATTACTCTTCTCCTTAGAGTGATATGGGTGAGAGAAAAAAATGGGAATGGGAAGAATTATGGACTGTCCTACTTGGAAGGGTGACACCAATTTCAGTAGAAAGGAAACATGAGTCTGTAGCACAAATATTTCAGGTAAGAAGGTGGTGTGTGAAGGTTGTACTAAAAATGTCTGCAGTTCACCAATACGGCATACATGAGTAGGGGAAATAAGGAAAACAGTTTGTTTTAAATAAAATCTTTTTATTGTTATTTTAATAAAACAACTCAAACAGACACATTACCACATTACAGCAAACATGCGTTTCCCTTGTAATCTTCTTAAACCACTGAATATGTCTCAGTTCCCGCTGCCAACAGACCAAAGGAGCCATATAGGGCCACTGGGGACCGAGGTGCCATACAGGATCGCCTCCAGGGTCCATGGCTGTAGAAGGTCTCTTTCTGGTTTACATGTGGGATATAGAGTGTCCCCAAATATCTAGTCATTTATGACCACTAGCTGTGAGGCCTGGTAATATAAGTGGAGGTATGTTGTCTTAAGTCCCCTGTCATACGGAGCCGGGTTAGATTTAGCCAACGTACCTGGGGATGGGGACACGGCCCACAGGAACTTCCTGAGCGTGGTGTTAATATCATAAATAGTGTCTCCGGCAATTTAAATAGGAAATTCTGGAGGACCTAAAGCAGCCTGGGGAGTGTCATCTTCTCAAAGAGGGCACCACAGCCCATATTCAACAGAGGAGTTTGTCATATTTAGTTTGTGTCAGTAATGGTGCACTGTAAAGAGTCCAGTGCAGCTGTGGGTCAGCAGTTATGCAAATGCCTAGAGATGTGAAAATATGCTAAAACCTTCTCTAGCCATCCTCAGAGTGATGTGTTATGATCTGGACATATTCTGGCTTAGAGTGTTTAATGTGGAGACCAGAGACATCTTCATAAATTTGGAGCATTTGCAGAAGCCACTGTGTTTGCATTCCGGTCACTGCAGATACACCAGGAGGTCATCATCGTATAACGCGTCTCGATCTTCATGACCCGGGGGCAATCTAATCCCCCACAATACTACATCATATCAGATCAACTCTGCCAGTGTGTCAACAATGAGAACGAAGCGAAGCAGAGAAAGAGGACACCCTTGTCTTGTACCCCTCTCTATCGGGTACGGAGGTACAATACCCCATTGACCCACACTCATGCTGAAGGAGCATGGTACAAGTTCTGAACATACCACAGGTACTGGTGTCCAAAGTTCCTACTCTTCAGGGTCTGGAGCATGAAGGGCAAGTGGACTATGTTGAATGCCTTCTCGCAGTCTTTCAAAATTAACACAGCTGGCCAATTCAGTTTAGCTGGCTTGGCCATGACCATCTGTATCCACAGCCACAGCTCATCATGAAGTCATTCTGGTCATAGTGGATCTGGGATCATATTACACATGTTAGTCATGTCGCCAGGATTTTAACCAGAATCTTTGCCTCCAAGTTAATCAGATAGTCCTATAGGGTCCTTACCCTGTTTGGGAATCAGTACAATGATGCCCCCCTTTGGGAACAGCTATAGCTGTTCCACATCCATCACCTCCTCATACAAAGTCAGAAGGTGTAGGACCAGAATGGAGGAGTATTTCTTAAAAAATTCTTCAGGAAACCCATTGGGGCCCAGAGTCTTCTTGAACTTCTTCAAGCGTAAGTGGGACATCAAGTTCACTATTTTGTTGTGGTTCTCAGAACCTAACTCTCAAATCATGTGCTGTTGGGTTAAGTTGCTGTGGGGGTATAGTAGTATAGAAAAAGGTTCAGCTATGGTATGTTATGAAAGTGCCATCACTATGACGTATCTGTGTGACTATGTGGAGTTCAAGGTCGATTGTCATTAGCCAGTAAAGCAAATTGCCTGATTTGTTGCCCCATTCATAAATCCTGTGTTTAGCTGCCAGCAAAGAGAGTTTGGAGATTCTCCTAGCCTAAAATGTCTAATTTCTTCCCCTGCAGAAAAGAGCCAGCTAAGGATGTGATTGTTTCATGAGTAGGTGGCCTTGCTCTCGAGTTCCTAGTTTTGACTCTCCAGGTCATCTATAGTCCCACTTTTGTCTTTTCTGGCTCCATTATGACTTTGATCTGACCCCTGCTTACTGCCTTAATTGCTTCCTAAATGATAACTGCTGAGCCCATCTACCCAATATTGGCATCAAAATGGGAAGTCACCCCCTCCCAGAATCTGTCAACGAACCTCCCATTCAGTCAAAATGTGTTAAGACACCATCCTGGTCAGCTGGCTAGTCCTGTAGTTAAGTCCATTGGGGAGTGGACAAACAAACTATGAGGGAGAGTATATATCCCATTCACTCCCATCATGTCAGTCACTGGCAAGAAGTAGAAACCGAAATGAGGGACGGAGGGATGCGAGTGAGAGAAAAAGGATATTGCCTCCCACTTGGGTGCCACTTCATCACAACATCACATTCCCATACATTGAGCTGATGGTGCCAGGGGGCAACCTCAATATCCATCGACAACTAGAAGAATTGAGGCCCAGGTCCATGATGGTTTAAAAATCTCCACTCACCACCAACCTTCCACCTGGGATTAGCTGGGTTTAGTGTTAGTTGATTGGATAATACAGCCAGGGAGGAGTCTACTAGGCTCATGTGTATATACGCTCAATCAATCGACTAGGTGTGACCTTATAGTGTGTCCATAGAAACACAATGCAGCCAAGCTTGTCTGTGTAGTTTTTTGAAGCAACCAAAGAGAAGGACTTCTGGAGCAGGATGGCAACACCCCCCATCCCCTCATATATCCAGCATGGTAAACTCATGTATATCCATACCTGTTCAGGAAGTTACAATTTTTGCCCATTGAATGAATCTCCTAGAGCAGGAGGACACCTGAATGCTAGTTTTTTGGGCATAATTAAGGAATGAACTCTTAAACTTGTTATTAAGCCTGTTAAAGTTCCAAGAAAGAAACCGCTAATGTTTGTTTGTATTAGCATGTGCCTTTGTGGGATTAGGTGCAAAGTAACTGGCACTCGTGTGAGCTGCTGTGCAGTGCAAATGGAAACATAAACCCAGACATCCCAAATGCATATTGCAACTGGCAACCACAACCAAACAATCCCCCCTACACTTTAGAAATTATGTATCTATCACCCAATAATATAGCTCATTCTTCTTCATGGAGTGGATTTGGGCCATCCAGAATGTCTTGCTTGCTTAAAGTTAGTGGCTGGGAGACAGTCTCCTAGTTATCGAATTTAGGGGTCAGGGGTGAGTCTCGGGGTCGAGTCACAGGTAGTCACTCCTCCATCCAGTTCCAGCCCTCCTCCACACCATTGGAGAAATGTGTTTTACCATGGTGGATGGATGGAAGTCCTGTCTGGTAGAGGAGCATGTATTTAATTTGCATTACCGTCAACTTGGCCTTGACCTTTATGAATGTTCTCCATTGTTGCTGGACCTGAGCTGTATGATCTGGGAAGATCATAACCTTAGTGAGAGGAGAGGCAGTAATAGTTCAATAGTCTCAGTATGCAGGACGAGGTGGTTGAGTATAAGGAATATCCTACTCCCCTGAATACTTGTTATCTTAATAAAAAATAATTAACACATGATTCATTCTTGTTTAAGAAAGGCATTTAAACAATATCCAATTACTATTTATATCAAACATGTTTTATTGTGCGCTCATCCACTCAGGAGATCTATTGGCACTATGGAAAAATTGGAAAGTACAAAAGTGCTACTGTTAAACGATGGATGAGGTGGGCCCTCTCGCCGTGGTTTCCTATTGAGGGACCTATGCATTCTCTCGATGACAAAACATATTGAAGATACTGTGCAGGGACCCATGATTTGAACCATTTAGTGAAAAAGGTTTTCAGGACGCAACCCTTCTGTGTTCTCAGGGACTTCTATCAGGCTCAGGTTGTTGCACCTGGCCCTTCACTCTGCATCTTTAACACTCATTTCTAATTGTAATGTCATGTCATAGAGGTTTGTAAATTCTGCCTGAGATAGCACAGTTGTTTTCCATGGAGGATATTCAGGACACCACCGCTGTTGTGAGATTTGTTGTAGGAGGGAAATCTTTATACCAACTCTGTCTATCCTCCCCTCTAAGGCTGCCCAGTGCTATTTGATTGTCTTTAGGATTTTGGAAGTGGGAGTAAGTCCTCCATCACCGGTATTCCGGTCAAGGTTGGACTACTTGCCTGGGCCGCTGCCAGACCTCCACCGTACCTATGAAGTGGTTGATCTTCCCCTGAGAGGAAGTCACTACCTCTCTACCCTTTTCCATATTGGCACACCACCACCCATTTGAAGTTTATTTGAAATTTTAACCACAACATATCCTCACAGGGCCAGGCAGTGTGCCTCTGGCATATATTTAGGAGGAGTGGGAAGGAAAGGAAAGAGGGAGGACAGGCCGTGTGCTAGACAGATATGTGTCCTCAAACGAATCACCCTGCCATGAGAGGCAGAAGCCCCCTTTCATCAATCAGAGTATGGTGCAACCCAGGCCCAAGGCCTTCCCATCACTTTTATGGCAAGTGTCGTAGACCATCAGGGATTAAGGGGTGGGAGCAAAGAGAAACTCAGGTCTGATTACATCAGCTCCCAAGCTCAACCAGTAGCCAATAATGGCCAAGGTACACCATGTGTATCCTCAGCACCCCGTGGAAGTTAAAAGACCTTGTTCTGGCAGCCAGGGTCCTACCACTCACCTCCAATCCCTGCCCCACCATGCGCTTGCTCATGGTGTCATTCGGTGAGCCTCAGCTCCTGCCGTCATTTCCCGCTGCAGCCTGCCTCAAGACAGAGAGGCATGAGCAGCTGAGCTGTGTGTTGCAAATAGGAGGAGGTAAAGGAAACTCCCAGCAGCTCCATGCTCCTTACCAGGCTGTGGAAGAGTCAATCAGTTCATGTATTCGGCCACAGAGTCTGTTTAATTTATGTCAGCCGTAACTTCAGCATCCTTTGATCCAGGTTGAAGTTCTGAGGCTTCACCTTAATGATGTTGTCCCCATTGCTCACCTCTGGGCCTCATTACTGCGGGGCCCTGCACAGTGCGTCATTCTGAGTGTCCCTGCTGCTGTTTCTCACTGCAGCATGCCTCACCCATGCTGCTGGCCCGTGCCAAGCTGGATAGTACACCGGCACCAACAGGGGGGCATGAGCAGCTGTGCATTTCAAGTGAGGGATCACCCAACAATCCCAGCACCAGTGAGTCCGCCATGAGTGAATTCAGGCCCCACACAGTCTGTTTCTCTTGTGTTGTCTGTTTTGGGACCTCAACTCCCACCGTACAGCTGGTCCAGTCCTAGGTTACCGCTGCCATAAAACAGGCCCGGGGAGCAATGGACTGGAGTCCACTCACTCTTTTCCAGTCTCAAGGCAAGCCAGGGTGGGGTCCTGATGGGTAATTAAGTTGTAAATCTGCAGGATATTGGAAATATGATTGCAGTTCAGCTGAAGCCTTACAGAAACGGGACTATCTTAAGTGGCTAAGGCATGAGGAAAGCAGTGATAATGTTCGACAGATAAAATGGTGTTGCTTCTGTCAATAACCCACAACCTCTGCTGTGCATTGGAATTAATTGCGTGCATGGGCAATGACATGCCTGTGTTTTCTCTCTCCCACATGCTGAGAGGACACAAGGCTCTAGGGCATCTACTTTCCCAAAATATAATCATTAGCTTGAATATTTGGCAGCATTTGAAAGCTTCCCTCAGTAATACCACCACTCCCCTGTGGCATGAACGGACAGTTGAGCTTCATCACTTAGAGCACTGTCACTACAATCCAAAAAGGCATAATGGAGGAAGTAGTGGAAAGCAGTGGGGATAATTTGAATGGGTTAGGCCTCTGTGCAAAAGTTCCCTGCCTACTCAGAAATCCATTGGTGGTGAGGGGGCAGTGTGCTTAGGGGAGGAAATTCCATCTGAGAGTGTGCACTTGGGTGTCACCTCTGCTCCTTCCTTAACACATGTTTGGTGCCCCCAGGGAGCCGTAATCACATTTACTTCCACTAGCAGACTAACGCATGTAACGTATTACATGCCCCTATGTGTCATCCATATTTCATCACCTTGCTCTCATTTTCATTGAATTATCTGCACCACTATATTAGCTTGTGCTCACTACACAGCATATTCCCGCCTATGTCAGTTTAATATTTTGTAACACCTAGGTATGATTATTGACACCTATTGAAGTCACACTGCATCTCCTGGTTCCATTCTTGCTTCCAATCTCTTTAATCTGAAGAAGCATCCCTAGATCCTTGCTGGCCACTCAAGCCACCACCATTCAAAATTGGGACCCATCTTATAGTTTGAACTTCAATCATCTAGGATCCTTCCTCAGCCTTATCTTGTCCGCAACTAAATGCTACAAAGCTCAAATAATTAATAGTGTATTTTGGCTTAAAAACAAACCATTAAAGCAATGCAGTACCTGACCAAATCATTACACACACACAACATAAAATACCTATAATTATACACACACACGCACACAGAGGCACACACACACACACACACACACACGCGCTCCTCATGGCAATCCAATGAAAACAATTTGTTCCAGAAAATAATGTTACTAGGGGCAACAGTACCGCTAAACCCACATTACCACATTTATTACTACAGTGCTGGGCTAAAGTGGTGTATTATAAGGTGTGGTTGTCGGACCTCACCCTGTAATACACTCACAATACCACCTTGGATCCAGTCGAGCTTGTCTGTAAAACCTTTAGCTCAACGCTGGGTAGCTGTGGCTTCGAGCAGTCGAGCATAAGCAAAGGAACAAGTATAAAGCATTTAGTAGTACCAAAACGAGAAAGGCACACAACCCCAATATAATAATATAACAATTTATGGAAATAGATTCAATTTTATGAATTTTTAGACAACAAAATGAACAAAATCTATTGTAGGTGCAGGAGGTATAGGTTTTTAAGGAAACTGTAATCACTGCTTTTCACTCAAAATTCCAGCTAGCATTGGTAACTAGAAAGTTTAGAAACGTTTGTTTGGGTACTCAGGCCCACTTTGGGTGACCAATTCGAGCAGGAGGGATGTCAAGGCGGACAGTAAGAATTTCTAGGACAGTTACCTTGTCACCAAACAGTCTCTAGTCAATTTCCAAGCTCTATGAGCAAACCTCCGTAGACTTCAATGGAGTGGTCCTGATGCAAAGGACACACGATGCTGAAGAGTCTGTAAGATGGTGAGGATGCTGTGCAGTCGACAGGGGGATTCCTGGGGCTGCTCTTCTGTCAAGGTGGGGTGATTTTGGCCACAGGGATTGATGTCCCTCCAAGTCCTCTGAGGTCCAGCAAATCCCAGTTGCCACTGGAATACTGGTTTCTGGTCACAGTGAAACCAGCTATTCCCTTTGGTGAAGGCTAGTGTTCATGTGACCAAACTGCATTTTGACTACTCTCGCAAGTCCATTAACTTGGATGCAGCTTCTGATTGTTGAGAGTAGGTCTTCCAGGCTGCGCGTCGGTGGTCAGAGGCAGTCAAGCGATTGGGCCTACTGGCTTGCCGGATTAGGCTTCTACATGTCCTACTTTTTAATATACAGCACCCTGCCCATGGCTTGATACGCCTACTTTAGGTTGACTTATATGTAATAAAAAGGGAGGTTTGGACTTGGTCATTAGTTTAAATGGCAAAATCGAGTTAGCAGCTTAACCCTGCTTTTCCAGGCTGCAGTGGCAGGCTGGAAGACAAATTGTGCCTTGCCACACTCAGACAGGCACAGTAGGTGCTGCAGCCCCTGGGGGGCACTTTAACTCACACCCCCTGGGTACCTCTGGTATCGTATACTAGGGACTGAAAAGCAATATTTACTGCCTCACACATTGCACTGAGTAATACTATACGGAGGGGAAACAACCGCTCTAAGAAGCATTTCATTGTGTCTAATCTTACAGTGTTATTAGTATTATTATTATTGTGATTATTATTTAATCAATATAATACTTAGAAGAAAAATTATATTTCTACTACTTCCATTAGTTTTGCTGCTTCTGTACCTACTATTGTTCCTTCTCCTACTATTACTACTGCTAATAATAACAATATTTAGATCTCCCTTGTTTGAATAGATGAATACTGCACTTAATGTAAAGTTATTCATTGTGTTAGGAGAAATATGATCCTTTAAAGCACCAAATATGTTTGTCCTACAACACTTCCACTCCTCATCCTTCCTTTGTGTTTATTTTTAGATACCCCAAAAGGGACACAAGCAGTGATATCATATTCATCACCCAGCGATGAGGTAAATGCAGGAGACACAGTGTCATTGCAGTGTTTGGTTAATGCCAGTAATCCCGCAGTCTCCCACTACACCTGGTACAAAGACGGCTTTAAGATACATGACCAATCGATGGCTGTCCTGAGGATGGCGAATGTGACGACCGCAGCTGTGGGGCGTTACTCCTGCATGGCGCACAATGAGATTGGCCCATCTCTTTCTTCTCATCACATCTTGCTTAGAGTTGTTGGTAAGTGCGAAGTTTGCATTATGCTAAGCATATTCTACAGTCAGACATTGGCAGGTAACATCCTGGCCTCCTTGACCTGTTGTAGGTTTTAAACAGGAGGTTTTAGTGTGAGTTTGGATCTAAGACTGGTGGGATCTTATACAAACTATCCACTCAAATGACGACTCTTACCCATAGAAGGAGCTGGACAACAGTTAAGCTGCAGAGTTATTTCATAGCCCTCACTTATGAGACTCTCGCCTCCAGGTCATGATTCGTTGGGTAATAGGACACAGATGAGAGGGATAGATAATATCAGAAGCAATGGTTGGGGGTTTAATGCTAGAAACAAGTGAAACATTAGCCTCGTGGAGAGCTTATGTCCAATTATGCCCATTAATCAATAAATAATAAATGATCAATGGACGGTCAAACTCTATCCTCCTAACCACAACCAAAATCACACACTTCACATAAGGGCAGCAGACGAGAATCACCCTTATCTCAGATACCCATAGCTTGATGGATTGGCCCCTGGATTAGTTCTCATTTGAATAATTTAAGGGGGTGGGAAGTTGTGAGGTGTAGTTACATTTTTCACAATTAAAAAATGTGATCCTTTTGACCTGGCATAGTACATTCCATTGTAGATGCAATAAACACTCAGAAAAGGTATTCCCAGTTAAAAGACGTTTGTCAATTAATATTAAAATAGTGTGCCTTTTTTTCAACATTAACCGTCATTCCAATCCATTACTCATAGTTGATCTCAATTTAAACAATGCTCCATGTTTTGCATCATATTAACAGATCAGTGAATAATAAGCAGTTACCATGCAATGATTTGCAGCGCTCCCTGACAAAGAAAGAGCTTGCCAAATGAGTGCTCCCCTCACCTATCAACAGAGACATTTTTTATTCCTCTTATTGCAAACTGAAGCCCTGTTCTGCCATATTGTATTCTTTAGCAATTTAGTTGCCTTTAGGGGCCTCAAGATGGCACTAATATTGAGAATTTAGCTAGTAACCTTCCAACTCATTATGAGATTGAACATCAAGAGTGACAAGAACATTTTTACCAGAACAATACCTCACATTTCTCACAAATCATCTAAAGGTTTATTTGTGAAGTATTGCTGAAGTAGTGTTTTATGGCTATAATGATAAAGATCCATGGCTCAATTGCCATGTGCCATCCTGCTCCTCATTTCATCTTTTTGATTGACTGTCTGGTGATCAGAGGAAAAGTTAATGAGCTTCCGGAGTCGACCACTGTTAGAAATTACCATCTTTTGCATGGTATTTTCCCATATTTTTTACTTCTCTCGCTGACACTGTTTTTGTTTGCCTTTAGGACTCTGTGCAATTTATTTCTGACAACCAGGGGTAAAGAGTGTGTGCTCTTTCCTTTAAACAAGGTAAAATTAGCATCCGCCTGATTGACGCATTTAAGTTAGTTATAAGTCCCTAATATATGTTGTAGTGGGTGAGGGCAACTGTACCGTAATAGAGGGGAGAGAAACTTTATATAAGCTTTTTGGGCTGAATGAAGAACCCATGGATCCGCTGGAGTTTTTTGCCAGAAATAAGAATATTCTTCTGCCACTGATGATTCTGAATTGAAACACTTACCAGATTTTTACATGCTCTACACCGACTCCTGATAAATTGTTGGTGAAAGGACATTTTGCATCATGAGAATAATGCTGGTCATTGCTGATAAGAGGCTGCAATGTCTCATCTATTAGAATAAAGTTATCAGTTGTTCATACAGAATAAGCCCGGTTTCCAAGACTCCTTTGAAGGAGGGCTAGGCCTTGAGAACAGCAGTAAAAACTATTAACTATTTAACTTTAAAAAGTTGCCCCAAAGAGTGGACTGCTTTTGGATGATGCCAAATTAATTTTTGTAATGAGGCTCTGCATCTAATATTGGAAATAGCAGTACTTGCATAGTCTTCAAAATATATAACCCTCTGTGTCCAGGTCAGAAGGATCAATGGTGCAATACTCATCTTTTTACTTCTCGGCTAAATCAAAAACAATTATTAAGGACCAGTGTTGTCTTCTAATTTATCTTAACATAAAGACAATTTCCCTTCTTGTGATATTTCCCTTTTTAGATATTTTCCTTCTTGGTATTTTTCCTTTACTGTAACTTAGGGTCAATAGAATGAGTTTTTACTACTAATTGTGGTATAGACATTTATGACATTTTGGCTTCAGTCATGTGTGAGCAGCTTTAACAAAGAAGCATGAATAACATTTTCTACTATATTCCAAGACATGTTCAAGCAGGGCAATGACAGGGATTGGTGTATTGGCAAAGAGTGGAACAGTGGTTGAACCACTGTATCAACAATTTCATTTGGCTACGCTCAGAATCGATCTTCTTATGTACTTTGGTAGAACATCTAGATTTGATTTTATCGACCCATATTTGACCAAACCTATACATAGCAACATCACAAAATGAAACCCATACATATTCTCCCCATCTGTGTCATTGTGTATGTATTTGATCCTGAGTTTATTTTAGTTATGCAGAATTCTCAACTATCAAATCATGACTAATATTTTCCTTGTTTCCACCTTATTTTCCTTTCAGTTTCAATAATTTTTTCATGCTACTTAAATCCTCACCGCTGACCACCAAAATAGTATTATATTTGCTGGCTTTTGCTAATTCAAAAGAAATATGTTTTGTGGTATCATGAACGGTCCTCCTTATATGACCACACCATCTGATTTATTTGTTCAATCACTGATCTTCCATTTGCAATCACCAACTGAATACTCACTTTGATAACACAGTTCACCCTTTCTACTAAACCGGTATCCTTTGGATTATAAACAGCAGTTTTTGTTATGTACTATGTTGTAACCGCGAGGTACGTCTCCATTTCAGTAGAACACACCATTGTCTGATGTCAGTTCCTCCAGGTAGCTCTCACTCATTAAACCTTTTACTGGGAATTTTATCACTCTCCTGGGTGTGACCGCTCCTACAAATTCAAACTCCATTGATTTTGGGAAATAAACCACCATCACTGTGATATGCCTATACTTCATTCCCAGCTTTCCCATTGGACCAATTATATTAACAGCAACATTTGCCCAGAGCCTCCTGAGAAATTACAAAGGCTGTATAATTGTATATGTGTTTTATGTACCTTATTACCCTTTGCACATAAGCAACACTCTTAGACCTCATGTTTAATCTCTCTATCCATGCCTAGCTACCGAAATATCTCTCTCAACCTGCTCTTCATTCTACTCTGTCCCATGTGACCCAAATGGAATAATATGATTAGTCTGATTCTTAATAATTTGGGAGAAGTCAATTAACTGCATCTTCTGAAGCCCTACACATCTTAACTTAACTCATCTTTTACACAATGATATCCCTCAAAACCTGTGTGAGAACTGGGCCACCCTTAATAGACCCATTTGCCATTGTGAAAAGCTGTTCAACTTCATCATATGCCTGTCTCTGTTCTTTTTCTGTTATAGCACTAAAATCTACATTAGTTATGTTTGCTACCCTCTCTTGTTCCAAATGCTCTTTATGCAGGTGTTTTCAAATTCACACAACATTCATGACACCATGTACATGTTACTCTTCCTTAATAACTCCTGCATTGTTTAGTATTATCAGCAAAAACCCCTACAAATTTGGAATAGAATTCAACCATTCCACTCTGGTATGGCAGCATTCTGCATACTATCAATCAGCTTGTCTCTATAACTAATCTGTTCACCATTAATGATGTGTCCCAGGTACATAACACTGTCTACCTTTAGTTAGCATTTCTCAGCTTTAACAATTGACCCATTTTGTTGAAGAATATCCAATACTTTCCCCTGTCGTTTGTCGTGTTCCACCTCAGTTTTCACAAATACCAAGATATCACCTTGGAAATAACACTCCCCAAATACCACAGCACAGAGACCGCCCTACCCACAGCACAGAGACTGCCCTACTCACCGCCACAGATGACATCCGCACCCTCCTGGACCAAGGCCACTCCGCAGCCCTCATCCTACTCGACCTATCAGCGGCCTTCGACACCGTCTCCCATCGCACACTAGTTGTCAGACTACACGACGCAGGCATACAAGGAACAGCCCTGGACTGGATCCGATCATTCCTCACCGGAAGAAGCCAAAGGATCAGACTCCCACCCTTCCTCTCCGACCCCACGAAAATCACCTGCGGAGTCCCACAGGGTTCATCACTGAGCCCCACCCTCTTCAACATTTACATGGCCCCCTCGCAGCCATCGTCCGACAACTCGGCCTCAACATCGTATCCTACGCCGACGACACCCAGCTCATCCTCTCCCTCACCAAAGACCCCACCACTGCCAAACTCAACTTCCAGAAAGGAATGCAAGACGTCGCAGTCTGGATGACCAACAGCTGCCTGAAGCTCAATGCCGAGAAGACAGAAGTCCTCGTCCTCGGTACCACCCCTTCTGCATGGGACAGCACCTGGTGGCCGACCGCCCTTGGCAGCCCACCTACCCCCTCAGACCACGCCAAGAACCTCGGCATTGTACTCGACTCATCACTCTCCATGAACCGACAGGTCAACGACGTCACCTAAAGCTGCTTCAACACCCTCCGCATCCTCCGCAAGACCTTCAAGTGGATCCCCCCTGAGTCAAGGAAGACAGTCACCCACGCACTCATCACCAGCAGACTAGACTATGGAAACGCACTTTACGCCGGCATCAACAAGTCCCTACTCTGCAAACTCCAGACAGTACAGAACACCGCCGCCAGACTCGTCCTCGGCATCCCCCGACACAAACACATCAGCCAACACCTACGAAGTCTCCACTGGCTCCCCGTGGAGAAAAGAGTCACTTTCAAAATCCTCACTCACGCCTACAAATGCCTACACAACAACGGACCCAAATACCTCAACGACAGAATCAACTTCCACGTACCCAAAAGAAACCTCCGATCTTCCAACCTCGCACTGGCCAAAACCCCGCGCATCCACAGAGCCACAGCAGGCGGAAGATCCTTCTCTCACATTGCAGCCAAGACCTGGAACGAGCTACCGGCAGACATCAGACGCGCCCCCTCCCTGAACACCTTCAGGAAGACCCTGAAGACCTGGCTCTTCGGCTAAACAGATCTGCGGACCCCCCCCCTCAGTGCCTTGAGACCCTCACGGGTGAGTAGAACGCTTACAATTCCCTGATTGATTGATTGAAATATATTATGAAATCATTTTTGCGTCACTGTTTGACAGCATAAGTTTGGATTGAAACACCCTATGGTGTAACAAAGGACATTAGGTGGCATGATGATAGCTGCAACTCAATCTGGTGGTATGCTGATGATAGATCGATAGTGGAAAACCAATTAGCTTGGCCTATATTTTTGGAGTAGGATGTCTGTTGATCCATGTGGCATTGTTAATATAGAAAATATCAACACACATCCTTACAGAGAGATCCAGTTTAAGTGCCACTACAATGGGCGCCACCCAATCAGTTGATTCATTTTGCATTTGACTGCTAGCTAGTGGGAGATTTCTTACCTTATAGACTTTAGGTTGTGCATTCCTTTTTAATACACTCTTAAAACCCACCAATTTCTCACGGAATACTTTGGGATATCCCTCAACCCAATATACAGATTCTTTGCAACTCTCAATTAGCATAATTTGTTCTTTTGCTCCTGGTTACTATTGCACTCCCAGAGCTGCTTGATGTATCCAACCCAAAGTGAGTGCACCTTACTTGGCTATGAGGATTCTTACTTGTACCTTTCTATTTTTCATTCCAATATCCAATAAGAAATTCTGAACCATTTCAATCTTTTCACCATCATATCCTGCTCGGTTTATATTAGTTTCATGAACCACTTTATGTTCCAAATGTAACATTTTTTTAAAATTCCTTTTAGGGCACAATGGTATATAGTGCCCCTGTAAGCAGCAATATATCAAACTCTACATCATCTATGCATAAGATGCATTATGGGTCTCTTACACTTTTTTCCCTGTGGGTATCCTGGTCCATTCCTTCACTTCTTTAATTTATTTCAGTTGTGTTGTGTTACAACCTCAATGCTTACTACGTAGTTCTCACTATTGTCATTATCTTGATCAACACCCGAAAGAAAATATATACTCTTGTTAATAGATACCCCCCACGTGTAGTTTTATATTAACGTGAAACAATTGTTTTACATTTCATGCAAGCTACTTCCTTAGCAGAATTCTCTGAATCATCAGCCCATTCGTTGGAGCTGCCACATTTTAGATACGTTCCCAGATTATATTCTTTTTAACTGGTTTACGGCCAATAGGTTTATCACCTACAGACTCAATTCTTAAAAATGTACCATTTGACTTTACAGTTGAAAATGATACAATTCCTCCCCAATTAGGTTTGCTCCCCCTTGTGATTATTCACTCATGATCTTAACATACTTATTAGTCAGTTTTTCTCCCTGGATAATCATAGGGCTCCAGTTAAAGTGAAATTCCTTGTACTCCATAACCTCTGTTGAATTACTTTAATGTGGGCATCATTAATTGATTGCATATGTACTCATCTTGTATACCTGTGAATGCACATTTAACTAATAGTGTTCTTAGAGCAGTAACAGAATTATTTTCAATTGATTCATCCTGCCTTTGTACTTTTGAAAAGAATTAATAAAGCTCTAATATATTGGTTCTGCTTGTGAAATACAACTCTATTGGCTTTAGTGTCTCTATATAAAATAATGGGGGATATTCTCAAGAACGTGCGATAAACATCGGCAAAATAGACAATTTTTCATATCACCGTCTATCGCGGGAAAATAACTCGGTGTCAACGTCGTATTCTCAAATCGGCGGTAACATGCAATAGTTCCCCATAACACCTCAAATGCCCGCGATACAACTACCGCAACGGCGATAAAAAAGAAAACCCGAACATGAAAAAAGTTGCGATGGGCCCAACCGCGATAGAAAAATCGGCGACAAGCAGCGCCAGGCTTGCAATTCCCACGTCAGGCAGGAAAAATCACCATAATAGCTGCAAATACATTTTTTTTTAAAAAACATAACAACTGCGAAGCACAATGGAGGTAGCCGGAGCAAGTACAGAGGACAACCCGAACCCCACAAGCCCCACAGAGGACCAGCCTGGGACCTCGGGGTCAGGGAAGGGCAAGGAGAAGAAGAAGAGGAAGACACGTTCAGTCCGCAGGAAAACAGAATCCTGATAACGGAGGTGGTAGAACACCATCAACAACTGTTCGTCACCTCCACTGTGTCATTAGCAACTAAAAATACAATATGGCAGTCCATCCTGGACAAGGTGAATGCAGTCGGAGTGCTGAGGAGGACAATGGAAGAGCTCAAGAGGCGCTGGAATGATGTGCAAACCAAGCTGGAACTCGCAGCCAACCTGAAAGCAGCAATGCAGACTGGAGGTGGGAGTCCAGCGACACACCAGGAGATGGATGAGATGGAGGAAATGGTGACCCAAGTCATCATTGGGGAGACGGTGGCAGGAGTTGGGGGACCGGACACTGCACAACATGACCTGACCCAACAGCAACAGGGTGAGTAACGACCAGGGACTGGGGTGACCGGGGGAGATGGGCACAATGGCACACATGCACAATTAAGTATAGCACATCTGCGGACAAACCATGCCCAAGAGTCACAACTCCGACCAAGAGCCCAAGTTACCCAAGTCTGCAACATCTCAGCACTGTATAAGCACAGAAGTGAAAGGCACATCGCCTGAAAGGGATAAGGGCCAGCAAAATTAGAGCTGAAGGGGCAACACACCCACAATGCAGCACACACACATAAGAATCAGAGCACCTCAACATTGACAACAATGTGGTACAAACTGCAACACTTTCACAACAGAACAGAGGACACAACTGCTGCCGCTTGTGTGTAGAAAATGGCCATTCGCATTTGGCATAGCAGGAAACTGTGAGATGACAATGTACAAGTACAACCTCACATCTCTGATGGTGTAGAAATGTCAACTGTCCCGCATCACATAGGCATCTCCTCACAAACAGTCACAATGTACATTGTCATGCAGTCTGTAAGTAAACTTGTCCAATGCGTCAACATACATGTGAACACAATGTCAATCTGCATCTCCCCTTCACATTGCAGAGGGAGAATCAACACCTCCTGCAGAGCAGACCCAACAACTCAGCACTGATGATGAAGAGGACCTCCCCAACATCGACACCGACGCCCTCCAACAGACCATGGACAGCTTCGGCACCCCACCTCCAGGAGCAGTGCAGCCCAGCTGCATCGAGGAGACCCCACCCCCTGCACAGACCACACAGCAGGAAGCACCCACCACCACGGCTGTCTCCCAGGACCTCCACGACCAACACATGGCATTCCAACGCCGTGTGTTTGGGTGCCAGGAGAAGATGGCTGATCAGCTGCGGTGGGGTTCGACCTCATGGCAGCCAAACTAGATGCCATACGTAGGTGTCTACGTCCCATCAGGGACCACTTACAGTCCCTAACGGACACCCATTTTCCGCTCCATGCTCTCCAACAATCCATAGCTGACATCGCTGGAGTCATGACTCTGAGCCAAGAACAACTATCTAGTCAGAGTGGCTCCAGCAATGACAGCCGGGAGTTGGGACACATGCGGAGGATCATGGAGAACATGGAGCGGATGCAGGCGGAAGAATGTTTGCCACGGCTGCACACCAGCGAGATGTAGCTGTGATCTTCCATGCCCTGCAGATCCTTGTCATGGCATTGCCGCCACAAGGCATGGCGCGGATGAATGCTGCTGCTACTACTCCATCCACATCTGCGCCCCCTGAAGTGTCAGTGCCACACAGTGCGGCAGACATTCCACCTCCGGCCCCTGATGTGTCAGTGCCACACAGTGATGCAGACTATACACCACCACCCACATGTGAGGCACCTGACATATGAGCGGACGAAGATGATGATGAATCTGGCTCTGTGGTAAGAATGAAGTGGTAGCATTCATCTCCGCTGTATGGCCTGTTTCAGCTTGGTTCTGCCCTCTGCATCATGCCCTGGAATAACACCTTCCACTGTCCCCCGATACACTCACCTTGGACCTCGACATGGACTGCCATATTTTGATTGGTTACCAATGACACAGCAATCACACTGCAGACTGAAGTCTCCCTCTTGCGATGAACTTGTCAATCCCTAAAGGACTCTGGCTGGCCCTCCATGGGGCAACAATGTAAAGTGGGGTTCACATGGCCCTGTACTGCTCCAGCTTCAACACTCCACTGAATGCGAATAAAACATTCTAATTCACACAGATGTGTCATGGCTATGAGCAATCAAGTATGAAAGTATGGATGAATGTAGGGACAGTGATTCCACAAAAAGGTACTCCCTGGGTAATGCTATCAATGCGCATGTATGGCTGTGACCCAGATAGGCAGTGAGACACCCATTGTCATTCAAATAAACACTCATCACAGTTGAATACAAGTGAAGGTGCGTAGACTTTATAAGCATATGCGTGTCAGTACGGGCAAGATAAGTGCCACAACATGCAGACCAATGCAGCAGTCTGTCAGGATGAGGAACGTTGCCAAGCGCCGCTGTCCACACGGGGGAGTGCCTCACCTTTCACAGGTGTGTGTTAACCCGCATTGTTGTCCGCTCATGTATTCGGAGTCCAGGCTAATGCAGCCATGTCCACTGTTGTCATGGGACATGTGACCAGATCTCCAAGATGCAACAAGGTATTGGGACATGTGCAATGGGTTCCAATCTGTTGTGGCTGCAGGTACGTAGTTACTCGTCCATGAAAGCGATTGCAGCTTTGTAGGCTATCATTTCCAACATGAGCTCGTTGTCGACTTCATCAAACAGGACGGCGAGGCAATCCATAAGCAGGTCCGGACAGATGTACTGCGTCCACCCCCTTTCACCAATTAGCACTACAGCCCAATAGGGGAGCGGTTCAATGTGGTCATTGCACACGAGGAGTTGTGCAATCTCCCAGGTCCAGCTGCCAGCATGTATGCCAAGTATCAAGGCATCCCATAAACGGGTATCACGGTGACACTCCTGGTCGTGGGCCAACAGGGGGCGCACACACATGTCAAAATCCAGTTCAGCCACCGTCCTGTTGGATAGGCAGACATCCATGGACCACTCGAATATGCACGATTGACAATGCAACACAGGCTGAACGCAGGTGACGTTGGCAAGGCTGAAGCTTAGCCGGTAACTGATCCGCAGCACTGCCAATGGCAGTGCCGCCAGTAAACGAGCATTACGTGCACGGTACAGTTCCACCTGACAGGGGTTGTGCATGTGTCTGGGATGTTCTGCCATTGCGTTAGTGGCTCTGGTTGAAGCGGCACTGTTCTGACCTGCGCCAGTTCTGTGGATGAAATGCCACAGCTCGGATCAATGAGTTGTTTTAGTGTGCAACGGTTGTACGCCTGGGATGGTGTGGGAGTAAGTGTGAAGGCCATTCCATGCAAGATAACTTCGAGCAAGGACTTCTGTGTGTGGGGTGTGTATACCTTGGTCTTTCGTCAGGCTGTGCGTAGTGTGGGAGTCGTTATCAGCTGCTATAGTATCTGTCAGGGGGTGCCGGGCACATGCAATTCCAAGGTCGGAGGTGCAGATGTGCTTCCACCTGGATATTTCGGACAAAGGATCTTTCATCCCTAATGCTAGTTTCTCATCTGCTTGCATTCAGGAAATGTGAAGTGGCTTGTTGGGGGTGGGGTGGGATGTGTGCGACTTTGGGATTCATGTTTGACATGTCTTGCATGTGGCAAATGAGCGGCATCACTGTGTGTTACGTTGCCTCACAGCTGCTCCTCCCTCCCCCTGAGCCTATTTACTTGTGTGCTCTGCGCGGTTGCATCACTTGCACTCCTACGGCACACCATTGTCATGCCTGTCTGCTCATGTCCACAAGCCTGACAACGACACTGTGATGTTGGCCGTTGAAGGTGGGCGGCCACGTGAGTGTAGGCCTGTGTGAAGAATAGGGCGGACACAGATTTAGAGTTCATGTGTGGCTGAACTCACGCTGCGATTAAGGCTAGGCATTTGGCTCATGCTGCGGCAATACAGATACACACAACACTTGTCATGTATGAGCCAAGACCCCCAGCGATCTTGCTCTCATTCATTTCTCCGTTCGTGCGAGCCCGCCCTCCGGGTGCATGCTACATTGCAACATTGTCGATTGCTGGCTGGGTGGCGCCGACACTACAACAGTGACACACTCAATAGTTACTTCCTTGTCCAGGCCAGAACTGAACCACGCCCAGAGCCCCCGGGCAAATCCTTCACACCCCTATGCTGGCCTGGCGTACGCCGGCCCAGCCCACTCCGCTTACGCTTACAGGGGGGACGACAGAGCTACGTGTCCAAGGTCTTAGACACTGCCTGAGGTGACATGGTTGCATCCACAGTCCACAGCACAAGGTAAGGTGGTAGGGCCCTGGCCCATCATGCATACATAATGACCACAAGGACACACTTAGATAGAAAGTGGAACTGGCTACGGGCACGTGTGCCCAGCCACTTTTTATTGCCAGGGTCACATGTCCAGTGATGCCTGTGCTGGATGGGTGTGGGGTGAGTGTAAGCCAGCACTCAGGGAGTGGTTGGTGCTGGCAACAACTAGAACAGTGATCTTCATATTACACACACAGATTCAATCATAAAGGGTCCATGACTTGTGGTGCACTGAGGTAGGGGCACCAGAGATGAGGGTGCTAATGTGAAGTGATTGTTAATCATTGTGCCCCTTCGGGATATTCCCGCTGCAGCTGCAGTGTGGTGTGGTACACCTGCCTCTGTCGCGTCAGCTTTCCACAGCACAAAACTCAATCATAAAGGGTACATGTGTTGTGGTGCACTGAGTTGGTGGCACCTGAAGCGCTCAGCGGGTGCGCAGCCTGCGATGAAGCATCGTCCGGGCGGGCCACACTGATAGCAATGTCTGTTGCCTACTGGACTGCGCCATTAATAAATCAAGTCTCAATTTGAATTGTGAGCCCTGATGACTGCAGTGTAGGCTGGAGGCAGCCACGTGGCGATGACTTGTGGTGCACTGAGTTGGTGGCACCTGAAGCGCTCAGCGGGTGTGCAGCCAGAGATGATGGCGTGTCCTCGCAGGTTAGGATTGGATTTGATTTGTGAGCCCTGCTGACCACAGTGTAGGCCGGAGGCAGCGGTCAGAAAGGGCCCACAGCCACGTGGCGATGACTTGTGGTGCACTGAGTTGGTGGCACCTGAAGCGCTCAGCGGGTGTGCAGCCAGAGATGATGGCGTGTCCTCGCAGGTCAGGATTGGATTTGATTTGAGTGCCCTGCTTACCGCAGTGTAGGCCGCAGACAGTAGTCAGCACACACATAACTCCACGGTGGTGTACCGCTGGGTGCGCTGGGGGCCTGTGTTGCAGATGCCAGCGATCGGCTGAGGAGGCTGGCGGTAATAGCGGCGGACTCGTGGCAGGGTGAGTGGCGCCTCCCTGGCAGATGCGTTGGCCATCCGGGAAGTGAACCACGCCCAGAGCCCCGTCCTATTTATTCGCAGTCCTATGCTGGCCTGGCATAGGCCAACCCAGCCCACTCTGCTTACACTTACAGGGGGGACGACACGGATACATGACTGGGGTCTTCCCCACTGCCTGAGGTAACATGGTTGCGTCCACTGTCCACAACACTACAAACACCAGCAGTATATGTACACATGGACATGTCTGTGCTCTGCATACTGTAGTCTGTCCAGCACATCACCGACACACTTGGCATTGTGTACATCCTTATTCATGGGTGACTTGCCTCCTTCACACATACTTGGTTCCCACCTCTCCCCACATTCTGCAATTGTGTGGCTGTGGGGCCATGCCGTTTTGGGAAGGTCAGCTGTCTTGTTCTGCGCTGCCTCGGTGGCAGTCCGGGGGGGGTTCTGGGGGTGGTGGCGGTGGCTGTTGTGGCCGTCTTGGGTCTCTGAGCTGCATGGTCAGTAGCTCCATGACATGTGTTGGTCTTCAGATGTGGCTCTGGGCTGGGCTCCCTTTCATGCTGCAGGTTGTCGTCCTGCTTTACACCAGTAAAAGGCAGGTGTTAAATCCCTGCTGCTAACGCGCCTTATCACCTGTTTTTGGGTCGCATCGCGGATCTGGCTGGTCGTTGAGAATATCGCGAAGTGGTGTTTTTGTGTGTTTTTGCACGGGAACGCCTACTCTGCATATCATTAGTGTTAGTTGTCGCTCTCATCTGTGGCAATGTTTTTTGCGGAGGATATCTCTGGGAAACTGGCGATGTCGGCAGTTTGCACCAGCTTGTGAATAGGGTGATAAGTCTATCGCCACTTTTGCTGCGCTAAAGTGCCGATAAATCGGCGATGGCTCCTTGAGAATATGCCCCAATGTGTCTCCCCCCTTCGGGGGGTGGAAGGTTAGGGGTGGAAGGGTGTGATAAATCGCCAAACCTCCTGCACCTAAACAGTGTAATATGGTGGCTTGTTTTCTATCATCAGTTATTGTAAAAGCTACACCTTAAAGCCTTCCATCCACTCCTCAGAGGAAGATTCTGATTCACCTGGATGTGGTATGAAAATTTCGAGGGGTACAATTTGGAACATTGTTCAGATTAAGAGACTAATGGTAATATAAACATACGTAGTCTTAATGACAAGACAAATTTACTACTCCCCAATCTACCATCCTTGTTTTTCATTTTGTTATAATCCGCACCTGTTTTATTAGTATCATCCCTTCCGTATATCACTGTATCATCAACATCACTCTTTTTGTCCTCACACATCGTGTCAGATATTTTCATCAATGTGTCGGAATCTGAGTCTATATCTGTAATTACTATAAGCATGTTATGCCTTATTTGTGTACTCAGAGGGTCTTATCAATATTCAAATCCATACGCTTTCCTCACTCCAGGGGAAATAACTAGCCAATATTCACACACATTTACTCCTGGTTTGGGCAGGTGGTTAAGGTGTGTGGTGGGTCTTTGGATATCTTCTGTGGGTAGCGGGTGTGGGCAGATTAGATGTGGGAGTACTCTTGCAGCTCGTCCAAGCTGTAGTTAGTGGACTGGCACAGGAGCTCTGTCTAACCCCTACAGCTCTACTCAATCATCAAGGTATGTTGTTTCCAGATTATAGGGTTGGAAGCTTGCACACACACTAATTCTAGACCTGGAGACACTGGGAAAGTTCAAATGGAAAGGAGAAATATCCCTTCTGGAGATATTGATAAAGGACACCTGTAAGGAGGGCCGGAGCGTCCCGTGCAGGTAAGAACGGTTGGGCGGTAGGGCCGGGTTGGGGGGGATTCGACAGAGGACCACGAGGGACAGTTAAATAAATAATTAATTTTCCCTAGTCGTCATCTGTCAAAATCACCCCCCCACCGGGGGATTTCCAGAATCCCATGTAGAAGTAGTGAGAACATCACTAATACAAGCAGCTATAGTCTGTAAGACCGGCATATCCCTAAAAGACTGCCAAGTATCGTTCACAACACTTTTTAGTGAGAACAACATATCACTTTGGAGACGTGACAACTTGACTCTAAACAAAGCTGGGAAGAGGTGAAGAATTGAGGTGGTTGGGGTGCTGTCTCAATCGGCCAAGCACAGAAGGCCAAAGAGGAGGAGCGTGGTGCTGGAGACACTAAGGGGCAGATTTACAAGCCCCTTGCGCCACGTTTGCGTCACTTTTCCCATGTTAAAAATGATTCAAAAGTGACGCAAGGGGCTTGTAAATCTGCCCCATAGAACGTCTGACATGAGGTGAGCGTGGGAGGGGAAACAGGCATTTTTGCACGTGCCTGACAGGAAGTCTCTAATGAGCATGGTGCCCCGGCAGTTGGAGAGCACCCAACAACATGGAAAAGTCAAACATGGCACAAACATATTAATCTGTAAAAATGTAAGCCACACACAAACTCAACAGAATACTATGGTCTGAAATTAAAATTACCTAGTGCAATATGAGCAGTTAGAAAGAGGACTTGCAAGTGCCAGTGATGGTTTATATACTCTGAGACTATAATTGATTAGTTCAGGTTCTATGTAGTCTTTATCCAATACATGCTGAGTAATGTAGTTTAATTTTATACTCTGACTGATATTCTAATAAATATAGGACATAGACCATAATGGATCCCTCAGGTCTTGCCATTAAATCAAGGGGCTTGATTCAACAAGAGTTTGGATAAAAATGAAGTTGTATTATGCACACTTTGCAATGTGTGTGCAGGACATAAATAGTGCACACGTATCTGCCTTGTGCACAGAACTTGCACTTGGGATGGATCTGGGGGACATGACAGACACATAGCTGACCATATGTCTAATTCAGTAAGAACTAGAGATATCACATACATCTACAGCTGTCTCGCTTCCACATCACTTACGTGATTCCTGGACTGACGCAAAGAACTTTTACAGGGAAAGGAACAACGCTTGTATGAGCACTCTTTTTCTGACAAGTGATGTGGATAATGAATCATGGTGCGTATTATTTCAATTCTATAAGTAACTTAGAAATGCATATGAAATCATTTACATTTCCCACCACAGACATTCAAGGTTCGTGCCACGGATGCAAATGTGACCCAGGTACCATATGAATTGAGGGTGTGGGAACATGCTCTCTAGAGCAAGCCCCTGCCTTGCCAATCCATCTGTCTAATAGGAGCCGGAGAATACTGCTCTAATGTTCCCTGAGTGCCAGCCCATGAGAGCACTGCAGTACTGGTGCTCATAGCTGGGGTCATATTCGACTGCTGTCCTCGTCTCTCCAATCTCCCGCTTTTCGGCTCGAGATCTTCGGAGTAAGGCATGATTGATGTCCTGACCGCGGAGACGAGCTATCTTGGCCGATGCCCGGTGGAGCTGCTAGATCGGCTATAGGGGAGATTGGCTCCGGCTTCGCTGCCTCAGCCGTCACCTACCCAGCCGGACTTCGGACTCCGCTCTCCTCGTCTCTCCGCGGTGTCGCTTTCTTCCCCCCGCCTCCCTGAAGAGACACCAGGGAAAGTGGATCCTCTTTCTTCCCGGGTGGCCGCTGGGGACATGGCGGAGGATCTCTCTCTCCTCTGGCCGTCGCCTGACTCTTCTAGACCTGAGACACGGTCTCTTGGTGCCCCGCTGCACAGGAATGTAAAATCGATGTGAAAGCAGCGATAGACCACTACACGACGCTGCTGTACTGCTCCATTGAGCCCGCCTTCCTTTTTCCCCGAGTTGCTCGCCCTCGGGACGGCTGGCCTGATCCCCGTGCCGACTTCCCCGGACCTGCAGGACCCCGAGAGCGATCTGCGACCCTCTACCATTTCCTCCCTCCTTAATCGACTGCCGCCTTCCCCATTCAGCTCTGCTTTTGGGGTAGGTTTTTCATTGCTGGTTGTTTACTCGGTTTTGTTGTTCTACCGGCATTCCCGCCATCTTGTTTTTGGGGTCTTTGTTCTCGTTCACCATCTTACAGATCCTTGCCACAGGTCAGCGCCCTTTGTCACCAGATTGACCATTCGCCCTTTCTTGACCCCTCTGAGCCTCCGGTCTGTTTCGACTTACTTTCTCGAACTTTTTTGTATCCACGGAAGTTGTCTACGCCATGACTGGACTACCTAGACTTGATACGTATTTCTACCCCCTTGTCTCTCCCCCTCTACCTGCTGTGCTTCTCAGGACTTGTATTGCTATTTTACGTTTTGCTCCCAACAGATGTACTTATTTAAAAATGTCTTTGTTTATGCTATGTTATGCTCTAGAAACTACTGTAACCTTGTAACACTGTTCTTTTTGTAACCAGTATCCTCATGTAAAGCGCTCTGATACCTCCGGGTCTAGCCAGCGCTATATAAAACTTGTCAAATAAAAACAAATAAAAAATAAAACATATAGCTATCTTCTTGTATTGAAACATGGTGCAGAGAAAATCACTCCTTGCAAGTGTTTGACTACATTTAGATATGCATTGACAATGCCAATAGGTCTGCCCTATTACGGAAATTGCTTCTTTACTCTTGATGACTTTAGAAACACTGTAACACATCATACATTTAACCATCCACAATAAAACAAACTCACAAACTCAACAAGCATATAGAAGAGAAATGAAAAGAGTAAAAGTAGAAAAAAGAAAACACGCCACCACCAAAACTAGGCTGGCACATGCTTTCAAAACAAAAATAAAAGTGAACATAGTCGCGGTGGCTGTCTTGCAGTGGTATTGTACATAGTGTATTCGTTCTTTTAAATTCCAACCTAGCTGCCGTGTTTAAAAGCAACTTGGTGCACCATAAACAATGATGCATCATGTACAATACCATTCGAAGGTGGCAGATCAGTTAACATTACACTGGTCGGACCTTTTTAACATTTTGTACAGATACTTTTAAACATGATGGCCATCTTGGAATGGTAAAACAATTCACATACTATAAATACTACTATTCCAAGAGGGCCACTCGGTTTTGATATTGTGGCCTCCTAGGATGTGTCACACTGTAGATGAAAACGAGCGGCAAGCAAGTGTCTTGCTTGGACTGTCAGAAGAGTTGCAGGATGTTCTTACATTTTTTTTTTTTTTTAAATGGGCAGGGAAAGAAATAAATGTGGACCAAAAGACACCGTCCCAGACAATGACGTGTACCTATTTGTAGGCAAATATGCAAATGAGATCAGGAAAATTGTCACAATAGAGGCAATGGCAGAAATGGACTCATTGATTGCCCCTTGCAGTATGTATACTAATTTTTTTATTGTTTATTATAAGGGTCTGGCAGACAACTACACCTGCCAGGCCTTCCAAAGAAGAACATCACACTGCAAATCTTCTAGCCACCAGGTTTTTCCACAGGAAGTAACCAACACCAAAATCCTTGCTTATTACATTAATCTGTAACACTTCCTGTAACAAAAGGTTTGCCCAATAACATCAACATGTGGTAGTACCAACCCAAAGTCCTATTAGTTTAACAGATACTTTTTACAATAAATAAATCATGGCTACTCCCTATTTTGTAATTTGCCCATAAAAAGAGATTAGACCCATGGTATCAACATAGTATTCCATAATGAACCTATCAGGTCTACATCCGCTATCACTGGCTCATCACAATAACCAACCAACATACAAATAAACCACCAAGTATAAAGTCATAATCAGTAATATGTTGCAAATGACATTTGCAATTCAAGATATAACCTATATGAAGAGGACCTAACAATGATTCTCACAGTGCAAATCATCTACCCCCATGGTTTTGCCAGAGAGGTAACCAACCCCTACACCTATCATAATAATACATGAGAATCCAAGTAACGCAATACCTGTCTACCTGCTTTAACACAGTGCAATGATAGTCCACTCTTAAAGGCCAAATGGCTTTAACACATACTGTTCACAAGAAACATGTCAGGCCTTCTTATTTTGCCCTAGATGTTCCTAATAAACAGGCTAGAGCTCTGGCATATGACATACCTTTTCCCAATCAACTGATTCAGCCTATAGCCTTTATAGTTGACTAGTCACCCTAACCAAAGCTTACTGTACAAAGCACAAGGCAATTGTCAGGCAAAAGCCTTAAAATTGCAAACAACATAACAAGTAATATTAGAGCGCAAATTTCATATCTCAAGCGTTTCATAAAGGAAGTAACAAACACCACATACTTGACTACTACAGCAATCTGTGAGATTTAATGTAACAAAAGGCCTGCCTACAGGTTTTAACTAAGCCTGGGCATAGTTTGTGTAGTAGCACTTCATGTAGCTACGTGAAGTACATTTTGAACTACACGTAGCAATGCAAATTGTGTAGCTGTGTGCTTGACTGCACTGTACAATAATTACCAAAGGCATCTTACACAGTGCAAACTAAGATAAAATAAATATCTCTGTCTTTATATGCTAAAAATACATATACTTATTTCACAAAAGTGAAAACGATAAATTAACAAGCAGTGAGAGAGGTGATGATTTTGGGATCCTCCCTAACTTAGGGAGAGAACCAAGCAGATGCCTTGAAAACAAAAAGCACATCTTTTGAACGATTCGGTGGTGGTCCAATCCTCTTAGGACCACCCCAAGCACAGTTATTGGCAAAAATACAATCCCAACCAAAGGCCCTGCAAAGCATTATGGGACAAGATTAGCAGTGGGCAGTGAATATTATAGCATCCAATATCAAAATAATTCTACAAAGAGCTGCAGTTCCACTAGTCGTTACTAGATGTCCCTCACGAGTCAAATGCAAAAGCTTCATGAAAGGGTTTCAATGCTTTTGCATTTGACTCGTGAGGGACATCTAGTAACGACTAGTGGAACTGCAGCTTGATGTATTAATAATTTCAATGCTTTTGCATTTGACTCGTGAGGGACATCTAGTAACGACTAGTTGAACTGCAGCTCTTTGTAGAATTATTTTGATATTGGACCCTATAATATTCACTGCCCACTGCTAATGTCGTCCCATAATGCTTTGCAGGGCCTTTGGTTGGGATTGTATTTTTGCCCATAACTGTGCTTGGGGTGGTCCTAGGAGGAAGGGACCACCACTGAATCGTTCACATGATATGCTTTTAGTGTTCAAGGCATCTGCTTGGTCCTCCCCCTAGGTTAGGGGGGACCCCAAAATCATCACCTCTCTCATTGCTTGATATTTTTTTTGTCAAAGCTCACTTTTGTGAATTGGTTATATGCTTTTTAGCATAGAAAATTGCTTTATCAAAGCATTTGAAGGTGTTTATTTTACTGCTGCTACGCTATGTCAATTAGCACAGTTATTCACTCTGCTACGTGCAATTTGTGTAGTGTGTAGTAGCACAAACTTTGCATATTTCGTGAGCGTAGCGGATGCCCAGGGTTAGTTTTAACACAGTGTAACAACAATCCACCTTGGAAGGTATTTTGGCTTAAACATATGCTTTTCACAATGAATATGCCAAGCTTACTGCTTTTGTCATAATGTTTTGTAATAAACAGATCCGACCTAACATCTGATATATCTTTTCACAAAAACCAGTCAGGCCTATAGCTTTTATCATTGGCTAGACTCCATAAAAAATGACAACCCACTGTATTGAGCACAAGCTTTGTCAGAAAGCAATCATCAGTATACAGTCATAAGATTACAAGCATACTAAATTACATTTGCAATACAATATACAGACATTCTTAAAACAGCTTGCAGACCTTCTACCCCGAGAGTTTGTTTCAGGGAGTGACCCAGTGCCTAATTTGAGCTGGTGGTTTCCGGTGCTCGGCACCATCACGTAATTATCAACACTAGCACTTATGACAGTCTGTCACATGGTGGCACTGTTTGTGCAATGTAAAGATGGGCACAACAACAGATGTTAATGAATTCAATGTACATCAAAAATGACTAATAAATGTCGCCCAAGCCAGTCTCATAGTTGTTGGGGCCTGGAATATTCTGCATTGTCACACTTGTAGGAGTGTGATGGTTAGTAGTTGTGTTGGTGCTGTCATTGGCAGCGCTGGCGGGGGCAATGGGTGGTGCAAGCTGCAGTGGCCCACTTACGAGAGCCCTGGCACTTATGATTTTACAAATTAAGCACTGGAACCAAAACCCTTGCCTACTGTGATAATCTGTGACATTCTCTGTAACCTATCCACAAGCTATAACACAGTGTAAAGACAATAAATCCATAAAGGCATGGTGTCTTTACCACAAGCTTTTCACAATAAATAAGACTTTGTCCGTAACTTTTCTTAGTAAACTGATTAGTCCTATTACCTTGATCAGTGGCTAGTGGTTCTACCCAACTCGAAAACACTCTTTTTCAACAGAAGCACACAGTTTCTTCCCAATGGATATGTGTTCTCAAAGGGACAAACATTTGGATGGAGCCAAATCTTGTCTCTCAGTAGTGCTTGTTGAAGCTCTTTTTCAGTTGATCATATATTGTCAACCCTAAAATCGGCTCCCATGATATCTAAATGTACATTTAGACATTTAGACATGTCCGTGCAACTAAATTGCGTCCAAAAAATTGAATGTTAAA
This sequence comes from Calotriton arnoldi, assembly GCA_963921515.1. Lineage (NCBI taxonomy): Eukaryota > Metazoa > Chordata > Amphibia > Caudata > Salamandridae > Calotriton > Calotriton arnoldi. The sequence continues at coordinate 314,087 of CAWUFW010006490.1, forward strand.
AAAGTATGTAATGATAATAATAATATTCATAAGAATTATTATTATTATTATCATCATCATCATTAATATTATCATTATTATTATTACTGTTGCTGTCATTATTTGTCCCTTTGCGCTCTATAAATGGCATATTTTTGGCATACACTCATGGGCTCATTAGGATGTCGGTCAGAAAGCCTCCAACCACAGGTCGGAGGCTTTCCGACTGACATCCATGGTTTAAAGTCCGACCGCCTAATTACAATGTAGGCGGTCGGAGTTTAAACCGGCTGGTCATTCCGTCTGGCTTCCGACAGGCTAAAGGGCCAGTCGGAAACCGCCACATAATCCCTTACATACGGTGTTTCCACCATAGGGATTAAGATGTCAGTTCCGACAGGCTTTCCATGTTGCGCTTTCCGACAAGGAAAGCCTGTCGGAAAGCAACTGAGGGGGCCCCTAGCTGGGCCCCCATCCCTCAACGGCCTCCGGTTGAGGGTCCGGGAAGCACCTATGCTGCCCCCTATAAATCTCTGCACCGTGTGGCAAGCACCTCAGTGCAGGGGTTTACACAAACTCCCATTTCTCAATGGGAGCTTGTGGTGCGGGCGGAAACCTCCCGCAGCACAAACTCCTATAGAGAAATGGGAGCTTGCGACCGCACAAAGTGCGATCGCATCATAATAAGGTGTTCAGAACACTGAAACGTTGTCGGGCAGACTCAAGTCCGCACGACATCGTAATTAGGGCCTATGTGTTTTGCTTAGCAGAATCCTCAATTTAGTGAATACAAAATTGTTGAGCTCAAACTGCAAAAGTGACAAAAACGTTAAAATAATAATAACCTAAACTACGAACAAAAGTGTCAAAATCTTCACAAGCACTACATCAAAGAGTAGGTCCGGAAAATGATTTAATAAATTGTAAATAGCACACAAAAACTTTTAACAATTCCCTAAACAAAAGGAATTTGAAGTCTGTTTCAAAATGTTATAAAGCAGTAGTTTTTAACCTGAGGAACTCTGATGCCTATTCTGAGGGTCCATGACAGTTCAGAAAATGAAATTATATTAGCGGATCAATAGGATATATGTAAATAAACAAGCAAAATTGTAAAAAATAAGTTGCCATGTTTAGCTTGATTTGTGGGATCAGTGCAAGTACAGCAAAGAGAATCGAATATGGACAATTGGTAGCCTTTAATGAAGCATTGTTATGCTTCAACAAAAAAGAGGGCGAACAAAGCAAATACAAGGAGATGATGGACAGAGCGCTGAAACTTTTCAGACACTCACCCCCAGTCACAGATCTGGGTTGAAACCATCATCGTTCTTTAGCTCACTTCGCCACCCCAATTCAGACACAGCTATATGCAAATCACTCTTGACCCTGTGCCTCATGGGAACAGTCCAGCCCGAACTGCCGAGCCATGTCTTCCCTGCACCGGAAACAAGCATCCTGGGACCGGTTTCGGGCTAACAGCCCTCATCAGCCAGGCTAGCTTGAATCCAGTGGCAAAGTGAACAAGGGACCCACGATGGACGTTGCGCTGAAACTTTTCAGACACACACCCCCAGTCACAGATCTGCATTGAATTCATCATCGTTCTTTAGCTCACTTTGCCACCCCAGTTCAGACCCAGCAATATGCAAATCAGTCTTGACCTCCAGCCCGAACTGCCAAGCCATGCCTTCCCTGGACCGGAAACAAGCATCCTGGGACCGGTTTTGGGCTAACAGCCCTCATCAGCCAGGCTAGCTTGAATCCAGTGGCAAAGTGAGCAAGGGATTCACGTCTGGGCATACCCTGCCAACTTAGGGTGAACACAGCAAACACAAGGAGATGATGGATGGAGTGCTGAAACTTTTCAGACTCTCACCCCCAGTCACAGATCTGGGTTGAATCCATCATCGTTCTTTAGCTCACTTTGCCACCCCAGTTCAGACACAGCTATATGCAAATCAGTCTTGACCCTGTGCCTCATGAGGACAGTGCAGCCCAAACTGCCAAGCCATGTCTTCCCTGGACCAGAAACAAGCATCCTGGGACTGGTTTGGGCTAACAGCCCTCATCAGCCAGGCTAGCTTGCATCCAGTGGCAAACTGAGCAAGGGATCCACGTCTTGGCATACCCTGTCAACTTAGAGCGAACAAAGCAAACACAAGGAGATGATGGACAGAGCGCTTAAACTTTTCAGACACTCACCCCCAGTCACAGATCTGGGTTGAATCCATCATCGTTCTTTAGCTCACTTCGCCACCCCAGTTCAGACACAGCTATATGCAAATCAGTATTGACCTTGTGCCTCATGGGAACACTCCAGCCCAAACTGCCAAGCCATGTCTTCCCTGGATTGGAAACAAGCATCCTGGGACTGGTTTTGGGCTAACAGCCCTCATCAGCCAGGAAAGATTGAATCCAGTGGCAAAGTGAACAAGGGACCCATGTCTGGGCATACCCTGCAAACTTAGGGCGAACAAAGCAAACACAAAGAGATGATGGAAGGAGCGCTGAAACTTTTCAGACACTCACCCCCAGTCACAGATCTGGGTTGAATCCATCATCGTTCTTTAGCTCACTTTGCCACCCCAGTTCAGACACTGCTTTATGCAAATCAGTCTTGACCCTGTGCCTCATGGGAACAGTCCAGCCGAACTGCCAAGCCATGTCTTCCCTGGACCGGAAACAAGCATCCTGGGTCTGGTTTCAGGCTAACAGCCCTCATGAGCCAGGCTAGTTTGAATCCAGTGGCAAAGTGAGTAAGGGACCTACGTCTGGGCATACCCTGCCAACTTAGGGCGAACAAAGCAAACACAAGGTGATGATGGACGGAGCGCTGAAACTTTTCAGACACTCACCCCCAGTCACAGATCTGGGTTGAATCCATCATCGTTCTTTAGCTCACTTCGCCACCCCAGTTCAGACACAGCAATATGCAAATCAGTCTTGACCTTGTGCCTCATGGGAACACTCCAGCCCGAACTGCCAAGCCATGTTTTCCCTGGACCGGAAACAAGCATCCTGGGACCGGTATCGGGCTAACAGCCCTCATCAGCCAGGCTAGCTTGAATCCAGTGGCAAAGTGAGCAAGGGACCCACGTCTGGGCATACCCTGCCAACTTAGGGCGAACAAAGCAAACACAATGAGATCATGGATGAAGTGCAGAAACCTTTCAGACACTCACCCCCAGTCACAGCTCTGGGTTAAATCCATCATCGTTCTTTAGCTCACGTCGCCACCCCAGTTCAGACACAGCAATATGCAAATCAGTCTTGATCCTGTGCCTCATGGGAACAGTCCAGCCCGAACTGCCAAGCCATGTCTTCCCTGGACTGGAAACAAGCATCCTGGGACCGGTTTTGGGCTAACAGCCCTCATCAGCCAGACTAGCTTGAATCCAGTGGCAAAGTGAACATGGGACCCATGTCTGGGCACACCCTGCAAACTTAGGGCGAACAAAGCAAACACAAGGAGATGATGGAAGGAGCGCTGAAACTTTTCAGACACTCACCCCCAGTCACAGATCTGGGTTGAATCCATCATCGTTCTTTAGCTCACTTTGTCACCCCAGTTCAGACACTGCTTTATGCAAATCAGTCTTGACCCTGTGCCTCATGAAAACAGTCCAGCCGAACTGCCAAGACATTCACCCCCAGTCACAGCTCTGGGTTAAATCCATCATCGTTCTTTAGCTCACTTCGCCACCCCAGTTCAGACACAGCTATATGCAAATCAGTCTTGACCCTGTGCCTCATGGGAACAGTCCAGCCCGAACTGCCAAGCCATGTCTTCCCTGGACTGGAAACAAGCATCCTGGGAGCGGTTTTGGGATAACAGCCCTCATCAGAAAGGCTAGCTTGAATCCCGTGGCAAAGTGAGCAAGGGACCCACGTCTGGGCATACCCTGCCAACTTAGAGCGAACAAAGCAAACACAAGGAGATGATGGACGGAGCGCTGAAACTTTTCAGACACTCATGCCCAGTCACAGATCTGGGTTGAATCCATCATCGTTCTTTAGCTAACTTTGCCACCCCAGTTCAGACACAGCTATATGCAAATCAGTCTTGACCCTGTGCCTCATGGGAACAGTGCAGCCCGAACTGCAAAGCCATGTCTTCCCTGGACTGGAAACAAGCATCCTGGGACCGGTTTCAGGCTAACAGCCCTCATCAGCCAGGCTAGCTTGAATCCAGTGTCAAAGTGAGCAAGGGACCGACATCTTGGCATACCTTGTCAACTTAAAACGAACAAAGCAAACACAAGTAGATGATGGACGGAGCGCTGAAACTTTTCAGACACTCACCCTCAGTCACAGATCTGGGTTGAATCCATCATCGTTCTTTAGCTCACTATGCCACCCCAATTCAGACACAGCTATATGCTAATCAGTCTTAACCCTGTGCCTCATGGGAACAGTCCAGCCCGAACTGCCAAGCAATGTCTTCCCCTGGTCCGGAAACAAGCATCCTGGACCGGTTTCGGGCTACCAGCCCTCATCAGCCAGGCTATCTTGAATCCTTTGGCAAAGTGAGCAAGGGAACCATGTCTGGGCATACCCTGCCAACTTAGGGCGAATAAAGCAAACACAAGGAGATGATGGACGGAGCGCTGTAACTTTTCAGACATTCACCCCCAGTCACAGATCTGGGTTGAATCCATCATCGTTCTTTACCTCACTTCGCCACCACAGTTCAGACACAGCTATATGCAAATCAGTCTTGACCCTGTTGCACATGGGAACAGTCCAGCCCGAACTGCCAAGCCATATATTCCCTGGATCGGAAACAAGCATCCTGGGACCGGTTTCGGCTAACAGCCCTCATCAGCCATGCTAGCTTGAATCCAGTGGCAAAGTGAGCAAGGGACCCAGGTCTGGGCATACCGTGCCAACTTAGGGCGAACAAAGCAAACACAAGGAGATGATGGACGGAGCGCTGAAACTTTTCAGACACTCACCCCCAGTCAAGGATCTGGGTTGAATCCATCATCGTTTTTTAGCTCACTGCGCCACCCCAGTTCAGACACAGCTACATGGAAATCAGTCTTGACCCTGTGCCTCATGGGAACAGTGCAGCCCGAACTGCCAAGCCATGTCTTCCCTGGACCGGAAACAAGCATCCTGGGACCGGTTTCGTGCTAACAGCCCTCATCAGCCAGACTAGCTTGAATCCAGTGGCAAAGTGAGCAAGGGACCCACGTCTGGGCATACCCTGCCAACTTAGGGCAAACAAAGCAAACACAAGGAGATGATGGATGGAGCCCTGAAACTTTTCAGACACTCACCCCCAGTCACAGATCTGGGTTGAATCCATCATCGTTCTTTTGCTCACTGCGCCACCCCAGTTCAGACACAGCTATATGCAAATCAGTCTTGACCCTGTGCTTCATGGGAACAGTGCAGCCCGAACTGCCAAGCCATGTCTTCCCTGGACCGGAAACAAGCATCCTGGGAACGGTTTCAGGCTAACAGCCCTCAACAGCCAGGCTAGCTTGAATCCAGTGGCAAAGTGAGCAAGGGACCCACGTCTGGGCATACCCTGCCAACTTAGGGCCAACAAAGCAAACACAAGGAGATGATGGACGGAGCGCTGAAACTTTTCAGACATTCACCCCCAGTCACAGATCTGGGTTGAATCCATCATCGTTCTTTAGCTCACTTCGCCACCACAGTTCAGACAGAGCTATATGCAAACCAGTCTTGACCCTGTGGCACATGGGAACAGTCCAGCCCGAACTACCAAGCCATGTCTTCCCTGGATCGGAAATAAGCATCCAGGGACCGGTTTCGGGCTAACAGCCCTCATCATCAGACAAGCTAGCTTGAATCCAGTGGCAAAGTGAGCAAGGGACCCACGTCTGGGCATACCGTGCCAACTTAGGGCGAACAAAGCAAACACAAGGAGATGATGGACGGAGCGCTGAAACTTTTCAGACACTCACCCCCAGTCACAGATCTGGGTTGAAACCATCATCGTTTTTTAGCTCACTGCGCCACCCCAGTTCAGACAGAGCTATATGCAAATCAGTCTTGACCCTGTGCCTCATTGGAACAGTGCAGCCCGAACTGCCAAGCCATGTTTTCCCTGGACTGGAAACAAGCATCCTGGGACCAGTTTTGGGATAACAGCTCTCATCAGAAAGGCTAGCTTGAATCCAGTGGCAAAGTGAGCAAGGGACCCACTTCTGGGCATACCCTGTCAACTTAGGGCGAACTAAGCAAACACAAGGAGATGATGGATGGAGCGCTGGAACTTTTCAGACACTCACCCCTAGTCACAGATCTGGGTTGAATCCATCTTCGTTCTTTAGCTCACTTCGCCATCCCAGTTCAGACACAGCTATATGCAAATCAGTCTTGACCTTGTGCCTCATGGGAACACTCCAGCCCGAACTGCCAAGCCATGTCTTCCCTGGAATGGAAACAAGCATCCTGGGACTGGTTTTGGGCTAACAGCCCTCATCAGCCAGGAAAGATTGAATCCAGTGGCAAAGTGAACAAGGGACCCATGTCTGGGCATACCCTGCAAACTTAGGGCGAACAAAGCAAACACAAAGAGATGATGGAAGGAGCGCTGAAACTTTTCAGACACTCACCCCCAGTCACAGATCTGGGTTGAATCCATCATCGTTCTTTAGCTCACTTTGCCACCCCAGTTCAGACACTGCTTTATGCAAATCAGTCTTGACCCTGTGCCTCATGGGAACAGTCCAGCCGAACTGCCAAGCCATGTCTTCCCTGGACCGGAAACAAGCATCCTGGGTCTGGTTTCAGGCTAACAGCCCTCATGAGCCAGGCTAGTTTGAATCCAGTGGCAAAGTGAGTAAGGGACCTACGTCTGGGCATACCCTGCCAACTTAGGGCGAACAAAGCAAACACAAGGTGATGATGGACGGAGCGCTGAAACTTTTCAGACACTCACCCCCAGTCACAGATCTGGGTTGAATCCATCATCGTTCTTTAGCTCACTTCGCCACCCCAGTTCAGACACAGCAATATGCAAATCAGTCTTGACCTTGTGCCTCATGGGAACACTCCAGCCCGAACTGCCAAGCCATGTTTTCCCTGGACCGGAAACAAGCATCCTGGGACCGGTATCGGGCTAACAGCCCTCATCAGCCAGGCTAGCTTGAATCCAGTGGCAAAGTGAGCAAGGGACCCACGTCTGGGCATACCCTGCCAACTTAGGGCGAACAAAGCAAACACAATGAGATCATGGATGAAGTGCAGAAACCTTTCAGACACTCACCCCCAGTCACAGCTCTGGGTTAAATCCATCATCGTTCTTTAGCTCACGTCGCCACCCCAGTTCAGACACAGCAATATGCAAATCAGTCTTGATCCTGTGCCTCATGGGAACAGTCCAGCCCGAACTGCCAAGCCATGTCTTCCCTGGACTGGAAACAAGCATCCTGGGACCGGTTTTGGGATAACAGCTCTCATCAGAAAGGCTAGCTTGAATCCAGTGGCAAAGTGAGCAAGGGACCCACGTCTGGGCATACCCTGTCAACTTAGGGCGAACTAAGCAAACACAAGGAGATGATGGATGGAGCGCTGGAACTTTTCAGACACTCACCCCTAGTCACAGATCTGGGTTGAATCCATCATCGTTCTTTAGCTCACTTTGCCACCCCAGTTCAGACACACCTATATACAAATCAGTCTTGACCCTGTGCCTCATGGGAACAGTGCAGCCCGAACTGCCAAGCAATGTCTTCCCTGGACCAGAAACAAGCATCCTGGGACCGGTTTCGGGCTAACAGCCCTCATTAGCCAGGCTAGCTTGAATCCAGTGGCAAAGTGAGCAAGGGAGCCACGTCTGGGCATACCCTGCCAACTTAGAGCGAACAAAGCAAACACAAGGAGATATTGGACGGAGCGCTGAAACTTTTCAGACACTCACTCCCAGTCACAGATCTGGGTTGAATCCATCATCGTTCTTTAGCTCCCCTTCGCCATTCCAGTTCAGACATAGCTATATGCAATTCAGTTTTGACCCTGTGCTTCATGGGAACAGTCCAGCCCGAAGTGCAAAGCCATGTCTTCCCCTGGACCGGAAACAAGCATCCTGGGACCGGTTTGGGGCTAACAGCCCTCATCAGCCAGGCTAGCTTGAATCCAGTGGCAAAGTGAGGAAGGGACCCATGTCTCGGCATACCCTGCTAACTTAGGGCGAACAAAGCAAACACAAGGAGATGATGGCCGGAGCGCTGAAACTTTTCAGACACTCACCCCCAGTCACAGATCTGGGTTGAATACATTATTGTTCTTTAGCTCACTTCGCCACCCCAGTTAAGACACAGCTATATGCAAATCAGTCTTGACCCTGTGCCTCATGGGAACAGTCCAGCCCGAACTGCCAAGCCATGTCTTCCCTGGACCGGAAACAAGCATCCTGGGATCGGTTTCGGGCTAACAGCCCTCACCAGCCAGGCTAGCTTGAATCCAGTGGCAAAGTGAGCAAGGGACCCACGTCTGGGCATACCATGCCAACTTAGGGCAAACAAAGCAAACACAAGGAAATGATGGACGGAGCTCTGAAACTTTTCAGACACTCAGCCCTATTCACAGATCTGGGTTGAATCCATCATTGTTCTTTAGCTCACTTCGCCACCCCAGTTCAGACACAGCTATATGCAAATCAGTCTTGACCCTGTGCCTCATAGGAACAGTCCTGCCCGAACTGCCAAGCCAGGTCTTCCCTGGAAAGGATACAAGCATCCGCAGACCGGTTTCGGGCTAAAACCCGTCATCAGCCATGCTAGTTTGAATCCAGTGGCAAAGTGAGCAAGGGACCCAGGTCTGGGCATACCCTGCCAACTTAGGGCGAACAAAGCAAACACAAGGAGATGATGGACGGAGCGCTGAAACTTTTCAGACATTCACCCCCAGTCACAGATCTGGGTTGAATCCATCATCGTTCTTTAGCTCACTTCGCCACCACAGTTCAGACAGAGCTATATGCAAACCAGTCTTGACCCTGTGGCACATGGGAACAGTCCAGCCCGAACTACCAAGCCATGTCTTCCCTGGATCGGAAATAAGCATCCTGGGACCGGTTTCGGGCTAACAGCCCTCATCATCAGACATGCTAGCTTGAATCCAGTGGCAAAGTGAGCAAGGGACCCACGTCTGGGCATACCGTGCCAACTTAGGGCGAACAAAGCAAACACAAGGAGATGATGGACGGAGCGCTGAAACTTTTCAGACACTCACCCCCAATCACAGATCTGGGTTGAAACCATGATCGTTTTTTAGTTCACTGCGCCACCCCAGTTCAGACAGAGCTATATGCAAATCAGTCTTGACCCTGTGCCTCATTGGAACAGTGCAGCCCGAACTGCCAAGCCATGTTTTCCCTGGACTGGAAAAAAGCATCCTGGGACCGGATTTGGGATAACAGCTCTCATCAGAAAAGCTAGCTTGAATCCAGTGGCAAAGTGAGCAAGGGACCCACGTCTGGGCATACCCTGTCAACTTAGGGCGAACTAAGCAAACACAAGGAGATGATGGATGGAGCGCTGGAACTTTTCAGACACTCACCCCTAGTCACAGATCTGGGTTGAATCCATGATCGTTCTTTAGCTCACTTCGCCATCCCAGTTCAGACACAGCTATATGCAAATCAGTCTTGACCTTGTGCCTCATGGGAACACTCCAGCCCGAACTGCCAAGCCATGTCTTCCCTGGATTGGAAACAAGCATCCTGGGACTGGTTTTGGGCTAACAGCCCTCATCAGCCAGGAAAGCTTGAATCCAGTGGCAAAGTGAACAAGGGACCCATGTCTGGGCATACCCTGCAAACTTAGGGCGAACAAAGCAAACACAAAGAGATGATGGAAGGAGCGCTGAAAATTTTCAGACACTCACCCCCAGTCACAGATCTGGGTTGAATCCATCATCGTTCTTTAGCTCACTTTGCCACCCCAGTTCAGACACTGCTTTATGCAAATCAGTCTTGACCCTGTGCCTCATGGGAACAGTCCAGCCGAACTGCCAAGCCATGTCTTCCCTGGACCGGAAACAAGCATCCTGGGACTGGTTTCAGGCTAACAGCCCTCATGAGCCAGGCTAGTTTGAATCCAGTGGCAAAGTGAGTAAGGGACCTACGTCTGGGCATACCCTGCCAACTTAGGGCGAACAAAGCAAACACAAGGTGATGATGGACGGAGTGCTGAAACTTTTCAGACACTCACCCCCAGTCACAGATCTGGGTTGAATCCATCATCGTTCTTTAGCTCACTTCGCCACCCCAGTTCAGACACAGCTTTATGCAAATCAGTCTTGACCTTGTGCCTCATGGGAACACTCCAGCCCGAACTGCCAAGCCATGGTTTCCCTGGACCGGAAACAAGCATCCTGGGACCGGTATCGGGCTAACAGCCCTCATCAGCCAGGCTAGCTTGAATCCAGTGGCAAAGTGAGCAAGGGACCCACGTCTGGGCATACCCTGCCAACTTAGGACGAACAAAGCAAACACAATGAGATCATGGACGAAGTGCTGAAACCTTTCAGACACTCACCCCCAGTCACAGCTCTGGGTTAAATCCATCATCGTTCTTTAGCTCACGTCGCCACCCCAGTTCAGACACAGCAATATGCAAATCAGTCTTGACCCTGTGCCTCATGGGAACAGTCCAGCCCGAACTTCCAATCCACGTCTTCCCTGGACTGGAAACAAGCATCCTGGGACCGGTTTTGGGATAACAGCTCTCATCAGAAAGGCTAGCTTGAATCCAGTGGCAAAGTGAGCAAGGGACCCACGTCTGGGCATACCCTGTCAACTTAGGGCGAACTAAGCAAACACAAGGAGATGATGGATGGAGCGCTGGAACTTTTCAGACACTCACCCCTAGTCACAGATCTGGGTTGAATCCATCATCGTTCTTTAGCTCACTTTGCCACCCCAGTTCAGACACACCTATATGCAAATCAGTCTTGACCCTGTGCCTCATGGGAACAGTGCAGCCCGAACTGCCAAGCAATGTCTTCCCTGGACCAGAAACAAGCATCCTGGGACCGGTTTCGGGCTAACAGCCCTCATTAGCCAGGCTAGCTTGAATCCAGTGGCAAAGTGAGCAAGGGACCCACGTCTGGGCATACCCTGCCAACTTAGAGTGAACAAAGCAAACACAAGGAGATGTTGGACGGAGCGCTGAAACTTTTCAGACACTCACGCCCAGTCACAGATCTGGGTTGAATCCATCATCGTTCTTTAGCTCCCCTTCGCCATTCCAGTTCAGACATAGCTATATGTAATTCAGTTTTGACCCTGTGCTTCATGGGAACAGTCCAGCCCGAAGTGCAAAGCCATGCCTTCCCCTGGACCGGAAACAAGCATCCTGGGACCGGTTTGGGGCTAACAGCCCTCATCTACCAGGCTAGCTTGAATCCAGTGGCAAAGTGAGGAAGGGACCCATGTCTCGGCATACCCTGCTAACTTAGGGCGAACAAAGCAAACACAAGGAGATGATGGCCGGAGCGCTGAAACTTTTCAGACACTCACCCCCAGTCACAGATCTGGGTTGAATACATTATTGTTCTTTAGCTCACTTCGCCACCCCAGTTAAGACACAGCTATATGCAAATCAGTCTTGACCCTGTGCCTCATGGGAACAGTCCAGCCCGAACTGCCAAGCCATGTCTTCCCTGGACCGGAAACAAGCATCCTGGGATCGGTTTCGGGCTAACAGCCCTCACCAGCCAGGCTAGCTTGAATCCAGTGGCAAAGTGAGCAAGGGACCCACGTCTGGGCATACCATGCCAACTTAGGGCAAACAAAGCAAACACAAGGAGATGATGGACGGAGCTCTGAAACTTTTCAGACACTCAGCCCTAGTCACAGATCTGGGTTGAATCCATCATTGTTCTTTAGCTCACTTCGCCACCCCAGTTCAGACATAGCTATATGCAAATCAGTCTTGACCCTGTGCCTCATAGGAACAGTCCTGCCCGAACTGCCAAGCCATGTCTTCCCTGGAAAGGATACAAGCATCCGCGGACCGGTTTCGGGCTAAAACCCCTCATCAGCCAGGCTAGCTTGAATCCAGTGGCAAAGTGAGCAAGGGACTCACGTCTGGGCATACCATGCCAACTGAGGGCAAACAAAGCAAACAAAAGGAGATGATGGACGGAGCGCTGAAACTTTTCAGACACTCACCCCCAGTCACTGATCTGGGTTGAATCCATCATCGTTCTTTAGCTCACTTTGCCACCCCAGTTCAGACATAGCTATATGCAAATCAGTCTCTACCCTGTGCCACATGGGAACAGTCCAGCCCGTAGTGCCAAGCCATGTCTTCCCTGGACCGGAAACAAGTGTCCTGGGACCGGTTTCGGGCTAACAGCCCTCATCAGCCAGGCTAGCTTGAATCCAGTGCCAAAGTGAGGAAGGGACCCATGTCTGGGCATACCTTGCCAACTTAGGGCGAACAAAGCAAACACAAGGAGATGATGCACAGAGCGCTGAAACTTTTTAGACACTCACCCCCAGTCACAGATTTGGGTTGAATCCATCATCGTTCTTTAGCTCACTTCGCCACCCCAGTTCAGACACAGCTATCTGCAAATCAGTCTTGACCCTGTGCCTCATGGGAACAGTCCAGCCCGAACTGCCAAGCCATGTCTCCCCTGGACCGGAAACAAGCATCCTGGGACCGGTTTCGGACTATCAGCCCTCAACAGCCAGGCTAGCTTGAATCCAGTGGCAAAGTGAGCAAGGGACCCACGTCTGGGCATACCCTGCTAACTTAGCGCGAACAAAGCAAACATAAGGAGATGATGGACGGAGCGCTGAAACTTTTCAGACACTCACCCCCAGTCACAGATCTGGGTTGAATCCATCATCGTTCTTTAGCTCACTTCGCCACCCCAGTTCAGACACAGCTATATGCAAATCAGTCTTGACCCTGTGTCTCATGGGAACAGTCCAGCCCGAACAAGTTGTTAGCATTTCATTTTTCCTTTATTTCCACTGCTGAAAGCTGTATGGCGATGCTCCTCCACCTTAGTGGAGGAGCCGCCACTGGCTAGGAGGTATGCCGCCAGCCCAACGGCGGCAGAGTGCTTTCAACCAGCAGAGAAGACTGCTGCGGCGGTGGTCTCCTGTCTCCAGCTGCAACATCATAATACTGTGGGTGGGAGACTTGCCACTGTGGCGGTATCGTGGTGAGACCGCCAAACTCGTAATCAGGCCCACAGTGCCTCATTTTGAGTTTGCAGACAGACACCTACGCCACAAACATAGTGGAATACCCTTTCCACCAAACTGATGTTCTGTCATCTTTTTAGAGTCAAGGGGAAGTCATGTTGTTGCCAGTGGTGCCCCCATTGGCTCCACCATCAAAATTGTACACTGATGGTCTGACAGACTTGGGGCCATTGTTTTAAGTACCACCTACCCAATCTAGGGTAGACTGTCTGCCCTAGTTGGGCAGACGTTCTGATGTACTTTTTTTTTTTAGGGGGGCCTCCAGCAAACAGAGAAAAGGAAAAATGGCCCTCACACACTGTCACGGTCATTATTTATTTATATTTTCAAAAACCAACTGCCAATTTGGGAGTTTGTTTTTACAAAACAAAAAAAGTTTACAGCATAGACGCGTGAAACATGGAAGACACTCAACAAACACACAATGCCTTCAGTGGAGCTGACAAGGCAGCACCCCTCTGAAAATGCACAGGTAGATCGTGTACTCCCTTTTTGTAGAGGTCCAATTTTAGCTGCAATGTAAATTGATTTGAGCGATCTGTGTGCTACACCTTCACTTGTGTCTACCTTACACAGAATAACTTGTAAATGGGGCCAGAAGCCGACTGGCTTCTAGGACAAAGGTGTGCACACCAACAATATGTTATACATATATTTTCACATATATAATACAATGATCCGTGTCTATTCTCTAGAATTTAATACAATTTCACATCAACATGAATGACACAGCTTCTCCTGGAAGTTGCCAAAGTTATATTCTTGAAACAATGTGCAAATAACAATAAGAACATTGTGAAAGACACTTGAATAATCCGTGTCCTACAGTGTAATCAGCATAGGCCCAATGCATTTCGAGACCCTCGTCCCTTCGTCAGGGGCATATCTGTAAAAAGATGTATATGAAAACAAATTTATGTGTACTTCAGTGGATCGACACAATATTTCATACTTAATGCACATTGCACAACTGATAGCTTATAAGTAGATAAAAAAAAGTGCAAGCAATTCAGCAGGGCTATGACCGAGAGAGGGAGATGACTGTTACCTCAACTAGCTCGGGAGGCAATGGGATTATCAGGGATGTCAGAGGCAGTGTGGCTGGCGACTGGTGGCATTTGGGTGTGGAAAAGGAAAGATGGGCTTGCCTTTGGCATTCCATTGGCACTCCTCCAGCAAGCCTGCTGCGTGCAGCTGTCTCTAGATAGGTGACATAAAGGTGGCACCTCAGGCACTGGTGCACGGCACATTGAAAACCTCACCTTTCTAAATCAGAAACACACTAAGGGCCCGATTACGATGTCGGACGGACTGGAGTACATCCGATATTGTTTGGGAATTGGAACAGAATGACCTCCTGCCTGCCACCAGGTTCAGGGATCAACAAGGAGGCACCATAGGTGCCCCGTAGACCGCCATCTGGTGGCCTTGCGCCCATGGGGGCCCTGCTGAGGGCCCCCAAAGTGGGATTCCCACAGCCTTTCTTTGTCAGAAAGGCCGGCACAGAAAGGCTGTGGGAATCTTTCATCGTAATCCCTCGCCGGAAAGACCCGCCCGAGAGATTGATGGAGGATTATCGAATGGCAGCCGAGCCCGTCGGAGGCCATTCGGTAGTCCAGTTAGGATTCCTTTCCGTCCGACCCCATCAAAATGGGTCGGTCGGAAAGGAAATCGAACGGAACATTTCAATGCGGTCGGAATGGCTCTGACCGACGGTCGGAGCCGTTTCCGACCACATCGAAATCGGCCTCTTAATAGAGAGTGAGGAAATACTGATGGTCAAGAACAGGTAAGATGACAATCCTACAATTGGAAGAAACATTCTGATAGCTCGCAGAATGGATGGAAACAAAACAATGTAAAAAGAACAAATATTTTTGTACCTAGAATTTGACAGTCAGTGATAACTGTCTAACTGCATGAACAAAATCATTTGAATGACAGGTTTACGCGTGACAGGAGGATTTTGCTGAGAAGTGTATAGCGAGGCAGTAAAAAAGCAACATTAAGGTGCAGTGGTATTTCAATCCCATGTCTGGCTTCTTTGAGGCAGCCACAAACCAGTTCAGGCTGCCACATGATGGGTCAGACACAGTTTTCACGGCTTCCCTCTTTCAATAGGCAATGGTGTAAATTAAAACTCTGGGGGGCATATTCACAAGGACTTATCGCCGAGTTTTTGGCACTTTAGTGCATAAAAAGTGGAGATAGATTTATCGCCCCATTCACAAGCGGGTGCAAACTGAAGACATCGCCAGTATTCCCGCGATAACTGCCGCAAAATTTATCTCCACGGGTGACACCACCAACTAACCCTAATGAGATGCAGAGTAGGCGTACCCATGCAAAAACTCACGAAAACACCACTACACCACTTTCACAACGAACTGCCAGATCTGTGATGCGAACCAAAAACAGGTGATAAGCCACGGTAGCAGCAGGGATTTAACACCTGCCTTCTGCTGGTGTTAAGCAGGACGACTACCTGCAGTATGAAAGAGAGCCCAGCCCAGAACCACATCTGAAGACCCACAGATGCCATGGAGACAATGATCATGCAGCCCAGAGACCCAAGAGGGCCCCAACACCCACCTCCACCACACCCAGGCCCCCGCCCGGACCCCCCCAGACAAACACATACCGTGCATGACACAAGATCCACAAAAAGCGCATGATGTCGCACAATGACAACAAGAAACACACCTATGTGGTCAGAAGAACAAGAAACAGTCACTCATCATTGAAGTAACAACCAAAAACTTTATTAAAATACAGCACAAAACACCAATGCGGAAGACTACTGTTGGGTCCGTCCGGGACAATCCTGATGTCACAGCCTGGAAAATAAAGTACAAAATAAGAACGTGTGTCATGCGCACATCAAAGGAGTGAGACACAGAGAAAGAGAGAAGGAAAGAAATGCAGAGAGAGAAAGAGAGAAAGAAAGAAAGGGAGAGGGAGAAGGAGAGAGAGAAAGGAAGAGAGGGAGAGAGAGAGAGAGAGAGAGAGAGAGGGAGAGAGAGAGAGAGAAGGAAATGAAGGCAGAGAGAGAGAGAGAAGGAAAGGAAGAGAGACAGAGAGAGGGAGGGACACTGCCGCCCCGGAGCACCCAGGCACCACTGCTCACCTGCTGCCACCGGTGTGTCTCCAACCACGTGCCGGCATACACTGCAAGCCACCAGGTCTGCAATCTGTAATCGAGGCCAGAGTCAATCATGGCAGAGTCCATCTCACTGCACACGGCAACAACGCCTGTCTGCCCCTGCGCACACAAGCAGCAGCACCCTACCCCCTCCCGCCGGCCAGCGCTGGCTCTCCGCCCTTGCGGCCCCACTGGTCACCTGCCGCTAACGGTTTGTCCACCAGTGAGCACACCACGTGCCCATGCAAGCTCCAGGCCCCGGTCCCGCGACCATGGCATGCTCCACATCATGCGGACCCGCACCGTGGCCCAGCAGGTCCCACACATGACGCTGAGTCCTGAGGCATCATTGGCAGAGACCACATCAGTGCACACGTCATCATCGCAGGCTGCACACCCGCTCAGCAATTTCGGTGCCACTAATCCTGTGCAACCCCAGTCAGCGCCACGTGGTGGTAGGCCCGTGACGGGCGCATGGCTTCGGGTGCCAGCAACCCTGTGCGCAACAACTCATGGGCCCTTTATGATTGAGAAGCGTGGAATGGCCGTCATCCAGTCACCTCCGACAGTGGGGAATGTGACGTGGTCGGCCCCTTATATTCGCAGGGTCACGGCCTGTGACACCTGTGCCGGATAGGTGTGGTGTGTGTGCAAACCTGCCCTCAGGGAGTGGCCGTGACATGCTGACAACTAGACCAGCGACCTGCAGACCACTAGCGCATAAACCTGCGACATGTGGCCCCCCCTCGGAGCGTAAGCGGAGTGGTCTGGCCTGGCGTACGCCGGACCAGCGCAGGGCTTGCAACAATAACTCGGGGACTCTGGGCGTGGTTCAATCCATGTCCAGACAAGGAAGTGACTAATGCGTGTGTCCCTGTTGTAGTGTCTACGGCACCCGGAACGCAATCGGCAATGTAGCACACTGTGACTGGAATCCCACTAGATGAGCATCATTGACGTTAGGGGGAATCACTGACACAACATTCATCCACACATTCATACATGAATGATGAAAGACATGACACAGCAGTGCTTTTCTGGATGTTTAATGCACATCCAGTGGAGTTTTGCAGCTGGAGCAGTACAGGGCCATGGCAACCCCACTTCACAATATGGACCAGTGGAGGGCCAGCCAGAGTCCATCGGGGAATGACAAGTACAGCGGAAGAGGAAGAGTACAGTCCGCAGTCTGGTCGCCGTGTCATTGGTCACCAAACAGGATATGGCAGTCCATGTCGCGATCCAAGGTGAGTGCAGCAGAGTGTATCAGGGGTCAGTGGAAGGTCATGGGGCCATGTGCGGCACCAAGCAGCAACAGGCCAGGTGGCGGAGATGAATGCTAGTGCCTCCTTCTGATCTCAATCCCATCCACGTCCTCGGATGTGTGCTCTGCCTCACCTGTGGGTGCTGCAGTTCCGGCTGCAGCACTGTGTGCCACTGACACATCAGGGGCCGGAGGTGGATTGTCGGCCGCACTGTGTGGTAGTGACACATCAGGTGCCGGAGTGGAAATGTCTCCCGCACTGTGAGGCACTGACACACCAGGGGGCGGAGATGTGGATGGTGTAGGAGCAACAGCATTCATCTGCGCCACGCCTTGTGGCAGCAATGCCATGATGAAGATCTGCAGGGCATGGTAGATCCCAGCTACATTTTGCTGATGTGCAGAGGTGGCTGCCATCCTTTCCACCTCCATCCACACCATGTCCTCCATGAGCCTCCGCGCCAGCTCACGCCTGAGATCGCTGGAGCCACTATGAGCGGACAGGTGTTCTTGTCTCCGAGTCATGACTCCAGCAATGTCAGCCAGGGCTCATTGGAGACCATGGAGCGGCCTGTGGGTGTCCGTTAGGGACTGGAGGTGGTCCCTGATGGGACTCAGACACCCATGGATGGCGTCAAGTTTGGTAGCCATGAGGTCGAACCTCACCCGCACCTGCTCAGCCATCTCCCTCTGGCCCTCCAACACACAGCGTTGGAAGGCCATGTGTTGTTCGTGGGGGTCCTGGGAGACAGCAGGGGTTGTGGGTGCCTCCTGCTGGGTGCTTTGTGGAGTGGGTGGGGTCTCCTTGATGCAGCTGGGCTGCCCTGATCCTGGAGGTGATTAGCGGATGAGTTCAATGATATCTTGGAGGGCTTCGGTGTCGATGCTGGGGGTGTCCTCCTCGTCATCAGTGAAGAGTGGCTGGGACTGCTCAGCAGGAGGTGTTGACGGTGCCTCTGCAATGTGAAGGGGAGATGCTGTATTACAATGTGTCTACATGTATGTAGCCGCATGGTACATGTTCACATTCAGACAGCATGGCAATGTACATTGTGACAGTCGGTAGATCAGGGCCATGATCCAGAGTCATTGTGGGTGTGCACTGTGCTCTGCTTGATTGTGCATGTGTGCCATTGTGGCCATCTCCCCCCTGTTCCCCCAGTGCCTGGTGGTTACTCACCCTGTTGCTGTTGTGTTGTGTCATGTCGAGCAGTGTCCGCTCCCCCAACTCCTGCCACGGTCTCCACACTGATGACTGTCAACACCAGCTCCTCCATGTCATCCAGCTCCAGCTGTGGCGCTGGACTCCCACCTCCAGTCTGCATTGCTGCCTTCTGGTTGCCTGGGAGTTTCTCCTTGGCTTTGCGCTTGATGTCAATCCATCGCCTCTTGACCTCGTCCATTGCCCTCTTGTGCTCTCCGACGGCATTCACCTTGTCCACGATGGACCGCCATATTCCATTTTTGGTGCCCAATAACACGTTGGGGGTGACGAACAGTTCTTGATGGTGTTCCATCACCTCCGTGACCAGGATCCTATTCTCCTGCGGACCGAACCACCTCTTCCTCTTCTTGTCCTTGCCCTTCCCTGTCCCCGAGGTCCCAGGCTGGTCGTCCGGGGTGCTTGTGGGGTTCCGCTCGTCCTCTGCACCTCCATGGTGCTTCGGTGTTGGTTATTTTGTGTTTTTGGGGTTTTTCTACTTTTGTAGTGATTTTCCCGCCTGCCGTGTGTGTATTGAAGGCCTGGCGCTGCTTATCTCCGATTTCCTCATCGCGGTTTGGGCCATCGCATGTTTATTCGCGTTGGGGTTTGTGTTTTTATCTCCGTCGCAGTGGTTGTATCGCGGACATTGTCCGCATTTTTGGGAAACTATCGCATGGTACCGCCGTGTTGTGAATTCCACGTTAAGACGGGGTTATTTTCCCGCGATGGACTGCGATGTGTAAAGTTGCGTTAACCTTTTTTGGCGATGTTTAGCGCACATTCTTGTGAATATACCCCTGAGTCTGCAGCGCCCCCCGCTAGGCCCCGAAGTGAAAACTTTGAACCTTGGTAGAAGGGTATGCATATGGCAGTTTTCCAAAAGCAAGGCATTTTTCACACACACAAACTGTTCAAGAAAAAGCTCATGTAAAAATGATTGGTGAAACGATTCATAAATCAGACATTTCGTCAGTGTTCATCATAGCACAGATGCACATCTCTCCTGAACATCCATCCCTCATGTAGATGCCAGAGTTGCCTTCCTTGTTTTGAACCATCAGCGCCTTTTTTACCATAACTCATAAAGATGCTGGTACATGCTAGAGATTTCTATTCACCGAGAACGTCTTACCCACTATATGTTCCGAATTCGAACTCCTACAAGAAGCATCTTGTGTCCGCCTAGAAGCTGCCTGTATTCCAAAATAGCTGCGATGACAGTGTGTCATATCCCATTTTTGCTGCTGAATTCCACGATAGCGTTTTGTGTATGTATTTTCTGGCCACTTTAACTATTATCTTGTCATTTTCTGTTCAGTGAGCAGCGGCTTTTCAACTGTTGCTCTCGTCACCGGAGTTTTGGTTGCAGTGTTGGCAGCTGCAGCAATCGGAGCAATTCTGTTGACCAGGAGATATCTAAAGTAAGTATGAAAACCGTAATGCACTGCTCATTTTTCGATTCATTGTGCTAAGATCTTAATTTGATAAACAATACGGGCCGGGGCCCAAAGTTTTGCTCAGAAGCTCTTGACCGGCGCTATCGAATGCTTGGGGTGCTGAATTCCAAAGCCATCTAATCTTGATTCCACCTTATGCCTCTTTCAATACCCACCAGACACTCCCTGTGCCTTTAATACCCATTCAGGTCCTTTTTCATTATTTCTTTCTTTCTCTGTGTTAGACCTGGCATCCTTGGCGTGGTTTTCCGTGTCTTTTTGCCACTACCTCCTGTACTTTTTGACTGTATGCTGCACTTCACTTCGTTTTTGCTGGTTTAGGTACTTTCTGCACTTTACCACTGCTGATAAGTGCTAAAGAGCAAGTGCTCTCTGGGTAAGTTGTAATACTGATTGGTTATCCATGATTGGCATAATTGATTTACAGGTAAGTCCCTAGCAAAGTGCACTGTGGTTTCTACTTCCACCCTGAATCCATATGTACTAAAGGACTGTAGTGCCCTTGAAGGAGCCCTGCTTTTTCCGTGGTTAGGATATGTTCAGGAGCAGTTGATGAGGCTAGGCTGCTTGGATTTGTTCACCAACCCAAAATCTTTACGCCCAAATGATGTGCAGGCCATTAAAGACATGTTTTTGGTCAGGCGGCTTGGGGAAAGGGAAGATAGGGAACTTATGAAACACACAGTGGATCAACATGTTCTGTTGACAACAAGCTTGAGGGGGGAACCCAATTTGTTATTTTTCAATAATTCACCATCGTTTATATTGACCAGATTTAGATTTAATTCCATACACTGGTTCCTAACTTGTCCCAAAAGGATTTTCAAAGCCAGGAGCCCTGAAACCTTGCCCTTGTGATTATTTTTTAGAAAAGGGCATTTTGGATTTTATATTCTTCTCTGATTTTTATTCTGCTCTGAGGCGTAAATTTATCATTCCGCTGGCAGGAAACAACCAATTTGTACAAGTAAGGCCCGCATTCTTGTTTTTACAAATCTTACCCTCCCCTATGATTTGTTTTGGGGTTGCAAGATTCCTCTTAGGTGCCCTCAGATTTAGGAAAAACTATTTAAGGACTAGAGGGATTCTCTATCAATTTCATCACACAGGGTAATTTTGTATTTATTCAAAAGTGGAATTTTATTGTTAAAGTCTGAATTTGTTGAACCTGTTTAAGATAATGCACTTGGGTACTAGCACTTTATAAGCACACTTTGTAATGTTTTTACTCTGCATTTGATAATAAGCTTTTTATATTTGTATTTATCTTCCCTGATGAAATTATGCTTTTAGTCTATATCTATGTGAAATGTATGATTTGATGTGCTTTTATGGTCTATATTGACCGAATAAGGATTTATCGAATCAAATCGGGTGCCCAGGGCCTGTAAATCGAATGCTACTAGTGGCACTGTTGTGCCACCCACATGAGTAGCCCTGTAAAGTTGTCTCAGGCTTGCAATTTCAGTGTCTGTGAGTGAATGTTTAAACTGTCATGTCGACCTGGCAGTTTAATACATGTAAGGCACCCCTAAGGTAGGCCCAAGGTAGCCCCATGGGCAGGGTGCATTGTATGTGAAAGGTAGGTCATGTGCTGGTGTGTTTCAATGTCCTGATAGTGAAATGCTGCCAATTTCGTTTTTCACTATTGCAAGGCCTGTCTCCCCCATAGGTTATCATTGGAGCTGCCTTGTAACATTTTACAAGTGTAACTTTCAATTGGGAAGAGAAAGAGATTTGGAGTTTGGGCTCCCTGAGCTCAGAATTTAAAAATACTTTTTTTAGTGAAGTTGGTTTTTAAATTGTGAGTTTGAAAATGCCACTTTTCGAAAGTGGGCATTTTCTTGTTCAACCATCCTGTGCCTCTGCCTTCCTCTGGAATCAATGTCTGGTTTAGACTGACAGGTGCCTGCTTGTGCATTCACTCTAGGCAGTAACACAAAGGGAGCTGAGGTGTGTCCTGCATATCCTGATGAGCCATCACCTGGCTGATGGGTCTTCCTTTATTATTATTATTATTATTTCTGCATTTATAGAGCGCCTGGTTACACCAACTGGTGTGTCCCCGCGCTATTTAGCTCTAGCTGGCAATTTCAGAAATGAGCACATCTGAGAACAAGGGGAGCTAGACTACTTACAGTTTAAAGAGCCATGTTTTTAATTTTTTGCGGAAGAGGCTCTCTGATGGTTCCTCACGGAGGAACATGGGCAGGGCATTCCAGCTTTTTGCTGCCAGGTATCCAAACGAGCGCATACCCATTCGTGTTTTCTTTATCCTTGGGACTTTCACTAGGTGGGTCCCAGTAGATCTAAGATGCCGTTCTGGGTTGTAGGGGGTCAGAAGATCTCGCAGGTATATTGGGCCTTTACCTTGCAGGGTGCGGTGGCAGAAACATAGTGACTTGAATGTGATCCGTTTCTGGATAGCCAGCCAATGTAGTGAGTCTAGTGCTTTCTTTGATAATGCCCTTCTCGGTAGATTCAAAACTAAGCGAGCTGCTGCATTCTGGATGCACTGCCTTGTGGAGTCCCTTTTTTGTTGCACCCAGATACAGCACATTTCCGTAGTCTAGTCTTGCTGTAACAAGAGCGTGTGTCAGGGTCTTTCTAGCTGACATAGGAAGAATGTCTAGAGTCTTCCTTAGAGTCCTCAGGATTCCGAAGCATCTGTTTGCCACTATCTTGATGTGGGTCTCAAAGGAAAGTGTGGAATCTATCCAGACTCCCAAGTTCTTCACCTCCGTCTTAGGGGTGGGAACCGGGCCTAAGATTGCTGGCCACCAGGCAGAGGACCAAATGGACGGAGTGTTCCCTACTATCAGTATTTCTGTCTTATTACCATTTAGTCTCAGGCAATTGTCTGTCATCCAAGCGGCCAGATCTTTTAAGCAGTCTGCAAAGCTGCTGGCTGCTAGCGCCGAATTTGAGGCCAGGGTGACAACTAGCTGCGTGTCATCTGCATATGACACTATTGTGACCCCGTGTTTTTCCACAATCCCAGCTAAGGGGGCGACGTATAGATTGAAGAGAGTAGGGCTCAAGATTGAGCCCTGAGGCACCGCCTGCGCTAAGGTGATGTGTTTGGAGGTATGTGAGGATAGATTGGTGGAAGGAGTTGTCACTAACACCTGAATAGGGCTGTGCCTGCCCTCTCACAATACTGTCTCCACCCCCCTGGCGTGTGTCTGGAGTCAAGGCTGGGCAAGGCAAGAACTTGTAAACAATAAAGATTTTCTTTTGAAATATGCCAACTTCAGAGGCCAAAAGGGGTATAAGTATTGGACCTAAAACCCCAGATGTTTAGAACAGTTCTGAACTAAGAGTACCCTGCCAAGAAGAAAACCTGAAGAGCTGTCAGGAGTATTGCCCCTTTGCTGTGTGTTGCTTTGCTGGGTTGGCCTGCAGTTGCTGCTTCTGCCTCTGGGATGTGGAAAGGTCTTGACTTTTACTTTGCTGAATATTGTTTAAGAAGATTCTCCAAGGGCTTGAAGTAGAGTGTGCCTCCTGTTAAGAAGTCTCAGGGACACACAGACTTCACCTGCAGCATCCTTGAACTCGACTGCTGGGAGTTCTGACCTGCCTTGTGGTGCCAATTCCAGTTCTGGGCCCTTGGAGGTTGTTCCAGCTGTGCAAAGCATCAAGAAACTATCAAAATCAATGCATCACCCTTCCAGCACCTGTTTTTTTGATGCAGCACTGCAGCGTGGAAAAAATTCCCATGCACCACTGCTGTGCAGCCAAAGAAGTTGACGCAGCACCTGCCTGTGGCTGAGGAAACCACCACAGCCTGAGTTCAATGCACCGGTCTCTGAAGTCCGAGACCACCGCACTGACTCAATGCAAAGCCTTTTTTCCGACACCACATTGACCTCCAGCATGTCCGTATTTCCATGCATTGCAACTGTGCGGCAAGTTTTTCCGACGCTTCACCCGCAGACCAGAACTGTCTTGGATTTCCACGCATTGCTTCCCCCTACAGTCCAGATCCGATGCAACACTTCTCCTGCGTGCAGCAGAACTGACGCATCGCGTCCCCAAGAACTCAGGAACCAATGCTTCCCTCCTCTGCGGCTGTTTTGCCTAGTGAGTTTTAATGCATATAAAGGTACTTTGAGTAAAATCACAGCATCCATAGTTTTCTATGGACAGAATTGCTAAAACCTTTTAAAAGTAATATTTTGAGTTGTGTATGTTGCTTTATTGTCGTTTTGTTCTTGTTTGGTTTAGATAAAAATTGTTTATTTGTCTAAACTGGTGTGGTGTCCATTTGTAATGTTTTAATTGTGTTACTGTGTGTGTTATATACAAATACTTTACACATTGCCTCTGAGATAAGCCTGACTGCTTGTGCCAAGCTACCAAGGGGGTGAGCAGGGGTTATAGCGGGGGTGTAACTCCCTTATCCTAACTAGAAGGAAGGGTCCCTCCTTGGACATGTTAAAAGCCACTGCCAACTAGAGACCCCCATTTCTAACACTTTGCCACTGTTTTTCCATCTCCTTCTTTCCCTTTTTGTGCTTTTCTCTCTCTTACTGTGTCAAGGTTGGATGAGGAAAAACAAGTGTCAGTCCTTTAAAATGAATGCTGGTGGGCTCCAGCTGCAACCACCGGCTCAAATTAAGCACAGATACTATTTACTAAACGAAATATATATTATATTTGAGGAAACTTTGATTCTTGCACGTTATCTAGCAGGCTTAATGCATCCCTCCAAGACCCCTTACCAACAATCGGCCTGTTTATCTGGCCCGGACAAGGTTACGGTTCTTACCCTATGGAGGAAGTTGACTATTCAGACACTTATAAAGCACAGAAAATCACCTGTGAGGGTCTCGAGACACTGGGTAAGCGGTTGCTCATTCGAACATCCTGCTCTTGAGTTCCCTTCTGAGCTGCTGGAGCAGTGGTGCGGTCCTGAGGTGCAGGGGAAGGTTGTTCATGCATTGACCGCCAGGTGCGAGAAGGAAAGTCCTCCGCTATTGGCTCAATGGATCCGAGAGGTATCAGCGAGGGAGAGGGAGGCAGATCAAAGGTGTCTGGTCCGTTGGTGGAAGGTCAGGCGTGAGGATGGAGTCACCTAGATTCACACCTAGGAAGACTGTAGAAAACTTTACACCCAGAGCAGCTCCCTGGAGATACATGGGAACAATAAAGCACTAATATAAACTCTTCTCCCAGTCTGGTTCTGATGTTGTTGAATTGGATATTGTACCAGATGTGTTTTATGATGATGTAACACTACCCTCCCCTGTGGTTGCCTAAATAGTCCGCTCATACAATAATGATGCTCATTGTAAATCATCAGCTACTGTTCCAGCGGGTAACTCTAGTCCTCTGTGTCTTCTATGTGATGTCTTAGATACATCATTCAACATCGTTTAATAATTCCTTCTCAAACCTAGAAGCTCAAGAACAGATCTTTTTTTTTTTTTTTCTCTTTTTACGGAGTTTTATATAGCACTTGACCCGAAGGTATCGGGTATCAGAGCGCTTTACATAGCACGAGTTGCATTACATAAGGACACATTCATTTTGGTTAGGCACGGGGAGATTAAGTGATTTGCCCAGAATCACAGGATGTTCAACGTCATTGCCGAGACTCGAACCCAGTTCCCCAGATTCGAGGTCGCCCGCCCTAGCCGTTAGGCCAACTCCTCTCCCCAAGAACTCAAGCTGTCAGAAAAAATGCAGTCTTGCAATATCTGTGGTTGATGTAAATCTTATTGTGAATATAGCATTCATGTCAATGATTTTCCCTTTCAGGAACAAGAAGAAGAAAAACGTCAACGTTTCCACTCAATTAAAACCGTTGCCACATCATGATGGGGTGAGCGATTTAATATCTAGTAATGAGATGACGACCCGGAAAGTTGGTTATCATTTGAGGCTTGCTTATTGCTTAGAAGCATTGTTCTTCTTCTTCATCTTCTTCTACATCCTCTTCTTCTCCTCCTCCTTCTTCACCTAACAATGATAATAATAATATTTAATAATAATCTTGAAAATGGCAGAATGTCCATATAGGGACTGGGGAAGTGCACACCAATTTTTAACATCTGCCTTGACCCTTTCTGTTGTTTCTTCTAAGATATGTTTCCCCGAAATGCTTTGAGTATCGATATGTAGACTCCCAGATATGTGAGCCCATGTGACACTGTTGTAAGTCCCTCCGCCCATCGGCTATTCCCCAATGGCCTTCGTATCGACCAGATCAGCGATTTAGAGGCATTTATGTAGAGACCCGATGTCTTGCCAAAGATGCGCATGATCTGCAATATTCCGGGGCCTGATCGGTGAGGAGCAGTAAGGAAGAATAATACGTTATCCGCATGGAGCGCGATACGATCAGA
Source organism: Calotriton arnoldi (assembly GCA_963921515.1). Lineage (NCBI taxonomy): Eukaryota > Metazoa > Chordata > Amphibia > Caudata > Salamandridae > Calotriton > Calotriton arnoldi. Next base: position 340,693 of record CAWUFW010006490.1, read on the forward strand.
GATTTCCCGGGTCCACTCAAAACCACAATATAGTGCGTCCATGCGTACCCAAGCCGCGAGAGACGCTATGGCAAGAGCAAAAAGCAGAGGGGGCATCCATGTCAGGTTCCCCGCTGTATCGAAAAATTAGCTGATGTGGCCCCTGCTACCCAGATTGAGGCCACTAGGGCAGTGTATAATAGTGTAATCAGTGCTATATATCGGGGACACATATTCAAGTGCCGCAGTAGTATGAACATGTAGGTCCAGCTGACCGAATCAAATGCTTTGTCCATATCTGCAAGTAATAGGGCAGCTGGTCTTTCTAGTTTATCTATGGATGCTATCACATTATGCGCTCTGCGTATATTGTGTAGGGTCGCTCGGTGGGGTATAAAGCCTGCCTGATCCGGGTGGGTCAGGGCTTGAAGATGAGGGAGCAATCTATTTGCCAGTATATTGGCAAGTAACTTGCCTTCAATGTTGAGGAGAGGTATTGGCCAGTAGGATGCGCAGAGTTCGGGTGGGTGTCCTGGCTTGGGAAAGACCTCTATCTCTGCGTGCCTTCAGTTGAAAAGTAGGCATCAATCAATCAATCAATCACGGCATTTATAGAGCGCGCTACTCACCCGGGAGGGTCTCAAGGCGCTGGGGGAGGGGGTAAGTTACTGCTCGAACAGCCAGGTCTTGAGCTGCTTCCTGAAGGAGAGATGGTCCTGGGTTCGCCGAAGGTGAGTGGGGAGGGAGTTCCAGGTCTTGGCTGCCAGGTAGGAGAAGGATCTTCCTCCGGCGGTGGTTCTGCGGATGCGTGGTGCGGTGGCGGGCGTGGCTGGTTGATCGTAGCTGGCGGGTGGGCGTGTAGAAGGTCATGCGGTCGTTGAGGTACTTTGGGCCCAGGTCGTGGAGGGCCTTGTGTGCGTGGGTGAGGAGTCTGAACGTGATTCTCTTGCTGACGGGGAGCCAGTGCAGGTCTTTCAGGTGTCCGGTGATGTGGCTGTGTCGGGGGATGTCCAGGATGAGTCGTGCGGAGCGTTCTGGATGCGCTGGAGTCTTTTGAAGTTTGGCTGTGGTTCCGGCGTAGAGGGTGTTCCCATAGTCCAGTCGGCTGGTGACGAGTGCCTGGGTGACGGTCTTCCTGGTTTCAGTGGGGATCCATCTGAAGATCTTGCGGAGCATGCGCAGGGTGTTGAAGCACGAGGATGAGGCGGCGTTGACTTGTCTGGTCATCGACAGGGAGGAGTCCAGGATGAAGCCCAGGTTGCGTGCGTGGTCCGTTGGCTTGGGCGCGGTGCCCAGGGCCGGGGGCCACCAGGAGTCGTCCCAGGCGGAGGGTGATGAGCCCAGGATGAGGACTTCCGTCTTGTCTGAGTTTAGTTTAAGGCGGCTGTTCCTCATCCAGTCGGCGACGTCTCTCATCCCGTCGTGTAGGTTGGCTCTGGCGGTGGTGGGGTCGTTGGTGAGGGAGAGGATCAGCTGGGTGTCGTCGGCGTAGGAGATGATGTTGAGGTTGTGTTGGCGTGCGATGGCTGCGAGGGGCTCATGTAGACGTTGAAGAGGGTTGGACTGAGTGAAGATCCTTGTGGAGCGCCGCAGATGACTCGGTGGCCTCGGATCTGAACGGGGGAGGCGGACTCTCTGGGTTCTTCCGGCGAGAACGAGATGATCCATTCCAGTGCTTTCTCTCGGATTCCGATGTTGCTGAGGCGCTTCACTAGGGTGCGGTGGCAGACGGTGTCGAGCGCCGCGGAGAGGTCCAAGAGGATGAGGGCTGCTGTTTCCCCGTTGTCGGTTAGGGTTCTGATGTCGTCGGTGGCTGCGATAAGGGCGGTCTCGGTGCTGTGGTTGGCCCGAAACCCGGACTGCGAGGGTCGAGGATCCATTCGTCTCGAGGAAGGCGGCAAGCTGTCCGTTGGCGGTCTTCTCGATGACTTTGGCCGGAAACGGAAGGAGCGAGATGGGACGGTAGTTCTTGAGGTCGGTGGGGTCCGCCGTTGGTTTCTTCAGGAGGGCGGTAAGCTCGGCGTGCTTCCAGCTCTCCGGGAAGGTGGCAGTGTGGAAGGAGGAGTTGATGATGTCCCGGAGATGGGGTGCGATGGTGGCGTCGGCTTTGTTGAAGATGTGGTGTGGGCAGGGGTCGGTTGGTGATCCGGGTGGATGGAGTTCATCGTGCGGGTGGTGTCTTCGGTGCTGATCGGGGTCCAGTTGCAGAGGGTGGTGGTGGCGGGCGTTGGTTCGGCGGTAGGGTGCGTGGTTTGTGCGTCGAAGCTGTTATGTATGTCGGTGATCTTGCGGTGGAAGAACGTGGCGAGTGAGTTGCAGAGGTCTTGCGAGGGTGATGTCGTTGTTTCCGGCGCTGGGGTTGGAGAACTCTTTGACGATGCTGAAAAGTTCCTTGCTGTCGTGGGCGTTGTTGTCCAGTCGTTCTTTGAGTGCCGACTTCTTGGTGGCACGGATCAGCTGGTGGTGTTTGCGGGTGGCGTGCTTGAGGGCGGTCCTGTTGTCTGTGGTCTGGTCGAGTCGCCAGGTTCTCTCGAGAGTGCGGCAGTTCTTCTTGGATTCCTTGAGTTCGTTGGTGAACCAAGGGGTTTTCTTGCTTCCGGGTCTGCTGGGAGGGTTTTTAGTGGTGCGAGGTCGTCGGCGCAGGCGGTCAGCCACTTGGCGAGGTTGCTGGCTGCTTCGTTTGGGTCCGTTGTGTTGGTGGGTGTGTTCTGGCTGAGGAGGCGGTGAGCTGCTCGGCGGTGATCTTGCTCCAGCTCCGGCGGGGAGCCTGTTGCGGGTGGTGGTGGGTCGCAGTCTTTCTGAAGCTGAAGTGGACGCAGCTGTGGTCGGTCCAGTGTAGTCCGGTGGCGTGGCTGAAGGAGATGTGCTTGCTGGAAGAAGACGGGGTCAAGCGTGTGGCCGGCGTAGTGGGTGGGCGTGTTCACCAGTTGCTTGAGTCCGAGGTTGGCGAGGTTGTCCAGCAGGGCGGTGGTGTTTCTGTCGTTGTTGTTCTCCAGGTGGAAGTTGAGGTCCCCTAGGAGGATGTAGTCGGCTGAGGGCATGGCGTGCGGGCTGATGAAGTCTGCGATGTCTTCGCTGAATAGTGTGCGTGGTCCCGGGGTCTGTAGATGAGGGTGCCTCGGAGGGTGGTCTTGGGGTCAGTGTGTATCTGGAAGTGTAGGTGTTCGGCGGCGGTGAAGGTCTCGTTGGAGTTAGTCGAGATGCGGATGGTGTTCTTGTGTATGATGGCGATGCCTCCTCCCGTCTGGTTGACGCGGTCCCTCCGGGTGATCTTGTATCCGTCCGGGATGGCTATGGCGATGTCGGGCGCTGAGGAGGCGTTCATCCAGGTTTCGGTGAGGAAGGCGATGTCCGGTGCTGTTGCGTCGAGCAGGTCCCAGAGTTCCACGGCGTGCCTGTGGACGGAGCGGGTGTTCAACAGGATGCATTTCAGGTTGTTGCTGCTGGTGCTCGACTTGGCGGAGGTGGTGCACGTCCGGGGGCAGGTGAATCGGCAGGTTTGGCAGGTGAAGAGGTCCGTGGGTGCGTCTCGGTGAGGCTCGGTAGCAGGCAGGGTTCCGGCCGGCATTGAGTGCGGTGAGGGTGGCGGCGTCGTAGGTCCGTCGAGTAGTGTTGCATCGGTGGGATCCAGGGGTTCTGGCGCTGGGCGCGGTCCAGTCGCGGACGGGCGCAGACGGGCTTGCCTTAGGCGCGCCTTGGCGCGCCAGCCAGCGCGGCCGCGCAGCGCTCGCCATTTATGGGGAGGTGGGAGGGAGGAGCAGCTGGGAGGCGGGAGGCAGGGGCAGCGAATGGGCAGTCAGGGGCGGGGCCGCAGGGACGCAGCGGCGGGAAAGGCGAGAGGCAGCGGGGGCACAAAAGTACAAGGGGAGAAAACAGACAAAAAATACGGGCACAACGCAAATGGGGCAGCGAGGGGCACAGAAAGGAAATGGGGGAAAACAGACAAAATCACAGTCACAACGCAAATGGGGCAGCGAGGGGCACAGAAAGGAAATGGGGGAAAACAGACAAAATCACAGTCACAACGCAAATGGGGCAGCGAGGGGCACAGAAAGGAAATGGGGGAAAACAGACAAAATCACAGTCACAACGCAAATGGGGCAGCGAGGGCACAGAAAGGAAATGGGGGGAAAACAGACAAAATCACAGTCACAACGCAAATGGGGCAGCGAGGGGCACAGAAAGGAAATGGGGGAAAACAGACAAAATCACAGTCACAACGCAAATGGGGCAGCGAGGGGCACAGAAAGGAAATGGGGGAAAACAGACAAAATCACAGTCACAACGCAAATGGGGCAGCGAGGGGCACAGAAAGGAAATGGGGGAAAACAGACAAAATCACAGTCACAACACAAATGGGGCAGCGAGGGGCACAGAAAGGAAATGGGGGAAAACAGACAAAATCACAGTCACAACGCAAATGGGGCAGCGAGGGGCACAGAAAGGAAATGGGGGAAAACAGACAAAATCACAGTCACAACGCAAATGGGGCAGCGAGGGGCACAGAAGGAAAAAGGGAGATAGCAAGAAATGCGGGCACCGGGGCCGCAGCTGAGGGCGATCTTACCTGCAGAAGCAGCGGGCAGACAACACAGGCGGAGCTGTGTGGTGGGGAGCGACCTACCTGGCAAGGTCAAGGGTCGCTCTCCTCACCGGCGCAGCGGCCGCCATTTATGGGGAGGTGGGAGGGAGGAGCAGCTGGGAGGCGGGAGGCAGGGGCAGCGAATGGGCAGTCAGGGGGCGGGGCCGCAGGGGCGCAGCGGCGGGAAAGGCGAGAGGCAGCGGGGGCACAAAAGTACAAGGGAGAGAAAACAGACAAAAATACGGGCACAACGCAAATGGGGCAGCGAGGGGCACAGAAAGGAAATGGGGGAAAACAGACAAAATCACAGTCACAACGCAAATGGGGCAGCGAGGGGCACAGAAAGGAAATGGGGGAAAACAGACAAAATCACAGTCACAACGCAAATGGGGCAGCGAGGGGCACAGAAAGGAAATGGGGGAAAACAGACAAAATCACAGTCACAACGCAAATGGGGCAGCGAGGGGCACAGAAAGGAAATGGGGGAAAACAGACAAAATCACAGTCACAACGCAAATGGGGCAGCGAGGGGCACAGAAAGGAAATGGGGGGAAAACAGACAAAATCACAGTCACAACGCAAATGGGGCAGCGAGGGGCACAGAAAGGAAATGGGGGAAAACAGACAAAATCACAGTCACAACGCAAATGGGGCAGCGAGGGGCACAGAAAGGAAATGGGGGGAAAACAGACAAAATCACAGTCACAACGCAAATGGGGCAGCGAGGGGCACAGAAAGGAAATGGGGGGAAAACAGACAAAATCACAGTCACAACGCAAATGGGGCAGCGAGGGGCACAGAAAGGAAATGGGGGAAAACAGACAAAATCACAGTCACAACGCAAATGGGGCAGCGAGGGGCACAGAAAGGAAATGGGGGAAAACAGACAAAATCACAGTCACAACGCAAATGGGGCAGCGAGGGCACAGAAAGGAAATGGGGGAAAACAGACAAAATCACAGTCACAACGCAAATGGGGCAGCGAGGGGCACAGAAAGGAAATGGGGGAAAACAGACAAAATCACAGTCACAACGCAAATGGGGCAGCGAGGGGCACAGAAAGGAAATGGGGGAAAACAGACAAAATCACAGTCACAACGCAAATGGGGCAGCGAGGGGCACAGAAAGGAAATGGGGGGAAAACAGACAAAATCACAGTCACAACGCAAATGGGGCAGCGAGGGGCACAGAAAGGAAATGGGGGGAAAACAGACAAAATCACAGTCACAACGCAAATGGGGCAGCGAGGGCACAGAAAGGAAATGGGGGAAAACAGACAAAATCACAGTCACAACGCAAATGGGGCAGCGAGGGCACAGAAAGGAAATGGGGGGAAAACAGACAAAATCACAGTCACAACGCAAATGGGGCAGCGAGGGGCACAGAAAGGAAATGGGGGGAAACAGACAAAATCACAGTCACAACGCAAATGGGGCAGCGAGGGGCACAGAAAGGAAATGGGGGGAAAACAGACAAAATCACAGTCACAACGCAAATGGGGCAGCGAGGGGCACAGAAGGAAAAAGGGGAGATAGCAAGAAATGCGGGCACCGGGGCCGCAGCTGAGGGGCGATCTTACCTGCAGAAGCAGCGGGCAGACAACACAGGCGGAGCTGTGTGGTGGGGGAGCGACCTACCTGGCATTTGTTCTCAAGGACTTCATTAAGGGTTGAGAGGTACTGCGGTCCCAGTGTCATCATATTCATTTTGAAGAATTCACTCGGGAACCCATTGGGACCTGGTGATTTGCCAGATAATATTTCTGAGGCTGCTGAAGTTAACTCTTTCAGTGAGACAGGAACTTCCAGGGAGTCTTGTGCAGTAGCGGTGAGTGCCCTAGGTGGCAGATCTTGAAACAAATCTACGATCTGCACTTCTGATAGGATTTTGCGTTTAGTATAGAGTGCTTGGTAGAAGTCAGCAAAGAATCGGGCCACGTGCCCGGGATTAGTGATCATTTCACCTGTGTGTGACTTAATGATAGGGAGTTATACAGGTTTAAGGGACTATTGGCATAGCCTGTGTAAGAGTTTCCCTGATTTGTCTCCCCATTGATAGATCCTGCTTTGTGTGGCCCGCCAGATGTGCTTGGCCTCATCTAGCTGGATGCTTTGATATCTCTTCTGCAGTATGCCTAATTGTCGGCGGGCACTATTTCCTTCTCTGTCCAGTGCTATCAATTCAGTTTGTATGATCTGTGCTTCTAGCTGTGTCAAGCCTTGCCTTTTCTGACGCTTGGCATCGGTACAGTGACTAAGCCACGAATAGTGGGTTTTGTGGCGTTCCACAATGTCGTGGCACAGTCCACCGTTTCCTCGTTTATCGAGAAGTATTCTTTCAGGGCTCTATGTAAGTGGGTTTGATAGCTTGGGTTGTGCAGATTCCATGGCAACATTCGCCAATGAAATGGTGTTCGTCTAGGATCTAGCTCTAACTGCAGTTGGATGGGGGAGTGGTCTGATAGGCCTCTGGGTAAAATATCTGCCTTGATCAGGTGATGCGTGTGCTCCCTGGTGATAAAAATGTGATCAAGTCTTGAAAATGACCCATGCACTGTTGAAAAGTACATAAAGCCCACCTCTGTTGGGTAAAGCCTCCTCCAGGTGTCGGACCATCCCAGTGCCTCCACCAGTGGCCCCAAGCGGGACTCTTTTTGCGTATGGTGTGTGGCTGTAGGGCGGCACCTATCTTGGCCAGGGTGTATGACATCATTCCAATCTCCCCCAGTCAGGGCCAGGGCGTCAGGTAAGGGTCCCCAGGTGTCGATTATGCGTTCGGTGAATGTGTAGCTGAGCGGCGGTGGGGCATGTACACTTCCCAGCACGATGGCCTCCCCATAGATTGTGCCATGAATAGAGAGGAATCTGCCCCGCGATTCAGCCCAAGTGCATATATGTGTGAATGGCAATCTGCAGTGGATTAAGATGGCCACTCCTCTGGAGCCCCTCGTGAAGCCCGAGTGGAATATGTTAACAAAGCCAAAACAGGCCAGACATGGGGTTTTAGTCCCCATCAGGTGTGTTTCTTGCAGTAACAGGATGTCAGCCCCCAAGCGTTTTGCCGGTCTGAGGACCGCATCCCGCTTGACCTTATCGAGCAGGCCTCTAACATTCCAGGTGACCACCAAGATTTTCCCTACTGAATTTATTTTATGTGGGTGGGTAGCCATAGTATGCAATGAGACAGTTTACAGAGTGTGTGAGAAAAATATTAAGTGGAACAAGCATTGTGGGCACATTAGGACAACTGGGTCCAATAACATTGATAACGGAAACTCCCTCTCCCCTCCCTCACCCACCCACTTCCTCCCCAATACCTCAAAGAACGATTAAGTATCTGTAGCAGAGTGTAAACAGTTTTCACCCCAATGGGGTATAAAGGCTGAAACAGTCCAATTATTCCCCATAGATCCCATCCCTAATGAATGTCTCTGGGATCCGAGATGACCAGTTCAATAGAGTAGCCCTTTCCAATGCCGGTAAGCAGAATCTTGTTTTAGGATCATTTCCCTTCCCTCCCCCATGTAGGCCATATAGTCCAGAGAAGTGACCCATTTAGGTTCATGTATTCCTTATCTTGTTTCCCGGCTTGCTTGTCGCCCCGCGATCTGGGGCGCCAGGAGGACATTGATCGGTGTCGTCATTTATCTGTAAGGTTATTGTCTTTGTGATGGCGTGGGTCTCCTGAGGAGGAATCCTAGTCCCGAGGTGGTGCTGTATGAGGCTTAACCGGGCGGCGTTCTTCCACCCATTGAAAGACTTCCTCTGGAGTATCGGAGAACAGGGTACTGTTTTTATAGCTGACACGAAGACGGCCCAGGAAGAGGCCCAAAGACTTTTTGAGGGGACATTTGCACATTTTAGAGGAGTATGACCTTGGGTCTTTGTGGAAGCGAGAACTCACTAAGGAAACTCTGCTCTGTCCTCCTCCCAGTCTGTTGTCACTTTAGTCCACACACTGCCTATGAAAAACTACATTCCAGGATTACAGCCCTGCTATTAAATCTATAAAACTAAATTTACCCACCCCCGCCCATAAAAAGTAGAAAAGATCTGGGCTATCCTCTAAAATAGTAAAGTGCAAAAGATGAATGGAGTCATTAAGAAAGAAGTGGCACACATTGTAGAGCTTGAACTGTCCACAACGGGTGTAAAATCAATTGAAACTAAAAAAGGAACTTCAGTGGGGAAAATTCTAAAGCAGTTTGCGCCCAAACCAAGACTCTATCACCAACCGGCTTTCAGAAGTAACTGACACGTCATCTAATGGCGCCCCAAACACAGAATTGAGCAATAGAGCCTCTATGATGGACAACCAACTAATGCCATATTTGATGGTAGATACTCCTAGTACTAGAACTGATCTTAGTTGGCGGCTCTCACAACCCCTGGAATTCGAAATTCTGGCCTGCGAGTTTGGAACACCTTACACTCCATCCTCCTCATCCAAGAGTCTTGGTGTCAGAATCAACAGCGACCTCTCTCTTAAGTTCCAGGTTAGGACGGCAGCATCTCCTGCTTCTTCCAGCTTCGGAAGATCAGGAAAATCAGCAGATTTCCTAGCACGGAAACCCTTATACAGGTTGTTTTATCTCTGGTCATCTCTCATATTGATTATGCCAATTCACTCTATTTCCGTCTCCCCATGTACTTAATAAAAAGACTACAGTTGGTGCAAAACCAGGCATCTAGACTGATCTATCATCAACCGAGATGGCAACACGCCACTCTAATGAGGAAGCTACACTGGCTCCCAGTAATACAGCACTGTGCATTTAAAATCGGATGTCTCATCTTCAAATTTCTCTATGGTACTTGCCCGGAAATCATTTCTAATCTGATCCTGAAGTATAGTCCCGTCCACAATTTGCGGTCGACCCATCTTAACCTCCTGCTTAGCCCTACTTATTAACGGAAGAGACTAGGCGGCTGTAGATTTGCGGTTTTAGCCCCCCACTTCCGGAACTCTCTCCCTTTTAACATTAGATCCTGTACAAGCTACCCTTTATTCAGGAGACTCTTAAAAACTTGCATGTCTCCCAGGCATATGAATGAACAATTAAGCAGCAGGCTATTCCTATTTTCAGTGCCAAGAAACCGTCGAGTGTATGTGTGCTCTATAAATATTTTTAACATTACAGAACATAACATAGTACAGCGGAAGGTCTCAGTTCAAAGCTACCATGGCAGAAGGGAGGTGAACACTCAGTCAAAAGATCTCACTCAGAGGCTCAGTCGCATGACAAAGCTACAACTGCGAAGGAGCACCCGATTAAATCCCATTCAGTTTTCACAACAAAAAACTCAAATCGGGGGCTAGATCTAAACAGATACATCTGAAAAATAGCTGAGAAGAAGCAGTAGCTAACCTTGGCTTCTCGGAGGAGAAGACTTCTTCTGCAATGAGTGGACTCGCTTTCCCTTTGGGATCCGCCAATCTTGAAGCATTTACGATCCAGACCCCTCAAGATGGAGGGGAATGCCAACTAGAGATTCCAACACAGGCATAGTGCCTGTATGAACATGAGCTAGAGTAGCCTCTTAAGCTGTTAATCGTGATACTCCATACCTACTCCAGCCTATATCATCAGAGATTAATGAAATTAGAATCAATTAGACCTCTTTACAACATCTTGTCTACTCAAATGCAAAGTCTAGAAGGGAAGATCAATTTGCTCTCAAATCAGATTTTGACTTACATCAGAGAGTATCAGTCTGTGAAGAGAGCCAAAACAACCTCCAGAAACAAAGCTCTGTCATCTAAATAGACCCCCAGCCTAAAGGCTCAGTTGGAAGATCAGTGAGAATTGAATGTGGTGCTTAAACTTAAAATTTGTAGAAATCCCTGAACAAAGCAAACATAAGTCCTCAGCAATTGAGGTGATTGATAGACTCATTTGAACTCAAGTGCTACAAGGCAATAACGAAGACCTTATGATTACTAGGGCACATCACATTCCACTCTATGTTAAGCCAAACAATGTGTGCCCTAGGACACTCCTAATAAACTTTGAAAATTACCACATGAAAGTGAAAATTCTGACTGCAAATCTTCTCCAATACAAAATCTGGAAGGGAAGATCAATTTGCAACTTCATGAAGAAGATCGTAACTTAAAAAATTATTACCTTCCTCTCTAAAACCGAAGGGGCTCAATCAAAGATTTTTCATCCTCCCAACCTAAAACTACTTCCAAATGTGCATTTGAACTAGATGGTTACCTTTGGTAATGCATTATTTGGTATACTCTATCTAGCTGCAGATTCCTTACTTTAGAATATTCCTCAGCATCAGACTGGATCCGGAAAATATTGAGCAGTACCTCTGTGCACCAGTAGTTGGTGCCGATGTACTTTGTGTCAGCAACGTCCATGCCAGATGTGACATGCAGGGTGCCATATAGGTGACACCCTTGTATGTTGACGTCAGTTTTTCTTTGTGATTCTTTCTGCACCAGAAGCATGGAGCCACATTGTAGTGTAGTTCCTATTTCCCTAATAGGCTCTGCGCATTGGAATAATATACCCTATAGATTTGACATAGAACTGAGGTCAGTATGTCCCTATCGAGTATATTAAACTTAATTACTTTGTACCAGCTAACTCAGAGGCCACTAACAACTCTTTGTAAACAAGAAGGGAGTATTTTCTGGCATGAACATGACAACTTTGTTTCCCTTTAGAATTGGAACACTCTCAGAATCGTGGAAACAACAGATAACAGTTTCACTCAGCTAATTGTGCATGCTTAGTTTCTTCAGAGTTACACAGAAAGAATAGACAGGCGTTTCAATAAAAGGATTTATTGAACAATCTTGTTTCTCGTGTAAGAGATATGAGCTGTTATAATCGTAAGACAGTATGCGAGATATATTATGTACAGCGTAAGCAGTAGAAAGAAATAATACTGCGCTAGCATTATCTTTTAGCTATGACACATATATTCATATACATAAATAACATAAGCTAAAAATGCGAGTACTCATAAGATGCTTCTCTAACTAGTTCTACCCCAGTGTACCTAACCTAAGTGTAGTGCAAGGTAAGAAGTAGGTGATGTATTCTATTGAATGGTATGCTAAGTCTGGTATGCCAAGTCTGGTATGCCAAGTCTAGTATGCCAAGTCTAGTATGCCAAGAGTCCCTCTAGGTTCTAGTCAGCTCCATACCTTGAGAATGAGAGAGGTGGGAATCTCTTTCCGGGTCTCGAACTCTAACACCCCGCGAAGGGAGTCAGAACACTGGAAGCTGGATTCTCTGCGAGCAGGGATGACAGCGTCTCTTGTCAGTGCGTCAGGCCGGGACACGGGCTCCTTTAAAAAAGAGGTCTCCTCCTACTTGCTTGGGCAAGGGAAGGTATATTTATACCCGGTAGGTGACTTGGAATGTTAGCATTGACGTAAAGTCAGGCAGAGGAAGATGTCAGGAATGAACCCTTAAGGAATAGCGGTTCATGCATAATAAATGAGTTCTTGGAGAAATCAATAATCCTGTGCTAGGGGAACTCCCAAGAGATTAAGGTTCTGGTTTCTAAGAACTCGTTGTGACGTTGGTGTGGACGGATCTAGGTGACCATGCCTGTATTTGGATAGCATGGCTAATGCCTAAATAAGGACTGGAATCTTATGCCTATATAAGGGCAATGCGAATTGTGCCTATATAAGGACATGTATTAGGAAAACCTACATACGGACACCTAAAGCGGAATACAACACCCACTCCACTTTCGAATGAATTACTGAGTACCACATGTTACTAAAAACATTTCTAAAAGCATTTTAAAAGAAGTTTAAAAAAACTGTTGCTAAACATGTAATGCAATAGGTACTGTACATTTAAAGCATTTTTTCATTCTAAGCATATATCGGAAATAAAATGCAACATGAATGAATAAACAGAAATATATACATATGACGAAATGGTTGACAAGTATTCAAAAAATCAAAGCCATTTCATAACATGGTACTAAATGAAATTGTAGTAAAATAAGGTGACAATGTGTCCCTGGAAGTATTCAAAGAAGTCCGTTCTATATGAATAGTTCTACTGTAAGCAGATTGAATTGCCATGTATTTTCAAAAAAAAAATCAATTTTTAGGAAGAGTTCCAAGTTTAGTTCTGTTTTGAAAATATGGAGGCCAAATTCATTGCTTCCCCGGTACACTGTGAGCCTAATCAAAGTTAGTGTATGGGTCTGTGGTAAACATGAAATCATCTACACCTGTAGACAAAAGATCGTCTACCGATGTCGGTGACAGTTGGAACACCTCATTTAGAAGGTTAACTGCACAGAGATGTGGAGCATCGCCTTCAGCATAGGATGCTGCAGCAACGTTCGCGTCCGTTGTTACCTGTGTGCCTGTTGATCCATCTCGTACCTCAGCAGCAGCAGGAAGCGTCTGTGAGATCTCAACAAATGCCGTCATCAGGATTGATAGCTTCTGGGGATAACACAGAGCATGGGCCGTTATCCGGTCCAGCAGAGTATCGATATCCGTTGGCATGACTGATGGGAGTGTTAGACAGATGACTAGCACGCATTCTTCACCGCAAAGCAGGCAGCGTAGAACAGGTAAGATGCAATCTTGCCAGATTGGTCTAAATGACAGAAACCATGTTGTATTAAGTTCCCGTAGACGAGGTATGCCCAAAAGTTGCACTATGCGCTCACGGCACTTCCGTTCTAGGAGAGCTTTTTCCAAAGTGCTGGGAGTGACGCCGGTTGATAGGCTTGCCATAGCGTAGTAGTAGGAATAAAAACAGGATTCCTGCAATTAGTGCTAGAATTAATGGCACACCATCAAACACCGAATGTGCGAAGTTTGGAATGATTCCGAGGACTGCCTGAAAAGGTGTTAACAGTCCTGTACAGATGGTCTTAAATACATGTACAATCCCGCTCATATCAGACATGTTTAAGATACGTCCCATCATTTCCACGAAATGCATACAGCAGTTTGTACGAATTAGAGCCTGTATCTCAGCCGAAGTCCTTGCAATTTGTAGATCATAGGTTTCTTTGGCCGAGGTCAAAGGCACGGTCTGTTGTAAAAGCATGGCTTTCATTCTGCTTAAAGTTTCAAAACGTATAAAAGAAACATTCAATGAAGGCCATAGAGGCGACTCCCTGACTGTGTCTATTTGGGGGAACAATACTTGCATACAACAAGTAACCCTGGAGCTAACCGTTACCAGATAAGGGATTCCTGGCAACATGCCGCAGCAACTCTGATCATTCAACATGAGGTAACTCCTGTTAGAAAGTTGGCCAAACGCTGGATTAATCACAGCAGCTGGCGTACCCTGCAGGTGGCAGGACAAGTTTGCCACAGAACTATTACAAGCCCCGTGTAAAGAAATGTCCTGACATATGAGTGAACCTCTCAGTGCATTTTCACAGTTTGTACCGCTTAGAAACACTTCACGATCCCCACTCCAACATCTGTATTCGTAAGGTAAATCCCAGGATGTCTTAATGTATTCTTTACCCAACTTTTCATATTTGCCTGCTTGCATTTGTTTGAGGCAATACTGAAAATGAAAAGTAGCGACAGGCAGAGTTATTTTGCCATGGATAAGCCATTCTGTAGCTGGTTTTTCTGCTACCGTAAATGGTCATTTTTCCAGTTTTTCAATGCTCAGCACTGTATACTTTGCTCCCCTTTGTGCAAATTCGACCTGTTTATCCGTTAGATTGTATTCTGAAAACAGAGACGACGTGTTGATAAAACGCCAAGGCACATAGCCTGCACGCAAGGATTGCAGCGTCCAGCCTAATAACATAATAGAACGTAGCTGAGATTGGCCTTGTTGTAACATGGCTAAATCTTGTTCCAGTATGTCAATAGCAGAGGATACAATGTTGTCCAGTGAATAAATTCTGGATGGCAAAGTTGTTAACCCATTGTCGACCACAGTGAGAGATTAACAATAAGTTAATACGATCAATTTCACGTATTCTTTCTGCGGCCTCTGCCTGTGAAACCTTCCATATTTCATTATAAGCAGCATAAATGCCGGCATATATGAAACGTTTTTGACGCGGTTTTCTTGGTCCTAGCAAGAAATCCCTAAGGTCTGCGACTTCTTTAAGTAAAGATAAGTGTTGTTTCACATCCTCGAGTGTAGATTTTTGCAACCAGTCGAGGCACAATTTTTCTACACTGTATGTTGTTACTACCCCCGGATGTTGTCGTTGAACATAACGTGGGTCTGGCCTATGGACAGTAAAGCACTGTATTCTATTCAGGAATCTTTCTTGACAGATGTTTGTTTCTGTGGGCCAGAGCACCCATTTTTTCCAATCAGGATCTGATCTGTTGTTTTGTAGTATTGTGTCTACTGTGACCGCTCCCTGTGTAGTGCTATTACTTGCAGGTGTTGGTACAGAAGGTGTGTTCATGTCTTTGATCTTGGCGAAACCAAGGCACGACGTTTGTTGCACAGTGTCATTCAAAAACATTATTTGCTGTGGGATGATACATGCTCTAAACAAAGCTTCTATCCCCTGCACTTGCCAATCTTTAGAACCCCAGACAGATTTTGTGTCGATTGTGTCTTTCCAAAAGTCAAATCCTTGTCTAGACAGCTGGGTAATAAAGGCTGCAAAATAAATCTGTTTTGTATTAGTTAACATAATTTTCTGTCCTGTTTTGTTTACATTTTTATAGTAAATGTTTCTGGATCAGATGTATTGTATCCTGAAAAATATGGAAACTTATTTGCAAACCCTTTGGTGGTATAGGACAATGTTCCCATTGGTTAAACATAAAAACATTTCTAGGTGTTGCAGATTTATGCAAGAAAGGATGACCATAGTGGTTGTAACAATAAAGCTGTTCGTAGTCTGATGAACCCTCTAAGTTTTCATTGTTAGAGAACGCAGCAGACCTTTCTAGATCAAACATCATGTTATTAACAGTTTCAAAGTCCCAATCATCAGAATAGGTACTGGAGGTAATAAAATCACTTAATGAAATTTTAAATAAATGTGGAATCTTCAAAAGTTCAGACGGGCCGAATATGTCGAAATCGGTTTTGTCCCAAACTATACCATCCTGTATAGGAACGGCTGTGATGTTCACTGCTGACAAGACTCTTGCTTCACGATGATAAGATTTGTGTGGTTTTAAAAATAAGTTCACATTTTTACTTTCAGTGTCCAAACGAATATATCTGCCATTCATAAGCATGCTAAGAGTCATAACCAAAGCTAGCCAAAGCAGAAAGAAAAATATTCCAGAAATAATCCATAGTTCAATCCATGGTGAAACCAGATAAGTCTCTTTCAGGAAATGAAAAAGGTCTTGTACTTGTTGTTTGAAAGTTTTTAGGGCTGGCGTCATTTCAGGCTCACTTGGATCCTCAGAAAACGTATCAAAGTTAATGAAGTAGCCAGAAGCAGTTCGGCCAATTGTTGGAATTGCATCAGGATTCGTTGAAATCGCTGGAACCAGTTGATCACGTATTACGTTGGTGTAGACAGGTGTATCTGGACGAACTGTTACTTGAGTTTCAAGAGGGATGAGTTCCATAGCATTGTTGCTTAGTCCATCTATTACTGCTGAATTCTCGATGGTTATGAGTCTTTCAGTCTGAACCTCTTGGATAGTAGCGAGAGGAGTGCGTCTGCTACTAGGTCGGAGTCCACGAGGCCTACTATTTAGTATTGGCCACATACTGTGGTTTGATGAGGTCGATTGACACAAATCTTTTCTCCTTTTTTCCAGCAAGGGGTGGCAGAAGTACTGTTCTTGTTCCGTGGACAGCTAGGTCAGTTACTGGTTGTCTGTAAGAAGGTCCAAATTCCTTCTTGACCGCAATCTTCTCTCTGACTAGATCCCCAACTTTTGGGATCCAGACAGGCCTTGCTGGGACTGCCGGTTTTTCCCCAGTGGTGGTTGGCTTCAGGAACATGTTGCTTTGTTTCGATCTTAGTTCATTTAGATCCTGTAAAACAGCCAAACGATCTTTGATATCAAAGGGTTTATTTTCCACCACTGTGCCTTTACATTCGAGATCAGGAACCCACATTCTTGTCCCAAATAGGACCTCATATGGAGTGACTCCCCCTAGAGAACTTCTTGGCAAATTATTTAATGAGCGTTGGACCCCATAAAGATGTTTGACCCACCCATCACCCGAACCTAATACTCTAGCTGTTATAGACTGCTTTATGTCCCGGTTTTTCCTTTCCACAACAGAATTTCCCTCAGGATGAAACGGAGAGGAGTACCGCAATGCTACACCCAAACTGGCCATGGCTTCTTTGTAAGCCTGAGAGCTAAACGCAGGGCCCTGGTCAGAATGTAGTGTGCCAACTGCGTATGTGCAGATAAAGACTCTCAAATCTCTTATAACAGTTCGAGCGTCAGCCGATTGCTGAGGCCACATCCATAGGAACCTTGACTTAGTATTTGTGGGGTTGCATTTGTCCAAAAGAATGCCTGCGCGTAGATCGCTTAATGCTGTCTAACAATGGTGTCTGCACTGGGCAAGCTACCTTGTAGCATGGTGTCTGGTGGCATTCTGCACTAGTCTGTCTATTGCAGTCTCTGCAGTCATTGATGAAGATGTGAATCTGTGTATTCATTCCAGGCCACCAGTACATCTCTTTTAATGTTAATATTGTTTCAGAGATCCCCAGATGTGACAGACCCTCCCCCAGATGTGCTTTATAGATCAAAGCTGCTCTACGTTCCATGTTTAGAATTACCCTATCCCCCACTCCAGGGATTCGAGCAAAAGGAACGTTGTTTGCATCAATTACATAAGAGTACTTGAGTGGAAATTTCTTTGGTAACGCTGCACCACTGCCTTTGCTTGAAGCATTGACAGCCAATAATATCTCACTGTCTATTCTCATTTTTGAATGAGTGATCGCAGCTACGGAAGCCGTCTGAACAGCCCCCTTTGCGGCTTCATCAGCCAATGAATTCCCTGCAACGTGAACGCCATCACGTTGATGACTCAGCGTGTGTATCATGTGAGCTTTTGGTAGTTTGTTTCTGAACTGAACGACTTGTTCCCTAAGCGTTTTATGCTTTATTGTGCCACCTTTTGCATCTTTGAATCCGTTTTGAAGCCAATTCTGTATATATTCATTATATGACTGAACACAGTAAAAGGAATCGCACACTATAAGTGTGGGGAATTCGCGATCTGTATTTTCAAGTGCCAGTTTGAATGCTTGTAGTTCAGCTCGCTGAGCTGTACAATCTCCTAGAGATTGAGTTTTAGTGACCATTGGTCTGAAGTTACCATCGCGCATGCGACCTTTAACGATTGAGCACGCTGCACTGTAAGCTTGCTTACTCCCTGCAGCGGGTTGTGCTGATCCGTCAGTATAAATTATAAATTCGTACTGATCGAGAGGCAAAATTTCAGTGGGCAGAGGACATTCATGTTCATATTGCAGGAACACTTGTGTTTTTAAATCAGGATCAAAAACGTATTCAACATCTGTTGCAGCAAGAGAATTAACCCATTCTATCCATCTAGGATGTAAAGCTTTTGCATTTGGAATGCTCGCTTTTGTAACCGCCTCTAAGGTTGGTACTGGAGTTACGACAATAATGCATTTCCCTTGAGCTAGAGCTCTTTCTTTTGCTACAGCGGTTTGAACTGCTGTCAGTATTTTTTCTGTTGAAGTGAAGCGCATTTCTGCTTGTGTATACAAATGTGATTTGTATGCTATTGGTACTTTTTCACCCTCATTAAATGTTAAATAGGTGAATCCGCATTGACCCGAAATTATTCGGATCACTAAATTGCGTTGATTTACGCGTGTTTGTAAGTGATTTGTTGCTAACATGTGAGCCTGGAGTGAAGGCAGGATTTCTGTGTGTTCTTGTGTCCAATGTTTTGTTGAAAAATCAGGTTTGATTAATTCGTAGAGAGGTTTAACCCTTTCTGCGTAATTTAGAATGTAAGCTCTTCCAAAATTTAGGAAACCCAAGATGGATTGTAAATTTTTCAGCGTTTTTTGGATGTTGGAGCAGCGCGCACTTTTCTAAAAAGTTAGCTGCCAAGCTCTTGCCTTCACTTGAAAGCTCATATCCTAGGAAAAGGACATTGAGATGGACAATTCTGGATTTTTTAAAGTTGAATTTATAGCCCTCAGAGGCGAAGCTCAATATAATGGTACTCACTCTGTTCAAGTGCCTATCTAGGTCATCGTCTGTCAGATAAATGTCATCGACATATGACAACGCCTCATTATCATAAATTTGTAGTAACTCCGTTACCCTTGCTGAGAATAGCCCCGGGCTGTTTTTGAACCCTTGTGGGAGTCTACAAAATTGACGCTGGGTCCCCATTATTGAGAAAGCTGTTAAGTACCTGCTGTCAGGTGCTATGTTTTGACAAAAGAAACCATTTGAAATGTCCAATGTGGTTTTATATTTTTTGCGCACAATGTTATTCATTAATGCTGTACTATGTGCATTTTGCACTGCAAATGTTTTGGAACAAGTGTTCAAGTGTCTGTAATCCAAAACTAGACGATATGTATTGTCTGGTTTGGATACAGGAAACAAAGGATTGTTCATTGAGGAGGTGCATGTTTCAATCACCCCTTGGTATTCAAGCTGATCTAAGATCTCCCTGACCTGTTTTTTAGCTTCTTGCTTTATTGGGTACTGCCTTTGTGCAGTAGGTTGATTTTTAGCTGTATTTTGTGGTGAGGTGAGTCCTCATCCCATCCTACATGATTTTTGTATAATGCTGGGGCCTGGGCAAATGCCCATTTCCTGGCATAAGTATATTTTAGGTTAACTGGAATATGGTTGGAGAAGGCTGGCATAATGATGTCCTCGCCATGTGGGCACTCCCTGACAAAGTTTGGTGGCCAGTCCTTTTCTGCTAGAAGTATATCATACCCCCTTGAAAGTTTCTCCCAAAAGAGTGCTTTCACTTTTCTTGGTATGTATCTCTCCATTCGGAGTGTTATTTCATATAACTTTTGTAGAGTACTAACCCTGGTGTCTACAGTCTCTACTGTGATGTACTCATTCAAGTCCACTATCTCCAGAAGTTCCTTCAGGTTCTGGCGAGCTATTGTTACTTCTGCTGCACTGTCCAGCATTGTCTGAGCCCATTCTCCGTTCTTGAGCTGTGTTCTCAGTATTCTCGGCATGTCCGATCTTCAGACCTGCTACCTTCTTTTTTGTGAATTGAGGTTTTGATTTATTTTTCTGAACGTGTTTATCGTCTTTGGATTTCACGCGTTCTTCTTTGTGATCTGATCGTCCTCTTCTTTCTGATGTCTGTGACGATATCTGAAAGGTACGAGAGGAACGTCTATCAGTATCTTGATACCGGTCAGGTTTTCTCAAATTATCCCTATTCCTGAGGTTATACCTCCTTTCAGAGGGCTCCTTTTGAGGAGACCTACCTCGGGATTGAGAACGTGTTTCGTTTGAATTTTGTTTATTAGTTTCCCACTTCTTTTTAGAAGATGTAAGATTTTGTTAATAGAGTCCTCCTAAGGACCTTCAGATAGTTTTGGCTTCAAAGGTTTTCCACCCAAACTGTCTCTGCCTAATTCTGCATAAGATTGTTCTATTATTCTGGGTAGTTCGTGCTGATGTTCTGTTACATCAAATTCCCTTAAGCTTTGGCGGATCGCCACTGATGCTGCCTCTCCTTTAATATTAGATAATATTATTGTTGAGACCTGGTCGAAGTTTTTCAGTAATTTTATACCTAAATTCAGAGCAGGTTCTGCCCCGTACTCGTTTTGAATTTGTTTCAGGACATCTGGTATTACTGCAATTGACGGAACACCATGTGTTTTAGTATAGATGGCAGCAAAGACTGTGCCCCAAGTGGTGCAGTCTTCCAGTTGTGGTATGATCCCCATTGGTAAACAGATTGTTAGTATTCTGTGTTTCTCAAAAGGGCTAGTATTTGGAAATACTGCTTTGATTTGAGTAATTTCGTGAGCTATCCAGAATGGAATTTGTTCCCGTTTTGTGGGCATTTTACCCATGACTGCGTGTAAAGTCTGTGGAGTAATTTTTAGTGTATACCCCTGTTGAGGTGTTTGATTTGGAATGGTCATTGGTGGCTGGACTGTGAAATTCCGCATGACATATTGGACTAATTGTCTGTAAATATTTATTAACTCTTGTAGTTGAGTAAGTAATTAATCGTCTGACATTATTTCGATGTCAGGATGAGGTATGTAGCCGGCTAGAATCGGCCATGTTGCTCCTGGTCTACCTAGTGGACCGAGCCTGGTAATGTTTTTGTGATGTTTTAGGGCGCCTTTAAACCAGAGATTATGCTCCTGGTATGTGAGTGGAATTTCGATATCCTCGAAAGGAATATATTCCTCTGGTGGTTCATCTTCTTTAAAGAAGTGAAATGTTTTTGTTACTGGATTTGATTCTGGGAATACTATCCATGAATAGAATACCTCTGTCTGAAAGTATTTGTGTGCCTCTATCACAAAAACTGCTCTACCACCTCTTGGTGTTAGGCCATGTTTTATAAGTTTTAGAGTGATGGCTCTCCTTAAGTTTGGAGGGATGTGTATAACACCCTCATCGGTTTCATTTAAACCTGTAAAATTAAAAGCTGTTACGACTGGATCAGCCGCAGCTATACCGTTCTCGGTGTTAGTATCCCCGTTCAGGGACATTGTTTTTAAAGATGTAGAACAAGTTTCAAGGAAACAAAGATAAGGTGCACAATATTTTGGAACACTGTATCCTTCAACGTTGAACAAACCGTACAGCTAATATATAGGATTTTTGTCCTATTCAGCTTCGGCGGATACTTAACCCTACCCACTCCAGACATCTTATGGAGTATGTGAGTAGGGGTCTCTGAGAAAAGCATGACTGAGTTACTCAGTATCTAGCGTTAAATTAGTGTCTTACCAAACGTTGGGCGCCATGTAGTGTAGTTCCTATTTCCCTAATAGCCTCTGCGCATTGGAATAATATACCCTATAGATTTGACATAGGACTGAGGTCAGTATGTCCCTATCGAGTATGTTAAACTTAATTACTTTGTACCAGCTAACTCAGAGGCCACTAGAAACTCCTTGTAAACAAGAAGGGAGTAGTTTCTGGCAACCGCATGAACATGACAACTTTGTTTCCCTTTAGAATCGGAACACTCTCAGAAACGTGGAAAACAACAGATAACAGTTTCACTCAGCTAATCGTGCATGCTTAGTTTCTTCAGAGTTACACAGAAAGAATAGACGGGCGTTTCAATAAAAGGATTTATTGAACAGTCTTGTTTCTCGTGTAAGAGATATGAGCTGTTATAATCGTAAGACAATATGCAAGATATATTATGTATAGCGTAAGCAGTAGAAAGAAATAATACTGCGCTAGCATTATCTTTTAGCTATGACACATATATTCATATACATAAATAACATAAGCTAAAAATGCGAGTACTCATAAGATGCTTCTCTAACTAGTTTTACCCCAGTGTACCTAACCTAAGTGTAGTGCAAGGTAAGAAGTAGGTGATGTATTCTATAGTATGGTATGCCAAGTCTGGTATGCCAAGTCTGGTATGCCAAGTCTAGTATGCCAAGTCTAGTATGCCAAGAGTCCCTCTAGGTTCTAGTCAGCTCCATACCTTGAGAATGAGAGAGGTGGGAATCTCTTTCCGAGTCTCGAACTCTAACACCCCGCGAAGGGAGTCAGAACACTGGAAGCTGGATTCTCTGCAAGCAGGGATGACAGCGTCTCTTGTCAGTGCGTCAGGCCGGGACACGGGCTGCTCTAAAGTCGAGGTCTCCTCCTACTTGCTTGGGCAAGGGGAGATATATTTATACCCGGTAGGTGCCTTGGAATGTTAGCATTGACGTAAAGTCGGGCAGAGGAAGACGTCAGGAATGAACCCTTAAGGAATAGCGGTTCATGCATAATAAATGAGTTCTTGGAGAAATCAATAATCCTGTGCTAGGGGAACTCCCAAGAGCTTAAGGGTCTGGTTTCTAAGAACTTGTTGTGATTTTGGGGTGGATGGATGTAGGTGACCATGCCTGTATTTGGATAGCATGGCTAATGCCTAAATAAGGACTGGATTCTTATGCCTATATAAGGGCAATGCGAATTGTGCCTATATAAGGACATGTATCAGGAAAACCTATATACGGACACCTAAAGCGGAATACAACAACATCAAAAGGCTAATGGACCAGTGTGCAGGAAGTAAGGGCCTACAAGGATCTTTTGAGGTAGGAATACTAGTTTGAAGAAGCGGGGAGGAAGGGAAAGTCACTAAGTAATCTGCAGTTAAATACAGCCTCTACCAAATACAGGCATTACCAAAGGTAACTAACTTGTTCATTTGATATAGAAGTCTAGCTGCAGAATCCCTACCTTAGAATTGATACCAAAGCAATACCTCCCCTGAGGTTCGTCTGCCTTGGCTCTTTTGGATTGAGCTTGCAAGCCCTAAGCGTGTTGCTTTTTGACCAATGCATATCAGGTCTCTGATCTCCACCCCTACCAGATGGCCACACTAACCCAGAAGTGACACATCTGTCACCACTTGTGAGCTCTGGGTGGGGAAGGGAAGGGGGTCTGCTGCTGACCTAACTTGGTTCATTAGCCACCACTACAGGTCTCTTGCAGTACCCTCCAATATCTGGGCTTCTGGTTTCTCCTACTGCTGGGCCCATTGGGACTTCAGA
Source organism: Calotriton arnoldi (assembly GCA_963921515.1). Lineage (NCBI taxonomy): Eukaryota > Metazoa > Chordata > Amphibia > Caudata > Salamandridae > Calotriton > Calotriton arnoldi. The sequence goes on from CAWUFW010006490.1 coordinate 363,919, forward strand.
ACCCACTGCAGAGCCTGCATATGCAGGGGGCATATTGTACCACTAGGATGCAGTAGGCCAGAAGACCCAACAGCCTCAGAGTCAGCCTCACCGAAGGAATGAGGCTGAAATATCGGAATCATAGCCAAACATCCTGGATGGTCTCTCTGGAGGCTAGGCGCAGAATTGCACTGTGGAGACGACCAGGCTCTCTGGGTGGGATGCTGGGGGAAGAAGGTTGGATCCCCAGCCCCAGAAGCGGGCGGAAGAGGAGGCTATCTTCCTGTGCACAGAAGCACTAGTGCATGGCTTGGCCAGGCAGCAAGCAGGACACGATTGAGGGCTTCATTAAATGGGGGAGAGGTTCCATGGTGGCTTCCCCTGCTTGAAGCACCTGTCTTGACTGCCACTGAGGGCAACGTAAGGTCCAGTACCTCAGCCACCCTTTGCACTACCATGGCAAATGAAGCGTCTTCCTCTGTAGCCATAGTAGGAGGGGAGACTAGGCCATTTTCTACTGAGGAGTCCAGACTACTGCCATCAGACAGTTCCTCATACCAGTTATCTTCTGCCAAGGGCTCCTCAAAGGGTCTGAATATTCATATGGATCCTCATATCCACCCCCAATAGTATTTTCCACAGAGCCTGTCAAAAAAAGGGAGGCACTGTTTCTAACTAGGAGGGTCTAAGTCCGGTTGGCACCAGAGTCGGCATCGGTCTATGCCACTCAGGCTCTGTATCGGAGTCAGGAATGACAATCGTGGTAGCGCTGCTGAGGGGCATCAGCGATGCTGAGAACGGTGACACTGGAACAGACTCAAGTCAAGGTTATGGATTCACAACCAGAGTTGGTCCAGATCCAGGAATGGATTCAAAAGGCCAAGGCCTAACTGGTGCAGAGGCCAAACCTGCTGGCAGAAATCCAGTCTGGACCCAAAGGGTCAGCTTGCCCAAATATGATGTGTTTAGCATCATAGAAATCCTTCAGTTGGGCGGGAGTCACTCCAGCTCCCGAAATTTAAAAGTCCAATTGAGAGGACCCAGATTCAGGCTCCGCAGTGGAAGCATGAAAGTAGGTCTAGACTTGTGCCCTCATTCCTGCAATGTCCAGTGACTTGGACTGGCATTGTGAAGTTGAAGAGTACTTTGTTTTCTTTGTCTTATCCTTCTTGTGGAGCTTACACAACAAAAATGTTTACCTCAATGCCAACCGTTGGAAGTGACTCTGAGAGTGGGCCAGGACCTTCCAGCGACAAGAAATTGGAGTGGTGCAGAGTCGTCTACTGTCAAGCGACCAACAGTTTTAAAGTATGCTCATGGTAAGTAATCTGCAGTTAAATACAGCCTCTCCCAGATAAGGTGTTACCAAAGGTAACTAACTTGTTCATTTGATATATATGTCTGGCTGCAGATTCCCTACCTTAGAATAGATACCAAAGCAATACCTCTCCTGAGGTGGGTCTGCCTTGCTCTTTCAAATTGAGCTTGCAAGCCCTAAGTGTGTTGCTTTTTGACCAATGCATATCAGTACTCTGATCTCCACCCCTCCCAGATGGGCACACTAACCCAGAAGTGACACATCTGTCACCACTTGTGAGCTCTGGGTGGGGAAGGGAAGGAGGTCTGCCGCTGACCTAACTTGGTTCATTAGCCACCACTGCAGGTCTCTTGCAGTTCCCTCCAATATCTGGACCAGGTCCGAGAGTTCTCCTGATGCTGGGCCCATTGGGACTTCAGAACCCACTGCAGAGCCTGCATATGCAGGGGGCATATTGTACCAGAAGGATGCAGTAGGCCAGAAGACCCAACAGCCTCAGAGTCAGCCTCACCGAAGGATTGAGGCTGAAATATCAGAATCATAGCCCGAATATCCTGGACGGTCTCTCTGGAGGCTAGGCGCAGAATTGCACTGTGGAGACGACCAGGCTCTCTGGGTGGGATGCTGGGGGAGGAAGTTTGGATCCCCAGCCCCAGAAGCGGGGTGAAGAGGCGGCTATCTTCCTGTGCACAGAAGCACCAGTGCATGGCTTGGCCAGGCAGCAAACGGGACATGAGTGAGGGCTTCATTAAAGGGGAGAGAGGTTCCATGGCGGCTTACCCTGGTTGAAGCACCTCTGTCAAGACGCTGGTCTTGACTGCCACTGAGGGCCAGTACCTCAGCCACCCTTTGCACTACCATGGCAAATGAAGCATTTTCCTCTGTAGCCATAGTAGGAGGGGAGACTAGGCCTTTTTCTACTGAGCAGTTCAGACCACTGGCATCAGACAGTTCCTCATACCAGTTATCTTCCGCCAAGGGCTCCTCAAGGGGTCAGAATGTTCATAAGGATCCTCAGATCCACCCCAATCATATTTTTCAAAGAGCCTATCAAAAAAAGGGAGGCACGGTTTCTGACTAGGAGGGTCCAAGTCCGGTTGGTGCCAGAGTCGGTGTCGGTCTATGCCACTCAGGCTCTGTATCGGATTCAAGAATGACAATCGTGGTAGCACTTCTGAGGGGCATCGGCGATGCTGAGAATGGTGATACTGGAACAGACTCAAGTGAAGGTTGTGGATTCACAACCAGACTTAGTCCAGATCCAGGAATGGATTCAAAAGGCCAAGGCCTAACTGGTGCAGAGGCCAAACCTGCTGGCAGAAATCCAGTCTGGACCCGAAGGGTCAGCTTGCCCAAATATGATGAGTTTAGCCTCATAGAAATCCTTCAGTTGGGCAGGAGTCACTCCAGCTCCAGAAATTTAAAAGTCCAATTGAGAGGACCCAGATTCAGGCTCCGCAGTGGAAGCATGAAAGTAGGTCTAGACTTGTGCCCTCATTCCTGCAATGTCCAGTGACTTGGACTGGTATTGTGCAGTTGAAGAGTACTTTGTTTTCTTGGTCTTATCCTTCTTGTGGAGCTTACACAACGAAAATGTTTACCTCAATGCCAACTATTGGAAGTGACTCTGAGAGTGGGCACAGGACCTTCCAGCGACAAGAAATTGGAGTGGTGCGGAGTCGTCTACTGTCAAGTGACCAGTAGTTTTAAAGTATGCTCACGGACTGGCAAGAAATTCTTTGCACAGAATTCTTGGTAGGACTTAGAGTTGTGATCCGGCATCAGGCACCACAAACAAACCAGTAAGGGGACTGTCACAGACATCTGTGTGTGATAGTCACCATTGGGTTTAAAACCCGCAGGTTCATTAGGGGACATCCCTAATACACACTGGGAGCTAAAGTTAAAAAACGATTTGGCAAAAAATCGAAAAAAGTAGTACAAAATGACTGAGATAGCTGTTCTGGATCGGCACTGACGGAGCAGAAAGAAAAGAACTGATGTTAACATGCTGGGGATGTGCCTTTATAGGCACAGCACCAGTCACATCTGGTGCAGACAAAGCAGAACCGATTGGCACCACTTACCAGCGTGCAGCGGTACTGCTCAAGATTTTCTGTATCCAGTCTGATGCCTGGACAATATTCAAAGGTAAGGAATCTGTGGCGCAAAGTCTCTGTAAGATATAGTGTTTTCAGGCACATATGCTGCAAAAAACATCCTTAAGTGAACTACAAAGAAAGAAATTAATAAAACACTGTACGGGAGAATAAAGCACCCCCTTTTTTACTTTCGATTCAGAATATTTGAGTGAAAGATGAAACAATGAACTGTGAACTCGAACTGTTTAATTCTTTACTAGATTTGAGAAAGTGGGATCTCAACCAAATTCCAATGATAGAGAAGAGGGTGTAGTGCTATGCTGACCATCTACACACACACACACACAAAAGGTGCACATGTCAGCCAACCATGGAGGGTAAGGGAGAGTCATCCAGAGGGCAGACAGAACTCAGCTGGGGGAAAGGGGACTGGGTAATTGAAGGGGGGGAGGGCACTAGGGGTACAGTGAGGTACGGATTGTGTGGATTGGGAAGAGCTGGTTGAAGGGGGAGAGGGAGCTTGGGTAGGAGAACAGAAAAATGTTGGATGCCTGTAGGAAAGAAATTTAAGTTGCAATTGCTACATTTGCTACAAATGAATCAGCAAAATTGCTTTTATGGCTAGCACAAAGTCCAAGGTTACATCCCTAAATGTCAATGAGTTAAACAACCACAAGAAAAGGAAGGCCATAATAACATGGTTGACCGAACATAAGACATCATTAATTCTATTACAAGAAACTCAAATTAAGAAGCACGAGGAGAAGGCAATCAGCTGGTCACCTTTTAATTCACTAACTCTCCTACGGTTGCACAGAAAGGTGTAGCAATGATGGTATGTAGGAAATTTGCCAGTAGGTTATTTAAAACCACAACAGACGATGCTAGCAGGTGGCCTATTTTTGAAGGTAAATCAGACCACCATTTAATTAAAATTGTTTATTCTGTGATCCTATAACAGATGATCCCCAAATACATATATGATTAAATAAACGGCCTATTGGAATTATCTAGGATTCTAATTATTGGGGGAGATTTTAATTTTCCTCAAGTAGCTGTAGAAAAATGTCTCATTTGGCTTGATCAGCCCCATTTTTGACTAATGCTACTGTTTCCTTTTGACTGTGTGCACAAGGGTTCTGCTAACCAGAAATGTGCTCTAACCCCTAAAACATGTTGAAATCAGCATTACTCCCAATTGGTATATTTAACTTACCTATAAGTTCCTAGAATATGGCACAAAGTGCACCTAGGTCCTGTAGGTTAAAAAACACCAGTAGAGTGCAGCACAAATTGTACCACTACCAAAGTGGCAGTGCAAAACATAACTGCAGGCCTAGCACTGTAGTCTGTCTGTGCAGTTTTAAAACAGCAAATTCAAGCTGTCAAAATAACCCCCGTGACAGGACTAAACCTTCTTTTTAAATATTAAGAAGTCACCCTAAGTTGACCTTAAATACCCATAAGGCAATATGCATGGTACCTAAAAGTAGGATGTGCAAAAACTTAATGGCAAGCATATCCTTAGAGTGGCAAGGCCCAAAAAGCAATTTTCACTGTAGCAGGGTTAGCTAGGAAAGCATTGAGATACAATAGTAAAATTAACAATGTTATATCAGCTTAGGAAACAGCTGCTAAATTAAATTATGTACTTTGTAAAATATTTATCACTAGCCCAACCCATATGTAAAAATAATATTTTACCTAGCGAAAGCGTCTAGAAGACCAGTTGCATGAACTACCAGCTGTCACACAGGAGCTAATTAGCCCTGTTGATGAGGTGTGAACTTGCTCCCATTCTGATACAAAGGTCTTAGGTGTGGGGAGGTGTTCTGTTCCTCTGAAAAGGTTGAAAGGATTGCCCTCTGGAGTATGCACAGGAACATAATTAGCTTCAAAGAGGCCTACCATATCACAGGAAGATATGCTAACACCTGGGCCTGCGCCAGCTTTGTGCCTCTAGTTAGCCAGCTACAATTCCCAATGCGAGAGGAGCTGTCTCCATAACTTGTTTTCAGTAACCACAGAGGAGGGGTTGTTCTTTTGCCTGGCCACACCTCTAGTGTGGACACATGAGCTACGTTCAGGGAAATAAAGGTTCTACCATGTTGGTTTTAGGTAGAGAGGGCACTGTGAGATTCTTTGCAGTAGGACACCCATGAACTGCTGCAAAAGTGGGTATGGCTATAGGGATACCCCTAGGAATGTTTTCTCTATTGACAGGTAGGGGACAGGAGTCCCCCTACCAGCTATTGCCAGGCATACTAGTGGAACCCTTAGGCACCCTCTTCAGAATACTACTGGAGCTGTGAAAGACAGAAGAAAGACTGCACCTGCTGCTGAGACCTGTGAGGAGACCTGAAAGGGCGGACCTGCTCTCACTTGTACCCAGAAAATAAGAAGTGGAATCCAAGGATCAGATGGATTGCCTCTTGTTAAGTTACAGCGATACAACAAGCTGCAAGAAGCCCCTCTTCCTGAAGAGCCCTGCTTGCCAGTTCCAACCGGACCTGCCCTGGACCCTGCTGGTGGCTTCAGCTAGAGTGAGTCTTGAACCCAAAGTACTGTACATGGAGTCCTGGGACAATTAGCTGTTTCAAAGTGTACTCCTCCTAACATCCTGGGAAAATCTAGCATTTAGAAACTTTCTACAAACCTTTTACCTGGAGAACCATCGGGAGGACCAACCTACTCTGCCGATCTGAGGAGGGTGCCTCACTGCTGCTGGGCCTGGCTTCGCCGTTGCTCCTGCTATGTTCTCTTCTAAGCATTGGAGTCCATCAATGCCAGGCCCTGTCTGACTCCAAATCGCAGCTTCATTGGCGCTATCACCTAAGGAGAACTGATTGATGCCAGAGACCTCTGTGGTACAAAAACTTGAACTTCTAACTTGAGAGCTTTTCCCACTTAAAACCAACATTTCGGTGAGGTTGCATCCTGACTCCAGAATCTGTCGATTTCAATCCCCTTCTCTCAACACCAGCTCACTGAAAGCTGTTGATGTCGGTTGGTGGCTTTTCCACTGGGTCGAACAAAGTGCAACCAGATGACCGCGGTTGCTGCTTAACGCAATTTGGTGAATTTTTCATTTACATCTTTAAAAATGTATATCTCCAGTCGTTTTTGTCATTTTTGTGTCAATTTGTTCATAAAGTGGAATGGAATTATAATTGTTTTATGTTTTCAACTTTTTAGCTGTTTTGTTACTTTTATCTGCTCTACACATTTTCTTATGTTAAGTCTCTCTGCTCTCTGCCATAGCTTGTAAGGGTTGAGCTCAAGTTTAAATAACAGAAACTTTTAATGGACCTCACACGAATAGTGGCATTATTTCATATGGTGGCAACCATCCACCCCAACTAATAATCCAATTTCTCACACTAACATAGGCCTAAATAGACAGAAAAATGGGCAGAAAAACATGATTGGTAGAGCCATACTTCAGCTCAAAAAAGAGCCTAGTTTAGTTAATTCCTGTCGAGTCGAGAACATACATGAAAGATGCTACATTTTTTAGTCACTGTAGTGAAAACTTCCCAGATGCAAACCAGCGGGTAAAGATGCATTCCCTAATGTATGGTATTACCACTTAATTAAGCAATTAAAAGCACCACTGACAACATTGTTTAATGGGATACTAAAGGCGGCGCTATTCTGCCATCTTTTAAAAGAGGAATTCTGAATTGTTTCCCCAAGAAAGACAAAGACCCTGCAGATGTAAACTCCCATAGACCAATTACGCAGCTCAACACTGATTATAAAATCTTCACAAAAGTTATTTCAGTAAGAATGGGGCTGGTTATCCTGAAATGAATTAACAAAGATGAAAATGGGTTCATCTCAACTCACCAGTTAGACGCTAAGGCCTGATTTAGATCTTGGCGGATGGTTTACTCCGTCCCAACAGTGTCGGGCATCCCGTCCGCCAAAATATAATTCCCATTATATGCTACAGGATTTATATTTCGATGGACGGGATATCCATCACCGTTGTGATGGGAGTAATCTGTCCACCAAGATCTAAATCAGACCCTAACACATATTATCTGACTGAGGTGATAGACTATTTTACAATTAGCAAACCTCTTGAATCAGTTGGAGCAGCCCTTTAACCTGGTGGGTTGAAAATATCTTTTCAAAGATATGGGAAGAATTGGTTTTCCTGATAATCACATCTGGTCAATACCCCTAATTGATGAGGGATCAACAGCAACCCTAGTCCTGAACGATAAGGTAACAGACACTATAGCAAAATACAGAGGCACTAGGCAAAGGTAATATCTCTCACCAACCTTATTCACAGTATTTATCAAACTCTTTGTATGTGCATTAAGAGAGCAAGGCAATAAAAGTGGCAATTCCAGAGACCCCCAAGCTGAAACTCCATGCAATGATTTAGTATTATATCTAAAATCTGCCACCTCAGTCATTCGCAGCCCCAGCTGGTTACAAGGTCAACACTAATAAAACTGAAGTCTTACTTTTTAAAACCAATAGATGAGTACTCCCTCAATCTCTTCAGCCAAACTACAACAAAGAGCCAATACAATACCTTGGGATCAAAATCAGTGATTAAATATGAAGAGCTGCATAGATTAAACTACTTCCCTCTGACACACATGATCAAATCCATGCTAAATAGATGGGAGAAGCTGCGCATATCCATTGTAGGAAGAGCTGCAATGATGAAAATGCACACATTGCCCTTGTTTAATTTTCTTCTCACTACACTTCCTGGCTCCCTTACTGATCAATTTTTTACAAAATAGATTCTAAAATCAGTATTTTCATTTGGAAAAAAAGAAACTACAGCTAGCCCTTGTAAGTTAAACCTTTCATGCAAAGGAGAAGGGATTGCCCTTCGAGATTGGAAACGGTATTATTATGCGACCTTCCTAATCACTGATAGATTTTACACTAACCCTGGGCACGAACTCAGCTCCGCTGGTGGAGTTTGTGGAATTTTGCATACTCCGCGTTCCACGGAGAACGCGAAGTTCCTGCAAAACGTCAGACTCCACAGCTGAGTTCAGCTCCGGACCCTCTTGCCACCCGCCCCCGCAATAAATATTTTTTAAATAAAATTTACAAGTAAAGTAAAATAAAAGCGCACTTACCTTATTGCGGCGTCCCAGGCTGTCCTCCTCTTCCTCGCCATAATCTCCTACGTCAGATGTGCGTCATGGTAGGACTGCGCGTGCGCAGTCCTACCATGACGTACGGGATTACGGCGAGGAGGAGGAGGGCAGCCCGGGAAGCCGCGGTAAGGTAAGTGTGCTTTCATTTTACTTTAATTGTAAATTTTATTTAAAAAATATTTATTGCGGGGCGTAGGACGCACGGAGCGGAGTTTTTGGCCAACTCCGTAGAGCTCTGCGTAGAGCAACTTCACCTGCTAAGCCCGGGGTTATTTTACATCATTAGTGCAGGAATGGTTTTTGATAATTTCTTAATTGAGAACATGAAGGGAGATCAGTTCCCCTACCCGGATCTTCCTATTCTCAACATCCCTAATCCTAAATTGGTTAGATATGCAATCCTTAATGACATTTCACGAAAACAACAGCAATTCCAGAGATATTTGAAAATTCCTGTCTACCAACACAGCTACTCCACATAAATTTCAGAAAATACAGTAATGGTTAAACACAAATCTTGGAAAAATCAGTGACTGGTTCCTCAAAAGCTAAATCCTCTCTTGGGAAGTCGTCACAGCTAAGCCTCCACCCTGAAGGAGAAAGTACATTTAGGGCCATATGTATCAAGCTAAATTGCGTTCGGAAATGCTGAATTTCAGCATTTGCGATCGCAATTTAGCTGTGTGCTATGTAGGTAGGCAAAAAACCTACTTGCAAAATAAGGAATCGCAAAAATTGCGATTCCCTATTTTGCGCATGCATTTAGAGAATCGCAATTTGCAATTCCCTAACTGGTATGCAAGTAGGCATCGCAAATTGCGATATTGCCTCAAGTTGGTGGTAATTTGCGATTTCCTGGAAAAAAGCACTTTTTTGCTTTTTTCAAAGTGCCATGTGGCACACTTACATGCCTTTAAGGCATGTATGTGCGCCACATGTGCACACATGCACATTTCAGGGGTGCAACAGGGTGTCCTTTTGGAACCCTTGCACCCTTGAAATTGCATGCGCAATTTGCGAGTACCTATTGGGTACTCGCAATTTGCGCACGCAATTCCCATTCATTCCTATGTGCCTCTTGGCCCATAGGAATGAATGGGAAGGGAGTCCTTAATTGTGACTCGCAATTTGCGACTCACAATTAAGGAATGTGTAGGAATCGCAATTATTATTGCGATTCCTACATACATAGCAGTTTGCGAGTCCTTAATAGCGATTCGCAATAAATCGCTATTAAGGACTCGCAAATCTGTTTGGTGATACATATGCCCCTTTGCCCCATCTTAGAATACAAAGTATTCTGAAGCAATACCTCTCTTCACTAATCAAAACAGCAAGGGGAATAGTAGGAGATCCCACCTAACACTCACCGTAGAAAAGCTCAGTGCGTAAGATGGTAGCAACAACATCAAAATATTGTGAATTAGATTTTTAGGAAAATGCTAAATAAATGGCAGAAAGAAGCAGGTATTAACTTATACTGAAATTGCCTCATTCAACAATGGTGCACTGAGAGGACCCAATTTTAAACACATGCCGATATATGCACAATGGTTGTTATATTATACCCCCGATCAAATGCACAAACTGACTGTTAATATTAGTAATAGTTGCCGAAGAAGTAGTGGAATAGGGACTAAGGTACATAAAGTTTGGGATTGCCCGACAAATAAGGAGTGCTTGAATAAGGTATTATCATTCATTATAAACTCAATGAGTATCAATTTTATACCAAACGATCAGTTCTGTCAAGCATCTCGAGACATTTAGGGATAGGTGATAGGGATACAAGAACTTGGTAGCTTGTAGGTATATTGGTAATGGGGTTGATAATTACATCCCATTGGAAAGAGGTTCAACCCCAATGTTTCTTGAATAGTTAACTAAGATATGAAAAAGAGAAATTATAGGCAAAAAGGGTGGGTAGAGAAAAAGTATTTCTAACCAATGGAGGTTCTTTCTGAATGAACCACTACCGCAACTTCCACAACTACCTGATGTTATTACTTGATATCAATTTACAATATCTGCAACAATGAGTTAATATCAAAATTATTTTTAGTGTTTTTACATGTATTGTAAACAGATAAATCATACAAACAGCAGACAGTCGCCAATAAAAAAAGCTAGCACTACTGTTTAGTATATTCATGCGCTCCTTGGTACAAGTCCTACGTCAATGTGGGGCACAATATTAAATGTGCCCTGATGATATCCAAATTTACATTTTATCTTCTACATCCTAGGTATACCAGAACAAAATACCAGATTGTGTAAATCAATTACCTCACTGGATGTAAGAAAATGTTCTTGTTCTAAATGCAACAAAAAAATAAGATCTATATATTCAGACCAGACATCCGTTCCCTTTAAATGCCCACAGAACTTGGAAATTCTCCTTCCATGATGGCAAGAAATCTGGGAGTGATGTTTGATGTCAGTATGTCATGCTCACCCCAAATCTATAGTACACCCCATACTTCACTGAAAACACTGGGGGATATTCTCAAGAACGTGCGATAAACATCGCCAAAATAGGCTAACTCAATGTTTCATATCACCGTCTATCGCGGGAAAATAACTCTGTGTCAACATCATATTCTAAACACGGTGGTAACATGCAATAGTTTCCCGATAACGCCTCAAATGTCCGCGATACAACTACCGTGACGGTGATAAAAAAGGAAACCCGAACATGAAAAAAGTTGCGATGGGCCCAACTGCGATAAAAATCCAGCGAAAAGCAGCGCCAGGCCTGCAAGTCCCACAAGTAAGGCGGGAAAAATCACTATAAAAGCAGCAAAAATGAAATACAAATAAAACACAAACAACTGCGAAGCCCCATGGAGGTAGCCGGAGCAAGCACAGAGGACAACTCGAACCCCACAAGCCCCACGGAGGACCAGCCTGGGACCTCGGGTCAGGGAAGGGCAAGGAGAAGAAGAAGAGGAAGATGCAGTTCAGTCCGCAGGAAAACAGGATCCTGATTACGGAGGTGACAGAACACCATCATCAACTGTTCGTCACCTCCACTGTGTCATTGGCAACAAAAAATGGAATATGGCAGTCCATTGTGGACAAGGTGAATGCAGTCGGAGTGTTGAGGAGGACAATGGAAGAGGTCAAGAGGCGCTGGAATGATGTGAAGCACAAAACCAAGCTGAAACTCGCTAACAACCGCAAAGCAGCAATGCAGACTGGGGGTGGGAGTCCTGCGCCACAGGAGGAGCTGGATGAGATGGAGGAAATGGTGTCCACAGTCATCAGTGTGGAGACGGTGGCAGGAGTTGGAGGACCGGACACTGCTCAACATGACCTGACACAACAGCAACAGGGTGAGTAACCACCAGGGACTGGGGGAACGGGGGGAGATGGGCACAATAGCACACATGCACAAGTAAGTAGAGCACATCTGCAGACAAACCATGCCCAAGAGTCACAACTCCGACCAAGAGCCCAATTTACCCAAGTCTGCAACAGCTCAGCACTGTATAAGCACAGAAGTGAAAGGCACCCCGCCTAAAAGGGATAAGGGCCAGCCAAATCAGAGCTTAAGGGGCAAATCACCCACAATGCAGCACACACACATAACACTCAGAGCACCTCAACATTTACAACAAAGTGGACCAAACTGCAACATTTTCACAACAGAACAGAGGACACTACTGCTGCCGCTTGTGTGTAGAAAATGGCCATTCGCATTTGGCATAGCAGGAAACTGTGAGATGATAATGGACAAATACAACCTCACATCCGTGATGGTGGCGAAATGTCAACTGTCCAGCATTAAAAAGGCATCTCCACACAAGCAGTCACAATGTACATTGACATGCAGTCTGTTTGTAAACTTGGCCAATGCGTCAACATACATGTGAACACAATGTCAAACTGCATCTCCCCTTCACATTGCAGAGGGAGAATCATTACCTCCTGCAGAGCAGACCGTACTCCTCATCACCGATGATGAAGAGGACCTACACACCATTGACCCCGACGCCCTCCAACAGCTCATGGACACCCTCAGCACCCGACCCCCAGGAGCAGGGCAGCCCAGCTGCATCGAGGAGAACCCACCCCCTGCACAGACCACACAGCAGGAAGCACCCACCACCACGGCCGTCTCCCAGGATCCCCACGAGCAACACATGGCATACCAACGCCGTGTGTTGCAGGGCCAGAAGGGGATGGCTGAGCAGGTGCGGGTGGGGTTCGACCTCATGGCAGCCAAACTAGATGCCATACGTGGGTGTCCAAGCCCCATCAGGGACCACCTACAGGCCCTAACGGACACCCACAGTCCGCTCCATGGTCTCCAACAATCCATGGCTGACATCGCCGGAGTCATGACTCATAGACAAGAACAACTGTCTAGTCATGGTGGCTCCAGCGATCTCAGCCGTGAGTTGTCCAACATGGGGAGGAACATGGAGAACATGGAGCGGATGCAGGTGGGAAGAATGGCTGCCACGACTGCACACCAGCGAGATGTAGCTGGGATTTACCATGCCCTGCAGATCCTCATCATGGCAGTGCTGCCACAAGGCCTGGCGCAGATGAATGCTGCTGCCACTACTCCCTCCACATCACCGCCCCCTGATGTGTCAGTGCCTCACAGTGCAGCTGACAATCCACCTCCGGCCCCTGATGTGTCACTGACACACAGTGCTGCTGACAAAACACCACCACTCACATGTGAGGCACATCACACATAGGAGGACGATGATGTGGATGAATCTGCCGTTGGGCTAAGTAGGAAGTGGTAGCATTCATCTCCGCCATATGGCCTCTTTCTGCTTGGTTCTGCCCTCTGCGTCATGCCCAGGAATAATACCCTCCACTGTCCCCTTAACACTCTGCGACACTCACCTTGGCCCCCGACATGGACTGCTACATTTGTTCAGGCAACCAATGACACAGAAATCAGACTGTGGACTGAACTCCCTCTCCTACGATGTACTTTTCCCTCCCCAAAGGACCCTGGCTGGCCCTCCACGGGGCAACATTGTAAAGTAGCGTGTGCATGGCCAGGTACTGGTCCACCTTCACCACTCCACCGAATGTGATTAAGATATTCAAATTCACACAGATGAGTCATGTCCATGATCAAGCAAGTATGAAAGTATGGATGTATGTAGGGGCAGTGATTCCAAACAATGGTGCTCTCTGGGAATGATTTCAATGCGCATGTATGTCCGTGACCCAGATAGGCAGTGAGATGACTGGGAATGTGTGAACTAGCTGTGGCCTCATTGCTCCAAAACAACAATCTCGCTATTTCCAAACTTAGCCCCACGTCAATGTATGAAATAGGGCTGTGTGTCACAAAGGCAAAGTCAAAGTTATGTGGAAGCCACAGCTCGGAGCAATGATTGGTTTGAGTGTGGAGTGCTTGGACTCCTGGGATGGTCGGGGCGTAAGTGTGAAGGTCTTACCATGCAAGTGAACTACGAGCAAGGACTCCTGTGTGTGGGGTGTGTATACGTTGGTCTCTGGTTAGCGCTGTGCGTACTGTGGGAGCCGTCAGAAGCTGCTATGGTATCGCTCAGGGTGTGCCAGGCGCATGCATTCCCAAGGTCGGAGGTGCAGATGTGCTACCGCCTTCTAGTTCAGACAGAGGGGCTGTCATCCACAATGTTAGTTTGTCATCTGCTTGCATTCTGGAAATGTGATGGGGATTGGGTGGGGGATGTCACTGCTTCGCCTTCCGGCATGGTTGAACCCTTACCAGCCATGTACGTGCCCTCACAGTCAGTATTGCATGCTCTGATGTAGCAGTGTTGTTTTGCTGCAGTCTGACAGTGATGGGTGCAGGTAGCTGTGAGGAGGCGGTTGACCACTCACCTTGCACCTATTAGCTGGCACTGATCACTACTCTTGATGGATGATGTCCGTGTACACATGTGACCTGTACATGGCACATTTGACCAGGGGACACCTTGGTGTGTTCCACGCAAGGTTGACCTGCTGGCTTCTAGGCTGGTGTGCATCTCCCAATGTTGCTGAGGTGTCCACTGTGCCCACATCCCCCTTACGGCCATGTTGTTCATGTTGTGGGACTCGACACACAGGGTGTATATTTGCATCAGGCAGGTACATCTCTGACCACAAATGGCACCCTGTTGTCTTTACCTTAACACCAATGACGGATTTCATGTCATGTTCATGTACACGTGGGACGCTGATGAGTGGCATGACGTACTACATGTGACACCCTGATATGGCATATTGAATACGTGACGCCCTAAACAGCCTCTCGGTACAGAGGTGACATACACACCATCTCTTCTTGCAACATATGCGAATGTTAGCACTCAATGTTGCACTTACACCCGTCAGAGTAATGTGCTAATGCAGAGGACTGATATGCACACGGGGAATGTGTGTTGCTAAGATTTTATTTGCACATGCTGGTCATGTGGTCATCTTGTACAGTGCCATGATTGCTTTGGACAGTCACAATGTGACGTGCTCATGCGAAGAAATTGTTGATGATTGTGTTCCTTCGGGCTATTCCTGCTGCGGCTGCAGTGGGGTGCGGTCCACCTGCATCATCTTCCTCATCATCGTCCGGTGCTTCTGGGACATGGATCCATGGGGCATTGGTGCGTACACATAGGTTGTGCAATACACAACATGCAGTGATCATCTTGCACACTATTTCTGGGCTGTACAAGAGTCTTCCACCGGTGATGTCCAGGCACCTGAAACGTGATTTCAACACGCCAAATGTGCGTTCAACAATGCCCCTGGTGCGTTTGTGGGCCACATTGTACTGCCTCTGGCCCGGGGTGTTCGGGTCTCGGAGGGGTGTCATCATCCATGGGCAGAGTGCATATCCTTGATCACCTGTGGGAGGTAAGGGAGATTAGTTTTAACCGGTAGTTCTACATGCTGTGTTGGCAGACATATAAGTTTCGTGGTGTGTGATTTGTGCGACCTTGGAATTCATGTTAGCCATGTATTGCTGCTGGCAAATGTGGTAGGACAATGTGTATTACGTACCCTCACAGCTGCTCCTCCCTCCCACCGAGCCTATTTACTTGTGTGTGCTGCGCAGTTGCATCACTTGCACTCCTACGGCACACCATTGTCATGCCTGTCTGTGCATGTCGGCAGGACTGACAGCAAGACTGTAATGTTGGCCTTTGAAGGTGGGCGGCCACGTGTGTGTAGGCCTATGGTAAGGATAGGGCGGACACAGATGTGGAGTTCTGGCCTGGCTGAACTCGCGCTGATATTGAGGCTAGGCCTTCAGGTCAGGCTGCGGCAATGTAGATACAAACACAACAGTTGGCATGTATGAGCCGAGACCCCGAGCGGTCTCGCGCTCATTTATTTATCCATTCGGGCGAGGCCGCCCTCCTGGTGCATGCTACATTGCAACATTGTCCATTACAGGCCGGGTGGCGCAGACACTACTACGGAGACACATGCCATAGTCACTTTGTGGCCAGGCCGGAACTGAACCATGCCCAGAGCCCAGAACTGAACCACGCCCAGAGCTCGGGCCATTTCTCCGCACTCCTCACATGCGTGCGCCACCGCCGCGGCGCTGGGATGTCGTGCGCTTCGGAGTACGTCTCCAGACGATTTACCCAGGCTTACCGATGGCCTGCCTGGGACGGGGCTGTCCCCGTGACTGTGAAGGGCTCCAGGGGCGTTACCGAGGACATGCTGTTGGCTACTGGAGGCGGACTTGTGGGGTAGCCCCTCGGGACAATGACTTGCGGTGCACTGAGTTCGGCCCACCGGAAGAGCTGAGCGGGTGTGCAGCCTGCGATGATGCAGCAGATCTGGTGGCTGGACGATGACTTGTGGTGCACTGAGTTAGTGGCACCTGAGGCCCTTCGTCCGGCACGGGCCAACCGCCACGTGGCGATGACTTGCGTTGCACTGAGGTAAGCCCACCGGAAGAGCTGAGCGGGTGTGCATCATGCTATAATGCTGGAGGCTGGACGGTGACTTGTGGGGCACTAAGTTCGGCCCACCGGAAGAGCTGAGCGGGTGTGCAGCCTGCGATGATGCAGCAGGCCTGGAGGGGCGGACTGGAAAGGATGTGTCTGTTACTTGCTGTACCGCAGTGTGGTCAGAAGGCAGCAGTAGCCAACTTGCAACTCCACGGTGCGGTGCCGCTGGGTGCGCTGGGGGCCTGTTGCGCAGAATCCAGCGATCAGTTGAGGAGGCTGCCAAGCTCGCGGAGCCCGGCCTTGGAGATTGCACCAGCACGTGGTGGGCCCTCTTGGAGAGACGCCGGTGGCGGCAGGTGAGCAGTGAGGCCTGGGTACGCAGGGGCGGGCATTCACAGCTGGGCGCAGGTCGGGTCTGGGGATCAGCGGGCTGCGGCAGGCGCACAGGATCGCACAGGCACCACCGGTCACGACGGTGGCCTCGTGGCAGGGTGAGGGACGCCGCCCTGGCAGACACGCCACTGCAGGCGATGACGAGATGTGCGCAGGGTGGCGTGGGACGTAGCCACCTCCTCACCGGTGTGACTTTGCACGTTGTAGGTGGTCGGCCATGTGTATGTAGGCCTATGGTCAGGATATGGCGGACACAGAGCCACACGCAGTAGTTACTTCAGTGGCAGTCCCGGAAGTGAACCACTCCCTGAGCCCCAGCCTATTTAGCCACTCCCCGACGCTGGACTAGCATGCGCCGGCCCTGCCCACTACACTTACGCTTACAGGGGGGCCGACATGGCTACTTGTCCAAGGTGTTCCCCACTACCTGTGATGACATGGTTGCGTCCACTGTCCATGACACTACAGACTCCAGCAGTATGTGTCCACATGGACATGTCTGTGCTCTGCATACTCAAGACTGTCCAGCACATCACTGCCACACTTGGCATTGTGTACATTGTTATTCATTGGTCCATTGCCTCCTTTGCACAATCGTGGTTCCCACCTCTCCCCACATTCTGCAAATGTGTGGCAGAGGGGCTATGCCTTAGTGTATGGTTTGTCCACATTTCTGGCCCCTCTTACCACGGTTACTTGTGTTGTCGTGTCTGGCAGGTGTGCATGTTGGTTGGCTGGCATGTTGAATATGATTTTGTTACGTGTCCATTCCCACAGTTGTGCGTTGTGTGATTGTGGAATTGAGGTGTGGTGTGTTCCGTTGGTACTTACCAACGAGCAGTCCATTTCCATAGGTGCCATCCTGAAAGTGCTGGTTGATGATGGACTGTCCGAAGATGTATGAATCATGCACACTGCCTGGGAAGTTGGCTACGACATTGGTGAACAGTCCCTGGTGGTCCGCTATTGCCTGCACATTGATGGAATGCATGTGCTTCCTGTTGCGGTAATTGTGTGCAGTGTCGGCAGGGGGCACAAGTAGGACATGTGTGCAGTCGATTGCCCCCAACACGTGCAGGAATCCAGCTATGGCGTAGAAGCCTTGCTTGGTCTCCAGCTGTTCCTGCGCAGTGTGGGGGAAGTGAAGGTGCTGGGGTAAGAAACTGATGATGGCATCCAGAACAGGTGTGATGGCCTTTGATAGGGCTGGCTGTGAGACTCCTCTGACTCTGGCAGTTGTTGGTTGGAAGGTACCAGTGGCCAACAGGTGCAGCAAAGCCAGCAGCTTTGTCTGTGGAGGGATGTTGGTTGTCCGCTGTGTTGGTACTGTCAGCCTGTGGGCCATGTGGGTCATGATGCGGAGGATAGTTGTCCTTTTCAGCCTGTAGTGGGCAATGACATCCTCTGGCATTAAGTCTGTGAGGCTGATGCGTTTTCGGAAGGTCCGCTGTCTTGTTCTGCGCTGCCTCGGTGGTGGTCCGGAGGGGGTGGTCCTGGGGGTGGTGGCGGTGGGTGTTGTGGCCCTCTTGGGTCTCCAAGCTGCATGATTAGTAGCTCCATGGCATCTGTTGGTCTTCAGATGTGGCTCTGGCCTGGGCTCCCTTTGTACTGCAGGTTTTCGTCCTACTTAAGACCAGTAAAAAGCAGGTGTTAAGTCCCTGCTGCTAACCCGCCTTATCGCCTGTTGTTGTCCAGCATCGCAGATCTGGCTGGTCGTTGAGAATATCGCGAAGTGGTGTTTTCGTGTGTTTTTGCACAGGAACGCCAACTCTGCATATCATTAGCGTTAATTGTCACTCTCATCCGTGGCGATGTGTTTTGCGGCAGCTATCGCAGGAAAACTGGCGATGTCGGCAGTTTGCACCAGCTTGTGAATAGGGCGATAAGACTATCGCCACTTTTGTGGCGCTAAAGTGCTGATAAATCGTCGATGACTCCTTGAGAATATGCCCCTCTGTGTGTAACTGACAAGATCTTTGGTAATCGCCCTTAAAAACTATTCTACTACCCCATGTAGTAGGTTTCCCAAAAAGTAAAGAAAAACTAAAGGCGATAATGTAACAATTTAGGAATCAGGCTAGATTATTCAATAACCTCTCGGGGGGGATATTCACAAGGACTTATCGCCGAGTTATGGCCACCTTAACGTACCAAAAGTGGCGATAGATTTAACGCCCCATTCACGAGCGCGTGCAAACTGCAGACATTGCCAGTATACCCGTGATAACTGCCGCAAATTTTACCCCCGCGGGTGACACCACCAACTAACCCTAATGAGATGCAGAGTAGGCGTTCCCGTGCAAAAACACACGAAAACACCACTACACCACTTTCACAACGAACTGCCAGATCTGCGATGCGAACCAAAAACAGGCGATAAGCCGCGGTAGCAGCAGAGATTTAACACCTGCCTTTTGCTGGTGTTAAGCAGGACGACTACCTACAGCATGAAAGGGAGCCCAGCCCAGAGCCACATCTGAAGACCCACAGATGCCATGGAGCCAATGATCATGCAGCTCGGAGACCCATGAGGGCCACAACACCCACCGCCACCACCCCCAGGCCCGCCACCACCCCCAGGTCCTGCCCCCCCCCCCGGACCACCACAGAGGCAACGTACACAAAGATAGCGGACCCACCGTAAACGCACCAGCCGCACAGACCTAACGCCAGAGGAGGACATTGCCCACAACAGGCCCAAAAGGACAACCATCCCCCGCATCCTGACCCACATCGCCCACCGGCTGACGGTACCAACACAGCGGACAACCAACATCCCTCCGCAGACAAAGCTGCTGGTTGTGCTGCACCTGTTGGCCTCTGGTACATTCCAACCAACAACTGCCAGAGTCGGAGGAGTCTCACAGCCAGCCCTATCCAAGTTCATCACACTTGTCCTGGATGCCATCATCAGCCTGGTACCCTAGCACCTCCACGTCACCCACACTGCGCAGGAGCAGCTGGAGACCAAGCAAGGCCTCTACGCCATAGCTGGATTCCCTCACGTGTTGGGGGCAATCGACTGCACACATGGACCCCTCGTGCCCCCTGCCGACACTGCACACAACTACCGCAACAGAAATCACACACATTCCAAAAATGTGCAGGCAATAGTGGACCACCGGGGACTCCTCAACAATGTCGTGGCCAACTCCCCAGGCAGTGTGCATTATTCCCACATCTCCCGACAGTCCATCATCAACCAGCGCTCCCAGGATGGCACCTATGGAAATGCATTGCTCGTTGGCAAGTACCAAATGAACACACCACACACCTCCACCCCACAGTCATGCAACTCACGACACTGGCAATGGGCACGCAGCAAAACTACATGCAACATGCCACATAACATGCCAACCGGCCAGACACGACAACACGACTCCATTGGGAACCTGGGCTTGCCATGCACACAACCCAGCCACGGCATGGAACCACAGCCACACAATAGCAGAATGTGAGGAGAGGCGTGGAGCAGGCATGTGCGAGAGTGGCAAGTGACTAATGAATGATAACCTACCCAATGCCAGGTGTGGCGTGAATGTGCCAGACAGACTTCAGTGTGCAAACCATGGAAATGGCCAAGTGGACATCAACTGCTGGTGCATGGAGTGTAGTGGCAAGTGAACGCTACCATGTCCCCACAGGCTGGGGTGCAGAGCGCGGAAATGTCGCACGTTTTGTCCCCCCTGTATGCACGGGCAGATTGGGTTGGCCCTGCGTACGCCAGGCCTGCGTAGGGGTGTGACTAAAAAGCCAGTCGCACTGGGTGTGGTTCTCTTTCGGAATGGCCAACGTGTCTGCCAGGGCGGCGCCTCTCAGCCTGCCACGAAGCCGGCGCTGTGCGCGGCGGGGCCTGCATCCCTGTGTGCCTGCTGCACCCCGGGCCGCTGGTCCCCAGACCCGTCATGCCTGCCCCAGCGCACCAAGGAGGATCCGCTCACCTGCCGACACCGGCGTGTGTCAAAGAGGGCCCACCACGTACCAGTGCAAGCTCCAAGCCCCAGTCCCGCGACCTTTGCAGCCTCCGCAGACCATCGCTGGCCTCCACGGCGCTGGCCCACAGTACTCCTTTTTCGTTGACATACTCCACCGGCGTACTCTTCGGCCCAGTTTTTAGCAGATGTTGTACTGAGTCGTGACTTTTGAATGGCAGTGACCAAAGGTCTGTGGCAGCGTCCACATCACTATACTCCCTCCGATCAGTGAAGCAAAAGTCTGCATCGCAAGCCTGCGACACGTGGTGCCACTAACCCTGTTCAACTCAAACCGGCGACACGTGGTGCCACTAACCCTGTTCAACGCAAACCGGCGACAAGTGGTGCCGCTAACCCTGTTCAACGCCAGCCGGTGACACTTAGATGAGGGCTCAGGCCTACACTGCGGTCCAGTGGGTCCTACATGTGGAACTATGTCCTGAGTTTTGAATGGCAGTGACCCCAAGTCCGTGGCAGCCTCCACATCACTATACTCCCTCCGATCAGTGAAGCAAAAGTCTGCATTGCAAGCCTGCGACACGTGGTGCCACTAACCCTGTTCAACGCAAGCCGGCGACACGTGGTGCCACTAACCCTGTTCAACCCAAGCCGGCGACACTTGGATGAGGGCACAGGCCTACACTGCGGTCCAGTAGGTCCCACATGTGGAACTGTGTCCTGAGTACAGAACGGCAATGACCAGACGTTTATTGCAGAGTTCATATCACTAAACTGCCTCCGATCAGTGAAGCAAAGGTATGCATCGCAAGCACACGACACGTGTCTGTGGGCCAGTGCTGACCGCTGCCCCCGGCCTACACTGCGGTCCAGTAGGCCCCACATCCAGCACTTAGTCGTGATTCATGAATGGCAGAGTCCATACCAGTGAACGCACGGAGAGGAGTAAGAGGAAGATGCGGTTCAGTCTGGATGAAAGCCGGATCCTTGTTACAGAGGTGACCGAACACTGGCAACAACCGACCTGGTGCCACTAACCCTGTTCACCACAAGTCCGCATCCCGTGGTGCCACTGAACATGAACTACGCAGGCCGGTGGGACCATCCAACATAAGCCGGCGACACTCGGATGAGGGCCCCTGCTGACCGCTGCCTCAGGCCTACACTGCGGTCCAGTAGGTCACACATGTGGAACTGTGTCTTGGGTAATATATGGAGGAGTCCACACTATTGGATACGCCTCATCGCAGGCGGCATTCCCTATCAGCACTGGTGCCACTAACTCTGTGCTCAATGACTCATGGGCACTCTCTGGTTGAACTTTGGTGGCGTCTGAGTTCATGGCCTGGGGGTTGTCTGCATCATCATCTGGCTGGGACGTACTTGGTGTCCGACATGTGTTTGCTTGACTCATCTCCACCATGGTGACTGTTTCAGCGTGGTTCTGCCCTCGGCATCATGCCCTGGGGGTACACCTTCCACTGTCCACCGAGACACTCTGCGACAACCCCCTTAGTCATCTACGAGAACCTGCTCTGCTCTCGTGACCCTGCCCCAGTGCACCGCAAGTCAGCGGCCCGTGGCGGTAGGCCCGTACAGGACGCTGTGCATCCGGGGCCACTAACTCTGTGCAGCTCAAGTCATGGGGCCTTTATGGTTGAATGGTTGTGTCCTTAACGTGGGAACACTGTTGTCGTTTTTTGACTGCACCAGGCACTCCATGACGGCTGGTGTACACACACCCCACACACATCCAACACAGGTGTCACTCGACATGTGAGCCTGCTAATAAAAGTGGCCGGGCGCACATGCCCGTAGCCATTCACACCATCTAAGCAAGTGTGTCCGTGTGGTCATTATGTCAGCATGATGGACCTGAGCCCTGCAACATCACAGTGTGCTGTCTTCAGCGGACGATACCATGTCACCTCAGCAGTGGCTAAGACCTTGGACATGAAGCTTCGCCCGCACCCCCCTGCATGCGCAAGCGGCGTGTGCTGGTCAGGCGTACGTCAGGTCAGCGCAGGGGTGTGCTGATTCGGCAGGGGGATCAGGGTGTGGCTCTGGTCTGGCCTTGAGCAGGAAGTGCGGTAAGTGTGTCTCTGTGTTGGGGTGTTGTCGCCACCAGGGCCACAGTAGTCAATGTTGCAATATAGCATGCACCCGGAGGGTGGGCCCGCACGTACGGGGAAATGTAGGAGCGCAAGACCGCTCGGGGTCTTGGCACATGCATGCCAAGTGTTATGTGTATCAGTCCTGCGGCTGCATGAGTCAGATACCTAGCCTCAATCGCAGCACGTTCACAGTCAGCCATGGACTGTACACCTGTGTCCGCCCTGTCCGGACCATTGGCCTACACTCACGTGTCCGCACACCCTCAATGGCCAGCTTCAAGGTGTTGTTGGCATGCCACTGGACATGCGCGGACAGGCATGACAATGGTGTGCCGTAGGAGTGCACGTGATACAACTGCGCAGTGCACACAAGTGTGGGGGCTCGTGGGAGGGAGGAGCAGCTGTGAGGCAACGTAACACACAGTGAGGCCGCTCATGTGCCACGTGCTCGGCATATCATCCATGATTCCCTGGGTCGCAGACATCCCACCCCACCCACGACAGGCCTCTGTGCATCTCCAGAATGCATGCAGATGGTGAAGTTACTGTAGGGATGAAAGGTCCTTTGTCTGAACTATCAGGCGGTAGCACATCTGCAGCTCCGAGCTGGGACTTGCATGTGCCCAGCACCCCCTGACAGATACAATAGCATTTGCTGGCGACTCGCACACTACGCACTGCCCGACGTGAGACCAACGTGTACACATCCACACGCAGAAGTCCTTGGTCGTAGTTAGCGTGCGTGAAATGGCCTTCACACGTACTCCCACCCCACCCCAGGCCTGCACCCGTTGCACACAGACACTGCTCATTGCTCCGAGCTGTGCCATTTCATCCACAAGACTGGCGCAGGGCAAGCCAGTGCCGCTTCAAGCAGAGCCACTGACTCAATGGCAGACCATCCCGGACACATGCTCAACTCCAGTCACGTGGACCTGTACCGTGCACATCTGCTGCATGTACTGGGGGCACTGCCATTGGCAGTGCTGCGGATCAGTTACCGGCTGAGCTTCCGCCTTGTCAACGTCACCTGCGTTCAGCCTGTGTTGCATTGTCACTCGTGCATATTCGAGTGGACCATGGATGTCTGCCTCTCCAACGTAACGGTAGCTGACCTGGATTTCGACGTGTGTGTGCGCCCCCTGTTGGCCCACGACCAGGAGTGTCACCGTGATGCCCGTTTATGGCATGCCTGGATGTTTGGCATGCATGCTGGCAACTGGACCTGGGAGATTGCACGAGTCGTCGTGTGCAGTGACCACATTGAGCCGCTCCCCAATTGGGCTTTAGTGCAAATTGGGGCCAGGGGTTGGAGTCAGCACATCTGTCCGGGACAGCTGATGGGTTAAGTCGCCGACATGTTAGATGTGGTGGAAAACGATCTCTCATTTGAAATGTTGGCCTACGCTGCTGCACTCGCGTTCATAGACGAGTGACAAGGTACCTGCAGCCACAACTGAATGTGACACATTGCACGTGTCCCGATGCCTGGTTGCATGTTGGGGATCTGGTCACATGTCCCAAGACGACAGTGGACATGGCTGCATTGGCCTGGACTCCTGATCCATGCGCAGACAACCAACGCGGGTTGTCACTGACTTGTGTTGGTAATGGACTCCCCCGGCGTGGACATGTGCGCTTTCCAACGTTCCTCATTCAGACATGCTGCTGCATTGGTCTGCATGTCGTGGCACTTCTCTTGGCTGTACTGACACGCAATTGTTGCTAAGGTTTCCGCACCTTCACTTGTCTCCAACTGTGTTGAGTATTGATTTGTATGCCAATGTGTGTGTCACGGCCTATCTGGGTCCCTGCCATACATGCATTGCTACCCCATCAGGGCTGTGGGTTGGTACTTGTGAATTATCATGTCCCTGTTTCGTGCTTTGCCAGATGCGTATGGCCATTTACCGGCCACAAGCGGGTGCACTTGTGTCTTGTGTTCGATTGTGCAAATGTTGGTGTTTGTATCACATTGTGTTCGATGTTGGGGTGCTCTGCTTCCTATGTGTGTGTGCTGCATTGTGTGTGAGATGGCTCTTCAGCTCTGATTTGGCTCAACCTTCTCCCTTTCAGGCAGTGTGGTTTTCACTTCTGTGCTTGTTCAGTGGTGTGATATTGCCGACTTGTGTGACTTATGCTCTTGGTTGGTGTTGTTCCTCTTGGGCATGGTTTGTCTGCAGTTGTGCTGTGCTTAATTGTGCATGTGTGCCATTGTGCCCATCTCCCCCGTCCCCCCAGTCCCTGGTCGTTCCTCTCCCTGTTGCTGTTGTGTCTGTTGATTTTGAACAGTTTCCGGTCCCCGACTCCTGCCAACATCTCCAGACTGATGTGGTGGACACCATTTCCTCCATGTCATCCACCTCCTGGTGTGGCGCTGGACTCCCACCTCCGGTGTGCATTGCTGCCTTCTGGTTGTTGGCGTGTTTCTGCTTGTTTGTGCGTTTCACATCATTCCAGCTGTTCTGGTTTTCTTCCATTGTCCTCCTCCGCTCTCCGGCTGCATCCACCTTGTCCACGATGGCCTGCCATGTACAATGTTTTGTTCCCAATGGGGCTTGTGGGGTTGTGTACTGGCTCTGGTTGCCTCCATTGTGCTTCGCTGTTGTTTTCTGTTTGGTTTGTCTTTCTTTTTCCTGCTTTTGTTGTGCTTATTCCCGCCTGCCATGTGTGTGTCGCGGGCCTGGCGCTGCTTATCGCTGCTTTCCTCATCGGGATTGGGCTCATCACATGTTTTTTGGTGTTGGGGTTTGTGTTTTTATCACCGTCGCGGGTGTTGTATCGCGGACATTGTCCGCGTTTTTGGGTAGACTATCGCATGGTACCGCCGTGTTGTGAATTCCACGTAAACACAGGGTTATTTTCCCGCGATAGACTGCGATGTGTGAAGTTGCGTTAACATTTTTTGGAGATGTTTAGCGCACGTTCTTGTGAACATCCCCCTGAATGTTTTGTTCAGGTAAAGCCAGCTTTGAAATGAATGCACTTGTTGCTAGTGGACGAGAGAATGAAACCTTAAGTACTGTCAACAAAACATACTGGAAGGACTGTTCAGCTACATTGCACCGGATTACTCGACAAACCTTTAAAAGAATAAAAGACGGAATTAGACTTCTTAGAGCACAGGACCCAAAGCTATGGAATGTTGGATCTGACACTGAAAGCAGGACCCAGTAGCCTATAATTCCGAGAACTCCTAAAAAATGAACTGTTCAGACTGGCCTTCAAATGAAAATGCTGATTTGTGTTTGCTGAATACCTGATAGCCGGGTAGATTGATACAGCCCCTTACTATTGGACATGTGTCTATTTCTACCCACACCTCTAATCGAAAAGTGAGGTGGTGAACTTTGAATATTAAAAGTAAGTATTAGAGGGTTTATCCGGTATCTGATACTTTTTACGGATTATGCAGCATGTAGATTATGTGTTCATAGGTAGACAGTGGTCAAACATTTTAAGAATTATAACATGTTCGTTCGAAGATGCAATGTGTCTCGACCTGGATAAGATAATTTGAACAGACTAGGCATACCCTCCAGAAATGTTTTTTGATTTGCGTTGATATATGCAGTCTAGTTAAAGCTACTGTGAGCAGTGGTATGAAAAGGTCACAGATATTCCCACCTGCAGCTACATCATGAAACAGCAGTTAGTTAATTATTTTTTACGAGTTAATAGAATATAATAAGTTAGTCAAACAAAGCACTCACAACAAACAGTGTTGAGAGATAACAACATGCCATAAACATTCTCCACTCTTGTATTACAAACACCAGTGTCATTGATTTAGCGACCTGACAATGATGAAAAGCTGCATCATTCCTGCTCAGCATTTTATTGGCTCTCCCTCAGCCTTACAGGTATTACAGAAATAAAAGCTTGCCATAAATTGTTATTGCTCTAGAAAAATCCTTATCAGTGCTCACTATGATGGAATATAAAACCAAATTGATATCAGTCAAACAAACGTTCTAGTAAAAATTACTATATCTCATAATCCCTATAAAGCAGGTTTTCAGATCATTGAACATTTTCAGATGACTCCAGAAGTATGTCCGAAGTTGTCTCATAACTACATCTGAGTAACACTGAGTGACATTCTTAATAATTATTTCATAAACAGAATTCAACAACTAAGGTATGAAACTGAAAATAACATTCTTTTAGGTAGTTCGAACATATGTGCAAGCAGGATTGGTTTTTCTTTTACTCCACTTACAACTTAAGATCTCCCACAGCAGCTATCTAATTTAAAATATACTACTCTGCCATCCTCGCCCAGAATACTATCTTACACATCTAGACTTTAAGGGCCTGATTCACTGAACTGCATTTTTTAGTACATAAAGTAGCACTGTAATAATACTATTTACTAACAACAAAATGCAATTCACAAGCCTTTTAGTAGAAATCTCCACCTCTATCTCGCCTATCCTTTCTATGGAGGGATCGTCACACATGTACGTTTACTAGTCAGTAGTAAAAGTGGGAGCACCCAAGGTGCACCTCAGATCCTGAACCCTTGGCATAGTATCAGTTGAGCTTCCCCTCCAAGAAAAGGCTCTTCCCGAACAGGCTGTTCATGCCAAGATCTTGACGTCAGAGCCAACTGCTAATGTGAAGCTCCGATGAACCTGACTCTTCGTGCTACAGCAACCGCCTGCAACATCCGGCAGTGCTACAGCTGCACTTTGTGCTACAGCTTCAACAGCCTGAAGCAAATGCCAATGCGAGTATCCAGCAACGATCATCCCAGCTGCAAGACAAGATCTTCTCACTACAGCGACGACTGTCCGCGACTCCCGGCCTGCTCTTCGCGCTACAGCGACCACCATCCACAACACTCTCCATGCTGCTCGCGGCCCCATTCACCACAAATGGAACACTTAGCGCTAGACTTTAGAAGGTATCTCTTTCAGTGGAACTAACCAGGTCCCTGTATCTGGTCTGTGCTCCATCGCGGTCAGCCTGAACTTGTGACATCCACCCGGTCTCGCACAACCAGATAACCGCTAATGGTACTTTGTGCTTTTAAGCGCTATACTTACCAAAATCCTTAAAACTCCATATACCCAGTTCTACTAATTGGATTTCTGTTGTTTTGATGTCAAATACTGTATTACATTTTACTCTATTTTTCTAAATTGGTGTGTGTTTTTTCTTGTGTTTCACTTTATTGCTGTTTGTGTGCTGCATAAATACTTTACAAATTGCCTCTAAGTTAAGCCTAACTGCTTTGTGCCAAGGTACTAGAGGGTGAGCACAGGTTAATTTGGGGTTTTCTTGTTTCACCCTGACAAGAATTGTGGTTGTTGTTTGAGCAGGGTTTCACCCACCTCAACAAGTCATCCAGTTTCCTACAATATCAGCACTAGTTCATGCAAGATCAATGGAATGAAAAGCAGACCTTGGGATGACTGATGAATGGGTCTGACCTAGACCTGCAAAGTTATAGCTCTGTAGACCTATCATAAATTCTCACATGTACCTTGTGGTGCTTTTTTACTGACTGCCTTCATAAATATGAAAGGCCGGTTCACTCCTATTCAAATTTAAACATGTAACAGGCAGGTTACACACAGATCTCTGCGGCACACATATTAACCTACCAAACTATTTTACTGCAGTGTTTTAATGTTCATTCTTATCGAGATGACATGTACAGGTTCATAATTTTGTGTTTCACGCCATCCAGTCTCCCAAACTACATGTCCATTACCTACAATATTTATCTCTATTCCAACAAAAAATCCTGAATTTTAATATATCATTTAATAGACCGTGTCTTTAAATACCTCTCTTAAAATTCTCACCTCCTGAACATCATTTGTATTTTCTGGCAGAAGTTAGAAAAAAACGTTTTCAATGGGTCACAGCCCAACCCGAGTACATTGACATGTTATTGGTTTCTGGGCATCCCCCCCCCCCCCCCAGCAGACTTTTAAATGTTTAAAGAGTCATGAATTTGACTGATTTAGTCCACAGGTATAGCAACTTCAGACGCATCAGTGTGCTACAAAACCCACTGTACTTCAGAGAGCTGAATCCACCCGTCTTTATTCTTTCTAAAAGATGATGACAACCCTAATTCTCTTTGAGATAGGAACATAAATCAACCACAAATCTTCCTAAAGTTAATGTTTATGTTATTCATTTAATATGCCAAATAGCATTGCAAAGCCCACAAGTTTTCTGTTCTTTTTGGAATATTTTTTACATATCCCAGATATGCCAATAGTGGACTTACCAGTAAGGAAAAGTTAGCTATCTCCGTTACATCCTGAAATGTCCGGTATCCATACTTTTCTAATTTCGGATATGTCGATGCCACATTGTTGAAATCTGCATCAGGGGTTGAGCATCTGGCACCATTCATGGATTCCCACCATCCATATTTGAACGTAGCGACTGGCGTGAAATAGAATCAATGCAGCTATTTATAGTGCATCAATCTTCATTGCATCATTTGTTGATAATTCTTTCATCTGACTACAACAAAAGTTCCATTGTGTTTCCGTCCCTAGGTCTCTCAACAATCTTTCTCTGGATCGATCTAATTCTGACAGCATGTCATTCATAACTCTGTTTTACATTACAGTAACTGGTTTCTTCAGTGCTGGGCCTGCTGCAACTAGTGTTATCTGTTTCCAGTCCGCCGGTTCTTGTGAATATGAGGGCAACAATCTGTACAATATAAAACAACTACTCTTGAAAACAGTATAAAACAACTACTCTTGAAAATCCAAACTGAGTGGTTTTGTCAATATTTGCATTTATATGGTGAATCTGGATATTTGGCTCATTTGCTGACAGGGTAAATTAAAATAAATCTTCTAATCATTTTATGTTTAGGTGCACAAAATATCCTGAGTAAGGTCTGGGTTTGTCAAAAAAAGTCAATGTGCTTACGGCATGTTTTGTTTTGCAGGGACAGAATCTTTATGCAAATGTGGACAATGTCTATGCGGCCCTTGACACTACCCAGACTGCATCCGAATATGAAGAAATTCGAAGGAATGATAGACGTGAAGAAACATGCGCAGATGATTGACTGTCAATGTTGGCTCAGTGGTTGTTCTGGGAAGTGCTGACTTTTTTGTGTTCAATAACTTTATTATTTTAAAAAGTAAGAGTTCATACAAATACAATATAATGCAATACAACAGAGCAAAGTGATCAATAAATAAGTAAAACATTTAGGAGATTACAGACCCAATGGTAGAGTTCATTTCAGAAAAATAATCAAATCACAAGTAGAACCGAATCAATATATAATATACAAAGAATATCTCATAATAGATTGGTAGCAAAAAAGAAAAAATTAGTTGTATTGCACAAAGACCAAAAAACACCAGAATGAAAGGAAGAAGAAAAGAAAAGGATAGAAAGAAGAATTAAGAAGAGGGAACAAGGAAAGAAAGGAAGAGCGAGAAGACGATAGAAAGAAAAATAGAAAGATGAAGAGATGGGGACACCTGCTACAATAGGGAAAATAAGTTAAGAAGTAGAGACAAAAGGATATTGAGCTACCAACCCCTGAGAGGACAGATTCATATATTTATCCAGAGACCTCCAAATAGTATTAGAGATAGAAGGAGTACAGTGTTTCTCTTCGACAGAAGTATGGGCACTACGAAGAAATGATACCCAAGCCCACCAAGTATGATAAGACAGGAGATTAAAGGATTTCCACTCAGTTAAAATAATTTTGACAGCAATTGATATAAGGAGATCTAATAGCTGCATATCCGTATCATCCAAGGGAAGAGGAGTATATGCAGCCCACGGACCCAATAAGATCATAGGTAACGAGAGCTCCAATGAAATATCAAAGATTAGTGATAAATGTTTCTGGACTAAATCCCAAAAGGATTGTAGTAATGGCCATTCAAAAAACATATGTTGGTGAGTACCTGAGACCAAATTACAATTCCAACAAAGATCATAATCCCTCAGCTTCAGCTTGTATAAGCGAGCAGGGGTCCAATGCAGAAGATTCATAGTGAAGAATTTAGATTTCATAAGAGAATGAGCAATCTTATTCCGTAATGAAACCTTCCCAATTAACTGCCATGATTCTTGTGAGATATGTTTGAAGATATCACTATCAAAATGATGTGACCATTTATCGTGTGTAATAGTAGCCTGTGAGGGAAGTGGCGCAGATAAAAATTTATATATTTTAGAGGCCGTATGACCTGAACGAGACCACATAGATAGAAGTGAAATAGTAACCAAGTCTGTACAGAGGGTTACTTTACCGAGGGCAAACTTTAATTAAAAAAAATTATAGAAATCCATATTGTTAAGAATATATTTACTGGCCAAAGAAGAAAAGGGCAGAGGATCATGATTGGAGTCGTAAAGATGTTTGACCAACGTAAGACCTCTATTAGCCCAGGAAGACATCGTAGCAGTATCAATATCAGTAACAATTTTAGGATTATACCATAATGAGGACCATCTCGAGTTATGAATGGGGTTGGAAGCCTTTTCATCTATATATTTTAGAGCATTAATTGTGTCTGAAATAATGCGACTTGAATGAGGCAACATAAGTTTAGAGGCAGTGAGAAAAGAAGGGGTAGAAAGGAGAGAGCACAATTCTCGTTCAATATAAATCCATGGAGGAGTATGTTGTGAATTCGGTAAAAACCAGAGAGCACCCTGAGACGATAAAAAAGCAATTTTATACAAGTTCCAATCAGGGAGATTACATCCACCCAAGACAGATGGCTTTCTAAGATGTTTATATGCAATTCTAGCATGTTTGTCACTCCATAAAAACTTTGAGGTAAGTAAGTCAATCTCACGAAAGAAGGATAAGGACAACCTCACAGGCAGCATGGAGGACAAAAAGTTAATAATTGGAGTTATCATCATCTTAAGAGTTTGAAGTCTTCACCACCAGGAGATATATTTCGGAGACCAGGAGGACAAAAGATCTTTAATCTTAGCTAGAATATGAGATTCATTATAAGAGATAGTATCTAAAAGGTTATTACAAAACCAAATTCCTAAGTATTTAATTCGAGTCGATTGCCATTTAAAGCCGGCCTCACCCATGTGAGAAGGGAAGCACAACACATTAAGAGGGAACATTTCCATCTTGTCTCTGTTCAGAGTATATCCTGAAACGAGTGAAAACTCTTTAATGGTATTAGAGATGGCAGGAATGGCAGTAGCAATATCTTCAGAGAAGTTGAGAACATCGTCTGCGTACGCAGCCGTTTTAATTGTATGTGAACCAAATTGAAAGCCTTTGATATTGTCATTTAAATTGAGTAACCTGAGGAGTGGATCTATAGTCAAAAGAAAAAGAAGGGGTGATAACGGGCACGCTTGCCTAGTGCCTTGACGCAGATTAAAAAAGGAAGACGTAGCCCCATTAACTCTGATGTTAGCCTTAGGTTGCGCATATAGGGACATTACCGTGTTGATAAAAGAATCCCCTAAGTTATGAGATTTGAGTACAGCTTGTAAAAAAGACCAAGAAACTTTATCAAAAGCCTTTTCGGCATCAAGAGCAATCGCAGCCGATCGCAACGCAGAGAGTTTCGCTTTCTCCAAAATTTGGCAATAGGTTCGGATATTATCTCTAGCAAGTCTCCCTTTTACAAAGCCAGTCTTGGAACCATGGATAAGGTTAGGGATATGGTGTGAGAAGTTGGCCTGGCATATGCTGTCCACTAATTATAGTGGGCACCTTGCACCAGTCCAAATCGACTCTTATGGTAGATAGGTTAAAGACAACCTTATTGAAAGCTATCCTAGTGGTAGCTATGGAGAGCAGCCTTCAGGCTAAGTCTTGAAGGAATGTAAAGCAGCTTGTTTTACCAGTCTATAATCTCTTGAGTGACCAAATGAAAGAGCACCACACCAGGTATATATTCAAAATATATGTATTTATTACTAAACACACCCCTCTAGTCTCTTTATGAGGCTAGAGTTCGAAGTACATAGGTTATAAGATCTTAAATCACAGTAATAGCACAAATACACGTTTGGGCCCTAGGGGCGTACCAAACCATATACCAATAAAGTGGTATGCAAACCACGACTGAACTAGACACTAGGCCTAGAGCCTCTAGAAGTGCTTGGACCACAAGGAACCACCCAAGGTAGTGACACAGGGGACCCACGGGAGACGCGTGCAGTGTAAATACACAACCGCGATACGCCGTTAACTTCTATGGAGAAAGTCGGGATCGGGAAAATAGAGGAAAGGGACACTTAAAAGAGGACTAGGACAAAACCCTTTGAGATCTAGCACTTTGAAGAGTCTCTACCCACGGGAGCACCGGAGTACTCGTGTTACCTCACCCAGGGAAGCCGGGTGCATAGGTGCCTTTCGGGGTCGGGTTTCGTCGTCGTTTCGTATGGCGATCTGCTGCAAAGTGCTACTGGCGACCAGGAGAAAAGTGTCCGGGTGGATCCAAGAGTGGATCGGAGTTCTGAAGAACCTGAAAGCAGAGGGGACAGAGTCTGGGTCACTAGCCAGTGACCAGGAAGGCGATGGACAGATGCCCACCGTTGTCGAGTGCTTCAGGTGCGGTGACGGTCATCTTGACTCTTCAGCCACGAGGTCCGGGAGGCGTTGTCGGTGACCAGGAGCAGGATTCGGGCTGGTGCTCGATGTCTGTCGAGTGCTGAGGTGTCGGCGACCAGATTGGACCCAACAAGCCTTGGCAACGGCAAGTCTCGAGTAAGATGTAGATCGTCGATGATGCAGACCAGCAAGGTCTGGGGAACTCACCCAGCGAGGGTAAGTGAGGGCAGGCCTGGAGCAACCAGGATGCCAAGTAAAGAAAAGATTGGCCTTCGTTAAGGGCTACTAGCCAACGGGCTAGCGACCGCGAAGGAGCCTCGTGACGCCGCACGTGGAGCTGGCTTACAGGACACTCGTGGAGTGGGGGCCAGTGATCTTCGGTGCAGGTGGTGCTGGAGGCTAGGGCTACTCGGAGCCCAAAGCACGACTTCTTGGGAGACCCAGAAGATGGTGCACTTGCAAGTGTGCTCGGTGTCCAGGGGTCACGGTCTCAAGTCACCCACGATAGCCACGGGCCTCAGCTTTGCTGGGGACTCAGGGTAGCCTCGGGGAAGTCTGAGAATCCACCTCTGGTGATGCGATGACTTCGGCGTCCGACGGGAGCTTCAGTAATGCGAACCGGACAGATGCTTCTTTGGTGCCTGCCAAGCAGGGGAGTCACTCCTTGACCCCAAGGGAGATTCTTCAGTCCTCTAATCGTGAGTAGAGCGTCGAAGGTCCAGGATTCAGTTTCAGAGTTTCGTCCAGGTATAATCTAAAGTCCTAAGGACTGGGTTCCTACCTTTATTCTAAAAATAGGGATGGACTACTCTGTGGCCCCACCTATGGGTGGGTCAGGGCAGAGGGGTGGCTACACCCCTTTCCCTTTGTCCAGTTCACGCCAAAGCAGGGGCTGCGAGCCCCTGATCCGGTTTGAACTGGGGTATGCACAGGGACACCAAATGTGCCCCCAGTGCAGGACTTCAAAGCACCCGAAAGTGCTCCCGCCCAGCCCCAATACACATTGTCCTGTCTGGGGAGGTGGTCACACCTCCCTGGGACAGGAAACCTATTGTCCAGGCCTCCCCTGCCGGAGTTTCGTCCAGCAGCAGGAGGCCAGACTCGTGTCTGTGGCAGCAGCATCCATTTTGTGATGCCAGGGCTCTGGAAAGAAGTTACCGGACTCGTCAGAGTTAACATGCCTTTCCCTCTAGAAGGGTGGAATGCTACCCCCGCCGCCAGGATTGGCGGGGGGTAGTATTCCAAGATGTTTGACACCAAACACGACATGTTTAGGTGCAGCCATTCCAAAGTTAGCATTTTACCGCGAGGATATAATGCGCTTAAGAGTATATGGTCAGGCTGCACTACAAACAGCATCAGAGATGGTCCCCGAACGCTGCATAAGGGGCCCTGCTCATGCAGGGGCACCCTCTCACATAGGAACCATGCACTCTGCCTTTAGGATTGATAAGGCCTGCCTTAGGAGTGACTTATAGGTTTATATGTGTGTATGCTTTTAGTGATATAGGTAACCTATACCACAGTAAGGGGTGCATGCACCACCTTACCCAGGCTGCAGTAGCAGACCTGTGGTGTCAGTTTGGATGGCCTTCCAGGGGTGGCATAATATATGCTGCAGCCCCTGGCAGGCCTCTGAGGTACCTATGCCCTTGGTACATAGTATACCATATACTAGGGACTTATAAGGGCACTCCAGATCCCAATCAGTGATGTGCCTAAGGCACATGGAGACCCTTTTAAAGAGGAAACAGCTAGGCTGGGGTTCTGAATAGCAGGGCCCCAGCCAGACTAATGTCGAAAACCAGTGAAGCATCAGCAAAAAGTGGGGGTACCCATGTGAAGCAGATCCTACTCTCCTACACAACCCCCCAAACGTAGGGACATTAAACTAACCTTGCCCAGTTAAGTCTTCATGTTCTAAGTGGAAATACCTAGAAAGTCCATCTGCATTCGCATGGTTACTCCCAGGCCTATGTTCCACTGTAAAGTCCATCCCCTGTAGGGAAATGGACCACCTAAGCAGTTTGGGGTTTTCACCCTTCATTTGTTTTAGCCATAAGAGGGGCTTATGGTCTGTCTGAACCAGGAAGTGTGTACCAAACAAGTATGGCCTCAACTTCTTCAGAGCCCAGACCACAGCAAAGGCCTCCCTCTCTATGGCTGACCAACGTTTCTCTCTAGGGGTCAGCCTTCTGCTAATAAAAGCTACTGGCTGATCCTGACCTTCTTCATTCAATTGTGACAGTACAGCCCCTACCCCCAATTCAGATGCATCTGTTTGAACAATGAACTTCTTGGAGTAATCAGGACTCTGCAGAATTGGAGCAGTGCACATGGCCTGCTTGAGGTCATCAAATGCCTTTTGACAGCTAACTGTCCACTGAACCTTTTTGGGCATTTTCTTAGAAGTTAAGTCATTCAAGGGTGTCACTATTGATCCATACCCCTTGACAAATCTCCTATAGTACCCAGTCAGGCCTAAGAAGGCTCTCACCTGAGTCTGGGTAGTGGGAGCAGTCCAGTCCATGATGGTCTGGATCTTGCTCTGCAAAGGTTGAACCTGGCCTCCACCCACAAGGTGGCCCAGGTACACAACCTGACTCTGCCCTATCTGGCACTTAGTGGCCTTGATAGTCAGGCCTGCCTTTTGCAGGGCCTGTAAAACATTCCTGAGGTGGACCAGGTGATCCTCCCAGGTGGAGCTAAAGACAGCAATATCATCTAGATAAGCTGCACTATAGGCTTCCAGTCCTGTGAGAACTGTGTTCACCAACCTCTGGAAAGTGGCAGGTGCATTTTTCAGACCAAAGGGCATTACCACAAATTGATAATGCCCACTAGGGGTTGAAAATGCTGTTTTGGGCTTTGCAGTATCAGCTAGTCTGATCTGCCAGTAGCCAGCTGTTAGGTCAAATGTGCTGAGATATTTGGCAGAGGCCAAAGTATCTATGAGCTCATCTGCCCTGGGTATGGGATGGGCATCAGTCCTAGTGACTGCATTGAGACCCCTGTAGTCTACACAAAACCTCATCTCTCTTTTCCCACCACTGGTGTGAGGTTTCGGTACCAGGACTACTGGACTAGCCCAAGGGCTATCTGAGGGTTCAATTACTCCCAACTCCAACATTTTCTGGACTTCAGTCCTGATACAGTCCCTGACATGGTCAGGTTGCCTATAAATCTTGTTTTTAATAGGCAGACTGTCCCCAGTGTCCACTTCATGAGTGCACCAGGTGGTCTGACTGGGTGTCAGTGAAAACATATGTCTAAACTGATTGAGGACTTGCCTGCAATCAGTTTGTTGCTGGGTAGTGAGGCTGCCTGCCAAGGCTACACCATCAACTGACCCATCGTCAGGGTTCTGTGAGAGCAGGTCAGGGAGTGGGTCACTCTCTTCCTCCTGCCCTTCATCAGTAGCCATGAGCAAGCCCATGTCTGCCCTGTCCACATATGGCTTTAGTCTGTTGACATGGAGAACCCTTTGGGGACTCCTGGGTGTTCCCAGGTCCACTAAGTAAGTGACCTCACCCTTCTGCTCAACAATAGTGTGGGGTCCACTCCATTTGTCTTGGAGAGCTGCTGGGGCCACTGGCTCCAACACTCCACACCTTCTGTCCTGGCTGGTACACAGTCAGAACAGCTCTTTGGTCATGCCAGGCCTTCTGAAGTTCCTGGCTAGCCTCAAGGTTTTTGGTTGCCTTTTTCATGTACTCAGCCATCCTGGAGCGGAGACCAAGTACATAGTCCACTATATCTTGCTTTGGGGGCTTGAGAGGTAACTCCCATCCTTCCTTCACCAAGCACAGTGGACCCCTCACAGGGTGGCCAAACAGAAGTTCAAAAGGGCTGTAACCAACCCCCTTCTGAGGCACCTCCCTATATGCGAATAAAAGGCAGGGCAAGAGTATGTCCCATCTACGCCTAAGCTTTTCTGGGAGCCCTTTAATCATGCCCTTCAAGGTTTTGTTGAATCTCTCAACTAAACCATTGCATTGTGGGTGATAGGGTGTGGTGAACTTATAAGTCACTCCACACTCCTTCCACATTGCTTTTAAGTACCCAGACATGAAGTTAGCACCCCTGTCTGATACTACCTCCTTAGGAAAGCCCACTCTTGAGAAGATTCCCAGGAGGGCCCTTGCCACCACAGGTGCTGTAGTGGTCCTGAGGGGAATAGCTTCTGGGTACCTGGTGGCATGATCCACTACCACCAGGATAAACCTGTGCCCAGAGGCTGTTTGGGGATCCATGGGACCAACAATGTCAATCCCTACCCTCTCAAAGGGCACCCCCACCACAGGTAGTGGTATCAGGGGGCCTTTGTAGTGCCACCTGCTTTGCCACTGGCTTGGCAGGTTACACAGGAGCGACAAAACTCCTTACTGTCTTCAGACATGTGGGGCCAGTGAAAGTGAGGGACAATTCTGTCCCAAGTCTTGTTCTGGCCCAGGTGTCCTGCTAAGGGAATATCATGGGCTAGGGTCAATAGGAAGCCCCTGAACTTCAAAGGTATTACCAACCTCCTGGTAGCACCAGGCTTGGGGTCTCTACTCTCTGAGTACAGGAGTCCATCATCCCAATACACTGTATGGGGACCACTAGCTTTCCCAGCAGCCTCAGCAGCAGCTTGCTGTCTGAGGGGTTCAAGGGAGGGGCAGCTCTGCTGCTCCTGGCTCAGATCTGCCCTAGAAGGTCCCCCTGTCCCCAAGAACTCAACCTGGTCAGGTTCAAGTTCCTCTGGGACAGTTCCTTCTTCAGGGCTGAGATCATCCCCCTCAAGGGACTGATCTTCCTCCTGAGCCAAGGGGAAGGCACTGCCTTAACCCTACTACTCCTCCTCTTGGAAGGCACTTGGTCCATTCTTCCAGAATCCAAGGCCTGTTCAGTGCTAGACATTTTGGCTTGTGACCTGGTCACAGCAAACACATCTGCAGGGATCCCCAGCATTTCTGCATGGGTCCTGAGCTCCACTTCTGCCCAAGCAGAAGTCTCTAAGTCATTGCCAAGCAAGCATTCGACTGGTAGGTTTGCACTTACCACAACCTTCTTAAGGCCAGTTACCCCTCCCCAGGAGAAGTTAACAACTGCCAGAGTATGGTCTGTTCTGACATTGCTAGCATTGGTCACTTGGTACATCTCACCAAGCATAACTTGCCCAGGTAGCACAAGGTCTTGTGTCACCATTGTGACACTTGCCCCTGTGTCCCTAAATGCCAAAGCCTCTCGTCCATTGATTAAAGGCTGTTGTCTGTACTTGCCCAGATTACTGGGACTCATAGAGGAGGGCACATCCATGCCTCCATCACAGACTAACACAGCCTGAGTCAGTTCTCTAACTAGGTCAGAGCCCAACTCAGTTCCCAGGGTGAACCCTACTAAACCCTTTGCTGGAGCACTTCCACCAACTGTACTAGGGGGAACAGGTGCCTTAGGGGCATTGGTGGGTGCTGGACTGGAGTCTTTGGACTTGGTGCAATCACTGGTCCAGTGGGTCTTTTGCTTACAGACCTTGCACCATGGTTTTCTTTGGCCTTTACCCTTGGTAGACTGGGAATCCCCACCAGAAGAAGATTTTTGGGGGCCTGATGAAGACTTTTGATCTTTACCCTTCTCCCCACCCTTGTCAGAGTTCTTAGCATCTTGCTTCTTGGTTTCCCCACCTTGGTTCTGTACCTTCTGCTTCACCCTGGTTCTGACCCATTTGTCTGCCTTCTTTCCCAATTCTTGGGGAGAGGTCAGATCAGAGTCAACCAGGTATTGATGCAACAGCTGATTTTGACAGTTATTAAGAATCTGCTCCCTCATTATCAGATTATACAATCCTGAGAAGTCACACACCTTACTGCCCATCAACCAGCCTTCCAGAGCCTTGGCAGAACAATCCACATAGTCTACCCAGTCTTGAGTCTGTGCTTTTGGGTGTCTCTGAACTTCAACCTGTACTGTTCAGTGGTTAGGCCAAACCCATCAATAAGAGCACTCTTCAAGACCTTGTAATTGTCAGCATCCTCCTCTCTAACAGTGAGGAGCTTGTCTCTACCTTTGTCAGCAAAGGAGAGCCACAAGATTGCTGCCCACTGCTCCTGAGGGACCTTCTGTACTTTACAGGCCCTCTCTAAAGCAGTTATCCATTTGTGGATATCATCCCCACTCTGGTAGGGAGGGACAATCTTGCTCAGGTTCCTATGGTCATAGGACCTTTCCCTATCTCTAGGGACATGGCTGCCACCATGGGACTCTAGTCCCAACTTTCTTCTCTCTCTAAGGAGATCTAGGGATTCTCTATCTAAAGCCAATTGCTTCTTCCTGATCTCTAGTTGAGTTTCCTCATACTGGACCAGTCTCTTTCTTCTCTCATGAGAGGATTCCCTCCTGTGAGAAGAAACAGAGCTCCCTATGGAGGTGCCAGAGTGGTTAGACTCCTGAGAAGGAGACCTAGACTTTCTGAGCACACTCATAATCCTTCCTGGGGGACAAAGGTGTGGTTTTCTAGATCCTCATCTTCATCTTCCCCAGAAGGGATTGGGTTTTCCAGGTCAGGGTCATTGTCACCCTCCTGGTCAGTTTCAGAGGGGGCTGGGGGTAGTGGTACCCCTGGCCCCTTCCTCATCTGCTGGCCCACCCTCTGCTCCTACCCCTTCAGTCTCTGAGGACTTACTAAGATCATAAGCCACCAACAACTCCTTGAGGTGTTGGGTGGTGGGACTTTGGCCTGTCCTTAATTTCCTCACGTTACATAAAGCTCTCAATTCCAAGAATTGGAGTGTATCATACTTGGAGGGTGGAAGCTCAATGGCTTCCTGCAAGGAATCTTTGGATCCTGCTTTTAAAGACATTACTAGTGTGGTGTGGTGTATGCACTACCTACTCTAGTGTGGCCTACTAAACTCTCTTGAGTTGTAGAAAGGGTTGTGCTATCCCTTAACACACAACTCTAAGTTCAGTAGAACTTACTGTTATTCTAAGCTTAAATTATATGTACCTTAGGTACCTTTAGTGGTTTTCAGTTGATCAATTCAATTGAGATTATCTGGTAAAACAATAGCAAGCTGGAATCCCACACGCTGCACACCAATGTGAGAAGTTGGCCTGGCATATGCTGTCCACTAATTATAGTGGGCACCTTGCACCAGTCCAAATCGACTCTTATGGTAGATAGGTTAAAGACAACCTTATTGAAAGCTATCCTAGTGGTAGCTATGGAGAGCAGCCTTCAGGCTAAGTCTTGAAGGAATGTAAAGCAGCTTGTTTTACCAGTCTATAATCTCTTGAGTGACCAAATGAAAGAGCACCACACCAGGTATATATTCAAAATATATGTATTTATTACTAAACACACCCCTCTAGTCTCTTTATGAGGCTAGAGTTCGAAGTACATAGGTTATAAGATCTTAAATCACAGTAATAGCACAAATACACGTTTGGGCCCTAGGGGCGTACCAAACCATATACCAATAAAGTGGTATGCGAACCACGACTGAACTAGACACTAGGCCTAGAGCCTCTAGAAGTGCTTGGACCACAAGGAACCACCCAAGGTAGTGACACAGGGGACCCACGGGAGACGCGTGCAGTGTAAATACACAACCGCGATACGCCGTTAACTTCTATGGAGAAAGTCGGGATCGGGAAAATAGAGGAAAGGGACACTTAAAAGAGGACTAGGACAAAACCCTTTGAGATCTAGGACTTTGAAGAGTCTCTACCCACGGGAGCACCGGAGTACTCGTGTTACCTCACCCAGGGAAGCCGGGTGCATAGGTGCCTTTCGGGGTCGGGTTTCGTCGTCGTTTCGTATGGCGATCTGCTGCAAAGTGCTGCTGGCGACCAGGAGAAAAGTGTCCGGGTGGATCCAAGAGTGGATCGGAGTTCTGAAGAACCTGAAAGCAGAGGGGACAGAGTCTGGGTCACTAGCCAGTGACCAGGAAGGCGATGGACAGATGCCCACCGATGTCGAGTGCTTCAGGTGCGGTGACGGTCGTCTTGACTCTTCAGCCACGAGGTCCGGGAGGCGTTGTCGGCGACCAGGA
This sequence comes from Calotriton arnoldi, assembly GCA_963921515.1. Lineage (NCBI taxonomy): Eukaryota > Metazoa > Chordata > Amphibia > Caudata > Salamandridae > Calotriton > Calotriton arnoldi. Next base: position 405,387 of record CAWUFW010006490.1, read on the forward strand.
GCAGGATTCGGGCTGGTGCTCGATGTCTGTCGAGTGCTGAGGTGTCGGCGACCGGATTGGACCCAACAAGCCTTGGCAACGGCAAGTCTCGAGTAAGATGTAGATCGTCGATGATGCAGACCAGCAAGGTCTGGGGAACTCACCCAGCGAGGGTAAGTGAGGGCAGGCCTGGAGCAACCAGGATGCCAAGTAAAGAAAAGATTGGCCTTCGTTAAGGGCTACTAGCCAACGGGCTAGCGACCGCGAAGGAGCCTCGTGACGCCGCACGTGGAGCTGGCTTACAGGACACTCGTGGAGTGGGGGCCAGTGATCTTCGGTGCAGGTGGTGCTGGAGGCTAGGGCTACTCGGAGCCCAAAGCACGACTTCTTGGGAGACCCAGAAGATGGTGCACTTGCAAGTGTGCTCGGTGTCCAGGGGTCACGGTCTCAAGTCACCCACGATAGCCACGGGCCTCAGCTTTGCTGGGGACTCAGGGTAGCCTCGGGGAAGTCTGAGAATCCACCTCTGGTGATGCGATGACTTCGGCGTCCGACGGGAGCTTCAGTAATGCGAACCGGACAGATGCTTCTTTGGTGCCTGCCAAGCAGGGGAGTCACTCCTTGACCCCAAGGGAGATTCTTCAGTCCTCTAATCGTGAGTAGAGCGTCGAAGGTCCAGGATTCAGTTTCAGAGTTTCGTCCAGGTATAATCTAAAGTCCTAAGGACTGGGTTCCTACCTTTATTCTAAAAATAGGGGATGGACTACTCTGTGGCCCCACCTATGGGTGGGTCAGGGCAGAGGGGTGGCTACACCCCTTTCCCTTTGTCCAGTTCGCGCCAAAGCAGGGGCTGCGAGCCCCTGATCCGGTTTGAACTGGGGTATGCACAGGGACACCAAATGTGCCCCCAGTGCAGGACTTCAAAGCACCCGAAAGTGCTCCCGCCCAGCCCCAATACACATTGTCCTGTCTGGGGAGGTGGTCACACCTCCCTGGGACAGGAAACCTATTGTCCAGGCCTCCCCTGCCGGAGTTTCGTCCAGCAGCAGGAGGCCAGACTCGTGTCTGTGGCAGCAGCATCCATTTTGTGATGCCAGGGCTCTGGAAAGAAGTTACCGGACTCGTCAGAGTTAACATGCCTTTCCTCTAGAAGGGTGGAATGCTACCCCCGCCGCCAGGATTGGCGGGGGGTAGTATTCCAAGATGTTTGACACCAAACACGACATGTTTAGGTGCAGCCATTCCAAAGTTAGCATTTTACCGCGAGGATATAATGCGCTTAAGAGTATATGGTCAGGCTGCACTACAAACAGCATCAGAGATGGTCTCCGAACGCTGCAGAGGGGCCCTGCTCATGCAGGGGCACCCTCTCACATAGGAACCATGCACTCTGCCTTTAGGATTGATAAGGCCTGCCTTAGGAGTGACTTATAGGTTTATATGTGTGTATGCTTTTAGTGATATAGGTAACCTATACCACAGTAAGGGGTGCATGCACCACCTTACCCAGGCTGCAGTAGCAGACCTGTGGTGTCAGTTTGGATGGCCTTCCAGGGGTGGCATAATATATGCTGCAGCCCCTGGCAGGCCTCTGAGGTACCTATGCCCTTGGTACATAGTATACCATATACTAGGGACTTATAAGGGCACTCCAGATCCCAATCAGTGATGTGCCTAAGGCACATGGAGACCCTTTTAAAGAGGAAACAGCTAGGCTGGGGTTCTGAATAGCAGGGCCCCAGCCAGACTAATGTCGAAAACCAGTGAAGCATCAGCAAAAAGTGGGGGTACCCATGTGAAGCAGATCCTACTCTCCTACATATGGCCCTCTAAACGCTTAGCCAGGATTTTGGCAAAAATCTTAGCCTCCATATTTAGTAGGGAGATTGGACGGAAATTTTTAGGGTCAGAATGATCTTTCCCTTCTTTCGGAATCACAACAATAGTAGCCTCAGCGGCTGAACCAGAGACTTTGCCAGACATTACAAAGGTATCAAAAACTTCCTTGAGATATTTTATTATTGAGGATGAAAAAGTCTTGTAGAAAACAATAGGGTAACCATCAGGCCCTGGAGCCTTCCCCGACCGAGTCGCCCTAATGGCTTGAATTATCTCTTCGGAAGTAATCGGTTGCCCCAGAGCAGTCATCTCCGACTGTGAAATAGTATGTGTAGGGATAGAGGACAAGAATTGCTGACACACAGATAAGTCACATTGATCCTTGGGAGTGTAAAGTTTTTCATAAAAATCACGAAAAACTTGAAGAATTTCTTGAGTATGGAATTTCCTAGAACCATTAGTGTCATTAATATGGGAAATCTGAGCAGTTTTAACATTCTCATTTTGATATTTTAAGGTGGCAGCCAACATCTTACCAGCTCTATTTTGTAGCAGCAAGCATCTAGACTTTTGAGCATGTACACCAAGATAAGCTCTCTTAGTGACAATGGAGTTAAAAGAGTATTTCAAATTCTTGATGTCTTGCAAGAGAGACTTATCATTAGAACTTCTATATAAAATCTCTTTACATTTAATCTCATCCCCTAAAGATTGTAGCGACCTTTTGATATCACTATTCCTTTTTGAATTTTTTTTGATAATATGACCCCTAATAGTGCATTTAAATGCATCCCAAAGCACTATCGGGGAATTTACCGAAGACTCGTTATCATTGAAGAAATTGTCAATTTCCACAGATAGTTCTTTAACTTCATCCTTATCATCCAAAATCTCTGTATTAAGACGCCAAGTACGAGGACCTTGTTTATCCGTCAAATTAAGGAGAATAAAAGACAGCTGCATGATCAGAAACAACTATTGGGTGAATCATAGCGTTACTAGTGTGTTTTAGAAGAGCAGCATCAACTAGCAGATAATCAATACGTGAAAAACTAGAATGTGGAGAGGAGAAAAACGTGAAATCACTACCCGTCGGATCATGTAGCCTCCAAACATCAGCAAGCTGATGAGAAGAGCACATATTGAGCATTTGTTTATTTGACCTGGGAGGACGAAATTTAAAAGCAGAATGTCTATCTAAAATAGGATCCAAAGGGAAATTAAATTCACCTCCAACAATTATTCTAGCATTTTGAGGAATGTCAGAGAGTTTTTTTTTTATTGAACGCCAAAAGAGTTGATCGTCAATGTTGGGAGCATAAATATTCATAACATACAAATCATCTGAGCCATTGGACAACCGAGAAAGCAATCATCTGCCATCCGCATCATGTTCTGCAGTGACAAAAGATAGACCAGAGTTCTTAGAAATCAAGGTTACAACTCCGTTCTTCTTACCGGCAGCTTCAGAGCAAGCCACAACAAGAACCCACTGTTTCCGTAGGAGCAAAGCTTCCTTAGAGGCTATCTTAGCCTCCTGGAGAAGAACAACATCACCAGATAGGCTTTTGCAGTAGTCTAGTATCTTAGCCCTCTTAACAGGATGATTCAATCCACGAACGTTAAGAGAGATTACATTTACACCAGTCATGAGTAGACATGTCACCAAACAAATAAGAGCATCTGATGAAAGAGAAAAGGAAGACTATATGACATGTCAACAAGCACCTGAATAAATGGACAACAAGAAAAACATAAAAAATGAACCGAAGCAGGAGTCCCCAAATAAGAAAAGATAGAAATAGGAGAAGAAAAGACAAGAAAGAAGAGAAGAGAGAGAGAAGATGCTCCAAAGAAAAAAGGAGCATAAAAAAAGAAGAACCCCACCAGGGGATGTCTGAACCAGACAAATTGCATCGGGGGAAAAAACGTGGAGGAGCAACCACAGAGGTCAACACTGACAATGCAGACCGCTCAGAAATAAATAGATATGTTATTAAGCAGCAGAACATTAATGCAAATGAATACAATATTAACAGCATTTGCATCAATAGGAACATCGAGGAAACAGTCCAGTTACGACCCAATCTAAGAATGACCAACAAATTATCATAACTTAAATAGGAAAGAGAGACATCAAAAAATATAAATAGTAAATGAAGGCATCATAAATAACATTAATAGATATTATAAATAACAGCCTAGGGCAATATTAAATTAAGGCATCATAAATAACACTAATAGATATTATAAATACCAACCATGGGCAATATTAAATTAAGGCATCATGAATAACAATAATAGATATTATAAATAAGAGGTTAAGACAATATTAAATTAAGGCATCATAGATAACAATAATAGATATTATAACTAACAGCCTAAGGCAATATTCGATTAAGGCATCATAAATACCAATAATAGATATTGTAAATAACAGGTTAAGGCAATATTAAATTAAGGCCTTATAAATAACAATAATAGGAATATAAGAACCTCCTAAGGCAATATTCAAGTAAGGCATCATAAATAGCAATAATAGATATGAGAAACAACAGCCTAAGGCATGGTAAATTTCATAAATGATGTAAATATTAATAAAATGAGACATTAGAGATAACAATATGAAACTTTATAAATCATAACCCACTAATGTGCCCAACACCATGAACATTGGTGGCATCTATGAAAAAATACTAAAATATATAAAAAGGTATGTATCCTATTATCAATAATCCATCAGTAGGAACAAAAGCATTATGAAAAACCATAGTAGAAAATAGAAATGACAACCTAAAACCTAATAAATACTCATAAGAGGCAGACTAAACTAGTAAATTGAAGTAATATAGCTACCACTAAAACTCATTATAAGTCACGAACCGCTGATGTAACAAACACTATAAAAATTGATAATAACTGTGAAAAAGGACTAAATTATATGGAAGGGAAGGAAGTAGACAGTAATGAACAAAAACAATACAAAACCTATAAGATAAAACAAGTTAGATAAATGACCAACATGTAGTCATCTAGGAGTCAGTACTAGAATATATGAAGAATTAAGAAATAAAAAGCATATTCCACAGAAGACGTAATTCATGACTTAGGTACTTAAATACACAGAGGAAAAAAAAAAGAAGATAATAAATACATTCATATATAAACAATTGTACAGACGAAACATAACTGAATCAAGAAAAACAATTAAGGTCAGAGACACAAATAAATAATGAACACACAGAAAGGGAATAATCACCAGCATAGAATCAGAGAAAGAGGGAACGCAAAAAGTGAAGCAAAACGGAGACTAAACGTACAGGAAGCATGAAGAGAGAAAAAACAAGCAAGAAGAAAGAATGAATGAGAAAAGTGAAGACAACCAATAATTAACCAGATAGCCCCGAAATAGAACTAACAAAAACAAATGTAAGCTCCAAACACCATACATATGAATATAAACGACCTTCAGACCTGAAAAGGAAAAATCAATTAAGAGAAAGTATCCAGTATAGAACAAAATCGCAACCAATGTATAGATATCATTACAAAAAAGAACACAGAGAAGCACTATTACCAACACACTATGTGGTAAGGCATAGAAGCAAAAAACAAACCATCAGAGCAATAAGGACATTAGGGGTGAGAAGTGCCAGGAAGAGAGTCGGAGTCCATCTGTAATTCAGACTGATTATCCAAAAAGTAGAAAGCTCTGCAGGCTCATAAAAATCTGTTGGCGACCTCTGAAAGTTATTCTGAATCATGAGGGACCTGCAAAGGAAAATGGAATATTCATATCTATAAGTCTTCTGCGTAGATTCAAGAACCCTTTACGGCGAATGACGGTGTCTCTGGCAAAGTCCTGTGATATTGATATTCTGTGCCCTTCCCATTGTAATGTTTTAAGCTTCCTCATTTGAGCTAGAATTTGCTCAGCATGTTGATGACGCAGAGGTTTAAAAATCACAGGTCTTGGATAAGATAACGTTTTAGGTTTAAAGGTGGGAACTCTATGGGCACGTTCTATTTCAAAGTCCTTTTGAAATGAAATGTTCAGGACAGAAGGAATCCAGGTAAGTAGAAAATCCATCACTGAAGGAGCAGTTTTCTCGCAGTCTTCCGGTAGACCAAAAATTCGAAGGTTACTTCTACGATTTCGGTCTTCTTGTTCAGTCAGGTCTCTCCTCAAAGAAGCTAAAGAGCGCTCCATACTTTGGACCTGTTTAGCTTGTTTATTCGTGAAATCTTCAACAGTACTTATTCGCGTTTCTGCATTGGAGACACGTAAAGAGAGATTCTTGAGGTCATTCCGAATGGCCGCCACCTCAACTTGAAGTAGATCTGTGTTCGTTTTGGTACTCTGCGCAATGTCATGAACTGAGTTAAGTTTGAGAAGTATAGTGTCTAGTGTCGAAGCAGCTTCCAAGTTGCCCTTAGCTGTAACCTCTGAGGTGGGTGAGTTTTGTTTGGCTGTCTTCAGATTCCCTTTCGAATCCCTGTCCTTGGGAGTAACACCTATGCTGTCTGCCATTGGACTCAAAAGCAGTGGACACACCAACTAACAGAAAAGCGAAGCAAAAGCGGTATGAGCACAGAGAGCGTGAGGAGAATATCGCCAGGTATTGTTGCATTCAGGGAAGTCGTCCGCAACCACAGCAAACAGTCTAATCTGCTCTTGCGCTGTTCCGCCACTCAAGCCTGCAAATTGGTGATCAGTTTAGACACAGGGCGCAATACTGATTAAGTTTCTCACCACCAAACGTAGCAGAAGAGGTTCCAAAGATTTAAAATTGCACAGTCAATCAATGAGCTGAGGAAAGTTCACCCTCACAGAATCAGTGGCAGCTGGATACTAGGTCACAGATTAGCCCGTATAGTTGAAACAATTCAGTCAGCAGAGGCCATTTTCTATGGTCAGAGCACGCTGCAGTATTGTTCCCGCAAAAGTCCAACATACTCCCAAAAGAGGTACAAAAGGGGGTAACACAATACCTCATGTAGAGTAGGGAATACACATGGCGCTGAAGTGTAGAGGGCAATTCAGTCAGGTGTTCGAGCTGAATAACGCCGAATCTGCCATATCAGCCGCCATTTTGAGAGGCGGTCTGCAGAGAAACTCATCGTGGAGCTCGCAGCACCAAGGGGTAGACCGAATCCCCTGAAAGTCGGTCCTGAAGTTCCTAAGCCGTTCCGCCGCTTATTAGTGCTGTGTGGTGAACATAAATCACCAGAACAGCATAGTTATGTGAGCGTCTGCATCGGCGGTCTAACGGAGCTCACAAAAGCGCGGCCATCTTGCGTGCACGCTAAGCATGCCCCTGGGAAGTGCTGACTTGACTGAAATTTGTGTTCTCATCTCACTTGAGTGATTCTGAGATTTGTTACCTTATATTTGCTCCTGATTGATTCTTCATAAACCCCAGGGCTACATGAGTGTCCCTTGATTCAATCATGTCCCTCATTGAAAGGTTATCATACGTTGTAATTGCATTTGCCATGCTCTCGCCCCACAAGTCATAATTACAATCCCTATGCCCACCCTAGTGCACCTCACCTGTACCTGTGCAATTCCTGGACAACGTAGCCCTAATGTGAGGCATCTCCTGAGCCTTTAGTCTCATTACAAGTACGGATAGAGAGGCGTTTGTGACCAGTGCAATCCTAGAGAAACAAGCAAAGAAGTCATATCTCAGACAAACATTATGTTTCATTTGGCACACACATTTCGATGCTTTGCATTCTTGCCTGAAATACCCTATCCTGGTGGGCACACCAAAGTATACCGTCCAGCAGATGAATAAAGTTTCTGGTACTGTAACAGAGTTTCTGACTGTTCAAACAGCTATTTTAGGTCTGTCTTTAATGACGTTTAGTGCAAATCATGCCCAGCTATTATGATCAGAGTTGAGAAACTTCTTTCATTTGAATGTTGTTGTTTTGTTTCATCTCATTACTCCATTACATTGCGAATTTCTTATTGATGTGAACTGTTTTTGCACTGTGAGACAATATCCGACAGTCCGTGTATAGTGCGCCATTCTAAATTAAACTGTCATGATGGGTTTTGCTGGCTCAGCACAGACCCACACGCCTGTTTGTGCTTGCAACATGTGAAGTAAATTCATTTAACCTAAATTAATTTACCCTGATATTTCTCAGAGTTAGAGCTTTATCTTCAGGCATCACAGCTCTAAAACAGAAAGAGGCGAATCTTGCTCACTGTTTACAGTGTACTCTCTAAAAGTAATATACTCAGAGAAATACCTGTTAAATAAATTCACTTTACACACAGCAGGTCCATAAAAACAGACATTCTTCTCTGCGCTAAACCAGAAAAGTCAACCATGTTACATCCCCGGGATGCTATTCTTCTAGCCTTCAAAAAGTTGCCCACATCCTTGTTTTTTGACAACATTACTTTGACAAAAGGTTCATTTTGAAATTTTGTGTAATCCATTGCTTAATCCCTCTGATATTTCTTTCCTGTTAAACTACTTAAAATATTCTAGGCAAGCCTCTCATATTTCAAAGTTGTATCAAAGTACATTTCAGAAAAAACACAATGCTTTTTATGAGACCTGAATTCTTAGTGCCTTTTTTATATTTCATCAGTGCATCTCACTAAAGTAAAACCATGATCTGCTTTCTCCCTGTGTACATTGGTGTTCAATAAAAGGGAACCACTTTATTCCTGCACCCAACAGCACATTAACTTCTTCTCCATCCCAAATTGTTGTTCTTTTCCTGAAGGCAAAATTGCCACTAATAGTTCAGGTCCTACCTATACACTAATTATTTTTTAGAACAATTTTGTAACATGTATGTTGCATCATTCTGTTTTGTACAATGCTACAACATACTCTCTCAGTTCCCTTAAAACTAATTCTACTTATCAATCAATCAGGATTTATAAAGCACGGCAAATCACCTGTGAGGGTCTCAAGGCTCAGGAGTTGCTAGCTGCTTCTTTGAAAAAAGCAGTGAAAAACGAGGCAGAAGCAGGTGAACGCACTCAGAAAAAAGGGTGAGGGGAAGGCGAAAGAAGTAAAAAATATGGCAAAAACAGGAGAAAGTACTCAGAAAAAGGGGGAGAGAAAGGAGAAAACAGTAAAAAAGTAGCCAAAAGCAGGAGAAAGCACTCTGGAAAACAGGAGGAAAGCAAGAAAAAAGCAGTCAAATACAAGCCAAAAGCAGGAAAATCACTCAGAGAAACAGTGGAAAGGAAGGAGAAAGGAGTAAAAAATAAGGCAAAAGCAGGAAAAACACTCAGAAAAACGGGGGGACAGGAAGGAGAAAACAGGAAAAAACGAGTCAAAAGCAGGAAAAGCACTCAGAAAAATGGGGGAAGGATGGAGAAAGCAGTAAGAAATGCGGCAAAAACAGGAAAAGCACTCAGTAAAACAGGGGGGAAAGGGAGGAGAAAGCAGTAAAAAATGAGGCAAAAGCAGGAAATGCACCCAGAAAAACGGGGGGAAGAACAGATAAAGCAGGGAAAAACGAGTCAAAAGCAGGAAAAGCACTCAGAAAAACCAGGAGGAAAGGAAGGAGAAAGAAGTAAAACAAGCATTGGCAAAGCCAATAGGTTTCTCCTATTCAAAATCTCTTCTCTTTGACAATGTTTTTTAACGTGGTGGACAGCAGTTGACTTGCTGTGCAACATGGCTTAAAGCTAATTTTTTTTAAAGCGATATGATGTAACCAGCTTTGACCACGTTTTAGCATTTTTTATTTACTTTAGGCCGTGTTCAACAGTAGCTCAACTGCTGTGCAACATGAAAAAAACCATTGACAAGGTTAATAGATTTTGCATTGGTGAAACCTATTGACTTTGCCAATGCTTGTCCTCAGCAGCTCCTAGGTAAAATGAACACTGATTACCTTCGGCCACCTCTAGAAGAAAGCTTGATCAGTCGTAGGCCTGAAAGGGTGGGATGTTGTCTGTGTGGCCAGTCTAGGCCTCTGACAGTTCCATAGGCTGCTTGAAGTTCAGAAGCAGTGAAATGATTGCTACTCTGTCAATTGTGATGTCTGTCAACCAGCTTCAGCTACTGTTAAAGAGCCTCCACCCTCGAAAATCACATCTGCTGCCCCATATATCTGTTCAAAAGAACCACAACCCCAATCTTTAAGGTATTTTCCAAAAGTAATGCTACTAACTGTGTGATACTTAAGACTTTTTTTACAAGCCCCAGGAACCTGTTGTATGTGCATTCTCTGATATATCTGCTACTCTGAAAGCACACTGATATAAAATCAAAATATGGTGAAACTGGCATACATAATGTGCATTTGTAAAGAACGTTTTCACCCCTTTCGACACCCAACGAAATGCGGCTGTCCGCGGCCCCCAAAGTCAGATTATTACGTCAAGAAACCCTCCTGGTGGAAGGCAGCATGTTCTAACTTCTCCGAAGCAGGGCCCTCACAGTGAGGTAGCTCCCAACTCAGTCACGGCTAGGTCCTACTGGGCTTCAGCCAAATGACCACTGGCGGAAGTTGGTCAAATGTGGTTTTGAAAAGGGGCATAGGTGGGCGTGGTGGGTTAGGTTCTGCCTAGAAGAGATCAAAGGCCCACCTAGGGGATCAGTTGACCAGGACATCGGCAGATCACAGCAATCCCCCTGTCGCACCCTGGCACTGGTATCAAGCAGCTACACTATTATTACGAAAATGGAAATCCAAATTAACATTGTGCCATATGGGTTAACCTAGAAAGCCATTAGCTGCAGTTTCCAAGGTAATGCTCCATATGCTGGTGCACTGACAGGCGCAGTCGGTGTGTCTTACACCTGCAGAGCAGAGGAGAAGTCATCCGCACCTGGTGCCACGGGCCCAGTCCAAGTCAAGGGTTCACATCCCTGAAGCATGGGCAATTGCACCTGTCATCGACCAGGCAATTTTAAGGGTTTATCCTTCTTTTGACTAGAAGCAGGGATTGATAGGGGCGTCTCCTGCGGCCTGTAACTCAAATAAGTGGATAGGCAACAAGTCTGTTTCCAAAGGCAGGTATGAGTCTCCCCAACCACCCTTCTCTTCACCCAGGCCAGAATATTGGAGTAAGTTATTTCGCAGGCCTGGGCAAGCAATGTAATTAAGTCAGTCGCAGCTGCAGTCAGCTATCACATTGAGTTTCACAGGCTGAGGGGTTGGTACCGCCATGCAAATGTTTCCTAGTCTGGCACAGGGAAAGGCAGATTGAGGGGCAGGTTAGCATACCTCCAAGTGGTTTTCTGAGGGTCTTGGGTGTCTTCCTGCGCAGTGCTCGTAGAATGTCACGTACCATTGTAGGCATGTTACTACTACAGCTGTCCCAAAGTTGGGGTCAAACTGGGTTGGAGCAGTAAGTTAAAGCACAAATAGGCCACAATGTATTAAAGAACATGTGGCATTCCCAGTATTCAAGAAAGGGCAGGTTTTGATACATATGGTTCCCCTCCTGTTCCCAGTGCCTTGTCTGCTCCCTGGTATACTAGCAGAAGTTTGGGAGGGCAAGACAAAAGGTTTCACATTTGCTAACGTGTGAAAGGGATTTTGAATTGATTGCCACTTAGCAGTATGACTATTGCACAGGAAGATAGAGGGGATTCAAGAGACACAGGGTGTGATGGCAACGCAAGACTGTCAACATATGCTGGGTAGGTGGTTCCGTATCAACACCCACAAGGGTGCCATGTGGCAAACCAGTAAAGAGGTTTAAGATATATATATTTATATTTAATATTGGTAAAGCGCGGAGAATCATCCCCAAGGGGATCTCTCGGCGCCAAGGCATCAGGAGCACTGAGCGGCTTACAGCCAGATGCGGTATCCGATGCAGGGGGCATCTGTCAGATCAGAGCCCTACTCAAGAGGTACCGCCTTAAGTGCTTGGAGGTCTGTTGGCACCACCGTACAATGGAAGCCATTGTCTAGCGGGCTGCTCTGAGAAGAGCATCTGCAGGCATAAGTAACATGTAGGTGACAAGTTCCTGCAGTAAGCGATGCCCGCCCGGTTAGCTATGGCAGCCTCGCTGGGTGGTGACGCTGCCAGCCAACATAGTGTGCTGTCGTCCCAAGATATGGGGAAACAAGGTGTCAAGCACAAAAGGCTACTATGTAAAAACATTTGACACGTCCAGTGTTCAACAATGATTAAAATGTAGCAGAGCAGGTAATTTTCCACCTATGGGGTTGCCCAAGGGTGGGCAGTGGGAACGCCCCTGTCCCCCTGGTCGGGAATATTCTAGGAGGGGGGTTAGGTAGGACTCAGACAATCCTTAATGTTAGGCACCATATCGCTCAGTGCGCACTGTATTGAGTCAGACAGATTCTCTTAGCTGGTATGCCTAGGGGGTTTCACCACAGAGGGAGTTGAGCTGGCGGAATTCCCATAAGGAATAAGGAATGTATGGCATGGACAGGCGGGCACCCTTGCTCATTATCACATACTGCTAGTTATGAACATTCCTGTGCGTCATGATTTAGAAAGCAAAGGGACTGCAAAGGTTAAGCATAATCCTCCTCGCCCAAATAGCCAAAGCAGGCAGGCGGCGGTGGGAGCGGTTACATAACAAGGGGGTTGCTGTCCCATAGATGGGGGACACAGGGGTTCAGGCACACACAGTGCTAGAAGGACAGCAGCTAGGTGGGATCAGCAAATGGATGGGGCAAGGTGAGCCTTGGTGTTGGAGACCGTCCCGCCCAGAGTTGGCACAGGGCTAGGTCAGGTGAGGCAGTGGAACTTTCCTGCAGGAGGGTGAGTAGTTCTTGGCACAGGTTCACAGCACAGAAGAGTCTCTCGTTTCTTCAGACACTAGCTGATCCAGGCGAAAGTCAAGGGCTATTGTGATAGAGATGAGGTTCATCTATCACCAGTAGGGAGTGATCTCTTCCCTTAGATTCGCAGGAGGCCTGGAAATGAGCGGTCGCATGTTGAAATGCGCTGGTTGGTGAGTTCAGCAACTACATGGGTCAATGTGAAGCACTGTTGGGCGGAGATGATCCCCGCAGAGGTGGCACAGAGCTAAGTCTGACGAGGCCGTTGAACATCCCTGTAGAGGCATCTGTTTATGGCGTAAGCTCGCAGACCAGAGGGGTCTGGGCTTCATCAGACACGAGCTGATTCAGGCTAATGTTAAAGGCTACTTTGCTAAAGATGGGGTCCATTGTCACCATTGCCATCCAGGCGTACGCCTAGGTTAGGTTGACTAACTTGGGGTGCAATTGTAACAGGTGGGCATGGATACTTTCCACTGGACATGCACAAAGCCTTAGAAAGCAGGTTGCAGGTCGGAAATGAGCTGTTTTGGTGGGGGCTCTCGCGGCGACGGGAGCCGCCTCCAGAGCTGTGGCGGAGTTACAGGGCGATCTGGAAGCAGACTGGTACAGTAAGGGTACCTCTGCGGCAGACCGGTACAGTAAGGGTACCTTTGCGCGGCATAGTAGGGGTGCCAGAGCCAAAGACCGGGAGCCTCAGGGCAGGTTCCTGGAAAACCGCGACGGCGCCCCGTTAGTCCTTCGGGCGGTTGGGGGCCTGACCAACCGGGGGTTTGCCCTGCTACGCTCCGCCCTGAAAAGGGCGTGAGTAGAACAGACCAACGTGTCACGTGATCCGGAAGAGGATCGACAAAGGTAGCACTGACGGGGTGCCCCACAGTGCTGGCTCACCAGGCGGGCGGGGGCAGCATAAGTTGGCACAGCTGCCCCGCCCTTGGATCGCCCGTAAGATAACCCACATATTGCATACTCCTGTATGGAATAAACCTGCAGCAATATTTTCCCACTACAAAGTTGTCTTGTGTATTTATTCATTGCATGCTCAGACAGGGGGTGGGAGAGGTTGCCAATAATGGCACTATGGTACACGTTACCAACCTAGAAAAGATGATGAGCGGACCCGCAAGGATCCTAACATACAACTTGCTAAGTATGATTAACATTTATTAGTAGCAAGTGATACTTTGTTTTTTTAAAAAGGCAGAATTTTAATGCGTGATAAACAACAAACAATACAAGCGATTTCAAACCCATGTTCACCTTGCTTTATAAAATATTAAGATGTGCAGTAATTCTCCACTAGGTGGCACTGAGAATTCAAATATCCAAAGCACAAGTCCCGCACATAAAATTACATAAGATTTTTTTAACTCGTTTCTTAATGATGTCTCAAATAAAAAATGTCAGCGTAAAGAAAAAAAATCTACATTCAAACACACGTAACATTGTTTTTGTCTGAAAGACATCTTTGAGCAGCAGAATTTTAACAGATGCACACAAACGCCAAGTTTAAAATACATTAAGAATGTAACTAGACACAGCGACATTATTAAAGAAACAGCGACGAAGCAGGGGTGGGCGGGAGGGTGGGTCAGGGACGTTATAGCAGTGCTCTAAATGCTACTCGTAAACAAGCAACTATGCAGGCGGAATGCAAAGAAGGACGAGAGACATTCTGAAAACACAGGCACAATAGACTGCTAGCAAGTAAAGAAAAATAACTAGAGTGGGTGCCTGCTTTTGTTTTCCCAATCAATGCTTGAGACGCTTAAAAGCAGTTCCACCAAATTGGATGAACACTGTACTTTGCCGATGGGAAACTGAAAAGAGAAACACACACGAAAGAACAGGAAATAGAACTCCTACAACCAAAAGAAATGAGGAAAAGTAAAGTGACACCCACAAGGACCAATAAGAAATGACGGCGGGATGTAAGTCCCTTTAAAGATATATTTATTACAATAGATTTCACAAGCACACAGTGCAAGTGCTGTGCAGGCGAAAACTAAAAACAAAACAGAAGCAGGAGAAAGCACACAGAAAACAGGGAGGAAGCAGGGTGATGCAGCAGCATGGGATAGCTAGGCCTGGGGCTTGCTCAATGGGGTCACGCTGCGGCCTCCATTAAGAAGGTACTGGGAGGAGAGAGGGGTGCTGGGAGGCAGTGAGCGGGGCTAGGCGGGAGGCAGGAAAACAGGCGGCAGGCAAGAACTGCATGAAGGAAAAACACAAGTAGAAGCAGTGAAAAAAGAGGGAAATGCAGGAGAAAGCACTAAGAAACACTTGGAGAAAGGACTGAGAAAGCAGTAAAAATGAGACAAAGGCAGGAAAAGCACTCAGAAAAAGGGGTCGGTGTAAGCAGTAAAAAATGAGGCAAAAGCAGGAAAAGCACTCTGAAAAATGGGGGAAAAGGAAGGAGAAAGCAGTAAAAAATTCCGCAAAAGCAGGAAATGTACTCAGAAAAGAGGAGGGAAAGGAAGGAGAAAGCAGTAAAAATCGATGCAAAAGCAGGAATTGGAAAGGGGAAAGGAAGGAGAAAGCAGTTAAAAAACTTGGACAAAAGCATGAAAAGCACTCAGAAAAATGGAGGAAAGCAGTAAAAAATTAGGCAAAAGCAGGAGAAGCACTCAGAAAAATGGGGGGAAAGGAAATAGTATGCGCACAACGTGACATTCCCTCCTCCCCAAATTCCGTGACCTTACCACCCGCTACGCCCAAGAATTCTCAGAATCAGGGTATGTTGTCCTCGGTGTAGCCTTTTATTTACATCAAACCAAGTAATTTTCCACAGACCATTACCAAAGAAAGTATCCTTCTTGGATACATATGAATTATTCACAGCATCACACTTTAGTTGCATCAACATGTCAACGGCAGTAAGGGAATTAAGCACGACATTACACTTTAATTTTAACTCGGCCATACACTAGAACAACTTGGCCGTACATTTGAACTTTATACTTTAACTCTTTAACTCGGCCGTACACTAGAACTTGGCCGTACATTTGAACTTGGCCGTCTCGCCCACCAATGTTCCACTCTGCTGCGCACATTGTGCCGGCCGGCCCCAACGCACTACAGCCAACAGATGCACAACTTGACATCCAGGGCACCGCATACCGCACTGGCCCACCGGGGTACCTGAACACAGGCAGCCTCCCCAAGATTCTACTTAATCCATACGTAGTGGGTTAGGGCAGTAGAGTCTAGGACTACCGGTAGGTCAGTCCCTCCTCCCCGCCGACCCACTGCACACGTGGAATCTACCCCCTCCTGGGGTCGAATGGCTGTACCTCCATTGTTGTGCATCCCTCTTTGTTGTTAACTGTCAGCGCTCCGCCTCCGTGCCGCCTTGCTCTTCTGCCGGGTGGGTGGGTGGTTGACGACGCTCCTGTGGCCAGGCTGTGGTCCGAGGGGACAAAGAGAACGAAAACTCCCAGGGCACTGCCTTAAATACCCACTAAGTTTCGTTTCTGCTAGGTTTCGTTTTCTCCATGCCTCACAATGACATCACCTCCGCCAGCCAACCCCTTCCTTGTCCAGGGCCCCGGAGGAGGATCAGCCCCGTGGCGCTACTAAGGGCGCCCCTCCCCTAGGCGCGGGGGGCGCCTGTTCATAGTATGAGCACAACGTGACATTCCCTCCTCCCCAAATTCCGTGACCTTACCACCCGCTACGCCCAAGAATTCTCAGAATCAGGGTATGTTGTCCTCGGCGTAGCCTTTTATTTACATCAAACCAAGTAATTTTCCACAGACCATTACCAAAGAAAGTATCCTTCTTGGATACATATGAATTATTCACAGCATCACACTTTAGTTGCATCAACATGTCAACGGCAGTAAGGGAATTAAGCACGACATTACACCTTAATTTTAACTTGGCCATACACTAGAACAACTTGGCCGTACATTTGAACTTTATACTTTAACTCTTTAACTCGGCCGTACACTAGAACTTGGCCGTACATTTGAACTTGGCCGTCACGGCCACCAATGTTCCACTCTGCTGCGCACATTGTGCCGGCCGGCCCCAACGCACTACAGCCAACAGATGCACTACTTGACATCCAGGGCACCGCATACCGCACCGGCCCACCGGGGTACCTGAACACAGGCAGCCTCCCCAAGATTCTACTTAATCCATACGTAGTGGGTTAGGGCAGTAGAGTCTAGGACTACCGGTAGGTCAGTCCCTCCTCCCCGCTGACCCACTGCACACGTGGAATCTACCCCCTCCTGGGGTCCATCGAATGGCTGCACCTCCATTGTTGTGCATCCCTCTTTGTTGTTAACTGTCAGCGCTCCGCCACAGGGTGAGAAGCTCCCCGGCGTACTTACCCTCCCCCCCCCAGACGCTGACGGTGCTCCACCACACCTGCCTGTTTTATTTTTACAGAACAACACCCCCCCCCCCAGCCCACACCGCTGGTATTATTAGCCCCCAAGCTAGAAGCCGAAAACCCGAGAGAACTATCACTAATTCCATTTTCGGACCATCCAGCACATATTAATGTTATATTCGCTGAGCGCCGCGTGCCAGTAGGCCCCGCTTTGCAACCACCTTTCCCAGGTTCCCATCAGGACACCGCTGCCCGTTTATAAATGGCAAGCAGTTAAAATATGCGGGTTAACCTCCACATGTCCATAACTACCACCATCAGTGGAGAACATACTTCTTGCGACCTCCGCTGTGCACGGCGTGCCTGCAGGCCCTGCCTTACAACCGCTTTTCCCAGGTTCCACCCGAGGCATACCTGCCCGTTTCTGCAGGAAGTTTGCTGAACAATGAGTCTGCCAACTGCACCAACTATGGGCACTGAATACCACATTGGCCCTTTGGGAGTTTTAATTGGTGTTAGTAAGAGCCCGTACTGTGCATCGAGTTATTCACATGAACCAGCACCAATGTTAGAATAGTGGGCTTTGGAGCAGAAGAAAAGTGGGCTAACTTTTTAACTTGGCCATACACTAGAACTTGGCCGTATATTTGAACTTGGCCGTCTCGGCCACCAATGTTCCACTTTGCTGCGCATATTGTGCCGGCAGGCCCCAACGCGCTACAGCCAACAGTTGCACCACTTGACATCCAGGGCACCCCATACCGCACTGGCCCACCGGGGAACCTGAACCCAGGCAGCCTCCCCAATATTCTACTCAGTCCATACTTTGTAGAGTCCATACTTTGTGGGTTAGGGCAGTTTGATATAACAGTGAAATTGGTAGTAGACGTTTTATTAATCCCACCTACATGGGCCTGTGAGCCCCGTAAATCACGCCAAGAGACCCACCGAAAGTAAGAAAATAGAGGAGAAACGTTCAGATGCAAAAGCCTCCCCTCTAGCGTTGCGTTGATCGCCAACGAATTATTTCACCTGCTGGACATCAGTCAGCACTGCATGGAGCCCCAACCCAGCCTCTGGCTTCACCGCCGATCCATAACAGAATAAACGGCGGTAGGTGCCGGGCATGAGCCATGTTGAAGCACCCAGTCATGCTACTGACCTTGATTACAACTGGTGTGTTTAATCCGAGCATCAACCAACTGTCCTAAATGTCTGCTAGCAGCAAAACAAGTTAGTATGCACCTGTTGCCTGGATAAAAGTTGCTGTAGCCTTTATAAAAAACCGGTGTGTTTAACTAGCGCATGCCGCAAGTTTAATTAGCGCATGCAGGAAGAAGGTGATAAAGGCCGGGACTCGGAGAAGAACTGTTTGTTCCTTAATTACTTATTAAAGGCCGCTGTTCACTTATAGCCAACTCGTGAACCTCACCTCTGGAACCTGTACTGCATGCCATACTTAAGGCGGAGCCGACAAGTTTCGTTTGGTAGCAGCGCAACATTCCAGGGAAGAAACTAAAACACCACTACAACTCAGATAAGCACTGCTGGCCACAAAGATTACAGATGTAGTCGGCCCCTGGTACCAAACACCACTATTTACTCGATGTTTCCCTGTGAATTACTCGATGTTTCCCTGTGAATTATCCCCACAAGAGTTCTGGGCCCTTACACCCCAGTTCCCTGTGGAGGCTCCCGGTGTAGACCCCTTGGCCACACTACCATCATTCGCTGTTTCCCTGGTAAGTATCCCAAAAGACTTTTGGGCCCCCACACCCCAGCTTCCTGCAGTGACCCCTTCACCTAAGCGGCAAGGGTTCTTATGTATTTGGGCGTTCCCCTAGTCAAGCAGAGGCTGTGAAAGCTTGCATAATAACCACGGTAATAAGCCCACACCAAGATAATATGTATTGTGCAGATGGGCATCCTGCGCCTTGTCACAGAGAGATATGCATACCCTCCTGTATAAGGCAAGAACCACTTCACACTCGGAGTTTGCGTTTAAGTCCCCTAAGCTTATACCTGTTGGCTCAACTTAAGTGCCCAACACTAAGTAAAGCTGGTGTTGCCATTGTTCGAGTTTGCGTTTAAGTCCCCTAAGCTTATACCTGTTGGCTCAACTTACGTGCCCAACTGCTATTGTTCGAGGCACTAATACAGCTTAACAAACAATACCTTGGAGTTTACCATGCCCTCAGTAATTGGTCCCGCTGCTGCGCTAGTGCCCTGCTGCATATTCGCAAACTGCTTGTCCCAACTTTAGAATAATACCTATTAAAAGGTTCCCATACCAGCTCTGAAGACCGATTAGTAGTACTATGAAAAACCAATACGAAGCTATCTGTCAATGCCGGGAATTTTTTAGATGTAAGCATGGTAAAGCAAGCATTTCCATTCGAGCGCCATAACCTGAGCGGAAGAACTAAGCTTATACCTGTTGGCTCACTTAAGTGCACAACACTAAGTAAAGCTTGTGTTGCCATTGTTCGAGGCACTAATACAGCTTAACAAACAATACCTTGGAGTTTACCATGACCTCAGTAATTGGTCCCACTGCTGCGCTAGTGCACCACTTCATGGTTGCAAACTGCTTGTCCCAACTTTGGAATAATAACTGTTAAAAGGATCCCATACCAGCTCTGCAGACCGATTAGTAGTACCATGAAAAACCAATACGAAGCTATCTCTCAATGCCTGGAATTTTAGATGTAAGCATGGTAAAGCAAGCATTTCCACTCAAGCGCAATAACCTGAGCGGTAGAACTAAGGCTCACTTCTAACCAGACCTTGTTAACAGTGACCAACAGCTGATGAAAAACCAATACGCAGCTATCTGTCAATGCCGGGAATTGTTGATGTAAGCATGGTAAAGCAAGCATTTCCACTCGAGCGCAATAACCTGAGCGGAAGAACTAATGCCCACTTCTCTAACCGGACCTTGTGAACAGTGACCAACAGCTGATCTCAGAATTGCCAGTGTGGACAGCCTTGCCAGAAATATCAAATCAGTAAGCAAGCCTCCAATGGATCAACCTCCCACCGTATGGTCCGATTGGAAGGTACTCAAAGTGGCAAACCAAACACCCCCGTACTGTCCCTGCCCATATGAACCGGAAAATAAATGAATGAGCAGAATGCCTTTCGTTATTGTTCTAATTCATGTTTAATATTGTTTATTTGTTGAGTGAATTAACCACCATTGCCATGGCGGGAGTATTGGGACAAACCATAATTAAAAGTTAGAAATCAACTCTGTGAGCAAGCCTCCGCTGGCTCTACCTCCCTAGCATTGTCCGCTCACGTGTCATACAGAGTGGCAGAACATACATCCTAGCCCTGATCCCGCCCATATGAAGGCACTTAAGTAAATCATAAAGAATGGCTGTTATGTTTCCACCACCTTGTGTGCAAGGAGAGGTACCACCCGGCTCCGCACCGGCCAGGCATAAAAACATGTTCCCAGCTGAATAAGCGGACTTCTAGGGCATATACATACCGGGACAGCCTCCGTGAAAGCTGCCCATGAGCATCACACTGATGTTGGCCCCAGCTTTCCGACATGCCGTCCTTCCTCACACGACAGAGAGGCTGCTATTATAGCTGTTGGGAAATGTTGTCTGCATTTAGCGAGATGTGCCTGCTTCAGGGCCCTTGGAAAGTTTTCGCCAGCAGGAAGACACCTGTACCCTGTGTATTTTTTTATTGATAAGTAGTTTGCCTGGTCAGTTGACAATGCGTCTACAGCATAGATCTGCGCTCGCCTCAAGTACACCCGTTCAAAACCTGGCGGGTCCACTCAGCCCCACATCCCTCTGAGGTCGAGAAATTAAGCCATGGAGTTGGGCAACAACAAACATCTGCCATTGAGCGCCACGACGCCCATGGGTGAATGAGCGTTTTACCAATACACGCTATGTCATGTATGTAACAACAATGGCCAACTATGAAAACGCTGTGCCTTGCGTGAGAATGTGCCAGGACAATACATTTGGTTCGTGAAAATACAGGCAGAACATCCTAATTTGCCCAAGAGAATTATTATATATTTTTTTTTAAACTGAAAACACTTGAGGTGAATTTCGGAATTTTTGTTAGATGCGTGAAGCACTTGGAGCAAGCCGACTGCTCTGCCGCCCCGCCATTATCTGTCCTCATATACCCAATAGTACCCATGAAGAGGGCAGGGAGCACGCACAGAGGGGCATACACAAAAGGAAATGAAGGCAAAAATCATTAATAATTTGCTGATATATTTCTAAAAAGAGTTTGCTTGGTTTACACAAACCCGCACATATATTTGTTGGTTGGTCTCCAGCTATACTCTTGCTTTCCCATAACAACTAATCAACACTGAGTGCGAAAGTTCGCTACAGTACAGATGGAGAATGTACTAAAAGTTTTAAAGTAACTAGGGGGATTCGTCAGGGTTGCGTGCTGGCCCCGTTGCTTTTTTCGTTATATATAAACGGGGTCGACACAGAACTACAGAAACTGAAAGCCGACTCCCCTAAAGTGGGAAAACGTAGTGTACCGATTTTATTATATGCAGATGATGCAGTACTTTTATCAAGAACATCAAATGGTTTACAGCTTTTAATAGAAGCATTTGCAGATTTTATGGTTAACAAAGATTTGGTTTTAAATCTGAAAAAAACTTTTACAATGGTGTGCGGCAATAGAAAAGCTAAAACAAAGACGCACCATGTGAAAAATGTTTCCATTAATTCGACAAAATCCTTTGTATATTTAGGGTTAGTTTTTGAGGCAAATGGAAGCTGGGGAGCCCATATTGAGCATTGCAAGAAAAAGCTCATTAAATCAACTGAGGCACTCTTTAGATTCTCAAAAAAAATGGGAAACAAACCAATAAGAGAAATTCCGACCTTATACAGAACTAAATGCATAGGAAGTACTTGTTATGGTTCTGCTTTGTGGGGGGGCAGAAATTGTACTAGCATTTTGTTACAGGAAAATGTATTCCTTCGGAGACTCTTGGCAGTTCCAAGCTCAACACCCACTTATAGTATACATCCAGAATTGGGGGTTGCATATATGGGCGATTCTATTAGTATTGCAGGCCTAAATACTTGGTAAGGCATTTGGAGCAAGGAGGGTACAAAATTCACACAGGAGGTAATTAGAGACGTAATTGCATTAGATCATGGGAAGAATATTCCCTGGTTAATATATATAAAAAATCTATTAAAAGAATGCGGTTTAAATTTTGACTTAGAAGACCCGTCTCAAATACAGTGGCATGAAAAAAAGAAAATCAAGACAGACTTGATTGAATTACGCACACAGCGGCGTGAAGTAGAATGCATTTCAAAACCACTTACTAGAGAATATTTGGATATAACTATAGGGCCGGGCATCCAATCTTATCTATTACAAGTTACTGATATTACCCATAGATTTTATCTTACTAGAGTGCGCATGGGCCTGGCTCATTTTTAATAGCTTTCCCGATCGCAGGAAAGTGGAATCGAAACTTGACAAAATGTCCATGCAATGGCATTATGAAACAATCATCTTTGCACTTTATCCTTTTCTGTGATTTTTATAAACAGCTTAGAATACAATTATTACGTCCTCTGTTCCAAAAAGAAAGGCTATATTCTTATAAATCTGCCTTTGAATATATCTGCGCATTGAAGGATGTGAAAGTATGTAATGCAGTGGCACTTTATATCCAAAAAGCTATAAAAGTACGGAAGAGCCTGTCGCACTTAGAGGCTCTTTTATATGAAGAAATTGAATTTTAATACAGCTTGTATATGGATAGTAAAATGAAATTTTAGTGAAATTTTTACGTTTTATGTTTTTAAAGGTTCTTTTAACTGTAAACCGATAAACTGTGAAATTTGAATCTGATTTATACAATGTACAAATATTTGTATTATAGAGATCCTTGTAGTTTTGCACATTTATGCATTAATTTTGCACACGTGATATTTTTGCACAATGGTTCTAAGCCACTTTTGTCTGTTTTGATAATAATGAGCGTATGATTGACATTGCCATCTTTTGTATTAGGTTGATTTTACTGTGTTATAGCATGCTTTTATGGATGTAAATACTACACCGAATAAAGCTGGTTTTGATTTGATTTAATCAACACTGACAAAACACCCAGACTCAACAGGACACATTAGCACACTGCACGCACGTACATCAAAGTACCGATATTCCACACAGGTGAGTATCACTGTAATCACGTCGCTGTGCTTCTTTAGACCCCGACTATATGTACAACTCATCCAAGAGTACACTCTAACAGAACATTTCACATGTACACAAACATGCAACGCAGCACAGATATGCTCTATTATCAACATTATCACACACCTAGGTAGAGGCGATGATTATGCTTTCTTTCAACTTCATTTACACCCAACAGCCTTATTAACATTAGTAACATCAGACCATTTAAGGGCTACATATCGCCCGAGTCTGAGAAAAAGAACAGCTAATCAATTCGGAACCGCCAAATGCTCCGCCGCCGCACTAGCCATGCCCCCTGCAGTCCACCGGCAACACTGCCTGGCTCTAGGAGCCACTGGCTGTGTATAAGACCCGCTGGGCACCAGATGCCTTCCTGAACATGTATTGTTCCCATTATGACCACATCTCGTCAACTGTTAATCAGTTGCAGCTTCCGACATTGTGCCCCTGTGTGGAAATGTGCGAGCCCCCGACTCGCAAATGAAATTGCCAATGTATCGACCTGTTCAACACCAAAGCACCGGAGCCAGGCTTGAAGGCCTCCGCCCAGCAACTGTACCTTCCCAATGCACAATAACGACGCTGCGCAAGCGAAACGCAACCGCATGCCCTTGGAACGGCTGCCAAAGGTCCACACAACCAAGCATGCATGCATGCACGCACGTGCACCCAAATACACATAAACGCGAAAATAGAACTAGCCAACAGCCCGTCACGCTCTATTGTTCTGCATTCCTCTCACGCTCTATGCCTGTACATGTTGCCTTCTTGTCTTTCCGTTATATTGTTAGTAGGGTTTTACCCACGCCTGACTTTCAGCCAGCGATTTTACCCCGAATCCGAGACACTTCCCTATTCAAAAAGGCTCAATCACAAGCTCGAAAAACTATCACAACATACGGGCTCGTGGCTCAATCTCAAGCTCGAAAAACGATCACAACATACGGGTGCGCCCTCGTCCAAGAAACTCGGCAGCCACGCAATCCGATCAGACTCCCGCCGCGACCCCGGCACAGCGAACCACTCCAACAAAGCCGCTGCACCCCTCCGGAACACAATACCAATACCAATAAAATAATAATACCAATAAAATAATAATACCAATACCAAATAATAATACCAATAAAATAATATATAGCCTAACTAGAAATTACACTACGCCACAGCCCCCTCCAACTCAGCCCACCACCTCCGCCCGCCGCCAACCGTAACCTTTTTCCACATTGATGATGCTCCTGTGGCCAGGCTGTGGTCCGAGGGGACAAAGAGAACGAAACCCCCCAGGGCACTGCCTTAAATACCCACTAAGTTTCGTTTCTGCTAGGTTTCGTTTTCTCCATGCCTTACGATGACATCACCTCCGCCAGCCAACCCCTTCCTTGTCCAGGGCCCCGGAGGAGGCTCAGCCCCGTGGCGCTACTAAGGGCGCCCCTCCCCTAGGCGCGGGGGGCGCCTGTTCATAAATAAAAAAAACGAGTCAAAAGCAGGAGAAAACACTCTACTTAGGTTAGTAGGTTAGTTATGGCATTAGCAGCAGTCAATTCACAGAGAGGTTACCTCTAAAAGTTACAGCTCAATGGCAAACCCAGTAGTGGGATCAGGGGCAGTGTTAACGATTAATTGTGAGGTAATGTATCCCAGAGATGAGGTTCAGAACAGCATTTCTAAATAGAGTGAATAAGGATAGGACTGACTCAGAAAATGAGACCTAGAGCAGAATTTATTACACAAATTCAAAAGGGTAGAATACAGAAATAATAGAGTGTAGAAGCAGCAAAACTCATTTCAATTTATAAAATCATTGCCATGAAGTCCTTCAATATTAAGCACAATACAGAACATAGTAAAAAAAGGCTAATGGACTTATTACGATATTGAGCGGACTCACGTCCGCCCGACACCGCTGCGGATTAGTAACCACGCAGCCTTAGGTCGGATGTTCCAACCGATGTATTTGGATGCGACTGCCCACAGGAAAAGGCCCGCAGCACAAGTTTCCATTGAAAAATTGATGTTTTAAAACATTCCTGCACCATGTGGCAGGCATCTCATGGTGCCAGCACACTGTGCAGGGTTGGTTAGGTGGGCACCATAGGTGACCCCCAGGTCCCAGAGCGGAGGGCCAGAAGGGAAGGGGGCCATGCTAGGGGCTCCCAATGTCGCTTTCCGTCATCCTTTACATGTCGGATAGGCCGACATGGAATGGCTGTCGGAAACCAACATCATAATCCCGACGGTGGAGCCGCCGTCATTAAGGGATTATGAAGGGTTTCTGACGCACCAACAAGCTCCTTGAGCTCGTTGGAAAGCATCAGACAGTCCCTCCACCTGCTGACTTCAGCCACACGCATTGTAATGTGTCAGTCAGACCGCAGCAACAGATGTCTGTCGGACTGCAGCAGCAGATGTCTGTTGGACCACAACTGATGAGCCGTCGGTTGCGGTCCGACCGCCATGGCAATCGGCCCCATAGTCTCAAATGTGCAACAAAAACAGTAAGAGATCAGACAGCATCCCTAAAAAAGGCTCAAAGAACTCAAAAGGATTTGTAGCCCACCCACAAAATCAAGGGGCCTATCACCTAAGCACTAGCCAACCACAAAATACTGCTTCACCCTCTTCTGAACTAATGTCATCCAGAGATGTCAGAACAAACTACAGTAAAAAGCAGTGAACCACTGGGAATGAGTGCAATACAGCACACAAGCAAATTATCCAAGAGAAACTGTTACACTAGGCTCTCTAGCAGTCTTTCATCAAGAATAGTGTCATTCAGAAATAACCAAAACTACATCTTGCCGAAATATGTGCAGCAGAATAAATAAACAAAGGTTAAACATGGTGCTGTGACATCCATTTCAAACAAGATGCCACCAGCTGTAACTGAGGACTAGTTAATGATGCAGTGTAAAAGCTGATTTGCCTTTATACGACATACATACTGCTAAATCATGACAAATTAGAAATGTGCACTTTGCACATGTTTAAAAAATTTCAAGAAACTCGAAAAAAGTAGAAGTGCCAGTCATTTATAAGTTGATGCTTTTTAAAACTTTTAGTAGTAGACCCTAGTAACTGTTGAACATTTCTGTGTAACAATCACTGACAAAATTACAAATGCTCATGTATGATATATTTGGTTAATTTAATTATGCTTGAACTTAATTAGGAGTTCTAGCTTACTAAGAACAAAAGTGTTGATTTTAGAATGTATTGAGATGTTTTCTCTCTTAGACTGCATTTTTTCCTCAGCTTTGTGCAATGGATTTTCGGTACATTCCTTAAATGTTGCTTTATTTGTTTTTGTTCTTGTGACATTGTTTTGGACCAGAAACTTCTTTACTGAATTCCTTTGTTTATGAATGGTGGGAACATGACCCGTAGACTATATCGATAAAAAGTTACAAATTGGATAAACTCATTGTCAACTAACCAGTGAGGATGTAATGAACTGCCGTTTCTCATGACAAGTAAGATGATCACATGGCGATCAGACCATGGTGGACTGACCATTGATGTCATGATGACAAATATGTACTATAAAACCTGATTTCTTCCAGGAGGAGGTAGCCAGCCTTCCCTTGCCTGCTGATATGCTGATATGCCTTCATTTAGGACTCTTACTCTTGCTCAGAGAGCTGATTGACCAGAAGAGCTTGCGTCTAAACTCTGACCGCTTTTCCTGGACTCCATTTCTGCCTGCCCAACCTTACTTATGCTCCTTGCTTTTTGCCCTTATTGATGAACTTGCCTATGGGACGATTTGGAGCAGTTTGGTGAGAAACCAGACTTGAACATTCTTGATTTTTGCTCCATGTCCCCCATCCCACTTTTATGGACTCTTCCCTAGTGGACTTTAAACCTGATCCATTTGTCATGCTAAGAGGACCGTTGAGACCCAACTTCTTGCTTTGTTGGTTACAGAATTTGCGTGCCTCATTTTAAACCATCCTCTTTAGAAACTGTTTAACCCTCCAAACCATCCTCTTTATGGATAATTTTTTTAATGTTCATATTCATTTTATCAAATGTCTGAATTTATAATTCAAAATGTCAGATACATAACAGAGGTAGTAAAAATGTTACTTGTATCCATTGAATTTAGAACTTTAATACAATAACCAAATTATCTAAATTTGTCTGAGTCGTATTGTTTCTAATGCTACTTATTGAAACTGTGCTAAATTTAATGTAAAGTAGTGACAGCAAAGAGATTGATTTGTGTGTTGGCTACCTATTAGGTCGTCCTCATTGGGCAACTAAAAGTTGAACATCATGATTGTTCACCCCTCATTACGTTAAAGGAAGATCCATTGGAGGAGCATGCGCCTCTGAGATAAAGTATAGAAATTGAGAGGAAAGTTGATCCTACTCCATGGGTCCGGTAGGAGAAAATAAGTTATGGTGTTAAGTGCAAAAGCTTCCCGCTGCAACAAAAAGTGGTAGCAGAGTTTTAGTTTTGAGTAATGACGTGGAAGAGTTAGGGCGTTTAAAATAGGTTTTCCTCTCCAGTCCGAAAATCCCAAAGAAAAACCCCATGGTTTGGCAGAAGGATTGATGGACTAACTGATGGATTTCGAGGACTTGTGGCAGCAAACAGAGTGTGAGTATTAATAGGTTTGCATGTTGTTGCTTTTGCTTAAAATTGCGGTGTTTTGAAATGTCTATGTGTTGATTTATTGAAGTGATGACATGGTTAACGTCCATGCATGGGTTAAAGTCCGTGTATGGTTGTGGCGCTTGATGCAAAGCAGCTGCAGTTGTTTTCAGATCCGTTTGTGGCCTAAGATCCCAGGATATACATCTACGTGGTGATCTAAGTGTAGAAGACAATAAGTAATTTGCCTGCTGTGTTTGTTGTGAGATGTTGTCAACAACATCTTATGGAAAGGGACATTCTTTTGTGTGTTAGTGGTAAACAATTGGTGTAGTGCATCTCAGGTGCACTGGCAATAACTATATCAATTAAGGGTGAAGTCCCACTGGTCGAAATTTCATTTGAAGTAAGCGGTAAAGATAGGTATAGAAATAGGATATTTCATATTACCTTTCAGTGAGAGACATTCTTCCTTTAGTGAAGCAGACAGCTTTTTGTTGAAAAGCTTGCATATTGTTTTGTGGTTTTGCTTAGAAAAGGTGCTGAAGAAAATTGTTAGGGAGGGAGGGTGAACAGCTGCAAGGTGGAGAGATTAACCACACAGTATGTCAGTTGGTGTAAAGTTGCGCTGAGATTGGTTGACAAAGTCATAGAAAGTCACACTGTTATTGGTTATGATTGCCAAAAAAGAGCATTGTGGGAGAATTTGATTTCCTGATTTTGTGAGAAACATTTGTGAAGTACGAGATTGAATAAAGTGAAATTTCTAAAAGTTTACGAAAACTGATACAGGGAGATATGACCATACCTGTTAGAATAGGAGAATATACACCACCTTAGGGTAAGCCAGGATACATCGCATTGATGGACAAAGGATTACATCCATGTCCTTGGCTTAAACATTGGAATGAAATTACGGACAAAGACGCAGTTTTAAGACTTCCTTGTTATGGGACATTTAATTTGAGAATTATTGAGAATTTGAGTAGGAGATTATAGGAAATAAGACCATCTCCTAGGCATGCAGAATTTGAGTCATTAAATATTTGGGAGAACCTAGCTCAGCAGAAAGATAAAGTAACGTATCAGGTAAGATATAGAAGAACTATAGATCACTATGCAGAAGCTAGATGGGATGCACAACAGAAAGCAGGGAGAGCAGATGTTGTTCATGGAACAAGAATGTATCCTTTGATACCTGTTGAAGGAGAAACTCAGGGAAAACAAAAAGAGAAAAGGAAAAATAATGAGAAAGGAAAGAGTAATGTAGAAATGGAAGAACAAAATGATGATATTGATGACGATCTCTTAAATGATATGTTGTTGAATCGTACAATCGCCATATAATGAGTCTTTGAGTGAGAGTATGACAGAGAAAAATACAGCTGAAATTCCAAAAGCTCCTATAATAACTGAAGTACCAAAAGTAACTATATTGGTTTCTCTTGTAAAAGTGGAGTCAGAAATACCATTTCCATTGAATCCTTATGAATTAAATGCTCCAGTTACTTTTGGGCATGTTGTTCTTCTTCATAAATTTGGATCCCAGATGAATACAGTGCACACTTTGGGCCCGATTCACAAAGGTAAACTGTGATGAAAGTTTAACTTTACGACTTTTGCAATCCACAAAGGACATTTACGAGTAGTAAAGTTAGACCTTTGTCTCAGTTTAACTTAGGTTTTGCTCTTAAATTTAACTCAGACTAGACTTTTGGACTCGGTTAAACTTAAGACTAAAACTTAAGTTAAACTGAGACAAAGGTCTAACTTTACTACTCATAAATGCCCTTTGTGAGTACCGAAAGTTGTAAAGTCAGACTTCCGTCTCGGTTTACCTTTCTGAATCGGGCCCTGTGACTATACCTGCAGGAGTAAATACTGCACATGCTAATCCATTAGATTTAAGAATCAGATCTTTGCTTCAGACACCAATGATTTCAACTCAAAGTGAGAATTCTGGTACTAAGAGTACAAGTTTAAATTTAAATCAGACACAATTTGAGCCCAGAAACAGAATGATTCAGAGGTTACTGCCTTTTTATATTCCCAGAACAGGTGTGCCTCCTGAGATAAGTTATCATGCTACTGAAATGATTGCACCTGTAGGAAGTTCAGTTTCTGATACTTCTGTAACAGACATGCGACCTGGAATGAATAACACATTTACTAATGGAAATTTGCATGCAAACACCTCAAGAGAGGCATCTGGATCCACCCCATAAGAATTAGATGATTGGCTTAAAGGATTTAGTACCCCTATTAATAATAATCAAAGTTTTTAAACTGTTCTTGTCCCTGTAAAGGGAAAAACATTAGATGTGGCCATGCTAAAGGTGGAGCTACAAGAGATCATTTGGAAACTTTTAGTCCATCTCGATCAGATACTTATTAGGAAGAGAAACTACTGTTCCTGTGTAAGGACATTACCAGACGAGCTAGACAGATACTTGAGAAACTAGTAGAATTAGCACAGAAATACGAATTAGAAATCAGAAGTTTTGCAAAGGACACACAGATTAGATTTCTGTGACAATGACTTTGCAAACATGAGGCCATCTGAAAATGAAATTACAGATTAAGAAATTAATGCCACTGATCTAGAAATAGACCGAGAGAGAGAAATGGGAAGGTAGATGATCAAAAAAGAAGGAAGCACAGAAAGAGAGGATGCAGAGACTTCCAGTTGTTGTTGATGAAGGACTGAACAAGATACAGATGCTTCCTATGAGAGAAGTACCTGGTGGAGGGTATTTGCATGTGCCATGGACTAGAGCTGATATTTTGTCATTTAGAAATGAATTTCCGAAATTGAGAGATAATCCAGAAGAATAGTACAGATTGAAAGGTTTTTAGAACATTTCAATGGTCCTGTGGATAGATTTGAATACCCTAATTGACATTGTAGTTCCTGGAGGCTTGTGGACTGAGTATACATTTTTTGTAGATTGGCCTGATGAAGAATCAGAGAGGGATCCTAGAACAGTTGCCCCATCTCCAGTGGTATTGAAGAAATACCAACAAGTGATTACTTTCCTGAAGACTAAGATTTTTCCAAAGAAACCGATTGGCAAAAGACTGGCAGAACGACACAAGAAATTAAAGAATCAGTTCATGCTTTTTTACCAGATATTGATACAGGTTTTCAGACAGCACAGTGGAACAGAAAATGTGGCATAAAAGGATATGGGATTTTTTTTATAGATTTGTGAATGGTTTAAGACCTGAAATTGCATCCATGATTCAACAACATGTACTATGTTGGCAAAATAAGCCTATCTATGAGATTTTGCGTTATGCAAAATACTGTGGCAAGGAATTAGATATGAAGCATAAAAAGTTAATGATTGCACAGATAAAGCAGTACAGAAAGGTCAGAATCCTTTTGACAATGCAGTTCCAGTACAGGAGGATCTAATAGAGTCCCTGTGATGCAGGGTGTTAATAGTTTTCAACTGCAGAATTTCCATTCTAAAGGTGTTTCGGTAGACTCTAGAGCTGGTGTTGATTTGTTGGCTTTGAGAAAACAAATCTGTGTGTGGAAAATTAGGGCATTGGAAATGCAAGTGTAAATTTCATGGAAATCATTTTGGAAATCAAATGCAAAATGTAGGGAGTGCACAGTTTCAAGGTAATGACATGATCCAGACTCAACAGGCACAAAGACAGAGAGTTCAGAATCCAAATGCATTTCAAACATTGCTGATACCTCAAGTTCCAATGACACAGCAGAATGTTCAGGTACAAAGATACAATATGAATCAGAACCAGAAAATGAATAAAATCTCTTTCCCAAATCAGAACGCATCATAACAGTACTTGATTCATACAGATGATTTTGAACAGGATTCGTCAGCCTGGCGGTGCCTGAGCGGGGAAGAGAACTGCGTGCCTAGTGCAGCATTAGAGGTAGACCAGAGTGGTCAATGTGTGGATGGAAAAGTAAACAGGAATTGTGTTTCATTCCTCGTTGACACTGATGCTACCCGGTCAACTGTGAGAACAGCGGAGGTTCATAACCTACCCCTCTCAGGAGAAAGTATCCAGTTTGTAGGAGTTACAAATAAAAGGTTGTCCAGCCCAATTTTGGAACCAGTTTCTGTTAAAATAGGGTCTTTTGAAGATCAACATGGATTTGTGGTGTGTGATTCAAGTCCTGTGAATCTACTTGGACAAGAGTTGTTATGTAAACTGAATTGTTCCATTAATTGCACACCAAAGAGTTTGAGTTTCATACTAATGATGAGGTTGTTGTTTTTAAACATTTTTCCGACAGAGATCTGACATGGGAATGTATTCCCTTCTTACCAAAGAGGATCTACCCATTGAGCTGAGAGATACTTGTTACCTGAAGTCTGGGACTTCACAGGTAAAGTTATCGGACTAGTCAAAGGTGTTAAACCAGTCTGTATCACTGTCAAACTGAATGCAGTGTATCCAAGAATCCCACAATACAATTTGACTCAAGATACTTTTGCCGGCATTACTCCTGTGATCGACTAAATGATTTAACAAGGGATTCAAAAGGAGATAATGGGAAGTCCATGTAATTCTCCCATTATGGGCAGAAGCAGACTGGAAAGTATCGTATTGAGCAGGATTTGCAGAAAATAAACACTATTGTTGCCCCTTGTTGGCTTGTGGTACCAAATCCAACTGTGATCTTATTTCAAATTCTGTGCGAAGCACGATGTCTTTCAGTCATTGATTTGTGTCAAGCTTAATTGTCTATACCTCTGCATGAGGATAGTCAGTCAATCGTGTTTTGGCATGGTGCCAAGTCCCAGAAGGGTATGCGGAAAGTCCTTCAAATTTTAATCTAATACTCAAGAAAATCTCAAGCCTCTGGTGATGCCTAGACATTCATTGCTAGTGCACTACATTGATGACCTATTGGTAGCGTCAAATACAAAGGAAGCTTTCAAGACGGATGTTATTGCTCTTTTGAACCATCTGGCCAAAAATGGACATAAAGTATCTCTGACTTAATTACAGTTTTGCCAAACTGATGTTCTGTACTTAGGATATCACATTAAAAAAGGAGTGAGGAAAGTGTCACAAGAAAAAATTGCAATGACTTAAACATGATTCTGCCAACTACTCAGAAAAAAGTCTGCATGTTCTCAGGAATTGTGGGCTATTGTCAACAGTGGATTCTAAACTTTTCATTGACAGGGAAACCTCTTCAGCGGTTGACATACAAAGACGTGTCTGATCTGTTACCCTGGGATGACAGTTGAATGACAGCTTTCACCGAGCTGCGAGAATGTCTTTGTAGGGCACCAACTTTGTGAATGCCTGACTACAACAAATGCTTTGTGTTGTTTTGTAGTGAAAAATAAGGCTGCGCTCTTTCAGTACTGACACAGATGCATGGAGCAATCGTAGACCTGGTGCCTACTTTTCGTCAATTCCTGATCTTGTGACTGCTGCATTGCCTGGATGTTTTGAAAGCAGTTGCATCTGCATGTGTGAGTCTTTAGCAATGTGAGAGCATGGTCAGGGGACATCAACTGACTGTGTTCATGCCTCACTCAGTGGAAATACTGTAGACCTGTACTAGGACACAGTATTTAACCAATAGTTGTTTTACGAAATATGAGCAGATACTTCTGGGTGCAGAGAAGTTATGCTTTAAAGGATGAACAATATTAAACTCATCCACTCTGTTGCCACTGCCCAGACATGAAAATGTGTTTGATGAAGTTGAACATAATTGCTGGGATTGACTGCATCGTGTAGCAAGTCCACACCTGACATTATGGATGAACCATTGGCTGAACATCACACGTCAGAAATTGCAACTTGTTGTTTACTGCAGTAGATACCTGGGATAAGGTTAGTCACAGACAGGAGGAAGTGTTGGAAAGTGAACAACAAAGTTGTTTGCGAGCAGGATGTACTAGGAGAAATGATGGTGTTAGGGTTTACACTGATGGCAGACCTGTATTACCTGTTAGCTTGTTACCACCTATGTCTAGACATTATCATGGTCCTGCACATGTGGGTATCGATGCAATGATGCACCTTTTCCAACAAATTTTGGTATAACCCCAAATTTAGATTGGTGGCTGAAAGCCTATGTCAACGATGTACAGTGGGCCAACAGCAAAATATTGGAAAAAGAATGCTGTTGCAACGAGCCATGTAGGGAGATCAGCAGGTTCCTTCAACTGAATGCAGATGGACTTTATTGCGATGCCCCTTTGCAATGGATTGAGATATGTTTTGGTTATTGTCTGGAAAGCTATTCAATGCACAGAAATTGCAGCTTGACAATAGCTAAATTGTTGTTGAGAGAGTTAATTCCACAGTTCGGCTTCCCAACTTCTCTCGAGTTAGTTTTAATAATGAAGTTCTAAAAATGTTATGTGCAGCATTACAGGTTGAGCAGAAGCTCCATGGCAGTTACCGTCTAGATGCTTCTGGGCTAGTGGAGCACATCAATGGCACATTGAAATCCAGATTGATGAAGGTGTGTGCTTCAACATACTTGAAGTGGCCCAATGCACTGCCTCTTGTGTTGATGAGTCTGAGAAGTACACCAGACAGGAGGACAGGATTGTTGCTCCATGAAGTCATTATGGGCCGAGTTAAGAGACTGCCAGCTATTCCTGCAAACACTCTTGTGAATATCACAGACAATGTAATCTTGGACTATTGGAAAGCGTTGGATGATGTGGTACATTCAGTGTCTCACAAGGTTGTAGAAGCTGCCCTTGTGACACAACAGGAGCAGTGCCATGACCTCAGTCCCAGTGACTGAGTCCTGGTGAAGAGGCACAGGCAAAAATCATGCTTGGAGCCCTGTTAGAAAGGACCTTTCCAGGTGCTCCTGCTTACCAACACTGCTGTAAAGTGCTGCATTGCCCAGAACTGGCTACACGCTTCTCATATCGGCAGAGGCCCATTTCCCTTTGATGATATTTGGTACCTGCCCCTGCTGCACTGGTGGTTTGAGAGAGAGACAGAGGGAACAGGTTAGTCAAGCTGTTGGGGACCAGCACACTGCTGGAACAGCACATTTGGCCTATAGGGGGTCCAAGAGAGTCAACTATTGTCGGCAGGGAAGGGTCTCAGCCAGAAGAGTTGACTACAAGAAGTATTGACCCCAACGAAGGTCTTAGTGCACCAAGAAAGGGCGTTGTACCCAGAGACGGTTGGCCCATAAAGTGTGATATACTGACAGAAGGAAGAGTGCGAGTACCACAAACCATTCCTGAACGTTCTGAACAGTCTGATCAAAGTGATAGTGATGATGAGTGAACAACTGTAAAGAAATCAAAAAGATCGAGACTACCCAACCAAAAGTACTTGTCTCTTTTATGGAGTTATCAGGCCGCAATTGAATTGGGAGCAGAAGTTTGCTGCCTTTTGCTATAATAATATGAGTCCACCTGAACCTCCTTGAAATGAACTTTGTTGTTGATTTGAATTTCAATATTGGTGTACCACTTGAAGGACTGATGCAATTTATCCTAAATATACTCATCAACAAAGCTGATCTGCATGTTTCTCATTTTGAACATAACTATTGAACTGTGCCTTTGCTGAATTGCTGAAACCACGCTGGCTGCCATTTTGCTATTTTTTTATTTTCTTAGTAAAAAGGTCTGAATCGTGAAAACCCATGGAGTCTAGCACTGGAATTTTTCTTAGATGGAAACGTGTATATGCAGGAATGATTTCTTACTGTCTTAATATTAGTTGCACTGCGTATTATTTTGAATTTACCACATTATGTATCTGTTGAAGACCGAAAGCTTACACATGCTATAAAAACGGTCAATACTAATAGCACTGGTTTTAATCCTTTGAATGTTAGCTTTCAAATTCATGATTCTTCTGAAACTAATGGATCCCTAAATGTTTATACAGTCTTTCTATATAATACTATGGATGCAAGTGATTGCTACGTATGGATGCAATTATCTGCATCAGTTGCTGAGGGTGTGACATACCATAGCCTACCATTAGCATATGGAATTTCTTGCAGTGTATTATCTAGTTTGCTTTATGGTACTGATCAATTGCAATATTATTATTCAAATCAAGATCTGATCTTTTCTGAACTTCCTGCACTAAAAGCTACAATCCTCCTTTTGAAGCTTTGCGAGCTGAAACTATGGGTTATATATTTAGATCAATTCAATCTTTAGATATGGCTTATGTACATATGAATACCCTAACATGCAAATTAGGGTGAGCTGAAAAGAAATGTATAGAATTAGTAAAATTCAGATGAAATAATGCAAAAATTAAAATTGCAGAACCTCCTAAGCTAACTCTTTGGAATTTACCTGAACGAAAGCATAAAATAGTGAAAGGAATGGCTATATTATATAGCTGTAGACTGGCAGCATTAAGGAAGCCTTTGTATATATAGAAAGATATCAAAAATTAACATAAAATGTGTAGGTCTTAGTAAATGTGAACATACATTTGATGTTTATGAGAACTGGGGAAGATATTCAAAAGGTGTTGATCCTATCTTTCCTGGAGTGTATTATATTTGTGGAAAGAATGCTTTTATAAATTACCGAAAGGATGGTATGGAAGTTGTTACGTGGGAATTATCGTTGCTAAAATTTATCATGTGAAACAAATTAAAGATGAATTAAAAGTGATAAACGGAAGAATGACGTGATGTGTGATCACTAGTGAAATAGTGGGTGATATGTTTGGAGCTATAGTACCTTCTGTAGGAGTTGTACTAAATTCACATACAATGAGACAACTTTCGACTATAGTAGATAAATTAGCTACCAGTACTGCAGGAGAATTTTCAATTTTAGATATTGAAATGATTTCAATAAGATCAAAGGTGATGCAAAATTGACTTGCCCTTGACAGCCTTCTCACAAAGGAGGGTGGAGTCTGTCGTTTGTTAAAAGCCCAACAATGTTGCACTTACATACTAGACAAGAGTAGAGATCTAGAGAGCTATATTAAAACATAACTGATCTAAAGTAAAATCTGATGGTGTCTGAGAAATAATAGGGAAAGGATTATCACATGTTAGCAACTGGCTAGGTATCTTTTTCTTTTTTTTTGTCCTCATCTCACCAAAGACTTTAGCAGTTTTAACAAGTCGACCTGTGAATTACTGGGCGCCCCTCGACTTACTGCTTTTCATCTGATGCCCCACGGCCTTCCTCTCGTTTCTGAGGATTGGTGTAATCATTGGACACGCCGTATATCATATCAAGTTATCAAGTTGTCAAGTGGAGGAGCCGACCCCAACTTAGGAAAGGAGACC
Organism: Calotriton arnoldi; assembly: GCA_963921515.1. NCBI lineage: Eukaryota > Metazoa > Chordata > Amphibia > Caudata > Salamandridae > Calotriton > Calotriton arnoldi. The sequence continues at coordinate 442,383 of CAWUFW010006490.1, forward strand.
AAATGTTATCAATTCCGGATGTCCCTTCTTGCTCTAAACAGGCCATGCGGAATGTCGCTTTTAACCAGCTTTCTCTATTGGGAGGGGAGGGATCTTTCCATCTTATACAAATCCCCTCCTAGCCAAAATCACAAGGTAAAGTAATAAACCAATGTGGATCTGAGGGAGTCTCTTTTACGTAGTTGTTTACACCAAAAACCACCAGATGGAGATCGATCTCAATTTGTATTCGGAAAACAGCTGTCAAGGTGACCCCCACATTTCTCCAAAATAAACCTAAATCTGCGCAGTCAAAAAACATATGAATGTCATCTGCCTTGCTGAGAAAACACCTCGGGCATACTGGCATGGGAACAGGTGCAAATCTAGCTATTTTGGCCGGGGTATAGTAAAGCCTGTTTAAGACAAAAAAGGGGTTTTTCTTTAACCTGGCAGGCTTGATGTATTTATACAATAACTTAAAAGAGAGTTCAAAAGCGTTCACAGTATCCCGAGCAAGTGGGGAGGAATTCCACACCGATAGCTGAGAGGGGATCTCGTGATCCTCTGCTTCCAAAAGGCTTAAATACCACAGCGATATTTCTTTCTTCCTTGGGCGTGGGTCTTGAAATAACTGCTCGAGTTCCCAGTTCCCTTCTGCTTCTCGGGCTTCCGCCTCATACCATGATCTTAACTGGAGGTACTTAAACCTAGAGAATGAGGGACCGATCTTATCTTGCAATATCTCCCAAGGGAGAACCCCATCTGAATCCACCAGATCAAACCACTTCTCCAAACCAGCTCTTCTAATCGGAATCGCCAAACTATCGCCCAAGCAGAGGGGGGTCCCCGGAGAATCCCAAATAGGTGCAAAGGCAGAAAAATAACCAATACCCCAGATACATCTTAGTTTATACCAGGTCGTCAAAGCAGCTTTTAAGACCTTAAGACGTACCCGCTTGAAAAATCTAGGTGTCCCAAATTTATGAAGAAACCCCCTTTGTCCACTGCCTCCCTCTACTAAGGCCAGTTCGCCCAATAGCCTGCCCCACTTGGTTTCCTCGGGAATAGACAACAGCATCCTTACACCCTTAAATTGAAAAACCAGTAAATACCAATTAATATCAGGCAATGCTAAACCACCTTTTAAAGGCTTCCTTCTTAGTTTTTTCCAAGATAGCCTTGCACTTTTTTGTCCCCATACAAAACTACCAATTTTACCCTGAATCTTACTAATATTTTTCTGAGAAAAAGTGAGGGGTATTGCACTAAAAAGAAAAGTTAATTTAGGTAGGTCTGACATCTTTACCAGATTGACCCTCCCATAGATCGTCAAAGGGAGGTTTTTCCACCTGGCAAAGAGATAGTCAATATCTTTTTCGATTTTCATCAGATTTATCTGGGGGATTGCATTCAAAACCTTAACAATCTTTATCCCTAAATACCTAAATTCTCTACTCATAGAACCTTGATTATACACTGTGTTCCAGCACATAACCTCGGTTTTTGCTGAGTTAGCAAGATATCCTGAAATTGAACCAAACTCCCTCAACAAGATTTCAAGCCGCGGAATAGAAATATCAGGGTTCCCAGTATAGATTATTATATCGTCCGCATATAAGGCGATTTTGCACTGATAATTTTGCGATTTGAAAGGGCTTATGATGTTATCCAGCCTAATCGCCTGGGCGAGGGGCTCAATATAGATATTGAATAAAAGGGGAGATAAAGGACACCCCTGTCTTGTCCCTCTCTGGATTACAAAACTTGGAGTCAAAGAACCATTTAACAAGATCTTAGCTGAAGCTCCGGAATAACAATTCTTTAAAGTCTGCACAAAGATTGGACCCATACCCATAACCTCCAACAACTCCCAAAGATATTTCCAACACACACGATCGAAAGCCTTAGCGGCGTTCGACACCGTCTGCCACCGCACCCTAGTGAAGCGCCTCAGCAACATCGGAATCCGAGAGAAAGCACTGGAATGGATCATCTCGTTCCTCGCCGGAAGAACCCAGAGAGTCCGCCTCCCCCCGTTCAGATCCGAGGCCACCGAAGTCATCTGCGGCGTTCCACAAGGATCTTCACTCAGTCCAACCCTCTTCAACGTCTACATGAGCCCCCTCGCAGCCATCGCACGCCAACACAACCTCAACATCATCTCCTACGCCGACGACACCCAGCTGATCCTCTCCCTCACCAACGACCCCACCACCGCCAGAGCCAACCTACACGACGGGATGAAAGACGTCGCCGACTGGATGAGGAACAGCCGCCTTAAACTGAACTCAGACAAGACGGAAGTCCTCATCCTGGGCTCATCACCCTCCGCCTGGGACGACTCCTGGTGGCCCCCGGCCCTGGGCACCGCGCCCAAGCCAACGGACCACGCACGAAACCTGGGCTTCATCCTGGACTCCTCCCTGTCGATGACCAGACAAGTCAACGCCGTCTCATCTTCGTGCTTCAACACCCTGCGCATGCTCCGCAAGATCTTCAGATGGATCCCCACTGAAACCAGGAAGACCGTCACCCAGGCACTCGTCACCAGCCGACTGGACTATGGGAACACCCTCTACGCCGGAACCACAGCCAAACTTCAAAAAGACTCCAGCGCATCCAGAACGCCTCCGCACGACTCATCCTGGACATCCCCCGACACAGCCACATCACCGGACACCTGAAAGACCTGCACTGGCTCCCCGTCAGCAAGAGAATCACGTTCAGACTCCTCATCCACGCACACAAGGCCCTCCACGACCTGGGCCCAAAGTACCTCAACGACCGCATGACCTTCTACACGCCCACCCGCCAGCTACGATCAACCAGCCACGCCCTCGCCACCGTACCACGCATCCGCAGAACCACCGCCGGAGGAAGATCCTTCGCCTACCTGGCAGCCAAGACCTGGAACTCCCTCCCCACTCACCTTCGGCGAACCCAGGACCATCTCTCCTTCAGGAAGCAGCTCAAGACCTGGCTGTTCGAGCAGTAACTTACCCCCTCCCCCAGCGCCTTGAGACCCTCCCGGGTGAGTAGCGCGCTCTATAAATGCCGTGATTGATTGATTGATTGACTACTGCCAAAGTGTCCCCCCTTATTTCAGCAAGATCGATATTGCCAATAAGTAATTGTGTTTGTTCCTGAAGGGTTCTCCCGACCATAAAGCCTTTCTGATCAATATTAATCAAGCTTGGTGCCAATTTTGCCAATCTCCCTGCCAAAATGCTCATAAAAATCTTATAATCAGCATTTAGCAGGGAGATTGGAAGGTAAGAGTCAGCCATCATGGGATCCTTACCTGGCTTCAATATTAAAACAATCGTGGCCTCCTTCCAAGAGCAGGGGATCACCCCAGCAGAGCTATAGACTGAATTATATACAGTGTGGAGTATTGGGAGGAGTTCATCAAGTAAGAGTTTGTAAACTTCGTTAGGAAGGGCATCGAGGCCCGCCGCCTTCTTATTTTTTGCCCTTTTTATTTGAACCCTAATCTCTTCCATAGATATAGGTGAATCTAAGAGATCTCTAGCCGATTCTGTTAAAACAGGTAAGAACTTGTCTCTTAACCACAGGCTTATATCATCCTGTGAGGGATCAATATCCTCCTTGTACAAGTTCGAAAAAGGGACAAAAGGCAATTCTGCATTTCCACGGGCTTGCTGGATATAGTACCAACGCCATCAATAATAAGTTCATTAATAGTGTTTTTTGCCCGATCTATCCTTGCCTTCCAGGCCAATAAGTCCCCTGCTCTTTCCCCATACTCAAAAATTTTCATATTACGAACTTGCCACTGAGCCTTGCATTTCAAGTCTAGAAGGATCCTTAAGTCCTGCCTTACCTCCTCAAGTCTCTTCTCTATCTGTGCCAATTTTCCTGGACTCTCCTGAGGGGTATGACTCCTTACTTCTTCTAAAGCAGAGATACTACCCTCCAGGGCTTGTAATTCTAAGGTTCTACTCCTATTCTTGGAGCTTATTAGACTACGTAGAGCCCCTCTCAAATTTGCTTTTAAGCCTCCCACACATACTCTATTGTAGTAGAGCCTATATTAAAGGAAAAAAATTCCAGGGAAGACTTTTTAATTGCCTGTATAATACCTAAATCCAATAACATTACCCTATCCAGAGTCCACCTTGACTGTAAGGAGATGTTACTTGTGAAATATGAAAATAAAAGAGGAGCATGGTCCGAGAGATGACTCGAAGTACAGATATACTAACAACATTATCTGTAATCTCTCGATTAATCAGAACGTAATCAATTCTAGAGGAATGATGATATTTTTTAGAATAAAATGTGAAACCGTCCGCACTCCCCATCTTAGCTCTCCATAAATCTACCAAATTAATATTGAAAAGCAAATTTTTCATGACCCTCCGAGACTGCGTAAACCCTTTAGCATGACTCAAATTAGATCGATCCTTTACTGGGTCCAGGCGGACATTAAAATCCCCTCCTATTATAAGGGGGGGGGGTTGACATTATTAAATTGTCCTGTAGCCTGGCGAGATAGAATGGGTCGTCCGTATTAGGGCCATAAAAAGAAGAGCAGGTAATCTCTTCCCCCTCAAAATCTAACTGGGCTATTATCCATCTACCTGTTTGATCTGTCTGAACTGATTTTATCCTACTATTAATACCTTTCTTAACCAGAATTGCCACTCCACGAAAATTTGATAGTTGCTGAGAATAACAACAACATTGTATCCAAGGGATTTTAGAAAAGATTATTCTCGACTCCAATTTATTTAAATGAGTTTCCTGCAACAAGCACACTTGGGCTGGTGACAACTCTAAATATTTAAAAATTAGTCTTTGCCTCCTTGGACATCTCAGGCCATTCAAGTTCCAGGAAATGAATTGAATATTACGACCCCCCTTCATTTTACTCTTCCGCAGCTTGAATACCTTATACCAAGATTTTGAGGGAGTTCTCTGATTGAACCAAGAAGAACAAAGTCAACCTTACTGAACATATGAGATGAGGAATATTTTTACCTTTTTTACCCCAACCCAGTGCCTCACCCTGCGCTCCTCCCCCACCTCCCTCCCAACCCACCCTAAACCCCCGTGCACCCCCAATCCCCTACTACCCTGAGGAACCCTACCTTCCAATAGGCAATCGCCTATTCGGGACAACCCCCTCAAGGCTATATACATTACATAGTGACTACAAAGAATTAGCGGTAGGAAACCGAGTTCTCAAAATGACCTCCACTTCCCCTCCCTATAACCCTATAACCCTCCCTGCTTCTCCAACTGAATACTTGCTATAAGTACATCAGCTTCCTTTGTCGACCGAATTATGTGCATGTGGTTGTTCCACATAACACGCAAAGTAGCTGGGAACCTTAATTGGGCCTTTGCCCCTAAGCTATTTAATTCTGCCATTTTTTTACCCAGTTCCCACTGTCTTTCAGCCGTTATGTGAGAAATATCAGATCTTATAGAAAATGAAAAGGGAGATAGGTCAGTGAGAGGAGAAGACAAAACCCCTTCTTTAAGAGCTGCAGAGAGGATCTGTTCTTTGATTGAGTATGATAAAAAATTAACAAGAATTTTCCGGGATTTCTGTCTGCCCATGTTCCTTTTAAAGGGGTCCCTATGCACCCTCTGAATTTCATGGGTTAAATCCACATTAGGGAAACTCTTGAGAACTGTGCCTTTCAATAATGAGATCATAAACCCCTTTATGTCCTCTCCCTCCATTGCTTTTGGAATATTTAAGAATTTCAAATTATTTTTCCTCGAATGGTTTTCCAATCTTTCTAGATTATCCTTGAGCTCCTTGTTTTGAATGACCAATTCCTCCATCTGGGAAGCCGTGGACTCAATTACTCCCTTCATCCTGGGGATTTCCTCTTCAATTGCCTCAGTTCTTGCAGTAACCTCCTCCAACTTCTTAGCGAGTATTTCACATGAAGATCGTATAGCCACCTGATTTGCTTCAGAGACTAAAAATCTATTTTCCAACTCAGCTTGATTTGCCTCTGAGACAGTGAATCGACTTGTGATCTCCTCTTTCAAAGCCAAGAGGACGTATGCCAGAGAGTGAGGTTGAGAGTTCGATAAAGACATTGTCTGAGTTGTCAGAGGGGAGGAGGGTATATTTTTACCATCCAGATCAACAGGGTCACGAGGATCTTCCGTCCACCCCTTAGACGTCTCCTCCACATACTCCACCCCAACCTTCTCAGGATTTTCTTGCCTATCCTGCACCTTTCCCTGCTCCCCCCCCCGGTCTGGAACAAGGTTTAAATCAGGCTCCTCTTGTTGACCTAGCGCAGAATATCTATTAGAAAGAGTTATGGCCGGATGTACCTCCAACTCCAAATTGATAGTTCTATCTGCAGGTTTGACTAGCTCAACACCGTTCTGCGGGGTAATTTTATCCTGAAGTTCACTATGTTCAAGCTGATTAGACAGGAGTACAGTGGACATCACCGAGACCTTGGAGGAGACAGGGAGGAGCTCAGAACTAGACCCGGACAAGGCTTCAGAAGCCCCCCCTACTCCAGAAAAAGAAGCAGACGGGCGGTATTTTTGCTGAAGAAAGGGACATAACCTGATAAAAGGCTTTCAACGATGGTGTAATTTTAGGCTTAGTACTGGCCGCTTTCTTATCCCGAGTTTTCCCCTTGCCTCTTAGGGATTTAGGTTTCCCTGGAATTATAGGTAGACCCGTCCCCCCTGCCTGTTTCGTCTGTTTTTCCGAAATTTTGACTTCTGCGACTGGGGGTGATACTCGCTGTGGTAAGATTGGGTGAGTTATTAAATTATTGGCTTCCAAATAGGCCGCCCTTGCCCGCAGTGAGTATCTTGTTGCTTTGGGGGGAGATGGTCCCTCTTGTAGCGCAGCCCTCCTCTCCATACAATCCGGGGAAACCCCACTGAAAATATCACCCTTCTCGGAAATCCACGTATCCTCTTGACAGTTGGAACACAGGGGCTCACCTTCCAACCTAACCACAATTGGCAAAGGCTCACCGACTAGTAAGGCACTATCGGCACTATCGGCACAATCGGGTAATGCACCAACTGAACCACTGCCCCGAAAGCCGACCTCGCCTACCTGCTCCGAGGTGAAGGAGTGAGTAATTTTCAAGCATTGCGATCTCACTCTTGCTCGTGCTCCCATACAACATAACAACAGAGAAAAAAGCTCAGTTCGTCTCCGCTCACTTGCTGCGACCCCCCACCTCCAACCTGAATCGCATCCTGCTGATCGACGCTCTCCGTAGCTGACGCCGACGCCGACACGAACACAGCCTGGAGGAGCTGGAGGAACTAGTACGTTAACCGCCACAACTGCTGCCTGACTGTGCGAGAACCAAAAACAACCCCCGCATAACAATTGCGGAGAGTTAGAAGCCGCGGTCACAGAAAAGGAGAAAATGTAAATCAAATTTAGCAACAATACGGGTTTCGGAATGCATCCATCGATATTGGGTGGTTACGGGAGGTCATCCGAGATTCAGGATCCCACCGCCATTCGGAGCCTGAGGAGGTACTCCCGCGACCGTTCAAACGGCGGCCGCCATGTTCCTCGCCCGCTGGCTAGGTATCTTAGACAATGGACTAGTGATTTCAATCTTAATACCATTAGTGGCAATTTCTTTGTGTATACTGCTGATTATAATATATATCGAATTTTGTAAATACAAAGAGAGGTTAAATAAGGAGTGAAAATAACAGGATCTGATCTTGAAATGGAAGACAAACAATGTAAATACTATGATGAAAAGAAAATGCTGGACGAGTTTAGAAGAAAATGGCTTAATACAACAAAACAGTGATTTAGATTTATGTGATGGCTTGATTTGCCATCAGAGGATGGCTTGATGCAGAGTAAAAGCTGATCTTGCTTTTATATGACATACATATACTCAATCATGACAAATAAGAAATGTGCAGTTTGCACACTATTATGAACTTTCATGAAACACGAAGAAAGTAGATGTGCCGGCACTGTAAAGGTGTATTTGACAAGGCAGAAATAGTAAGATTAATCAAGTAACAAATTAAAAATGGGATTAGTAATCATGTTTCTTCATATTTTTAGTAAGTGTTGTGACAAACTCAACTTTGGGTCGAATCCAAAGATATATGTATTAGAATGTTTGAAATGTTCAGTATAAGTGCCTAACATTATAAAGAACTTACATTCATGAAAGAGGTTTTGATATAATGATGTTTAGAATTAGTTTATGATTTGCTACTTTTTGAAAGTTTTAGTAGCAGGCCATAGTTACGAATATGTGACGTTACAACGTGGTCGTTACACCGCGGTACGTTACATCGCAGTTCTTACAACGCAAGTCGTTACAATGACTTGCGCTGGAGGGCGCTGGACTTAGGAATAGTATGATTTACTATTCCAACTCCAGCCTATGTAACAGTAGGGAAGATGTTGGAATAGTAAATCAAACTATTCATTAGTGTATAGCGCCATCCAGCGCAAGTCGTTGTAACGACTTGCGTTGTATTCACCGCGATGTAAATGTATCGCGGTGTAACGACCACGTTGTAAAGGTCGTTCGCCCATAGTTGCAGTTGAACATTTCTGTGTCACAATGACTGACAACATTATAAATGCTCATGTATGATATATCTGATTAATTTAATTATGCTTGAACGGAATTAGGAGTTTAGCTTACTAAGAACAAAAATGATGATTTTAAAATATATTGAGATGTCTGTTTTCTTAGACTGCATTTTTTCTTAGTTTTGTGCAATGGACTTTTGATATGTTCTTTAAATGTTGCTTGATTTATTATTGCAACATTCTTTTGGACCAGAAACTTCTTTGCAGTATTCCTTTGTTAATTAAGGGTAAGGATGGAATGAACTGTTGTTTCTCATTACAAGTATGGGAAACTATGCTGGAGTAACAATTTGTGCCTGAATGCTGAAAAGAAGATCACATGGCGATCCGACCACGGTGGACTGACCATTGATGTCATGATGACAAATGTGTACTATGAAACCAGATTTCTTCAAGGACGATGCAGTCAGCCTGCCTTTGCCTGCTGATATGGCTTCATTCAAGACTCTTACCTTACTCTTGCCCAGAGAGCTGATTGACATAGAGAGCTTAGGTCTAAGCTCTGACCTCTTTTCCTTGACTCCATTTCTGTCTGCGGAACATTACTTATGCCCCTTGCTTTTTGCCTTTACTGATGAACTCTTTATTGAACAATTTGGAGCAGTTTGGTGAGAAACCAGATTTGACATTTCTTGATTTATGCTCCATTCCCCCTAGCTCATTTATATGGACTCTTCCATAGTGGACTTTAAGCCTGATCTCTTTGGCATGCTAAGAGAACCTTTGAGAACTAACTTCTTTCTTTGTAGCTTACAGAATTGGTTTGTCTCGTTTTAAACCAGCCTCTTTAGAAATTGTTTAACCATCCAAACCATCCTCTTTATGGATTCTTTTGTTTAGATTTAGATTCATTTTATCAAATGTGTAAATTTATAATTGTAATTGTTAGATTCATAACACAGCTACTAAAAATGCTACTTGTATCCATTGATTTTAGAATTTTAATACAATACCCAAATTATCTTAATCCAATTGACTTTCATTGTGTCTAATGCTCATTAATAAAACTGTGCACATTTAGGGCCTTATTTATGAAGCCGTTATGCTGCACTTGCATCACTTTTTGTGACGCTGCAGCGACGTACAAAATGTGCAACATTGCGCTATATTTACAAAGTGATGCATCTAGATACATGTGTCACTTTGTAAACCCCGTGCTACATTATACCTGCGTCAGGTATAATGTATGCAGGGTGGGCGTTCCCCCGTAAAAAAGGCTCATAAAAGTGGCGCAGTGACATCTATGAGATTTCACTGTGCCACTTCTAGAAGTTCACTGTGACTCACCCATGTGTAATGACACATTGCTGGAGTTGCATCTGTTTTGCGACACACTCAAGCAATGTATCATTACTGCGCCATTAGATATGTCAAGATTCCTGACGTATCTGGTCAATCCTGGTGACATGGAGCGCCGTACTGTAAATACGGCTCATCCAAGGTGTCGCAAGGAGGGCGCAACGAAAAGTGTTGCATCGCTGTTTTCAACCAGTGATGCGACACTTTTAATAAATGAGGCCCTTAATGTATAGTAGTGACAAAAACAAATTGATTTGCGGGTTGGCTACCACTTAAGTGGTCCTCATTGGGTAGCTGACAGTTGAACAGCCTGATTTTTCACCCCTCACTAGGACAGAGAAGGACCCATTGGAGGACCATGCACCTCTGAGGTAAAGTATAGATTAGACCATCAAGGTCTGGCACAAACATTTTGATGCCAAAGAGCATTTCGTATGGGGTCCGCCCACCCAGAGATCTTCTTGGGAGATTATTTAGTGCACGTTGAACCCCATACAAATGAGTTAGCCAACCCCTGCCAGTACCTGAGACTCTAGCTGTCAAAGATTGCTTTAAGTCATGGTTCATTCGTACCACTATAGAATTGCCCTCAGGCCTGTATGGAGATGAAAACTGCAATAGCACCCCCAGCGACCTCATCGCATCCTTATAAGCCTTAGAGGCAAACACAGGACCTTGGTCAGAATGGAAGGTACCACGCGCAAATGTTCCGATAAAGACACGCAAATCTCTAATGACATCTCGAGCGTCACCACTACATTGTGGCCAAACGCAAAGGAATCTAGTGCACGAATCCACTGCAACCATAATATGTTTATAGGCAGTTTCGGATGTCAAAGGACCGCAGTGATCAAGATAAATACATCCAAACGGTTGGTTTGAAATGTATAGTTGCGTGTGTGGCGGACGTGTAACCGTGGAAGGTTTAATCTGTTAACAAATGTCACAAGAAAGAACATAATGACAAGTTTGTCGATATAGACCACGCCACCAATAACGCCGCTGCAAAAGAGACACTATCACTGAAACTCCAGCATGGGCAGATGCCATGCCTTCGTGTGCGGCAATTATCAAAGGAAGCCTGTGGTCCTCGTTGGGAATCACCCAATCCCCAACGAACGGAAAAGTAGCAAGGGGAACTAGTTCCAGTGATAAATGATAAGAATATTTAGACAGGAATCCTTGTGGGAACGCTGTCCCATCTCTTGTAGCAGCTATGGATGCCAAAATTTGATTATCAATTTTAGTCATGGACCTTTTAACTGCTGCTACTGAACACGTGGCAACTGCAGATTTGGCTGCTTCATCAGCCAAAGAATTACCAACAGCATGTTCTCCCACACGCTGATGGCCAAGAGTATGTATAACATGTGTGAGTGGCAAGCTTTCCTTAAGAGCTGTCACCCGAACCCAAAGCGTTTTATTCTTGATTGCGCTACCTTTAGAATCTCGATAATCGTTTTGAGACCAAAAGTATAGATTGTCAATAAAAGACTGTACACAATAGAAAGAATTGCACACTATAAGTGTAGGTACATATGGATCAGCGAATTTGAGGGCCAATACTAAAGCCTGCAGCTCAGCCCAGCCAACTGAGCTGTGCAGTCACCAAGGGACTGTGTGTGGACTAAGGAAAACTTAAACACACCGTCAACCATAGAGCCCGCTACAATAGCACAGGCGGCTGAGTAAGCGTGTTTGGAACCAACGGCCGACTGCGCAGATCCGTTGGTATAAACTATACATTTGTATTGGTCAAGAGGAAGCAAAAATTGTGGATCAGGATGAACCTGTTCGTACTGTAAAAACTCCTGCGTCTGCAAGGATGGGTCAAAGATGAAAGTAAACACAATGAGATGATGAACAGAGCGCTGAAACTTTTCAGACACTCACCCCCAGTCACAGATCTGGGTTGAATCCATCATCAATCTTTAGCTCACTTCGCCACCTCAGTTTAGACCCAGCTATATGCAAATCAGTCTTGACCCTGTGCCTCATGGGAACAGTCCAACCTGAACTGCCAAGCCAGGTCTTCCCTGAACCAGAGACAAGCATCCTGGGACCGGTTTCTGGGTAACACCCTTCATCAGCCAGGCTAGCTTAAGTCCAGTAGCAAAGTGAGCAAGGGAGCCACGTCTGGGCATACCCTGCCAACTTAGGGCGAACAAAGCAAACACAAGGAGATGATGGACGGAGCGCTTAAACTTTTCAGACACTCACTCCCAGTCACAGATCTGGGTTAAATCCATCATCATTCTTTAGCACACTTCGCCACCTCAGTTCAGACCCAGCTATATGCAAATCAGTCTTGACCCTGTGCCTCATGGTAACGGTCCAGCCCGAACTGCCAAGCCAGGTCTTCCCTGAACCAGAAACAAGCATCCTGGGACCGGTTTCTGGGTAACACCCTTCATCAGCCAGGCTAGCTTGAATCCAGTGCCTCCAGACAAGGACGGAGAACCTCCCGTACTATGGTAACTTCCACCACACTGTAGAGGAGGGTCACAGCCCCTCTCCAATGGAGGAGCAGGGTTCTCACCGTCTGAGGCATATTTCGCTGATAAAGCGGCAACTTTTTTCTTCTGAAACGGGGCACGATATGGCAGTTGTGCCTCCGGTTTGGCTTTTACGTCAAACTGCTGTGGCGGATCTCGTTTTTATTTTGTGGTCTCGCCTTTTCTACGATCCTGACGTTCCCCTCCACCTGACTGTTGATCCGACTAGTCCTGCAAGGAACGAGGAGAACAGGGATCATGAACCTGAAACCTCACTGGCGTCTTAAGCTTAGAGCGGTCACCCAAATCATACCTACGCTCTGAAGCGTCAGGTGTCAGTGAACCAGCACGCGAACCTGGCTTCTGTTGTTGTGGTTGCTGCTGTTGTTTATTCTTGTTCCAATTCTTTTTAGGACAGAATGGATGCCCCTCCTTTTCAGGAGGGGATTTATTTTGTGGCTGAGTAAAAGGTTTATTCCCCAAGTTATTACGCCCTAACGCTTTATACACCTTAGCGAATAAACATAGGCAATTCACATTGTTTATCAACATCTGTGACTGCCTCAAGGCACTGACTCACTTGCAAACCAACTGCATCTCCTTTTATATTGGCCAGGATCATATCAGAGACTATATTGAATACCCCAACCAGTCTCATCCCCAACTCCAGGGCGGCCTCTGCCCCGTGCTCCTCTTTAACTTTCTTAAGAAATGTCAGAAGCACTGTCATGGAGGGGGTGCCAAAGCATAGAGAATACAGTGCCGCAAACACCTTCCCCCAGGTGGTGCAAAAAACCAAATTTGGAATAAGACCTTTTGGTAAACTCATTGTAAGGATTCTGTGTTTATCCAGTGGAGTAGTATTGGGAAATACAGCTTTGAGTTGCTCAAATCGCTCAGCCAACCAGAAGTGTAATTCATCTCTATTTTGAGGACACTTCCACATCACCGAATTAATCATGATTGGTCTAATTAGCATTCCTCCATGTCCTGGTTGCTGAGGAGGGGCCCCAGCTGGAGCCACCTGGACCATGCGAGACACATATTGCATCATGCTTCTGTGTATATGAACTAGTTATTCATGCAATTGACGCAGCTCTGCGTGTGTAACACCACAATAATTTGGGTGTGGTGTAAAACCCGCCAAAAAAGGCCATGTTGCTCCATCGACTGATAAAGGGCCTCAATGGACCATTGTAACAGGGTGAGGTAGGGCACCATTAAACCAGATGGTGCATTCCCGAGCCGACAACAGAACTGCAAGTGACCGATAAGGTCTATTATCCTGGGGAACCGCAGAATGTTCATCTTCATGAAAGAAATGATCATTCCCATCCACCGCTGGGAACTTAACCCAAGAATAAAAAACCTTGAAGCAAAAAGTAGCTTTCGCTTCAACCACAAAGATAATGTCTGGCCCCGTAGCCGGGACTCCATGTTGAGTTAAATGAGCAGTCAGTGCTGCGCGATTATGAGCAGCGACAGCAATAGCCATTATCTATTACAGTGTAAAAGAATAAAAAAGGTAGCGCAACCCTGGGTATTAAAGACGAAAAACTTAACCTTTTTAAAATCCAAGCTTGAATAACCTATATTCCCGAACATAGGAGGTAAAGCCCTTGCACTGCAGACGTCTCCGAAAATTGGTGAGAGGGTATTGCCGACAAGCACAAGCGCTACTCAGGGGTCTCGCGAATAAGTACCAGACCAAACGTTGGTGGCGCCATGTTGCAGGGATTCTGCACATACACAGAACTATACACAGGATTATGGGACCTTGGTGTATAGGGGCTAAGCCTGCCTACCGCCTTAGTACCCACGAGCCCAGGACCGACTAGCTATAGTATCTCACTCGCTCTCCTACTCACAAATGGAGAAACCAATGATTAGACACCCCAGAACACAACACTCCCGGATCTCCCAGGAATCTCGGTAACAAGACACACCTTTTTGCTCTCATTCTCGTAACTGTCCACAATAAGATCTGACAGAAACATGGAAATAGTTTAAAATATTTATTTTAACTAACGTGCTCTAAAATGCAGTATACGAGCCACCACCAGCAGCAAAATGCATAATATCAATACAGTTAGCATTGCAGCAAAGCCATATATCATAAAGGTAGATATCATTTTATAAAGACAGTGTATTAAGGACTATAAGGCCTGACCACCCTCCCCTGGGTAAGCAGAAGTATTATTATATAATAGAAGATCTCTGGGCTTTGTCAGCAGACCCCATGTCTCAGGACATAGATCGTACTTCTACATCACAGGTGCGTGTTTCTCTTCTCCCTGGAAAGGTCCCTCTCCAAGTGTGTGTTACCTAAACATGCATCTTCATAATATCGAAGTACGAGTCTCCAGCAAAAACAGCTGCATTAGTATGTTTTGTCTAAGTGCTAGGAGCGCACCAGAACAGAATAACAAGAGTCAGTGTTTATCGACCTTGCTCACAATGTTCAGACTAAACTCCAGGAACAGGCAGAGAATGAGCAGAGTAGAGAGTTCTCATGTGAAAGGCATAAACAGAGTTGTGCAAAATAAAGACATGCAATGTCGTGCGCAAAAGCAGCATCATGGCTACCGGGCTCATGCTAACTTAAAGATGTCAATAATGTCTCTAGTAACCACGTGACAGTTATGGTTATCTTATAATGAGCTAGCAAAAATATTACAAGACGTGGCTGCTTCAGGGACCTGTAAGTACAAATTATTATTGAAAATCATATTTAACAAGCCACAATTTATTATGAATACCTTACAGATGAGCAATGTATTTTAATAAATTCAAAATTCAGTCTGCAATAACTGATGGTTACTTTGTAGACTCATTTTCACGTTTCACTGTGGCATCAAATATACTTCTAATAAGAAATATACACAACATAAGTGATACATTGTAACACACGTAGCCCTCCACATGGGCTCACTACCCACCAAGGAGCAGGTCTTAAACATATGATGGAGAAAATATTCTAAAAGTTGCAAAAAACAGTGGTGGAGATGGTACATGAACATTCAAATACATGCAAACATGTGAAAAATATATATTTTTTTATTAATTCTTTTTATTCATTTTCATTTATAGTTCAATAGCAATTGTACATGAATACCACTCCGACACTGCAACATGGTGCCAATCAAATACAGTGTAAGTCTCTACCCCACCTCCCCCCCAATACACTGTACTCCACTAACCCATTTAGTACAAATGACAACGACAGCCCAGATAAGTATGTTCCTTCTTGCCTATGTAGTCCCTACCCTCTCATAGTCCACCCCACCTATGGCCCCCATGCAAGTCACCCGGTGTGATGCCCTTCAATACATTTGGTAGTTAGCCTGTCCACCCCAGGATCCCATGTTCCCCAGATCTTCTCAAATTTTTTTTCGCAACCCCCACTTACCATTCTCTGAGTGATGAGGGGGTTTGCATCCCCATCTCTGGGTAATGTCCCACTTTGCCACCATAAATCTCACATTTACCAGAATCTTCTGATATCTCGTGAGGTCTGAGGATCCCCACACTCCCAGTAGAGCTATCTGGGGTTTCAACTCAGTGGCATCTCAAACTGCTCCCTCCAGGAATCTCAGCACCTGCTCCCAAAAATGACTGACCCAAGAGCAGTCTCACCAGGTATGTATGAATGTCCTCTCCATATCACACTTCCTAAGGCAATGGGTGTCACACGCCCTCCCAATCTTGTGAAGCCGTGTCTGGGTGTAGTATGTCCTGTGGAGGTGTTTTAGTTGAATTAGCCGGTAACCGGCCTTAGTTGCAACTTCCGTTGGAAAGCTCTATGCCTCCTGTCTGTCCTCGTTGTCAACTTTCCCTATGTCCTGTTCCAACCTATCCTTGCGGTGTGTTATTGCCCACGTGTATTCTGCTGCAGTGTGCCATATGTCGGAGATGTCAGTTTGTATCCGGCTTGCTCATCTAACAGTCTCCTCTTCAATGGGAGTTCTCCTGCGTCTCCTCCTCTCCATTCCATCTATGCTCCCAAGGAGCGCATGCCGTAATTGTCTGTATCCAGCTACTGAGTAGTTGGCATTTGATATTTCCCTTGAAGCTGTTCAAACCACCCCATTGGCGGCCCACACATCTGCGAGTGTGGAGATACCTACCATATCCCACCCCTGAAAGCCCTTTAGGGCAACCATTTGTCGCAGTCATGTACCTTACCAGAGTGGTGTGCGAGGTGTGAGTCTCATTTCCCATTGCCTCTCCTAAAGCAAACTTCTCCACACAACTAGGACTGTGACTATAGCTGGGCATACCCGTTTGCCCCCAAATAGCACGTAAATATGCCTCTGGTCGCCCATCTGTCCATTCGAAGCGCTGGGTTGACCCTGTCTGCATATAACCAATCATTCACCATACTAACCTGCTCTACCTCATAATATTTGTGCATATTTGGAAGTGCTATGCTTCCCTCGAATTTGGATCGTTGTAGTGTCTTCATTGCTATGCGGAGTTGGCCGCCTGCCCATAGCAGTGTCTGCAACTGGGTGTCCACTTGGGGAAAAAAAGGGTTTCGGTATCACGTGAGTGCTGTTCTGCAGCATGTACAACAGCCGGGGGGGGAGCAATCATTTTAAACAAGGCTGCTTTTCCTCATAGGGACAGCGGAAGCGTGGTCCAGTGTTTAATGTCCCCTTCCAGACTCTGAATCAGTGGGAGGTTATCCTGCGTGTAGGACGTGGTATCTCTAGTGATTTATATGCCCAAATACTTGAACCGGTGGGGTTCCACTCGCAAGGGCAGAGGCAGCAGGGATTGCTGCCTCCAGCTGCCCATTGGGAAGAGGAGGGATTTCTCCCAGTTAATGGCGAATCCTGAGAATTCCCCAAATACTTGAAAGATTTCATGAACACGAGCCAGAGATCGCTCTGTGTTCGTCATGTAAAGCAGTATATCGTCTGCACAGGGCGATATTCTTTCCTCCCAACCTGAGTCACCTGTCCAACCCCAAATTTGTGCGTCTATCCTCATGAGTTCTGTTAGGAGCTCCACTGAAAGCGCAAAGAGCACTGGCAACAGTGGACACCCCGGTCTCGTTTCTCTACCAATAGGGAACCCCTCTGAGAGACAGACATTGACTTTTATCCAAGTGATGTAATGAGGCCCAAACCCCATTCATTCCAAGAGCAACAACAGGAAAGGCTACTCCACCGAATCGAATGCCTAATTAGCATTTAGTGACACAATCGCCGAGGGTTACCCCTCTGTACCTGTCTGCCCTATGTCGTTATGAAGGCACCACAGGTTCTGTTTTGTCCAGCGATATGGCATAAAGCCCATTTGGTCTGTGTGAACCAGGCCAGTCGCCATTGTGCGTAGTCTGTTGGCCAGCACTTTAGCAAGGATCTTTGTATCTGTGTTGAGTAAGGAAATCGGTCTATACGAATCGCATTTGTTTTTAGGTTTCCCCGCCTTGGCTTATGAGGGCAATGGTTGCCATGCGTAAATCTGCTGCTACATCGAGAGCAACGGTCTAGCCATTTTGCGGACGAAATCTATGGGTAAACCACTTGGGCCAGGGGCCTTCACTGCCTGTATGTGTGTCAGTGCCACTGTGATTTCTGACTCTGTAATGCCCGCCTCCAGCATTTTACATTGGGTCTGACACAGGGTTTTCACCAGGCAATCGTGCATGAATCATCTAATCTCCTCCAGTGAGTCTTCTACCCTGGGCTCATAAAAGGTGTTCAGACAAAATATTGAATCAGTAATATCAACTGACACGAATATCAAGTTGGAAATATCGTGACACAGTAATATCGTGAACAAGAATATAGTGGACGAGAATATCAATTTCTAAGGTAAGTAATATCCATGTAAAAATATTGTTGTTAATAATAATGATTTTTAATTATGTTTGTGTATTTTAATATGTATGTTAATTGTCTATGTTTTAAAGTGTTTAAGTATTGTTCATTTTTTAATATGGTTTGTAAATTATTAGTAGTTTTTAAATTTAATGTAAGCTTGTTTTGATATTTTTAGTACCGTAGCGGGTTTTGGGTTTCGTAGGAGAATAAGGTGGGAAGTAATTAATTAAAAATTATTTTAAAATGTTTAAAATAATATTAAATATTTATTGATAATTACTTATGTTAATTGTATAATTAATATTTTTATTAGCTAAGTTTTAGGTATGGGTTGTGAGTTTTGTAGGGGAATAGAGTGGGAAGTAAATTAACTATGATTAATTTATCATTCATTTTTAATTATTATTAATTATTTAAATTAAATTTATTTATGTATATATTCTCATTAATGTTTTTTTTAAAGTTTGAGGTGTGGGTTCTGTGTTTTGTAGGGGTATAAGGTGGGAAGTTAATTCTAATTGATTAATAATTAATCTTAAATTATTTATAATTATTTAATTGATAATTATTTATGTTAATTTTAGGTTAAATTTAATGTGCGGGTTGTGGGTTTTGTATGGGTGTACGGTGGAAAGTAAATGAATTATAATTATTTAAAAAATATGTGTTATTATTATATTAATTAATATAAATTATTATTTAACTGATAATTAATTATGTAAATTGTGTAATATATATATATATATATTTATGGGGGTGTTTTGTGTTTATTGTATGGGTAAAGGAAAATATAATAATTAAGAAATATTGTTTATTTTTAATAATTGTTTAAATTATAATAAATGATGTAAATATGTAATTAAAATAATGTTTAGGTTATATTAGAGAGTTATATTTGTAGGGGTAAAGCGTGTAAAGCTAATTAAATATAATTAATTTATTATTAGTTAATTAGTCATATTAATTGTTTAACTGATTATTTATTATGTAAATTCTTTAATTAATGTTTTTTTAATTTATATATTCGGTGTGGGTTGTTTGTTTTGTATGTATAAAGTGTGAAAAGGAAATTAAATGTAATTGTTTTATTAGTAGTTATATGATATTTGATTATGTAAAATGTGTAAGTATCATTCATGTAAGTATACATTTTAGATGTGTAGTGTGTAGCTTGCAGAGGTATTGGGTAGAAAGTAATGTAAGTAAAAACAAAATTGAAAAAGGTAACTTTGTTTTTAAATTGTAATTTATTAGTGTATGTGTTAATTGTGTTATGCTTTTTAATTGTAAATAATATTGGATTTATTGGCTGTTATTATTTTGACAATAGATTTTGGTGGCCTAAGTGTATAGTAGCCCCTCCTCCCAATAGACTCTGTGGTACCACTGACATCTCCCTTTTCCTGGGTAGCAGCTTGCTGCCTCAGGCTTTTAAGAGTTGGACAGTCCTGCTGTCTAAGGCACAGCTCTTCCCTAGAGGGTCCCCCTGGGCCTAAGAGTTCAACCTGGTAAGGGTTAAGCTCCATGGGCTCAGTTCCCTCTGGGGTGTCCACGTCCTCTCCCTGAGGAGAAGGGTCCTGATCCTTTTGCTGTACAGAAGCTGGTTTCCCAGTTTTCTTACCTTTTCCCTTGGAAGGTTGGGCCATACTTTCAGACTCCAACACTTCTTTTTCACCCGGCTCTGGGCCCGATTCACAAAAGTAATCTGAGACAAAATCCTAACTTTACGACTTTTGGTATTCACAAAAGGCATTTAGGAGTAGTAAAGTTAGGATTTTGTCTTAAGTTTGTCTTAAGTTTTGGTCTTAAGACAAAATCCTAACTTAAGTTAAACTTAAGTTAAACTTAAGACCAAAACTTAAGACAAAATCCTAACTTTGCTACTCCTAAATGCCTTTTGTAAATACTGAAAGTCGTAAAGTTAGGATTTTGTCTCAGATTAGTTTTGTGAATCGGGCCCTCTGTGCTCTAGTCTTGACACACACAATCTCAGGAATGTCCAGCATTACTGCATGGGTTTTTAGTTCTACCTCAGCCCATGCTGAGGTTTCCAGGTCATTACCAAGCAGACATGCAGCTGGAAGCTTTGGAAAGACCACTACCTGTTTCAGGCCAGCAACCCCCTCCCAGTCTAATGTCAATTTAGCCATAGCATGGCTAGTGGTAACACTGTCAGCATTGGTGACTGGGTACGTTTTCCCAATCAGGTATTGCTCTGGGGAGACCAGTGTATCTCTCACCATAGTGACACTGGCACCTGTATCCCTCAGGGCTTCTATTCTAGTCCCATTGATCCAAGGGTATTGCAAATACTTCTTTTTTTAAAAATTTTTTATTGAGTTTTACAGTTATTAACATAACATAAAACCACTGCAGTGATTTGTCCAACATTGTTAGTGCAAGTGCATTACAAGCCATATATTGTTCATATTATCCGACATTTATGTGCTTTACATAGACTTGGTTATTTACAGTCAAGAAAACTGGATCTTGCCACATCATGTTCATGCAGAGCACACAGCCTTTTTACCGGCCAAGTGTAGAAGTCGGTAAGCGGATCTCTCACAAAGCGAGACGCGTATGTACCCATGTCTGCTGCCAGAGGCCAGCGTCCTGCTGGTTAATGTGTTTGAATCTCGGTGTTTTGCGGACCAGGGCATATTGTGCTTGTCTGGTGCCCACTATAGCGCATCCCCATCTATGGAAAGGAGCCAGCATGTAAATGGGGACCAAATGTCTTTGGGGCGAGAGCGGACCAGTATGAGTTCCCAGTAACATGCCAACTGATCTCTGCAATATGTAACATCTGCTACCCAGGCTTTTATGGTTGGGGGGCTTTGTCTTCCCCCAGTGCATGGCCATCCGCCTTTTTGCCGGCAGAAGTAGGAGTGCTGTGAGTTGCCTCCTTGCGGTCCGAATGCTTCGCACGTATCCCAACAGCACCACCAGGGGGGTTCTCGTCAATTTCTGATCTGTTATGTTCTCTATGTATTTTAACACCTCAACCCAGAGTCCAGCTATGAGCCGGCACTCCCAGGCCAGATGCAGGAATGTTGCCTGTAATGTCCCACATCGCCAGCATTTCGTGTCGGGCTAGGTGCCCATGTGGTGCAGTTGTATCGGGGTGCGATATAAGCGGTGCAGGAATTTGAAGTGTATTAGTATGAGGCGATAGTTCAGGGAAAGCTGCTCTAGTTGACCGCAACAGAAGGTCCATTATTCATCTGAGATGGCGACGCCAATATCTGTATCCCAAGCGCTGCGTGAACTAGGTGTGATGACCGGGGATTCGCGCTGTGTGATAGTGTAGATGCTGGTGATCAATTTGCGGGCCGATGTTTCCGTAAGCACGTGTTCCAGCGCTGGGAGTGGTGGCGGGGCAGCGGGGAATGTATTATATCTTGCACGGCATGCTGCCCAAAGCTGGAGGTACAGTAGCGTGTCTAGTGGCGATGGCTGCGGTGAACTGCTCAGTTGCTGTAGTGTGAGGAATTGGCCTTCAGGGTACAGTTTATTGAATGTATCTAAACCATTCTGGTGTGCGCGCACCCATGCGCTCTGGTCCATTACCGGGGGAACTAGTGGGTTGTTGGCTAGTGGTATAGATGGTGCGTTTATCCCGTCCAGGTTTGCACTTCTACAAAGTTCACCCCAAGCCCAGCGTAGGGTTTCTGTGGTGTCAATTTCTTGCAAGGGGCTTTTATAGCTTTGATACAACGCTGTTGACAGAGGCAAGGGGGCAACCCAGTCTATTTCGATGGTGACATGTGACTGAAATGGCGTTGGGTGTTGCCAGAAGTGTAAATATTGGGCCTGAGCACAATAGGCATATAGCACAAAATCTGGAGCTCCAAGGCCACCCTGTTTTAGTGGTAGTGTCAGGAGTTCCAAAGACGCCCTAGGTTGTTTTCCTGCCCGGACTAGCTCAACCATGCTAAATTTGAGGCGTTTGAAGAATTGTGCAGTTATGGGTATGGGTATATATATGAAGACATACAGTAGTTTGGGGAGTATTATCATTTTGTAATCATGATGCGACTTGAAAGGGACAGGGGCAGATTCTTCCATCTTTGGATTCTTTCTTCTATCCAAGCCATTACCCTGCCATAATTGGTCGTCCAGATCTCTTGTATGTCCCTGCTTCTCCAGACGCCCAGATAACGTGTTGGTCCATCCGCCCAGGCTATCGGGAACTTGGATTCAAAGGCTACAGTACCATCCGTCAGCGGGAGGATCGTAGACTTGGACCAATTCATGTGATTCCCTGACATACCCCCATATCACACGAGATCTCTGGTGACAGGTGCTAAGTTAACCGTGGGGTCAATGACATAGACAGTGAGGTCATCTGTGTACATAGACACAATCAGGGCCTTAGTAGTGAATCCTATACCGCTGTTGGCGTGTTGTCTCAGTCTAGTCGCTAGCAGCTCTGTGGCGATAGCAAACAGTAGGGGGGATAGTGGGCACCCCTGGCCGGTGCCCCGTGAGATTGTAATAGGATCAGAAATTCCCCGTTTACTTTCACTCTGGCGGTGGGTGAAGCATATAGGAGTTTAATTTGCTGTATGAAGGTATTGCTCATTCTCAGCCGAGCTAGGAGTATGAAGATGAATTTCCACTCTAATGAATCAAATGCCTTAGTGGCAGCTAGTAGTATGGCAATCTCAGAGACATTTGGGGCGAGGTAAAGCATCAACGTAAAGATTGTCCTTAAGTTGTGAGAAGTGGAGCGGCCTGGCACGAATCCAGATTGATCCAGCCTCACGATGAGAGGAAGCAGCGGCTACAGTCTGTTCGCCAGTAGTTTAGCAAATATTTTATTATCTATATTTATTAGGGAGAGTGGGCGGTATGAGTCGCATGAGGTTGGGTCCTTGCCCGCCTTGAGCAGCGTAATAATGACTGCCTCACGCATTGATGGTGGAAGTGACCGTTTTTGTAGCGCCTCCTGGTATACCTCCAGCAGGCGAGGGGCCAGCAGAGACGCATATTCTCTATAAAATACAGAGGTAAGCCCATTTGCCCTGGGGGCCTTATCCCCTGGAAAACTCTGGATGACCCTCTGAATGTCCTCAACTGTGAACGGCTCATTCAGATATTCACGATGTGCCCCGCTTAACCACAATAGCTCTAATGAGACCGGAGGCGCGTCAGGGAAATGGAGCTCAGTGGTGTAAGAGGAGCCCCAGGGCGGTTGTAGTAGGTTAACCAACGTCCTTCCAGGTCTGTCTCCCTCCCCGTATTTACGGGCCTGTGCATGTTTATGTAGGAATTTGGTTTCCCTTTCGGCCTTATCTTGGAATGCCGTTAATTTTTCTCGCACTTTAGCCAGTGCTTCAGGTGCTTGGGATTGGAAGTATTGGCATTCCAAGTCTCGGATCTCTCCCTCTATTTTTGTGAGGCAGTTGCAGATGTCTCTCAGAACCCCTGACTGCAGGGCTATACAATTGCCGCAAATTACAACTTTGAAGGCCTCCCATGTTGTGCCCACTGAGTCCACTGTACCTGTGTTGTATTCAAAATATTCTATTATTTTGTTCTGGATCTCTTCCTTAAATACCATATCTAGCAGCTCATTTGGGGGTAGACACCATGTGAAGGGCTGTATATACGGTCTCGGGATTTGGAGCTTGACTACCACTGGTGTGTGATCCGACAGTGTGCGTGGGAAGTGTATGGCCTCATTGGTCCAAGAGTGGATGTCTCTGGACGTGAGCCAAAAATCCAATCTGGACCAGGCTTTATGTTTCTGAGGCAAGCAGGTGCCCTCTCTAGGATCCGTATGTATTGTGCGCCAAGTGTCTACCAGGTAATGATATTCCATTATGGTGCGAAGTGTGGTGGCCGATTGTGGATGATAAGTATGAGGTGCGCCCACTCTGTCTGCGTGTTCAGACAAAACAACATTAAAGTCACCACCCCAGAGTATCGCAGAGCTTCCCAGAGTTTGGATCCCCTGCCACATCTGATTAAAAAATTCAGGATCGTCTGCATTTGGCCCAAATGTATTTGCTAAAGTTATTTGCTGTCCGTAAAGTCCACCCTTCAATATAATGTAACGGACCTCTGAGTCTATCATAGCTCATTCAGTTGTCCATGGGAGACCCCTGCGAATTAGGATCACAACCCCGTGAGTAATTAGAGTAGGTCGAGGTGTGAATGTCCCCCCATCTGTTGGACTTCAACCTGGACTGGGATGTGTCATTCAAGTGGGTCTCCTGTAGGAAACAGATGTCTACTTTGGGCCTGGTTAGATAAGAATGTACTAGTCGCACTTTTCTATGGTCATTCAGACCACGCACATTACAGGTAATGCAGTTTAATGAATTCATGCTAGCCTGCGCAGAATTGTTTCAGGTCTAGGTCGGGAGCGAATGGCCCAGTATGTGATCGACTGTGTGTGAGACGAGGCGTGTAGGAGTGTGTGCCGTGGCAGTGAATGCCTATGGGACGGCGTCGTGAGTCTTATATCTTGGTGGAACCATGCAACAACATTTCAGCAGGACATTTCGCAGTATGAAACAACAGTAACTGAACCTAACCCACCCCCTCCCACACCAACCCCCCAATTAGGTTGAGTAAGTATCCCCCCATTACTCCCAAACAAAACAGTGATTGCAGAATAGCCGAAAGGCTACATGGGAATTATCCCAGGGGGAACGAGGAGTCGCCGGCGTACACCCCTGCCAGTTAAGGCTGGGTGGCCGAGCCCTGAGAAATCTCGAATTATGATTCTACATTGACTATGTGAGTAGGAGTTAATACACAGCATTTTAACAAGATGTCAGATAGGCCTAGCGTGAGTAGTAATTAGGCTAGTCTCAAGAACATATGTGAAGAGAACCCTTAACTATAGTGTTTCGTATTATGATGAAAACCAAACTGTGTTGAAGTTCAGAGACAGTGCTTTCAATCATTGTCTCTCAGGTGACCTTCTGGTGATGTGCCACCCGTAGGTTTCGGGCCTGTTTGTGTCTTTGCCGCCTGCTTGGCGAATTTCAGCGCAGCTCTCACATCCATGAAAATGAGAGATTTGCCTTCAGCTTGTATTCTGAGCTTTGCGGGGTATAGAAGAGCGTATTTAGTTCCTGATTGTTGGAGCAGTTTCTTGGCTTGAACGAACTCCCGGCGTACTGCCTAAATCAGCTGAGTGAAGTCCAGATACAATGATATTTTGTTGCCCTGATATTGCACCGATCCGTGCTCGCGGGCCATCCTCAAAACTGTGTCCTGGTCACTGTAGTTTAAAAGGCGAGCTAGAACTGGGCGCGGCTGTGCCCCGATCAGTGGTTTGGGGCCAAGAGAGCGATGCGCCCTTTCAAAGAGTATCATGCTAGAGAGTTCGCTGCCAAAGAGGTCATTCAACATGGTCTCCACGTACTTCTTCATGTTTGGTATGTTTGTCGTCTCCGGTATTCCGGTAATTCTGAAGTTATTGCGTCTGGATCTGGCTTCTAAATCCTCGTTTTTGGCCTTTATTAGGTTTAGTACCTTGTCCATCTGTAGCATCTGTTCATGAGTTTCGGCTTGACGGTCATCTGAGTCAGATACTCTGGTTTCGTGGGCATCAATGTGGGTTTCGTGCTTTTCAACCTGCTGAGTTACTTGGTCCATGAGGGCCGCCAGGGAATCCAACTTTGAGTCGATTGCCTGCAGGCTGGCTTTCACGTCTTTTAGCATGGATCTTAGATTGTCTTCTTGGGTAGCATCTATCTCAGCTTCTCCAGTCACGCCGTCAGCTATGGGCCTACTATCCAGTTGGCGTGTTGATCTTTTGTCGAATGTCAGTTTCGTCTGTTTAATATCTGCTTTACCCATGGCTATGTTGACTTACAGACAGGACGCCGAGTAGGCAGACGCGCAGGGGCCCACAGTCACGCTGGTCTCTTTTTTCATGGCACTGGCAGGCTCGGGATATGTCCTGATAGTTCCGGCCGATCCACTTAGCTTCTGGATGGTTCGCCTGCCCAGTGTATCCCTGAATAGTAGTACGTTATGCATGCTTCACAGCCCGCAGTTCGCTGGTGCATTGTGGCTTGCCATTGTTTAGGTCACCATCATATTGAAGCCGGGAGCGCACCGCAATTCCACACAACAGACCCTGGGCACCCCAGTGAGCGATCATCAGTGTGAGTGTTGTAGATCTTCTGCGGTCGCCATTCTGCACGGAATGGTGTCAGTATGGAGCTCCTCAATAGCTACTGCGGGGTCTCGGAGCGGTTTTTCTGTGTCAGAGCCTGCACTGTCCTGAATGCGCCACTGTCAGGCCACCGATAGTTGCGCCAGTCTCAGGATAGAGAGAGGGCGGTGTCGCAAGCCCCTGGGCCCCCAGCGCTGCACCTCCCCACCGGGGGCTGCCAGCCATGCAGCGCAGGTCAGGGCTGGTCCCCGGGACTCACCAGCATATCGGATCCAGCCGGTCCGCTTTGCTTCCATCCCAGCCGGCAGCCAAGACCACCCCCAGCAGGGTGCTCGCGACCCGAGAGGGCACTCCCACGGAGCCGCGACCGCCAGCCCCTAGCACCAGCGATCAGCTGAGGCACCGAGTCGGCAGTAGCACCCACTCCACTAGTCCCTGGCGCGTCTTGAGATCTCATGCGCTAGGCTACAGCAGACCGGAAGTTCCTTGTCGAGCCGGTAGAGTGGACGGCTCCTCCACTGGCCACCGAAGACCCAGGATTCCGATCACGCCTTCTCCAGGCAAGCCTACTGTGGGCAGTGCTGTGTGGGCTTCGAGATTAAGGGAGCATTTTTTACGGATGTGTGGGCTCGGCCGGCAGAGCCCTCTTAGTGAGGGTCCATCTTGCTGCTCAGCTTGGCCACGCCCCCGCAAATGCTTCTTTAAGTTGGGTGGCCACACAGCTAAAGTGGCAAACGCAGCTTCACCCTCTGTGACTAGAACTGCTTCAGTGTGCAACTCGATTTGCTCTGGGCACACTGCTGATCCCATCTGGAGACTGGCTACACCAGTAGTAGCTGTAGGAGGACTAGGGAGCTTCTTGTTAGGACAAGTAGCATATCCAGTTAAGTGTCCCAACTTCTTAAAGTTGTTACACCAGGCCTTTAAGTGATCAACGTTCTTTCCACTGTACCTATTATTGGACTGTGAAGAGTTTTGGGTCCCCCCTCCCCGTGCAGGTTTTTGGAGCCCTTTTGAAGACTCAGGCTTTTTATTTTGGCGATTTTCACCACCTTTGCCCTGGGGAGGTTTTGTAACCCCTTTCTTTTGGTCAGCCCCAGTGGTTGTTTTTGTCACCCTTGTCTTGACCCAGTGGTCTGCCTTCTTTCCCAATTCTTGAGGAGAAATTAGGCCTAGGTCTACCAAACTTTTAATTAGTGCAATTACTTAAAATATGTTCTTTCATAAAAAAATGTAAACTCCATTGAAATCATGCATATTATGTCCATTTAACCAACCATCTAGTGTCTTAACTGAGTAGTCAACAAAGTCTATCCAGGATTGGTTTGGGGTTTTGTGAGCCCCCTGAATCTAATTCTGTATTCCTCAGTTGTGAGTCCAAAGCCCTCAATCAGTGTTCCCTTCACGAGGTCATAAGACCCAGCATCTGCCCCTGTAAGGGTCAGGAGTCGGTCCCTGAAGTTACCAGAGAACAGTTCCCAAAGGAGTGTCCCCGGTGTAACTTCTTCACTTTTCTCATTTCACAGGCCCTCTCGAAGAATGTGAACCATTCTGTGATACCATCACTCTCCATATTTAGGGACAATCACTTTGGGAAGTTTAGGACCATAAGATTGCTCTTTATCCTTATTGAGTATATTGCTGCCACCATTGATGGGTGTTAAGCCCAACTCTGCTCTCTCTTTCTCCAAAGCCAGGAGTCTGGTCTCTAGATTCAATCTTTTGGTCATCCTTGCTAAAAGGTTGTCCTCCTCATTGTCATTGAGGCTGTCCTCAATGTCCTCAGTAGTACCTGATCCACCTGTGTGGGCTCTAGGTGCTGCAAGGTTTATTCTTGGAGTCAGGGCCACTGGGGCCCTTTTCTCCCTAAGAAGTGGGGGGCAGGGCTGGAAGGTATCCTCATCCCCTCCATCTTTTTCCCCTTATGAGAGGTCCTCACTATTCTCAGAGGGATGGTCCTTAGCATACCGTGCCAACAGCTCCTGGAGCTTTTGTTTGGAGGGATAGGACCGTATGACCTTATGTTTGATTTTGCATAGCGACCTTAACTCCCTAAATTATAAGTGGAGCTAAGTGGTGAGGTCGAGCTCCTCAACCTGGTTCTCTATGTCATTGTGGTTATTTTCACTAACAGCTGGGTTCTTGTTAAGAGACATTGTTAAAAAACTTTTAACCCCTCTTATACCTAACTAAAGTGAACTTTTATTTTCTAAAATTCTAAAGGGACTTAACCAAGGCCTTAACAAGACTTTTAGTAATTTGGAAACATTTTGTCAATTAAAAAAAAATCAGAATTCTAATGTGATGTGATCCGGTGGTAACCAAGTTAGTCCAACAAATGCAAAGTTGCATATCCCACCGCTGATCCACCAATGTAGGAATCTGACTCTGTATATACTATACCAAAATGAGGTGTAGTGTGCAAAGAGTCCAGTGGAGCCCCAAAGGTAGGCAGAGGTAAAAGTAGATAGCACCTTACTCTCTATTTGTGGTAGTGTGGGCGAGCAGTAAGGCTGTATCAGAGGGTAGTGTTAAGAATTTGCTGTACACACTCAATCAGCAAATGATGTCACACACTCAGAGACTGAACTCAGACCAATTTTGATGTATAAAAATATTAGTTATTTTATTTCTAGAACCAAGCCAAACCTGGCACAGGTAAGTGAAACAAATGCTTTGCAAAATAATATGCAGTGTTTACAAGTGAATGCAAGTTCAAATGCAGTTGTTTGAAATACAGGAGAGTCAAGGTATTAAAATTACTGTACAGATTACTTTTTCGTTACTTTTTAGATTAATTTTTAGATGACTTTTTCTACTCAGTATGATATGCCTAGATATCACAATGGGACATTTCCTAGAGAAAAGGTAAGTAAAATCAGTTTTGCACAATTGTTATTTTTCAGGTTTCCATACAAATCAACTCCACACTTAGAACATTTTTCAGAAAAACAGTCAATAGGTTCCTATGGAGAGAAATTAAGTTAACAGTTACCAGGGAAGTACTCAGTCTTTGGGGTTGAGTTTCTGACGTAAAAACAGGGGTTCCCCCAGGGTCACGGATGCACTCTTGTTACACCCTCAGCAGCACTAGGGCGGCCGGGTGCAGAGTGCTGAGGCCCAATGTTATCAAATGGGTGGCTGCTTACGAGCAGGCCACTGGATTGTGGGAGCAAAGCTCCGGGTGTGAGGCTCAGGGCAAAGGGGGATCCTGTTTAGCACAAAAAGTGCACCCGCAGCGGTGCAGGGGCGGCTCGGTATAGGGTGCTGTTTTGGAGTCGGGTGCCCTGTTGGATTCAATATGGATTCTCCGGCTTCAACAAAGACTGCAGGCTCGGGGACGAAGATCTTCTGGAGGTGACCACCGGTTGGAGAGGTAAGTTGGGATGCCTGGGGATGCTGGGACACTGTCAGTTGGGCCACCCAAGGCCGTGTGGCTTTGAGTGCAGGGGTGTCTTTAGGCGTGGGCTTTCTCTTACCAGCTCCGGTTGCGGTTGGGGGGATCCTCCACAAAGAGGCTGCAGGCTTCGCTGGGAGATTCGAGGCAGGTCAGAGATCACCAGATCTTAGGTCAGAATCACCAGGGAGACCTCCTGGTGGTGTTGGGCATCTCGAACTCGGGCCATGGGCGACAGGTGCAGAGTGGTGCAGACTCACGGATTTGGTCAGAGCTGGAGTCTGTGGGTAAACAAATCCGGTGTTCACGGGAGACAAAGTCTTTTCTTTGGAAGGCAGAGCACCTCAGGGTTCTTGAGGTTGCTGGCTGCAGGAAACACTGGAGTTTCGCTTCTGCAAGTTCGAAGTGGGGACAGGCTGGTAGGGTTGGGGCCAAGTCAGTGGGCGTCCTCCTCTTAGCTTCAGCATGGCTGTTCGGTCCTTCTTCTTCCTTTCTTATTGGTCATTGCTTATCTGAGGAGGCAAGGTTCAGGGGTGCCCCTAAATACTAGATTTAGGGGTGTTACAGGTAAGTAAAAGGTTGGGAATAATGGGTCCCTTCCTTGGGGAAGGGTACACCTCCTATTATGCCACCCTCCAGTGGGAGGTGGGCATATGCCTCACTCTGGTTGGGTGGGTCCCCCCATCTGCAAGATCACGTGGACTGAGAGTTGTGCTTTACCTCGCCTCCCCCACCTGAGGGGTGGGGTTGGCAAAGGTGGGCACACCTCCCTTCCTCACTTGGTTTTCCCTCCGATTCTCCCGCCCAAAGTGAGGATTAGAACCGGTGGGGACCAGTTGCTGGAATCAGCAAAAGGCCTGGGGAAGCTCACAAAGGCAGCAAGCCTTTGAAGCTTCCCCTTCATGGACCCTGCCCATCCTGGGGGAGGAGGCTTGGCACCTCGTCCCACGATGTGCATTGTTTCAGGCCCCCAAGAGCAGCAGGCTCTCGACCTAGGGGTCCAGAAACATGTTGGGTGGTGGCACCTGGGGAGCAGCCACTCAGCCGGGACACTAGTTTTAGGTCATTTTTCAGGGGGCATCTCTAAGATGCCCTCTGTGTGCATTTTTCATTAAATCCCACACTGCCATCAGTGTGAGTTTAATGTGCTGAGAAATTTGATACCAAACTTCTCAGCATTCAGTAAAGCCATTATGATACTGTGGAGTTCTTAATGACAAACGTCCAGCATCATATACTCTTAATGGAATTACTGCACTTACAATGTCTAAGAATTGGCTGAGACACTGTAGGGGTACAGGGCTCATGCACCTGTACCCTCACCACTTGTATAGTGCACCCAGCTAGAGGGGTGGCTGACCTATGTCAGGGCAGTGGGTTGTAGGCATGGGTCACAGGGATGTGTGCCATGTCGACTCTTCACTTTGTTTTGCACCAAAACACACAGCCTGCAAAGGTAGTGTGTGAGTGTGAAGGTACAGGGCCTCTAAGGGTGGCACAATAAGTGCTGCAGCCCTTAGAGGCCTTCCCTGGTCACAGTGCCCTGGGTATCTGTGGTACCATTTACCAGGGGCTGACCTGTGGCCAGAGAGTGCCAATTGGGTTTGGTCTTCAATGCAGTTTTAGGGAAAGAAAATAGGCCCTTGGTACCTGATTGGCAGGAGCCCAGGGCACACTCAGTCAAAGTACATCAGCAGGACAGCAAAAGGTGGGGGCAACCATGCAGAAAGGGGGCACTTTCTCACACAAACCCATTAAAAACACTGATATGCATCTGCTAATTTCTTCTTTTGTCAGCTCTTCAGCTCAACTGTACTTTCTCTAGATCTGTATAACCTTCTCATAGTAGGCACGTACCGGAACTTTTGGCTCTTGAGTAGGGGTGGGCATTTCTGGCATAAATCTCTCTAGCATAATTACAAGTAATTACTGCAAAATTACTCATAATTATGTGTAATTGTGTGAGAAGTGGATCCAGTATTTAGAGCTATTTTCTTGCTTGCAAAATGCTCTTTTCATCCAAAATGGGCCAGAGGCTGTCTTTTGCGCTAAGAAAATAGCACTAAATGCTGCCGCACACGAACAGGAGAAGTCAGCAGCCGTTCGCTCTCTATTTCTTCATTGTTCCTGTGCTCCTGCAGTGGGATGTTTGCTCCATATTTCTCTTAATTACTCAAGCTGATGTAATTATGTAATTTCTGCAATTTTGCATCAAAAGAGTCATGCATAGTTACTGAAATTACTCTGATTACTCCGGCATAATTAAAATTTCTCCAAGGCTTTCTCTTGAGCACCTGTCATGATTTTTTTAACAGATTATTTTTTTCGTTTCAAATGCACAATCACGTCCCTGTATTTTTCCATTACAGTAACAGATGGGTTATCATGAGGAAACACACTTGGAGGCTCTTACAGATACAACATATTCAAATCCACCCAAAGTACCTTAGAAATTGTCACTAGTCTTTCCACGTCCATATGCCATTTACCTAAATCTTCTCTAAGCCCTAGAAAGTTTGTCATAAATGCAAAGATATCAGACCTCTGCCAAGTAAAATGCACATAATCACCTCGATGAACTTCTCCCAAAGGAAATTCAGGTACAACTTTTGATTCTGCCCTCCTTTCTTACTCGATTTTCAGAAAAGCTTTTCAAATTTGACCAGATTTGGATGCTATTTATTAACTCTCTAATCTGTAGATCTGTTAGAAATTGGGTTTCTGGTTGACAGAGGCATGCACTCTGTCCAAGCAGGAACCACAATCCTAGTCAGGGTAAGCTAGATATAAACTAAAAGATAACCTGTGCTGCCCCTCTGGTATCTTGTCACTGAGCAGTAAGACTTATCTAAGGAGGCAATATTTAAAGTATTTGTGCAACGCACACACACACACAGTAATACAATGACAACACAACAAAAATACTGCAAAGAGGGTTAGAAAAATAGTCAATATCTGCTCATGCTTGACTACGGCAAATCCAAACGTTCATGCTGACTGCAATGGAGTAAGGGTCAGATACATGGACTAGCATTGACCTGCTGAGAAAGTACCTATGGTTGGAGGAGCGTCAATGTCCCGAGGCAGGGAGCAGAGGAGGCGATGTGTCGTCGTTGATAACCTCCATGTAGGCAAAGCATTGGTTCAGATCCGTGCACTCAGTGAGGTGTCATCGGCAAACACCTTTGCGATGAAGGCGAAGCATCGTCACTGAGCCACTCAGTCGGTGTTGAAGGAGATGAGTCGTTCCAATCGGCACAAAAGCAGCAATGAGTTGATTCTGCTGGTGCAGCACAGAGAACCCATTTCCAAGGGCCCAGGGGTAGGATTCACATTTGGAAGTGTCCAGGTGTTTTTGCAGGATTGCAGGAAGTTTTTGATGTTCTTGAGATTTCAGAACAGGAGACAAGCCCTTGGAGTCACTCTGGGTTTAAGTGGTGTAGGTCCAGTCCTTCTCACCCAGCCAGAGAGGCAGTAGGCAGGTCAGCTTAGCAGAAAAGCAGTTCTTCCAGAACAGCAGTCCTTCTTTCTGGTATGATATCCACAGGTCCAGACATGTACTGTCTTGATGGTGTCAGAGACCCAGTATCTATACCCAATTGTGCCTTTGAAGTGGAGGTGACTTCAAAGAAGGGTCTTTGAAGTGCACAGAGGTCCTTTATCCACAGCTCTGGATCCAGACTATCAGTGGGGGGTAATCAGCCCTTTGTGGGATAACAGGACACTGCCTATTTAGGTGTAATTGTCAGCTTTCCCCTCTCTTCCTGCCCAGGAAGAGCTGTCATAATGCAGATGAGTTCTCTGTCCTACCCTTCCAGTGGTTGTGGCTGTCTAGAGGGAATGCACAAAGTGAAGCCATCACCCACCCCAGAGGTGTATTGGAGACAGGCTGCAGACACATAGAGACAGGCTGCAGACAGGCTGGAGACACATAGCTATGAGCAGAGAAATATCCACTTTCTAAAAGTGGCATTTCTAAAATAGTAACATTAAATCCAACTTTACCAGTAAAGGGGATTTATTATTAGCATTCCAAAGATATGAAACATGACACAGCCACTCATTTCTAATTAGGAGTTACAGCTTAAAAGTGTAATAAGGAATTCCCAAATGTTAAGCTATGAGAGAAGTAGGCCTCACAGTATTGAAAAATGAATGTGGGTGTTTGTCACTACCAGGACATGCTAAACTTTACAGTACATGTCCTACCTTTTACTTAGACAGCACCCTGCCCTATGGGCTACTAAGGGCCTATCTTAGTGTGACCTATGTGTAATAAAAGGGGAGTTAAAGGTTTGGCAAATGATTTTAAATGCCAAGGCTACATGGCAGTGAACTGCACACACAGGCCCTGCAGTGGCAGGCCAGAGACATGTTTACAGAGCTCCTTGTGTGCGTAGCACTATCACTGCATCAGGCCCACTAGCAGCATTTCATTTACAGGCCCTGGGTATATGGTACACCTCTTTACAAGGGACTCACAAGTGAATTAAATATGCCAATTTTGTATACACCAAGGATACTGTGTTTAGAGGACTTTAGCACTGGTCAGCAGTGGTGAAGTGTTCAGAGTCCTAAGTCCAACAAAGAGATTCAGCAACAATTGGAGGTAAGAAGGTAAAAGGTTTTTGGAAAGACCACCCTAAGGATGACAGGTCTAACAGCTGGTATGCCCATTTGACTCATTGCATCATCCAGATCCATTCTCTAATTTCTGTGCACTCTTTTCTATTATACTAATCAACACCATATTCCTTTGGTAATTCCTCAAACCTAGCATATGCATCACATTTAGACCTTGTTGCTTCTTTGCTCAGAAACCTCTTTTGATCTATGTTATATGCAGTCAATTTCTCTATGCTAATTGTAACCTGTAGGATTTCTGTGATTTCAGTCTTTAATCTGAGATCAATTTCTCTACTTTGTGTTTCACTGAATTGAACTGTAGTCACAGTAGTAGCTGCATCACTAACAAAAGCAACTATCTGAGAAGCTGTACAGGACCTGCTTCCTTTTCAAGCAGTGCAGTAGGCACTGGAAATGCAAGCACACTTGTGCTCTGCCATTTTGAGGAGGTCTAGGAGTTCGTAAAGCATAAAGAGTTATTCTCTCTATCTTTTTTTCCTTCTCAATTTTAGTTTCATCAATTTTATCATTAGTACTTCTCATATTTGACTCATTGACAATTGCAGAAAACATGCCTGCACCAAGCATTATATCTTCTCTCAATTCTCCTCTCTGGACTGCCCATCTATAATCTAGCCAGTGACTCACAGTGTTTTTTTTGTACCTTCTCAATCGCTACACAATCCCATTCATTCAGTGCATCAAACTGTATGAGTCTATGTTGCGGTTTTCTCTTATACATTATGCACCTCAAATAATCAAGATTGCTCACATTGAAAGTACCCTCAAAAGGAAATTGCATGTTCTTGTCACAAGATGTGATTGTGTTCCATTATTGATGCACATATGGAGACCAGAGTTCAACCTCATTTGGTATGCAGGTGAATTCTCTGAAGGAATCTTTTCTCCTTCTATAACAGAAACTTTGAATTTCTTAAACGCAGCACGCAGTACCCATTCTTACTTGATCCAATTCAGCACAAAACCATGTGATAGAAATAGACATCAACTACTCACAGTGCACTTCTAGTAAGAACCCACCAATCACAATACAACCTACAGTGTCAATTGGTCAATCATAGGTGACACAGTAGCAATGAACCATTCACAGTGCAGCTCACTGTGATGATCCACCAATTACTGCTCAGGTCACCATGACACAATTCCAAAGACACTGCAGAACCACAATAATCACAGGTGAACAATAAAACAATCTCTTGCCTGCTTAATCAAAATACAAAATAAAATAAGGAGAGAAAGGCAAAAAAAATACATGTCACACACATTCAGTACTGTCAACCATACAGAGCAAATTTTAGACCAGCTGCATCTTACTCTTTAGTCCCTTTGAATAAACACCACTAATCTAGTTTAGAAAACATTCAAAATAACCTTTTGAAATGTAGGAAAGTCCAGCTCTTAGTGTGTATATGGTGCCTCACAATACATAACCTACTTTACCTGACATGTTCAGCAATATGCATATATCCTGAGATCTTGGATTTTGACAAATCTGTATTCCAAACCAACAGAATTCAAACTAAATCACAACAATTCAATGTTTTCAATCCATTCTATGCCTAAATCTTCTCAATTAATAAGAAAAGCCGACAACAAATTACACAATCTAGTACTTCAGAGACAAGAACATCTAAATCACGGTAATCAAACTCACTAATGACCCACAAACCAGAATCTCATAACCCAAAAGCTTGCACACATTTCAATTCATGTCACCACAACACTCTGCAACAACACAACCTCAGTCTATAAACTACAACTACCACAATGCACCTTGATCGACACCAAAATCCATCACATTCATTTGCCCTGTTGATACTCACTTTAATTTGCAAAGGTATCCTGGAACACTGCAAAAAAAACAATTTAAGCAGACAATAGTAACCTAGAGTGTAGTCAGAAATCAAGGAAGGGGAAAATAATATTTCCAAATCTTATCCAAGAGTGCATGAGAACTTGAAAGAGGTGCATGGAACACTCTATCCATATTGTATGATGCAGTTTAGCAGCAGTGCAGCAAGCAACAGACGGGTTGAGAGCATGGAGGAGGGGGAAAACCAGGGTTCATGGTGCTGGGAGTGGTCTAGGCACAGACAGGTGCAGACGGGCTTGTCTCTGGTGTGCCGTTGGCACTCCAGCGGCACATCCGTGCTGCAGCTAACATTAAGAAGATTCACGGGGGAGCACAGGGTGCCGCTTCCTGTGCAGATGGATGATGGGAAATCTAAGGATGTCACTTCCTGTGCAGATGGATGATGGGAAATCCAGTGATATCACTTTCTGTCTGGATGGATGATGGAAAATCCAGTGATGTTACTTCCTGTGCTGATGGGTAATGGTGCAACGTTGAAATGGTTGTTTGGGAGCTTTTCACACCCAGGACATATGTAACGTTCATTTCTACAAGTCCTACTTTTAAATACCATGTACCCTGCCTTATTGGGCAATAAGGTTTACCTTAGGGGAGACTTATAAATATTGAACCTGATGATTTTGACAGGTATAATTGGCAGCTAAAAACTGCAAAGGCAGGCAGCTGTGGCAGGCCTGGAGACATACTTTGCAGTGCTACCGTAGTGGTTGGTAAAATGAGTGCTGCAGCCCCCAAGTTGCATTTAATTTACAGGCCAAGGATACTTGCAGTGCCATGTAATAGGGACTTTTAAGTAAATTAGATGTGTCAATCTGGTGTACGCCAATTTCAGCATGTGTTAAGGGAGAGCACAGCACTTTACTACTGGTTAGGCAGAGTAAATTTTCCTAAAGCCAACAAAACCTTTTTAGGCAAAAATAAGGGGGACACCACACAGAAAATGGTCTTTCCAATAGTGGGCCACAAAATAAATCGTTGGAGACTTTGTAGGTAATGAGGAACTTCTGGAATTTTAAGCAGCACATGTGAATTAAACTAGATGCAGTTAGAGAGCGATAAGGAGAACTATGGGAGGCTTTTGTTTGTGAATCTCATTTAAAACTTCACAATGTGGGTAGAATGGTTGACAGAGGTGAAGAGTCGAAAACGGCCAATAGGTCCTCCAAAACAGGGTTCATCTTTATCTTTGGACATCTTTCTTGAAGACTGTCATCCAAAATTTGAAATATAGCTGTTAAAGGGTGCAGTGTGCTATAGGAAGTAGGATTAATAGACTGTATGGATGTGATCTTGGAATCATGCATAGACTGATTTTTCAGTGATTTTGCAGAAGAAAGGTAGGTGAGTGATGAGTTAAATGTTTTCAAGTCATCTGAGTCTATTCTGGATTGTCAGGAGACGGATGATCTGGTGCCATGTGAATGTGTGGTGGGAAAGCTTCTCCAGGGAGGGATTTAATGATGGATGAAGGTAAGACACAATCTTCTTAGGAGGTGGTTTTGAGGGAGCTGAAGATGTTGGCATTTATCTGACAGAGACAAGAATTTAAAGGATGATCATTGTCGAATGCAGTGCAGGGCTGTGGGTATAAGAGCAGTCTTGCTGTTGTCACTTTGCTGTCAAATCTTCTGATTTGTTTTTAGAGGATCATGGTATTACATTTCTCTGTGGAGTCTGAAATTTCAGGTTCAGGTGAGGATTGATGTAGTGTATTCTGCTTCTATTGGCTACTTCATTAATGGATTTGGTATAATTATTGGCTTTGTCTGATGTGATCAGTTGCCTGTTCATTGTGTGCAGAAAATGATGTAATGCAAGCCTGCTTTTCTTTTCTTTTACTTACTGAATGCAGAGGGGACAGGCAGAAGGAACACAACACTAGTGTACTGACATGTGGATACTGGCAGATGGTACTTTCATAAGGTTACTGAAGTTGAGGTACCGCCACTGGGACACAGATACTAGGCAACTGATACAGGGACACCAAATCTGACATGGAGATGTTGACATGGGTATAGTGACACTGGAAAGTTGACAAAGGTCTCAAACTTTGAGGCTAGGACAGTGACTTAGGGCACCACCATTAACAATAAGAGACAGACACAGCAGCATTGGAAAATGCACAGCAACATCATCACATGGCCACTGAGGAGTAGCCGCGCGCTTTATAAGTACCCAGTTACATTACATTACATTACTGACAGTGGAACACAATTGGACACTGTCACTAGGAAACATATGCTAATAGATTAGTAGAGGTACACCAGTGGCAACAAGGGGGGATTGGACTTGTGGCCATTGGCACTGGAACACTTTTAGAGGGCAGCAAAATGGATGCCAGGACAATGACATGGAGTAGGGACACTGGGAGACTGGAACACTATGATAATGACATTAAGACACTTACGCTTAAACACAACACCGGGGCATGACTAGGGGAACACAACATTGGGGTGCTGACCTGGGGTTCCTGGCATTGGGACACTGACAGTGGCATTCTAGCAGAAGGACACTAATATGGAGCCACGGCCAATTTTAGGGCAGTGCAACCAGTGCCATCGCACTGGGCGCCGATCTCGGGGGATGGGAAGGGGCTGTATTATGAAATTTCTTATTGAGTTAGAGGCACCTGCTGCAGAGCTCTTTGTATGTCCAGCAATTTTCAGGCAATAATAAAAACATCAAGATAATTCTGGTGATTGATGTACCTGTTGTAGAGAGATGGAGTTTTGTGTTGCCACATTTGTGACTCATCTGTTTTTTCCTCAGTTTCATTACCCTAAGGCTGCTAAAAAGGGTTCCTGGGTAGAAATACATTCCTATTAGCTAAGTCAACCCCAAACCACTGAGTTATATTTTAAGTCTTGAGTTTGTGTTTCTCCAGATCAAGCCCTCTTAACAATCCTACTTTGTTATGAGTAACGTTATAAAAGAAATTCAATACATGTGAGATATGAGCTATTATGAGATAAGGGGCACTGTTGGAGAGTGGTAGTGAGAAGATCTGTGGATAAGGAGGTTACTTGGGGGCGCCAACAAAGATTGTCACACCAGGTGCCATTAGTGATTAAGCCGGCCCTGTAAGGAGACACTGAGATAGGGACAGACTTATAGATGCCAGAGGCATTGACACCATTATGGAGACTGGGCACTGCAACACTGCAAAGGGTAGCTGCCACAGTGAAGACACTGAAATTACATGGGAAAATTGATAGTGTGATCCTGGCACTGGCACATGGAGACTGACGTGAAAGAAATGGCATGAAACATTCACCCTGGGACACTGTCACCAGAGCACTGAAACTAGGTCAAGGGTAGATGAGAGATATTGATACCAGAAGACTGACAAGGGGAAAGACACTGACACAGACGCTCTAACACTGACATTGGACCCTGACCTAGGAACACTGAAAAGTTTACAAGCTGTAATGCTGAGACATTGACATAAGGGCGCCAAGCATGGAGGAGCTGGCACAGGGATGTTTTGACACATAGATACTGACAGTAAAACTACAAACTGACACGACATTAATGTTCCAACGTGGAAGCACTGAACCTTTCTCACTGTCACTACAGCACTAACACTCACATACAGGAAAACTGACAGAAGCTCTCTAATATTGGGGTACCAACACATGCACATAAATACTTACAGGGAGTCACTTACGAAGGTGATATTGTCACTGGGACACTGACTGGAAACATTGACACAGGAACACAGGTATATCGATACTACACCGGAACACTAGCATGAACATTGGCAAGTCCATTGCTGCCACTTGGAACCAGCCACAGATACATTGAGACACAGACCCGTGTACACAGATACAACGAGGCACTGACACTTGCACACTTAAATGGGGACACTGCTATTGTAATGGTGACACTGGTTTAATAACAGAGACATAGAGTTGGTGATATTATCACTGGGACAATTACGTAGTCAATCAATCAATTAATCAGGATTTGTAAAGCATGGCTAATCACCTGTGAGGGTATCAAGGTGCTAGGTTCTAGCTGGGCTCAGTTGAAAAGCTAGGCCTTGAGTCCCTTTCTGAATTCTGGGAGAGAGGCCAATGTTTGGAGGTTTAGGGGAAGGTTGTTCCAGAACTTGGCGGTGAGCGAGGAGAATGAGCGTCCTCCACTGTAGCTTCGGCAGATGTGGGGAGCATGATGAGGGCGAGGGAGGCGGAGAGCAAGTGTCTGGAGGGTTGGTGGAAGTTCAGGCGGTAGTTGATGTACACTGGTCCTGGAGGACCTTGAATGCGAGTATCTTGAAATGGCCTCTTTTTTGGATGGGGGGCCAGTGGAGGTTAGTTACTGAGTGAGGGGTGAAGTGGGTCCATTTGGGGAGGTTGAGGATGAGTCTGGCAGCTGAATTCTGTATCTTCTGGAGTCCCTTCAGGAGTTGGGTGGTGATTCTTGCATAGAGCGTGTTGCCATAGTCCAGCCGGTTCGTGACTTGGGCTTGAGTGGCGATTTTCCTGATGTTGAGCCATCTGAAGATCTTTTGGAAAATGTGGAGGGTGTGGAAGCAGGCACAGGAGACTGAATTGATCTGGTATTTCTTGGTGAGTTTGCTGTCCAGGATGATGCCGAGTTTGCGAGCGGGGTCTGAGTTCAGAGGGCCACCAGCTGCCATTCCACGGGGGACGTTGTTCCCAAAAACCAGCACTTTTTTTTTGTCCGTATTAAGTTTCAGGCAGTTGGTCTTCATCCAGTCAGTGACACTCGTCATACACTTGTGGAAGTTATCCTGGTGGTAGAGTTCTCTTCTGAGAGCGAGAGGATGAGCTGGGTGTTGTCTGCGTAGTATTTGATGTTGATGCCATGGGTTCTGAAAATGTTGGCCAGGGGCGTAATCTAAGTGTTGAACATGGTGGGGCTAAGGGATGAAACTTGAGGGACACCGCAGATGTTGCTCTTGGGTTTCGAGGTGAAGGGTGGCAGGTAAATTCTCTGGGTTCATCCTGTGAGGAAGTATGCCATCCATTTGAGGGTGTCTACCTGGATCCTGATGTGGTGGAGTCTCTTGATTAGTGTGTGGTGGGATACGGAGTTGAATGCTGTAGAGAGGTTGAGGAAGATAAGGGCTGCTGTTTTCCCCCAGTCAAGGAGGGTCCTGATGTTGTTGGTGGCAGCGATCAGGGTGATCTCTGTGCTGTGGTTGGCTCGGAACCCTGATTGGGAGGTGTCTAGCAGGTTGTTTCTCTCCAGGTACTCTGGGGTGCTCAGGAGTACTGAAACTGGCAAAGGGACACATGTAGACATGGGGACACCAACAATGATACAGAACACTGATATTTGGACATTGACAGATGGACCTTGTGATTGACATTGCAACCTTGAGACTGTCACTGTGACACTGACGCAGAGTCAGTGGGATACAGGGACACAGGGTCATTGACATGGGCTTTGAAACTTGGACACAGTAACTGCCGCTGGGATGAGAGAACACAGCACAGACACAAAGATTAGGCCAGGGAGACAGACCAGGAGAAACTGACTCTCGGATTATGGACATAGGAACAAGCAAGTCAGTGGCCCTAAATAGACATAAAATATTCTTCAACAGCCATCAGCATCAGGAGGGCACAATCTCATCTGCTAATCATCAATATATCCTTTAACGTTGAGACAATTTGAGACAATAAGGCAGCCTGTTAGCTTCCATGCACTGTAAACCTTCAGTCCTGCCCAGAATTACCTCAACTTCTTTGTCTTTTTGGTTTCCAGTCCAGGGAGAGGGCCACGTGCTTTCTTTGTCACGGAGTAGAAAATGTCGAGGCTTAATCAGGTAAGAGCTGCTTCATGTGCAAGAGACGAGATGCCCCTCTTTCCCTCATTGGGTGATGCTTCATCATGATTTAAATTCCAATGCCTACAACCTGCCTAGTCAACTTGAAAGCACTGTGTAAGTAGCACAGGGAGATAAGGAGATGACAGGCACAGGGTAAGGGTTTGGAAGCAAGATGTACCACCGCTATTCACTGTCAGTGGCTTGGAGTTCAAAGTGCTTCTTATGAGTTGTCACAGGCATTACTGAATGCCAGAAATGCTGAACACTGTGGTTGCCTAGTTTTGCTTTCCTTTCATGGCTCTTTCTTCCATCCTACTACGCTTCCTCTTGTTCTTGCTCATTCATATTTTTTCAGCTGTGTTACCTATCTTTTTCTTCCTCCTTCCTTCTTCCTTTTTGCCTTTCTCTATTTATGGTCAGGATCAAAGTCTGATGATGAGAAATACGTCTGGATAATCTGCATAATTAAGTACTGAGTCCAAGGTTCATGAAAGGTTGCTGAACTATGACTGGGTACACTCGCTCCCTGTGCTGTACCAGTGCCACCCCAAAAGGGTATGCTTACCCTGTGCACCTGTCTTTCCAACTGCGCCATTGAGGCCTCTCTGACAGCAGCCGGGTAAAGTAAGTCCAGTGACGACTGCCAGTGGAACAATGGTTGAATGAGTTTATTGTGTACATTTAAATTCATTACAACAAATACGGAGAGTAAAAACAGTTGCACAATAAAATGAACTGTCAATACAGTCAAACCTCTTAAGGTGAGATAATTAAAACTTTGCAACATCATAAACAGGCAAGCTTAAAAGGATAAAGCAAGAGAAAAATAAAATCACTACTTTGCCCTCCTAGGTGACGTCATCTGCATTTTAAGTCTCTGATGGGTGTGTGTAGGAATTTCATCAATTTACCAATAGGGCCATTGGATTGTAGTGTAAAGCATGCCTCGCTGCTTCTCTTACGGTTCAGTTCATGATGAAAACTCTCTGAATATTGATAATAAATAGACCCAGGACAAATACATCAAATGTGTTCTAAGGTTTCATCAAAATTATTGCACAACCTGCAAGAAGGGCCAGGGTGACATACATTCCAGGAGGCCTCAAACTGCTTCAGGGAATGCAGAAGAGGCAGAATCTTAAAGAATTTTTGCTTAAATCCGGAGTCCAAGTTGGAATCATTATAGTAGTGTCTAGGCAAGAAATATGATTCCAATAAGTACTCTGAGTGTTGATATTGTGATACCCTGAGCAGGTCAGTTGTTCAGAGAGACTCAAGTAGTCCTTGTCTAAAGGTTTTTTATGGACTGTTTTCCACATACTCGGCAGGTCCCTGATAGATGGAGGGTTATGTTCGCTTATTAAAGCAGTAATAAAATTATCCGAAAGAGGCATATCAAGCCTGGGATTGCCCTAGATCAGACCCCT
The DNA here is from genome assembly GCA_963921515.1 of Calotriton arnoldi. Taxonomy (NCBI): domain Eukaryota; kingdom Metazoa; phylum Chordata; class Amphibia; order Caudata; family Salamandridae; genus Calotriton; species Calotriton arnoldi. The sequence continues at coordinate 485,891 of CAWUFW010006490.1, forward strand.
CATAGTGCCATCATGTGTGTGGGCAAAATCACTGAAATAATGTATTTTTGGGGATAAATAGACATGCATAATGGGAAAAAGATTTGAATCAAGGAGGATCATAGCATAAGGAAAAAGTCAAAGATTAAATAAGATCTTGGGCTTTATTTGAAGGTGGTTTCGAGGTTCTCGATATGCTTCTCCCTGAGGACTAATGCGGCAGAGGACAGGACTTGAATAAGTTAAGCATTTACGGGCAGATTTACAAGCCCCTTGCCACATTTTTACGCCGCCGTTGCGTCACTTTAGCAAACAATGCGCCACTATGCAACATATTTACAACGTGACGCATCTAGTGAGATGTGTCATGTTGTAAAGCCCTGCGCTACATTATACCTGCGTCAGGTATAATGTATGCAGGGTGGGCGTTCCGTCGCAAGGAAGCCCCGTAAAAGTGACGCAGTGAAATCTACAAGATTTCACTGAGTCACTTTTACGTCCCCACTGCGTCAAATCCTTACGCCTGCTTGAAGCAGGTGTAAGGAGTGACGCAGCATGTTAGGTATAGGCCACCCCTGAGCAGTGCTGGAGTTGCGTCGCACTAGCAACACGACTCCAGCACTGCGTCACCCTTACGCCGACAGATGCGTCACGCATCTGTCTATCCTTGCGCCACGGTGCGCCGCATTGAAAATGCGGCGCATCCATGGTGGTGCAAGGGGTTTTTTGAGTCACGCAAAATAACTGGTGCATCCCTGCTAATATGCAGGGAAGTGCCAGTTATTGTAAATCTGCCCCTCAATGCTTTTACAGTCAGATTATGCGCCCTGCCCCCATATAGTTTAGCAAATCTTTTCGAAGTTTTGGTTATTGTGGAAGATTTGGATTTCAACTTCGCAAGATGTGTCCAAGACAGTTTGGTAACCAGCATGAAACCCAAATACACATTAGTATCTGCTGTGTCCACAATTTGATGGCCAAGTGTCCACTTAAACGTAAAATGAGAACATTTTTGTCTTGGTTTATATTGACAGATGACTGTTTAACTGGTTGAAATTGCGTAGTGCACACAAGGCTGCTTCTGGAGACCTGTTGGAGTTAAAGAAAATATTTCAAGGTGCTATGCATATGCTAGATAGCTGATCAAAATACCAGTCTTGGCAAAAAAAATCATGTTTAATAATAAATTATATCCGATATGTAGCGGTAGAAGAGTAAGGAGAGCATTAAGGTCATCATTTCATGAGTGGCCCAGAGATGCCTTGCGTAGGGCCTATTACAGAAGCATTAGTTGGCAATGTAGTATGCAACTGGCACTAAAGGGGTTATTTACAAGAAGCCTGCCCACCAGAGCGTCACTTTTTTTGAACCTCTGGCTGTGCAGGCCTCTCATTTATATCTATAGGACGACACAAAGCTACCCTGCGTGGTTTTGCATGGCCTCATGGATTTGGAGTAAGGCAAGGCAGCGCAAAGTGCTGCGTCGCTTTACTCTGCGTCAAGGAGGCGTTCAATGGGTTTTGACGCTGCCCCAGATTTACAAAATCACATAAACCTGTGTCAGCGTCAAAACCTTACCCCTCCCTAGAGCAGGTGTAACGAGGAGAAATGTTTTAATTTCTCCTCGTTTTTTCCTCTTTCGGTGTGTGCTGCATTCTGCAGCACACACAGAACGAGAAAAAAAACCTCCATGGATTGTTTTAGTGCAGGAAGGTGTATCTTCCTGCAGAAAAACAATACTGTCAACAACGCGGACATCCTTGCACCAGATCGCAAGGCAGCGAAAACAGCACCAGTGCAGTGGGAACAGACAGGAATGCCACATATCATAAATACGGTGCATTTCTGCCCCTTCCTTTTCCTTTTGACGCAGGGCAGCACAGCAAAGTGACTTGCTGTACTGCCCTGCGTCAAAAACTCATAAATGAGGCCCTATATACTCTGTGTGCCTTGACTATGTTAATGTAAAGTGAAGCACTAAAAATCTATTACTGGGGTGTATTCACTGTATAAACTAGAGATTTATATACATGTGTGTTCTAATGTTTAGCTTAACATGAAGATTTGTAGTTCTCATTCACATTTGCACTTGTATTTATTGAAAGTATATTCCATATGTAATAATGAATTCATGTATTCACACTTTGCATTTATTCTGATACTATGCATTCACATGTAATTGTGTATTTCAAGTGCACATTGACATGATTAACAAAAGTTAGCTTGACTAGACCTTTATTTCTTAACATGAAATTTATTTTTCCTTGCTTTGCATGTTCTTTTCCTGTGCAGGTGCGTTTTTTTGTGATTTTATAGCTAGAGAAAGGAGTATTGCGTATTAGAGATAGTGAGGCATGAGAACAGAAATCTTGGCAATAACAAGATCATGTAATGAGCAGGAAAATTAATGGATGTTGCCAATGCATACTGTGAGAAAGAGAAATAGTTGGGGTTTCTTGTGACGTGTTAAGAGATATGGATGCTCCTGGAACTTTTTGGTCTTAATTAGTATTCACACTGGTATGGCAGATCCCTTTCAACTTCCAGAGGTACAGACTTCTCTTCTTCCTTTGGTCCTTGTGAGCGTGTAGTGTTTTAGTAAACACTGATTTCCCTTTTCAGAAGACTTCTACTGGACTCTTCACTATGGTGACACCTTCCTTCCTTCATGGCCGAGCTCTTTGAGACCCTCTATTCTAAACTAATCTCATTCTAGTTTAGAGTCTGGATTAGATGACCCTTAAATCTGTTCATGTTTAGAAAGGAAGATTGGAGTGTCTTTAAGGAATGCCAATTTTTGTTTCTTAGTATCTGTATTGCTGTAACTTTATTCTTTGTATGCTTCATGCTACTGAGTTTTAACTTTTTTCTGGCGTTTCAGCTTGCCGGTTTAGATTTTGTAACTTTATAATGTGATCTTGATATGTACCTATATTGGATTGATTACTAAATTATAACAAACCTACTAAATTTTACCTACCGATTCCTTGTCCTCATTGTGTGGTCAAATGGGCTACACGATAATTTAAAATTGAAAATGTGTTGTTAACTCCCTTGCCTCTCAGTCAACTAAAAGAAATCCATTGGATGAAACCGGCCTCTGCTTCCATGCGCGCCCTCATTTCCAATGATGATTTGTTCAAAATTGCAGTTGATTGAATTCCATTTAATGCTTCCTAAGGAAGCTCGGGCAAAGACCGATCGTATTGGTTGGTACTTGATGTGTCGGGAGCACAGCCTGTGGCAGATTCTTTGTGAGAGAGAGAGGGGGCATCACCCCCACCCGCTGCAGCGCTAAACGTGATAAATAAAATGGCAATTAAATTATTTCATTGCCATATTTCATGTTTAGGAGCCGGGATTCGTCGGGCATGTCCTCGGCAGCAGAGGTGGACTGAAAGAGCAAGATGGACCTTCCAAAGTGTGCACGTCACTTTGGCCAGCTCTCTTGAGCTGGCCAAAGTGACATGCGTACTTTGCAGCTCGCCACTCAGCTGTCTGGGTGGAGACCACGCATGGGCCTGAAGGAGCGTCCAGCCAGACGCTCCATCCAATCCTGGCACTGATCTCATGCTGTTGAGAGTAGTGCCAGGATTGGTTAGTGGAACTTCCTGGAGTCTGGAGCCCACAGAGCCGACGGAGGAGGAGCCGAAGAGGACGTCGGACATGCATCAGGCAAGGTAAGTGACTTTATTTTTTATAATTTGCCACTTGCCTTGCCTCCATGCAGATTGACTAACTGCCGGAGTAAATGGAGAAGTCTCTGGATTTCGAGCGTCAATTATTTTCATCAGAAATAGATGCAAAAAGCTTATAATAACGTCCATTCTAGTCAAATTAGAGGCATTTCCTAAACTGTAAATTTTGGTGCAAATTTTCTCTTCTAGCCATTCAAGTGCTTTATTTGAACTGTGTAGTAGTGTGCGATCTGCTTGGGCAGTTTTCAATAAGGAGACTTCTTCCCCAATCAGAAGTGATTGAGCTTCTAGCATGTCTGCTATTTTCATTAGGGTAATACTTATCACACTCATTGCTGAAAGCACCGGATACACAGGTGGAGTTGACTCCTCAATGAGATTGAGCGCGAATGGGCCCATTGTTTTCTCTTGCTCCTACTTTCATAATCTCTCCAGTTGGTGAATGGTGGAATACAGAGTAAATCCCTCCATATCAATCAAGAGCTCACTGTTGCCCACCAAGCTAGTAGGTATGGCTGAGTCATCTTCAGCTATTTTAGCCAGAGTGTGGGTATTTAGACAAGATACCCCCGCACAGTGGTTGGGAGGGGTCTCTGTGAAGCCCTTTCTAACATGTTCTGAAACTCCTCCTGATCTTCTCTGCATAGATTGAATCACTTTCGAACGCGGACACAGAAATGTTGAGGGTTGATTGTTGTGGTAATTTGATGGGCTCTTCTGAAGCCAATATTGATCCTGATTCGAATGTGTGAGGGAAGATATGCAGACCTGAGGGTTGATTTGCTGAGTCAGCAGGCTGCAAGGCTGAACCATTTGGGCTGGAAACTGGCCTGGAGGTACAGACCCCATCCCCACCAGAGGAGACCTCTGATAAAATGAATGGGTAAATCCTTGCTGCAGACAAATTCTGTTCCACCCAAACTTTAAAACATTGTTGGATGGGTTAATTGGGTGCAGAATTGATGACAACTAGTGAGTGTTGTGCCATTGCAGGATCCTGGAGGTTGCGGGACACCTGAGTGACCTGAGACCTAGGCTGGAAGGTACTAGAAAGTGATGTCTCCGGTGAAGGCAAAAGAGAGGAGAGGCAGACGGTGGGTTCTCCCCTTTGTGATTTGTGTCAGAGGCAATCACAGGCACAGCTGGCTTTGACAAAGACTTGATGAAAAAGCCAGCACTGCCTCAGCTCCATTGACCGAGTTTCCTTGCTGGTCTTTCTAAGTTTGTCCCCATCCCAGACTATGCTGAGGAGATGTAGAAGATGCTGGGAGTGTTAAACTGGAGCCAAGTGCTTTGGTGTTATGCCGCTGATGATTGTTTTGCACACTGTTGACGAGTTCTCATGGTACCAGTGACAATAACACTTTACCTACTCAGCGGAGAAAAGAAAATGAGAAGCAGGACGCAGTGGCTCTGATTTTACAAAAGCCTGGTGAAGAAGGATAGTAGACGGGTGTATGGAAAATTGCTTGTCTCATTTAACTGCTTGATTCAGCTTTATTTGATGTGACACGTTGCACTTGTTGACAATTATCACCGTTATCAGAGTTTTTGATATCTCTGGCCCCAACATAGACCTCCTCAGAAAGCTGCAGCCTGCCTTCAGCACGGTCGGTCAGTCGGAACACACCCCCAGCCACTTTCCAGCCTTACATTTTGATAGGTTTTCTTCTCTGGCCCCTCTCACAGGAGCAATGGAACAATGTCTTTGTGGGCAATATGTTTGTGACAACATGACTATGAGGCAAAATCTTTAGAACTGGCTTTAAAGCCCATTCAGTTATTATCAATGTTGGTAAAATGTGCCTTGAAATGAAGCATTTGCCACATATTTCCCCAAAGAGCTTTGTGGAAGAGTTCAAAACCGATAGCATAATTACATTTAACTTGGATTCAGGTTTCATCAATGTTACTGGCAAGATGTGCTTTAAAATAACTATTTGAAACGTTTTTCTTGAAAGTTCAAAATAGGTTGCAAATCCTCTCACTTTGAAGTCAGAGAAAGAAAAGTAAACAGGGCCTGACATTTGACCTCGGTATTTGAATGCACAGCAAATGTGACAAGACAAGAACAAGAATTTCAGGCCTGTTTACAGAAATGGAGCTCGGAGTGAGTGAAAACATGAGCGCTGCACATCAATATAAGAAACAAAATGGAAGGCCCTTAAAGATATCATGGCAAAAGTAAAAATTCATGTGGGGGAAGAGTCACCCTGTGTCTGATGTCACACACTGGCTGTCAGTATGAATTATTATTCAGTTTCCGGGAACCGCGCAACCCGAGTCAATTCGTATCAGTCATTCTGAGACATGTGTTTCACAGGCAAAGTATGCCGGAATTAGTCATTTGGAGTTGGACAGTTTAAGAATTGGGGGGGAAGTGAGCGGCTGGATTGAGCCGATGTTGATCAGTCCATGGTTTAATTCCCAATACTAGAGGACTTAAGAGGCACGTGTAACTAAAAACAAAACATTTGAGGATAATGAACGGCTGGATTAAGCTGATATCAGTCAGTCCATGAACATATTTCCAAAATATTGAGAACTTTAGCACAGTTAAGTGCATGTGCATGTGCTGGTTAAGGGAAATTGAAAGGTAAAGAGTCTCTAATAAGTATATACTGTGGGGCATATTTACAAGCCCCTTGCGCCACCAGTGCGTCACTGTTTTTGATGCACAGGCAGCGCAGTGTGGTGCGCCATATTTACAAGGACATGTTAAGCCACCCTGCATGGCTTTTCGTTGTCTTGAAAATACGGACCCCTTTTCAAGCAGGACAATGTGTGAAAGGGGCATGCCATGGGTGTTGCTGTGGGTGTTCCCACGCAACACACATGGATTCTGCTGTATTCCCAGATTTACAACATTTCGTAAACCTGAGAATGGGTCAGAATCCTACGCCTCCCAGGAGGCGAAAAGAGGTGCAACAAGGAAAAATACTTATATTTCTCCTCGTTATTTCCTCTTTCCATTTGTGCTGCATTCTGCAGCTAACATAGAAAGAGGAAAACACTTCACGTGATTATTTTTGTGCAGGACGTGATGCCTTCCTGCACAAAAACAATCTCCCCTAAAACGCAGACACCCTTGCACCATGCCAGCACAGGGGAAAACATGGATGTGACCTATTGTTGTAAATATGACGTATCCCTGTGCTTTGAAAGTGACGCAGCACAGCCAAATTGTTGGCTGTGCTGTGCTGCGTCACTTTCTTGTAAATATGGCCTGTGTTTATATTTCACAGGAGCCAGGTTTCAGTTTAAGTGTATATAAACTCATGGAAACAAGATCAGGAGTCCTTCTTCAAAAACTTTGTATGCAATAGTTACCGTAATCCATCAAAACATTTAAGTGTATGAGAAAATCAAATCTCAAATGAGTGTCTAACACGTTCATCTACAAGACCCGGGTTTCATTTTTGAGCATATGTAAACGCAAGAAACTTAGGCTGGTGTGTTTGCTTTCAAAGTCTTGTTATGTGGAAGTATCGGTCATCCACAAGAGCGTTTAAGGGTATGTAACCGCGTGTGTAAACATGGTGAAAGACAGCGGGACCAGCTTACAAACCCTAAATAAGCAAGACAAATATTACAAAAGAATATCCATGGGTCGCAAATCCTCTCACTTGGAAGTTAGAGAAAGAAAAGTAAACAGGGGCCTTGGGAAACAGCGCCTGACATTTGACCTCGGTATTTGAATGCACAGCAAATGTGACGACACAAGAACAAGATTTAGAGGCCTGTTTATAGAAACGGAGCTCTGAGTGAGTGAAAACACAAGCCCTCGTGTTAAGTGCTCTTTAACAAAGAATAAAATAGTCCGTAAAACAGTTGCAAAAATGAGAGCTGTGGATGGATAGTTGTTATTGGTCCATGCTCTTGTGGTGGGCTAAACACAGGAAGAGTATGACGCATGCATGCTATGGACAAATGAGGAAAAAGAATAGGAGAGTGATGATTGAGCCAGCAAATGGGAAGCCTATGGGCAGGCTGAAGCCCACAAAGTATATACAACATGTCTCTTCGAGACAGCACATGCACTGTCTAGAGCAGAGACCTAAAATTGAGGCACAGTTGTCGCTCATTTTCAACAATCAATGTAGTAGAAAGAAGAGTCACCTGGAATTTCCTGTCACACAACAGAAAACTCAAGGGCCTGATTCACAAAGGTAAGAAGGTATGTGCAGGACTACTTGTGCAGATCTGCTCCTACACTCACTTGTAAATCTCCACTTTTCTGCAATTCCCAATTAACAAATCAAAAAGTGGATGCATACCTAGATGTAGACTTGGGAGCCTTCACCCCCAAAAGGGCAGGTGGAGACTTTTACAGCTGCCTTTATGAGTGTAAAAGCACACATGCAAAGTCAGAAAAGAAAGGCGAAATTAAAACATTTCTACTTTTAACGCCTGCTTTCAAAAGGTTTTAATTTTTGATGCAACACCCTGTCTCCATTTTTTGGTATGTAGGATTTTATGTTAAAAAGAATTGGTGGTTGCTTGGGAACGCTCATGTAACATCCCATTGACGCTAAGCCCCCTATTACGATGGCGGTCGGACGAGTGTCCAACAGCCAACGCCGTGCAAATAGAACGGCCTGACATAGTTGGCAGTTCAACCTGCCAAATTACAATGCGATCGCCGTGTAGGCGGTCGAAAAAATGCCTTTTTATATTGCCCGCATGTTCTGCGGCCAGGAAAAGGGCAACAGCACAATCCGCAATGGAAAAAGGCATTTTGCAAATATCCATGCACCGTGTGCCAGGCACCATGTGGTGCCTGGCTCACGGTGCATGGATGTTCAGTGGCCCCCTGGCCCCATAGCGGAGGCCCACGGGGCCCTGCTGGAGGCCCCCAAGGTCCCTTTCCATCTGCCTTTGCATGGTGGTTGGACCTCCATGTTAAAGGCAGAGGGAAAGGGACATCGTAATCTCTATGGCAGTGCCTCCACAGGAACCATCCCCATTGTAGGGATTACGGTCAGATAGATGCCCCGACCGCATCCTTGAGCCTGTTGGAGGTGTCAGTCTGTCACCCCGACCACTGCGTTGCACTCCGATGGACTACATCATAATGCGGCGGTCGGAACACTATTTTGACTGTCAGGCAGACTGGCAATTTCCAGTGCAAAAGAAGTATTGCACTGGAAAGTAAATAATACAATAAAATTTGTGCTGGAGAGTGACGCAAACACAACACAAAATGTCAGCACAAAATGATGGTAAATCTGCCTCATTATTTTTAATATTAAATTTTGAACAACATTTTAAACTAGAATCACCTACCCTTACTAATGTGTTTATTTTTATTTAACTTGTAACTAATTTGGTTATGTTATGTTTTTAATCAATTTTATTGTGTTTTATATCTTCCATATTGAACTAAAAATGTAAAGTAATTCATTTCTAATGTACTTGTCATATTAACAAAAATTTAAAAATAGCTTTTGTTCGAAGGTCTTAACTAACAGGTTTATAGTTTGAACCATGTACCCCTGCTATAATCCTTTTTTTAGGCCAAGACGTCCAACAATGCAAAGTAGGAAGAGCTCCTCCTGCAAAGAAAAATATAGTAGATGCTTCCTAGGGCTTTCCCTAGTGGTGTCCAAGAATGACTCAGTGTTGGGTGCCTGATGATCTTTTGAGGAGCACAGTCATAACTCAGTGGGTCTTAAAAGTCGAATAGCCATAGGACTGTGCAGGGGAAAGTGACTGACTACAATGTCAGCTCACTCTATGGGTCCCTATGTTGTTGCAAATTCCTCAGTAGTGGGCTGGACAACCTCGTTGCTCCTGGCCAGCCTCAGTCCATCGAGATGTCCTCCACACAGAACCCTTTGTTCAGCTGAGCCTTGTCCGTCATTAGTGGATTATGTAGCTTCCTCCTGGTAGGTGCCATGCTACTCTTCATAGGGGGGTGCATCCTTCTTTTAAAGGTCCGGAAGCAAGGTGACTTACTTTGTAGACTTACCAGACTGAGGCAGAGTCTGGAGGGAGAGTCGTGATGCATCAACAATTTCACTTCAGTACTCTTCTCTCCTTTTTTGGTGCACAATTCCTCTTTGGTGACAAGTAGAAACACTGAATAACTTACTCATCAAGGCAGGAGTCCAATATCATCCTCTAGTTTTCAGCCCTGAGCTGATCACCTCATATCAACGGCACACAGCCCTGCTGCCACTCATAACATCAGAACAACTGGCTAAGGTGAGACATGCAATGGCTCTATGTTAAAAATTGGGTTTTTGATTGAGGGAGTGAAAAACCTGCTCAAGCAACAACCACATTCCATGTCAGGGTGAACCACAAAAGTTAGTAAATTAACCTGTGATTAAGTAGCTTGGCACAAAAGCAGTCACACTTAATTTAGAGGCACTGTGTTAAGTATTTATGCAGCACACAAACTGTAATAAAGTAGAAACACAACACGAGAAAAATCACACACCAATTTAGAACAATAGAGACACTTTCAATAATTAATTTAAGACTGCAGTAACAAAAATGCAATCAGTAAAACTGGAGTTATGAATTTTTAAAGTTTAAAGTGAAAAATAGCACCAAAAGGAACATAGCACCAACCATAGGTATCACGTCGCGTGAGACTGGTGCAAAGTTGAGATTTAAGGCCATCCACCTTAGAGCATCGTTCGGGATACACAGCGTAGAATGGGCCCAGTCTCAGCTTAGATTCAGACTTAAAAGAATTTTGAAGAAAAATATTTGAGAAGGTAAAGTTCAGTGGAGGAAGGCAGCCAGAGGAGGAAGCATCGTCATCAAGGAGTTGCTGGACGAAGTTGTGGTGAAGATTTCTACATTCGGACTTCAGCCCTTTATTTTGGAAGTCGAAAATCCCCAGCGGGATGAAGCTGAAGACTGTAGCTGATGAGGACTCCACTAGGCCAGATACCCTTGCAAAGAGGATTCGTTAAACAGGATTTGCTGCTGCGGAGAAGAACATAGCAGAGGCTACCATGAATTCAGAGCAACTAGCGATACCCCTTGGTTGGATCGGTCAGTAGGTAGATCCCAGTCTCCTGTTGGTTCTTAGTGCACTTTTTGGATGTCATTTTCTAAGTCCCAAGTTTGGTTTTGGTCTATCTGGGAATGTTTAGCACCACTTAAAATGGTACAAATCTAGGTTGGCACTACTTGGAGGGTAGAACTCACCTCACACGCCACAGCAGCCGCCAGCAGCATCAGGGGGTGAGAGCTACGCGCAGCGGGTCCACAGGACTCCAACTTCCAGGCTCCCCTTCACCGCCTTGTCACGCCAGCAGCGCCCGGAGGCGCACTTAAACACCGGCGGGCTCCCGCAGCGCAGGACGCCACAGCAGCCGCCAGCAGCATCAGGGGGTGAGGGGTCCACAGGACTCCAACTTCCAGGCTCCCCTGCACCCCCTTTTCACTTCACCAGCACCTTGAGGTGCACTTAAACACCGGCGGGCTCCTGCAGCGTGGGATGCCACAGCAGCCGCCAGCAGCATCAGGGGGTGAGAGCCACGGGCAGCGAGTCCACAGGACTCCAACTTCCAGGCTCCCCTGCACCGCCTTGTCACGCCAGCAGCGCCCGGAGGCACACTTAAACACCGGAGGGCTCCTGCAGCGTGGGATGCATGCAGGTGTGCCCGAAGGGCGGGCCCGTCCTTGCCCGTCACTGACCGGAGGTGGCCGGGCTGGGCTATACCCTTTTCATCTGCCAACGGTTATTTATGTACCCATCATCAGACCCACATGACTCCTTAAAGTAAATGATGATTAATTTATAGCCCGGGGGGGACTGAGACTGAGTTTGTGCACAGGAGTGCCTAGAGTGTTGTGTAGTGGCACCAAGACTCTGCAACTGCTTCATGCCCTGTGTCAGCAGCTGTTGGGTGAGGTTCGGTTGGGTAAGCCCATTTTTCAAGCAGGTCATGGGAAAAAAGGAAGGCCCCCCTTACGGGTTTATCCCCGGACACATCAAAGGGCACTGTTGATTCTTTCCTAATAAAGGCAGTGGGAGCAATCACGAAAGAAATTGATAAAGCCGAGAGGCGGCTCTCGCTGGGCAGGACTGCATTATCAGCACTGACAATGGCAGGGGACCCGCCACTGGTAGCTGCAAATGCGGATGGAAATGGAGCAGGAACTACTCTGAGCCAGAGGCAGGGGGAGGAAATAGAAGAGGCGACCTAAATCCGAGTCCCAGCACTAGTTTAAACAACCATGCAGCTGGGCAGATCACACGGAGCAGGGCCGTGTTGTCCACTAGTCGATGTACGGATCAGAGTGGTCCGCCAGCCCCAAAGAGACAGCGTAAGGTGCAGAGGAAAATAGCACCCAAGCAGCCAAAGGAAAACTCCAAAGACCCAGACTCTAGGGGCGCCATGGAACCGGGCAAGGATGCAGAAGAACTTTGGGGGTCTCTCAGGGAAAAAATTGTGTCATTGGTGGCTGGCCTCTTAAAGGATTTCCTAAGTGAGCTATCAAACACAGTCACTGATATTAAGGTATCTTTGTCGAACATTGAGAAAGCGTTGCCACCGGATGTTCAGTCCAGGCAGGATGCTGTACCTAACCACACCGCCCAACAACAAATAGGTTTGAATGCCACTCCACGCACAGAGATAGGCTCTGAGTCTCAGATCCCATCAGTGGCTATGGACAAAACAGGGCAGGGGGGGTACGGGGGGACAGGTGGTGGGGATGTTGAGGTCTGGCCAGCTGACCCAACATAGCAGGGATCCGAATGAAAGAGGTAATCAGGGAGGATCTCAGCACCTGGGTCGGCGAGCCAGTGGCGCCACTCAATTAGTCCATAACACATGGAATTTGCCAGTCATAGACCTCCCATGAGCATGTTGTCCGTACACGGTGGTTCTAGTGGGGGTACCAGGGCGAGATAGCTCACAGGATGAGTCTAGCCTCCAGTTGATAAACAAGGTTACCCACTGGTTAGGAAAACACGTTGGATTTAATAGCTCAGACCAAAGACATGTCCTGATGGCGAGAAGGGTGGTGTGGATTGGTAGCTCTAAGAAAATATTTGAAGGGGATAGCGTGATTGTCACGCTGAGGTATCCGTCAATGGCCCAGAAGATTTTGTTTTCATCCTCGCAATCATTTATGGTAGACTCTGGGATCAAAGCAGTGCCATTGGGTTTCTATTACAGACCCCCGTCCAAATTCTTATCCCCCCATGGTGTAGATACACAGGCACCGGGCCCGAGTTGGAGTGGGTGCCCTTTGCAGTTAAGAAATGCTTTCGCTCCATTGAGGGACCTGAATGACATAGATTGACTTGCAGAGGGAGCGAGGTTGGTAAGAATGGAGGGCAATCAGACAAAATATAACAAGGATCAAAGGGGGAGGGAGGTGGCTGATGATGGGGGAATCAGTGACACCCACGATGAATATAAGGACCTGAGAGAAAGCAGGTCTCCCAGCGCAGATGGGGATAATAGTGATGCCTCAGGCCCCCAGGTGAGGCGAAATCTGGATGACTTAAAACTTATTTCGTGGAACATGGCAGGCTTGGCGAGTAAGTTTCAGGACGAGCAGTGGCTCCGCTATATTAGAAAGCTTGATATAATTGCCATCCAGGCAACATGGGAGCCAGTAAATACCTTCTTCTTAGAAGGGTATAAAACTTTTTTTTGTCCAGCACGAAGGTCTAGTGCAGAGCCAGAGGGGGCCTGATTATGTTCGTAGATTTAAGGATCCAGGGGAGGTGGAAGTCGATCCCATGGAAGTCGGAAGTAGTACAGGGTCTAATATTTGTTAGTAAGATCTACCGTTTGGCATTTATCCATTTTTATAACACTCAGCCAAACCTGCAGGGATTAAAACCCTTTGAGGAATTAAGCACTTGCTTAGGGAAATTACAATCCGAAGGACGAGCCCAGGCACACTTAATAGTAGTGGGAGATTTTAATTGCCACCTGTGTCCTAATTTGAGGGTGACTGAGTGTGATTGGCAGGCATGTACACTAAATAAAGGGCCACACATGGAGCACACCAAGTCAGGAAGAGAGTTGAGTGTGCTTCTAAATACCTTTGGGCTGACCCACACAATGGATCTGATTGTCAGCCACCCAGATACACCTATGCCCCCCACGTATAAGGTTAGAGGTTGTGCGTCATTTATTGATTTTATTTTTGTTTCACATACAGTGAGGAGGTTCATCACTAGTTTTAACATTAGGCATAGTATATTCAGTGACCATAATCCGGTAACTTTGTCACTTGTTGCTCCACGACAGCATTTGGTTTCGCACAGTCTGACCGGGGGATTGATCCCTGCAGCGGATCAAGGAAGACGGTTGCGATGGGCGCAGGTCAACACAGTTGCTTTTAATAAATCCCTTTTTAGGAGAGGTCAGCAGGATATACAGAATTGTTTAGATTTAGATACACAGGGACAGGATTTAATCCAGACATTCACAGCTACTGCGCAATTAGTGGATAGCCTTTTAAAAGCACCTCCACCCACACACCTCAGGGACGTGCCAAGATGGTTTGATGGTGTTAGACCTGTCAGCCCTAGGGTGGTCTTGCCCTGTTTTTTTCCCTTTTGCGCCTCATTTTTGCCACCATATTTTTACTGGACCTAGGTCTCCGGGCGCCTTGCCACTGCTGGCCAGTGCTGAGGTGCAGGTGCTCTCTCACTAAATATGGCTGCCACAGGCCCCTGCTACTGCAGAGGGGCCTTACACATATACACACTAGTAGCCAGGGTCAGGCTGGGACATAGGGATACAGTATCCATCCCGTCCCCGCCTCTGGGCCACATAGCTAGATAGGCGGAAGGTTCCAGAACCTTCCGGGCTGTGGGAGGAGTTATGTTTTGCCGCCTTTAGGAGGGTCACCTGACCTAGGGGTATAAGAGGCTTGGAGGGAAAACCTTTTAGTCAGTTAGGTTGGAGCACCACTGATCCTGGGAGAACCTCCGCCGGAGTACAGGCTTTAGGGCCTAGGGGGAGACCTACACTACTGCTGCTGACAGGGCTGAGGCCCTGCTGTGGTAAGATAGCTGAGGAACGCCCACCACCCACTGACCTTGCCCAGTGTGAGGGGACCCAGGGAACCACCTTCAGCGTGCTGGGAGGAACATCAAGCACTCCCGGAACCACCAACTCACCCCCCTCAGAAGAAGGAACTTCTGACAAGAAACTTGTGACAAAGAACTCATAATCAGCCACTTCTGACAAGAAACTTGTGACAAAGAACTCATAATCAGCCACTTCTGACAAGAAACTCATGACAAGTATCTGAAACCAAGTAACTGGAGCCAAGCGACTGCCATCCAGTCAACACAAGCTGAACATTCAACTGGGGACCCCCAGGTAACGCGCGGGACGCTGTGCCCTCCAGAAGCGCCGGGGGTCAGACTGCCTGATCCCCCCCCCCTTACAAGCGCTGGACCCCCACCATGTGTGTCCTACTGCAAGCGCTGCTCTCCTCTAGCGCTGGGCTGTCCAGAAGCCCTGGACCTTCACCCCTCGTGAGTGCTGAGGGCCAACTATCTGCCCTGTGGTGAGCGCTGTGTGTGGAGAAGCGCGGGGGTTAAAGGAAGTGCCGCCTGTAAGGACGAGGGGCTGCCCAAGATCAAGGCCCTACACGATCCTTGACGCCACCGCTGTGGCCCTGGTACCTGTACCCCGTGGTAGGGGCGACGACGTGCTGTCCGCGCCGTGGGCACGGTGAGGAAATCGCCCCGGAGGGGCTCCACTGCCAGCGGGAGCCCCCGAATCATCCCCGTTGCCGCTGCTGCCCGGGCCGGAGAAGAGAAGGCCGCGCTGGGCCGGAGAAGGAGGCGGGAGGCGTTGACCGGCAACGCGAGGACCAGTCGCGTCAGGAGCCCCGCCCCCAAAGAAGCCGCGACGTGATTGGGCCCCGCCGGAGCCTTAGGAAGAACAACGCCGGAGGGGCTCCACTGCCAGCGGGAGCCCCCGAGAAATCCCCTTCACCGCAACGAGGACGAGAGAGAGCCTGGGAGCGCGGGCCGCCTCCCCCGGTCTGGGCCCTGGTGCCAGTAGAAGCGGGCTGACCGGAGGAGAGGCGCCCGGCCCCATCCAGGCCCCAAAGCAGCGCAGAGACAGTCAGGTGAGCCCGGGAGGCCTGGGGGGAAAGCCCTGCCATCAAGGAGGCCTCCGGCCCACAGACGCTTCCCCTGAGTTCTGTCCCGGGTGGAGTGGGCAGGGCAGGAGCCCTCCTGTAACGGCGCTAACTGCCCCCCGTGTCTGTGACCGGCCCTGTACACAAGGGAAGTTTGACCACAGGGGCCCTACGAACAGGGAGTGCATTGAGATCCCTGGAATTCTACTCAGGCGGGGAACTAACCGCTTAAAGCATAACTGCTTCCATTGTTCCTCACTTGCTCGTTTTAATCACTGTTTAGGCCTGATGCCTATGCCTAGATGTAAACGTCTGCGCCCCATGTGAAGGGGATTAATTGAACTAAAGTTGAAGGGTCTTATGTTGCAGGGTACCTGAGTGCGCCGCCCCCCCTACTGAGTGTGGGTGCGCCTAGATTAATGCAGGCCCGGTTGGAAATGTATGGAGTTGCCCTGTGTAAATAACTGTACATTCCTGAAAGTGAACTGCCTGTTTAGGCCCATGTATTGTTCATGCACCTTGTGATCATTATTGGTGCTGTGTTTAGGAGATGATTCCTGCGGCCTTTTAGTGGCCTACCATGTTGATGATGCTGTAATAGGAATGTGCACCAGTTGAGTAACACAATGATTTTCAATGTGAAGCTGAAGTAATCTGCCTCATCTGATGCAACCTTGCTTTATATAAAAGATCTTGATTTTAATTACGCAAGCCTGGTGTGGTGTCATGTTATTGCTTCACATTTCTGAGTCAAAGTAAGAGTGTGCTGCACAACTGCCTTACACATTGCCTTCGCGTGCCTTCCCCGCTTTGCGCCATGCTACCGTAACGGACTCTGTAACCCCGTTTCCAACATTGGTGTTCAGCGGTTGGATAAGGACTGGTGTTTGTGCAGCACCCTACAGTGACTCAGTGTGCGCCGCAATTAGACACCTATTGAAATGAAAGTGCTAGGAATTCTATGGTAATTGCCGATTGTGTTACAGTCCTGCGTTAGACCTGCTACCTACAATTTAGAACCCCTTCCTTAAATTGTCTGGGACCCCACCTAGGAGGATGGAGTTTGAGTTAGCCGACCTAGAAAGGTATACGGTGACACAGCTCAAGGAGTTCTGCCTAGAGAGGGGGTGGCCGTCAAGCGAGGCGCCAGGAAGGAGGTGCTTCAGAAAGCTTTGAGGGCATGGGTAATGGCCCACCTGGGGGAAGGGGGATGAGGAGCAGAGGGAGGCAGACGACCCAGGAGAACTGAACCTACTGAACATTGACGTCAGCGAGAATGTGTTGCCAGGAAGACGTTCTAGGGCAGGCAGTAGTGCGTCAGGGGGAGTTTGTCAGCAGAGGAATTCGAGGACAGGAGGGAGGAGAGGCAATTGACATTAGAGCTTGCTAGGATGGAAAGGGAGCGAGACCTGGCAAGGCTAGCCATGGAGGAAAGGAAGCTTGCACATGAGCTTAGCCTGAAAGAACTAGAGCTCCGAGCCTTGCAGATGGAGATGCAGGGCAAAGTGAATGGTGGCAGCGTACCTGCTGGGGTTCCACAGGAGCCCAAATTTTATCTACCCAGGGAGGTGATAGCCAGCTTTAGCGTGGGTGATGACATCGACAAGTGGTTGGCGGCGTACGAGGTAGCTATGGTGGCCCATAGAGTTCCTGAGAGCTACGGGGGAGGTCTCTACAGGTACATACCTCCACCAGTAAGGGACACACTTTTAACCTTGGATAAGGGGGATCAGACCAACTACCCTATCATGAGGGAGGCCCTGCTCAAGAAGTTTGGCCTCACCCCAGAGAAGTACCGCCAAAAGTTCCGCAACAGCCACAAGCTCCACACACAAAACTGGGTGGATTTTTATGATTATGCCCGGAAGGCATTGGAGGGTTGGGTGCGTGGCAGCGAGGTTGATGATTACAAAGGGCTGTACGACCTGTTCTTGAGAGAGCACCTCCTAGAGAAATGTTTTCCGGAGCTGCGCCAGTATTTGGTGGACCGCAAGCTGACCAATCCAAGGGAGCTTGCAGAGGAGGCAGACACGTGGGTCAGCACTCGGGTGTCCCACAAGGGAGCCGGGGCAGACCCCCCGAAAGGTGGACAGGGGTTCCCCCAGAAGAAAGAGGGAGGAGAGAAAAAGAGGGAGTTCTTTAAAGGTCCCCAAAATAGACCGCCTGGGAGAGGGGTAGGTTCCCCATCCCAATCTGGATTCCAGAAACCCACTTACCCTGACAGGAGTCAGCAGCCCAGAACTGTCCGGTGCTACGAGTGCGGGGAGGTTGGACACTACAAGGGGGATCCCCAGTGTCGCAAGAGAACCCCAGCCCCCACAGGAGGTAAGAGCCCCGGGGTGGCCAGTGTAGCGCTTGGGGAGGAGTTGTCCCTAGGTAGGGGAGGTGAGTGGACAGGCTTGACCTTAGTTTCCCTGGGGGATAGAGAGATCATCCCACGGGTTCAGGTACCCGCGAACACTGCCAAGTATCGGCAGAGGGTCCTGGTGAACGGGGAGGAGGTGGAGGCTCTGAGGGACACAGGTGCCAGCATGACGATGGTGAGACGTCAGCTGGTGTCCCCAGAGCAGGTGATTCCTGAGGAGTTCCACCCGGTTGTGATGGCTGATAATAGCCTGGGTCATTACCCCGTGGCCCAAGTTCCCTTTGAGTGGGGAGGAGTATCAGGTCTGATGAAGGTTGCGGTGAGCCCTGCCATGCCAGTTGACTGTCTGCTGGGCAACGACTTGGAACATACTGCCTGGAGGGAGGTAGAGTTCAATGCCCATGCTGAGATGTTGGGGTTACCAGGATGGACTTGCGTTATCACGTGGTCCATGGCTGCCCGACAAGGAACTCAGCCCGGGTTGGAGCCTGAAATAATGGCCCAGCCCACTGCTGGACGAGGAAATGTCCGGGAGGAGACACCCGGTGAGATGGATGGGGAGCCCGCGGAGGTGACCCCGGAGTCCGCTGAGGTGGTTGGTTTTCCCGTGGGGGACCTGCCGACCCCTGCAGAGTGGCAGGTGGAAGGAGGGCCTACCCGGGAGGAATTTTGCCGGGCGCAGAGGGAGTGCCCTACGCTTGAAGGCATACGGCAACAGGCCGAAGCCCAAGCAGCTGGAACAGAGACTGGTAACTACCATGTCTACTGGGAGGATGGTCTCCTCTACAGTGAGCCTAAGGCTCCGGTGAATGGGTCCTCAAGGGCCGTGGTGGTCCCCCAATGCTACCGAGCCTTTCTGCTAGAGTTGGCACATGAGATACCACTAGCAGGACACCTGGGCCAGGACAAGACGTTTGCGCGTTTGGTCCCACATTTTTACTGGCCCAGGATGCGCGTCACTTCTGACACTTTTTGCAAGACCTGCACCACTTGCCAAGCGAGCGGCAAGACTGGGACTAAAGTGAAGGTCCCTCTAGAACCTCTCCCAGTTGTCAATACCCCTTTTGAGCGAGTAGGGATTGACATTGTCGGGCCGTTGGATCCGCCGACTTCTGCTGGACATAGGTTCATTTTGGTGCTAGTAGACCACGCCACCCGGTACCCAGAGGCAATCCCTCTGAGGACCATCACTGCACCGGTGGTGGCGCGGGCCCTCATGGGGATTTTTACCCGAGTGGGATTCCCCAAGGTCGTGGTGTCAGATAGGGGCACGAATTTCATGTCGGCCTACATGCAGGCCATGTGGAAGGAGTGTGGAGTGACCTACCGGTTCTCCACTCCTTACCACCCCCAGACGAACGGGCTCGTGGAGCGCTTTAACAAAACCTTGAAGGGGATGATCAGGAGCCTACCCGAGGACTTAAGAAGGAAGTGGGACGTCCTCTTACCCTGTCTGCTCTTCTCCTACCGACAGGTGCCGCAGAAGGGGGTCGGTTTCAGCCCCTTTGAGCTGCTCTATGGCCACCCCGTTCGGGGGCCCCTCAGTCTTGTCAAGGAGGGGTGGGAGAAGTCTTCCTCGAAGCTTCCCCGTGATGTGGTCAGCTATATGCTGGCATTCCGCAGCCAAGTGGCCAAGCTGTGGAAGGAGGCCTCAGACAACCTAGAGGCAAGTCAGGCCGTCATGAAGCAATGGTATGACCGGAACACGCGGACGGTAGAGTTAGATGCTGGACAGAAGGTGTGGGTCATGGAGCCAGGAGAGCTTAGCGCCCTCCAGGACAGGTGGACTGGACCGTTTGAGATCCTGGAAAGGAAAGGCCAGACCACGTATGTCGTCGATGTGAAGACCCCCCGTCAACCCCACAGGGTGTTCCACGTCAACCGCCTGAAGCCACACCAGGAGCGTTCCGAGCTCACTCTCCTGATGATAACAGATGGAAGTGAGGAGGAGGAGAGTGAGCCTCTGCAAGACCTTCTGGCGGCCCATGAAAAGGATGGTTCGGTAGAGGAGTGGTCCTCGCCCCATCCTTGACCCCAGAGCAACAGAGGGACTGCCGCCAGGTCTTGGGGCAGTACGCCTCGTTGTTCTCCCTCACGCCTGGAATCACGCACCTGTGTACCCATGATGTGGACACAGGGGGACAGTCCGCCAGTGAAAAACAAGTCTTACCGGCTGTCCGATAAGGTCAAGGCTAGTATCCAGGGTGAGGTTACCAAGATGCTAGAACTGGGGGTGATTGAGCCTTCCAGTAGCCCTTGGGCTAGTCCGGTGGTGTTGGTGCCGAAAGCAGCCCCACCGGGCACCACACCAGAACTTCGGTTCTGTGTGGATTACCGTGGACTCAACTCAGTCACCAAGACCGACGCTCACCCGATCCCTCGGGCGGATGAGCTCATTGACCGGCTGGGAGCAGCCCGGTATCTGAGTACCATTGATTTAACGTCAGGCTATTGGCAGATCTCCATGGCGGAAGGAGCAAGGGAGAAGACTGCGTTCTCCACCCCCGAGGGCCACTTTCAATTTCGTGTGATGCCCTTCGGGTTGAAAAATGCTCCAGCCACTTTCCAGCGGTTGGTGAACCAGGTGCTGTCTGGCCTAGAGGCCTTCTCGGCTGCCTACCTGGATGACATAGCTGTCTTCAGTAGCAGCTGGGAGGACCATCTGGAGCATCTCCAGGAGGTGCTACAGGCTTTGCAACGGGCTGGTCTAACCATCAAGGCCAGCAAGTGCCAGATTGGACAGGGATCTGTCGTGTACCTGGGACATCTGGTGGGCGGAGGTAAGGTGCAACCCCTCCAAGCCAAGATTGAGACCATCATGGCCTGGGAGCCCCCAAGACCCAAACAGAGGTCCGAGCTTTTCTCGGCCTCACGGGATACTACCGCCGGTTCGTCAAGGGATATGGAACCATCATGGGCCCATTGACAGAATTGACTTCAAAGAAGCAGCCACGCAGAGTCATCTGGACGGCTGCCTGCCAGGAAGCCTTTGAGACCCTTAAACGTGCCATGTGCACCGCACCGGTGCTCAGGACCCCAGACTTTGGACGGGAATTTATCGTGCAGACAGACGCTTCTGAGCATGGCATAGGAGCTGTGCTCTCGCAGCTGAATGACGATGGCCAAGACCAGCCAGTGGCCTTTATCTCCCGAAGACTACTCCCCCGGGAACAGCGGTGGAGTACCATTGAACGGGAAGCCTTTGCCGTGGTTTGGGCTGTAAAGAAGTTGAGGCCATACCTTTTTGGTTGTCACTTCCTGATCCAGACCGACCACAGACCCCTTCGCTGGCTCATGCAGATGAGAGGCGAAAACCCCAAATTGTTGAGGTGGTCCATTTCCCTCCAGGGGATGGACTTTCGGGTGGAACATCGACCCGGTGTAGACCACGCCAACGCTGACGGTCTCTCCCGGTTTTTCCGCCTTAGCGAAGAGAACTCCCTAGAGGTTGGGAAGCTCTCCCTCTTTCGGCTGGGGGGACGCGTGTTAGACCTGTCAGCCCTAGGGTGGTCTTGCCCTGTTTTTTTCCCTTTTGCGCCTCATTTTTGCCACCATATTTTTACTGGATCTAGGTCTCCGGGCGCCTTGCCACTGCTGGCCAGTGCTGAGGTGCAGGTGCTCTCTCACTAAAGATGGCTGCCACAGGCCCCTGCTACTGCAGAGGGGCCTTACACATATACACACTAGTAGCCAGGGTCAGGCTGGGACATAGGGATACAGTATCCATCCCGTCCCCGCCTCTGGGCCCCATAGCTAGATAGGCGGAAGGTTCCAGAACCTTCCGGGCTGTGGGAGGAGTTATGTTTTGCCGCCTTTAGGAGGGTCACCTGACCTAGGGGTATAAGAGGCTTGGAGGGAAAACCTTTTAGTCAGTTAGGTTGGAGCACCACTGATCCTGGGAGAACCTCCGCCGGAGTACAGGCTTTAGGGCCTAGGGGGGAGACCTACACTACTGCTGCTGACAGGGCTGAGGCCCTGCTGTGGTAAGATAGCTGAGGAACGCCCACCACCCACTGACCTTGCCCAGTGTGAGGGGACCCAGGGAACCACCTTCAGCGTGCTGGGAGGAACATCAAGCACTCCCGGAACCACCAACTCACCCCCCCCCTCAGAAGAAGGAACTTCTGACAAGAAACTTGTGACAAAGAACTCATAATCAGCCACTTCTGACAAGAAACTTGTGACAAAGAACTCATAATCAGCCACTTCTGACAAGAAACTCATGACAAGTATCTGAAACCAAGTAACTGGAGCCAAGCGACTGCCATCCAGTCAACACAAGCTGAACATTCAACTGGGGACCCCCAGGTAACGCGCGGGACGCTGTGCCCTCCAGAAGCGCCGGGGGTCAGACTGCCTGATCCCCCCCCCTTACAAGCGCTGGACCCCCACCCTGTGTGTCCTACTGCAAGCGCTGCTCTCCTCTAGCGCTGGGATGTCCAGAAGCCCTGGACCTTCACCCCTCGTGAGTGCTGAGGGCCAACTATCTGCCCTGTGGTGAGCGCTGTGTGTGGAGAATCGCGGGGGTTAAAGGAAGTGCCGCCTGTAAGGACGAGGGGCTGCCCAAGATCAAGGCCCTACACGATCCTTGACGCCACCGCTGTGGCCCTGGTACCTGTACCCCGTGGTAGGGGCGACGACGTTCTGTCCGCGCCGTGGGCACGGTGAGGAAATCGCCCCGGAGGGGCTCCACTGCCAGCGGGAGCCCCGAATCATCCCCGTTGCCGCTGCTGCCCGGGCCGGAGAAGAGAAGGCCGCGCTGGGCCGGAGAAGGAGGCGGGAGGCGTTGCCCGGCAACGCGAGGACCAGCCGCGTCAGGAGCCCCGCCCCCAAAGAAGCCGCGACGTAATTGGGCCCCGCCGGAGCCTTAGGAAGAACAACGCCGGAGGGGCTCCACTGCCAGCGGGAGCCCCCGAGAAATCCCCTTCACCGCAACAAGGACGAGAGAGAGCCTGGGAGCGCGGGCCGCCTCCCCCGGTCTGGGCCCTGGTGCCAGTAGAAGCGGGCTGACCGGAGGAGAGGCGCCCGGCCCCATCCAGGCCCCAAAGCAGCGCAGAGACAGTCAGGTGAGCCCGGGAGGCCTGGGGGGAAAGCCCTGCCATCAAGGAGGCCTCCGGCCCACAGACGCTTCCCCTGAGTACTGTCCCGGGTGGAGTGGGCAGGGCAGGAGCCCTCCTGTAACGGCGCTAACTGCCCCCCCGTGTCTGTGACCGGCCCTGTACACAAGGGAAGTTTGACCACAGGGGCCCTACGAACAGGGAGTGCATTGAGATCCCTGGAATTCTACTCAGGCGGGGAACTAACCGCTTAAAGCATAACTGCTTCCATTGTTCCTCACTTGCTCGTTTTAATCACTGTTTAGGCCTGATGCCTATGCCTAGATGTAAACGTCTGCGCCCCATGTGAAGGGGATTAATTGAACTAAAGTTGAAGGGTCTTATGTTGCAGGGTACCGGAGTGCGCCGCCCCCTACTGAGTGTGGGTGCGCCTAGATTAATGCAGGCCCGGTTGGAAATGTATGGAGTTGCCCTGTGTAAATAACTGTACATTCCTGAAAGTGAACTGCCTGTTTAGGCCCATGTATTGTTCATGCACCTTGTGATCATTATTGGTGCTGTGTTTAGGAGATGATTCCTGCGGCCTTTTAGTGGCCTACCATGTTGATGATGCTGTAATAGGAATGTGCACCAGTTGAGTAACGCAATGATTTTCAATGTGAAGCTGAAGTAATCTGCCTCATCTGATGCAACCTTGCTTTATATAAAAGATCTTGATTTTAATTACGCAAGCCTGGTGTGGTGTCCTGTTATTGCTTCGCATTTCTGAGTCAAAGTAAGAGTGTGCTGCACAACTGCCTTACACATTGCCTTCGCGTGCCTTCCCCGCTTTGCGCCATGCTACCGTAACGGACTCGGTAACCCCGTTTCCAACAGATGGGCAATGTTCAAAGGCCCGTAGAGTCTTAAAGAAGGCCCTTAAACAATCACCTAGAGATAGGGGGTGGATCATGACCTGCCGTAAAGTGTATAAACAGGCAGTTAGGACTCGGAAACGCCAACTTCAATTGAAGGTTTGGGTAGATCTAGAAGAGGCCGCTGAGCTTAAGGACTCCACCAGATTTTGGAAGGTTATAAACAGCCCCTGTTTTAAAGATTCGAATAATCCAAGTCTGTCCCATAATATCTTACCTGAGCAATGGTCGGCTCATTATGAGGGACTGTACAATCAGCCCCTGAGAGGAGATGAGCCACTGTTACAGATTGGTGTTCAGAGAACGCATGTTATTTCTTTCACCCTAGATGAGGTGAGACTAGGAATAGATTGTCTCGCGCGGAATAAAGCCCCGGGACCAGACGGGATTCCACCTGATCTATTCCGTAGTAAGGGTAATAAATACATCAGTCGCAACAGAAATGCCTCCATCATGGTCCACGGCAACCATTGTCCCGATATTCAAGAAAGGGGATAGGAACAGTCCACACTGTTATCGCCCAATATCCCTTATTGACGTGACAGCAAAGGTTTTGGGCAGAGTGGTATTGAATAGGTTGTCTGAGTGGGCAGAGACCCATGGAATAATAACGGATGTCCAATATGGGTTCCGTACGGGCAAATCCACGGTCGCGCAATGTCTAAATCTTTATTTGATTAATGCGAAGTACACAATAGTCAAAGGCGGGGGGCTTTATCTCGCCTTTATGGACATTACCGCAGCTTTTGCCTGTGTAAACCGAACCAAACTGTGGAAGCTCATGGGATCACTGGGGGTGGACCTGGCCCTAATTAACGTACTAATGGCTCTACACTCCAATACCTCTGCTGCAGTAAGATACACACACGAGGGGAAGACTACAGATTATTTTAAGTGTTTAAGCGGGGTTAGACAGGGATGTATTTTAGCTCCTTTTTCATTACATAATATATTTTAATGGTCTCGACTTGGCATTAACCGCATTACAAGTAGACTCCCCTAAAGTAGGCTCAAGACCAGTCCCCGTTCTACTTTACGCGGATGATGCGGTCCTCCTTGCTCGCACACCTAAGGCCTTGCAGATCCTATTAGATGGGTTTGTGGGGTTTATGAATGATTTGGATTTGACACCCAATTTAACAAAATGTTACATAATGGAAATAGGGAAAAGGAGCAGGAAGGCGAATTCTTACGTAGTCGGCACACATACTCTGGGGAAAGTACCGGCCTTCTCATATCTAGGCATCTTGTTCGATGAAAAATTGAGTTTTAAACAGCTAGTGGAGAGTAAGTGTCTAGGTTTGATAAAGTCTACGGGAGCAATTACAGCCTTTGCTCACAGGTTAGGCAAGTGGTCACCGGGGACAATCTTAAAACTGTATAACTCATTCTGTAGTTCAAAAATTTTATATGGAAGTGAAGTGTGGGGTTTTATTAGGACACGTGAAATACAAAGTGAAGAAAACAGGTATTTTAGGCGGCTGCTGAGAGTCCCCCAAAGTACCCCCTCTTTCATTGTTCATGAGGAGCTGGGGTCTAAGTACATTTCTGACCTGGTGGCGGTGAAACCCCTCCTGTGTTGGGTGAACATGTGGTCCAATGAGGAGACAGGTTTTAATAGGGAAGTAATTCAAGACTGTCTCTCCTTGGATCATGCGTCAAAAATCCTGTGGCTGCAATATGTAAAGGATTCCTTTACTATGTTGGGCAGAGCAGAGCTGTTCTCTCACCCGGATAAGGTGAGCCCACGGGATAAAGTTCTTATTAAAGATCAGTTTTTTAAATTAATTGGGGCCCAAAGGGAGGAAAATGAACTCGGTCAGAAATTATATTTTAGTCATGTCGACACAAAGTATAGAACCGTATTTAACTATTTTAGCCAGCGCTCATGACAGATTTTTAATCACACGGTTTAGATTGAACTTGCTGCACCACTTACTGGCTGTACGGGCGGGGTATACGGCACCCTCAGAACAAAAAGGGCCCTGTGGCTGCGACAATAGGTCTCCACAGGGTACCCTTCATTTTGTTCTTTTGTGTCCGTATTACTCATTCCCGAGAAGAGTGTATCTTAAGGGGCTTTTAAGGAAACATAATTTTAAGCAGGCCCGGGTGGCTTTTCCTTTTTTTTAAATTGTCCCCCGATGCTTTTACATTATTATGTGTCACACATTTTTTAAGATCCGCTCTAAAGCTAAGAAATACGAGGGGAACATAAAAGCAGAAGACCTTTAAGTACCTGGCGTATTAGTGGGGACAGTGTGCGGTGCACCTTTTTATTGTTTTTAATGTTTTAAGAAGTTTTTAAGCATTGCTCCTTATGTTTAAGCGGTGCCCTGACTGACCTGTCTTCTTTTCTTATTATATGATGATCAATGTACTGTATTGTTGTGCTGATGAATGTGTATATATATGCCGAATAAAGATTATTATTATTATTATTAGAACTCACCTCAGGCTGGGTCCAGGTGCCAATTAAAAGTTGTTGAAGCTTTTTGAATCCCTATAGCTCAGAACAGGAGGCCAGCCAACTAGCTCCGGGAATCACTCTGGTAGTCCTGGCCTCAAGCAGCAGAACATTCCTCTGAGGGTACAAGGCAGGCTTCAACCAGCAGCGTAA
Organism: Calotriton arnoldi; assembly: GCA_963921515.1. Classification (NCBI taxonomy): domain Eukaryota; kingdom Metazoa; phylum Chordata; class Amphibia; order Caudata; family Salamandridae; genus Calotriton; species Calotriton arnoldi. Next base: position 512,617 of record CAWUFW010006490.1, read on the forward strand.
ACCTCTGCTAGCAGCAAGGCAGTCCACTGAAATGCAAAGGAGGCCTCAGGCAGCAGGGCTAACTTCTGAAATACAAGGCAGTCCTTCTGAGTCTCCTCTGCAGGTCTAGGAGTGCACTGAAGAGTAGGTATGAGGGTCCAATTTTTATACCTGGTGCCAGCTTTGAATTGAAAGAAACGTCTGACATTTTACCCCCACAGATGGTTCTGGAATTTCCTTCATCCCTACCTAGGTCACAATATGTCTGGGGTGACAAACGCCTGGTGTCAAGTTCTTTGTAAGTGTGTCGAGGCAGCTCCTTTGAACAGTAAGGGGGGCAGAGAACATCTCTGCCCTTCCTCCTGACAGGATGGCCCGTCCTGCCAACAGCTAGTCCCACTTTGTGATATTGTCTTGGAGAAAGGCACAAAGGTCACTGCCAACTACACCTAGTCATGTGACCCAGATGCAGGCTGCAGGTATCAAATAAGACAAGAAAATGCCAACTTTCTAAAAGTGAAATTTTCAGATTGCGAGTTAAAATCAAACTTTACCAATAAGAGGATTTTAAATTACAATTCTTTAGAGACCAAACATGAAATTTCTACCTGTTCACAAACAAAAGTTATTACTTATTACATGTCATAAGGTAACCCAATCTTATTCCATGGTAGAGATAGGCCTTGCAGTAGTGAATAACGAATTTAAAAGTTTTTCACTATTAGGCATTTGCAGCTTTTTAAATACACAGCATCGTGGCATTAGGGCTGTTTAGGGCCTATGTTAGGGGTGACTTATATGTATTAAAAAGGAAAAATTAGGTTTTGCAAAGAGGTTATTCTGCCAAGTTGAATTTGCACTTTTAAACTGCCCACAGGCTGCAATGGCAGGCCTGAGACATGTTATGAAGGGCTGCTTATGTGGGTAGCAAAATCACTGCTGCAGCCCAGTAGAAGCATTTAATCTACAGGCCCTGGGTACACGTAGTACCACTCCACTAGGGATTTCTAGGTAAATTAAACTTTGCAATTGGGCATTAGCCAATTTGGCCAGGTTTAGAGGAGTGAGCACAAGCACTTTAGCACTGTTTAGCAGTGGTTAAGTGCACAGAGTCCTAGGGTCAACAAAAATGAATTCCAGCAAAACAGGAGAAATGAAGAGAAAACATTTGAAGGAAGACCACCTTAAGGCTGACATGTTTAACACTCCATATACAGAGATCATCTGCAGATCTTGTACTGGAAAAGGGAGAAGTAGATTTCATTCTGGGAGAGAAGCCGTGTTTACATCAAATGATCTGGTTAGCTACCTCCTCTGCTTAACAGATACATTAGTGGGGTTTGGCTTCATGCGTCACTAGGGCACCCTCCTAACTTCTTTTAGGTATAGCTTTTCACCTGCTGACCAAACATGCCAGAGCGCATGTCCCCATAACACACAAATAACAACATACAAAATACAGAGAAGGCCCTTGCTGAGCTTCCTTCTCAGCCATTGTCTTGTTTGTGTAAGCCCCCTCCAGTCATTGGCTCGATGGGCTGTGTCACGGTTTTGATTCAACCCAGACTAATTCACAGATATATACATTTTTTGCCTTAATATCTTGCATTGGTGAATATTAGACCCTAACAGCTTCACTCTCAAATCTTGTGGACTTGTTACAATGAGGCAATGGAGTGACTGGAGAGTCAGGGGCTGAAGCTCATTAAGGGAGGGTCCCTACGATATACACCCTCTTAGACCATATGACCTTGACCAGTACTGGTCCCACTAAGCAAGTCCAATCCTGTTCTCCTTGCACCTTGTTCTCCATGTCCGCAAGATCTACTGTAGAAGAGAACTGCATGATATTATTACTGCTGTTTGTGGCCTGAACCTGTACGTTTGGTGTAGTTTGTCAGCTTTTTGAGCCTTCAAGCTCTATGACATTGAGTCATTGCAGTGTGGTGTTTGCTTAGCATTTCTGTGAACATCAACTTATTATGAGCTTTTTGTGATCCTCATCACTCCTTGGGAGTGTAAGGCATGCCTGACACACCCAAAAATTAAGTAAAGGAAAATTTTGTTATTGCAACTTCAGAGAATTTTACTTTTTAAGCCCATTTCTGTAAAACTTTTGCTGCATAATTTATCATTCGGTAATATTTTTTTTCAAAATAGGGCACAAACCTCCTGGAGCTGCATGAGCCCCACCATCCACCGGTTCATGAAAGCTCAGAGTGCCCAAAAAACAACAAAGACAGAAAAGTACTGTGAAAGGGTGAAACAACTGTGGAGAACAGTTCCTTGAGGCTATTGAGACTCTACAGGGGCGGTTTCTCCAGTAGGGCTCTGGAGCTGCGCCCCTCTGAAATTCCTACATGTTTACCTCTAAAAATATTAATTAGATCGATTTATTTAGAGAACCAATAGTATCCCTAAACAAATGGATGTATTTAAGTCTGGGCTGTCTGTCCCAGGCTGCCTGCCCTGTCTCGCTATGAAGCAGGAGACGGAAGCCAGACTGTAATCAACTGTGTGCAGTGTGACACACAACGCAGGGCTTACCTTTCTAAAGCCTTTCACTGCAGTTGTACTCTATGGTGGTATCCAATGTAGGCCAGTGACGCTGTCAGCGTCACGTATCAGAGTCTGCATCCCTGTGTGAGGCCAGACATCATTCACATGTATAGATCCCACCCGTTTCCATTTATCACACAGTAAGACTGGATGCAAGCACATGTAATTTAGCACCTTGTCCTAAGTAATGGCAGGTGTTACGATGCTACTTTTGTGTTATGTATATTGTACTGAGACCCCTGGTCACTCCAACCTCCCCAAAGTGACACCTTAGGCCCTGGCTGCAGGTCCCAGGCCCCTTTAGAAGTGGAGCTGCTGTATTTGTTCCCTCGCAAGATTGATCCAAAAGACGAGCAGGGTTTTTCCTCCCTTGCCTAGTTGCTCCAAATATCTGAGTCAAGCACAAAGAAAGAAATATGTGTTTATAGTAAAGACAGTTACATGCTCTATGGCGTTAAATCTGCCCATATCTTCATGCCCTTAACATTTATGCCAAAACATGGATTGATTTACAAACAATGAATGTTAAAATCATTAAGGTAATGCATGTCAGTGATATAGTTCCTCTATTATTTCCTATGCTTTACTTAATCTTGCATTCCCCAAGAGCATCAGCTATTTCATCATGTTGTGTTTCTCTATTTTTTTCCTGCATCTTATTACTCTTGAACAGTGCATACTTTGAGTCGTTCCAGGTCTTTAAGAGGGGCCATGATTGAGAGCTTTGGCATGTGGCTAAAGGCAACGCAAAGTGGCAGTCAGTGGGTTGACTTCTCTGCAGAGCACACAGAACAATGGTCATATATTCCAGTTGCATTTGAAATTCGGTGTAAATGTGTGTGAAGGGGTACACAGATTTCAAAATATTTACAAGGAAAAAGAAAATAAAGTGCTTGAATCTGAGTGAGTGCAGTGTATGTTTGAGGGTGGTGAAGAGAGGGAGTTGCGAGGCAGTGCATTTGAGGGAGAGTGAAAAGAGGGTGCTGAAGACGAAAGAGATGAGATTGAAAATGTGCAGATGGATGAGATGCAGAGAAAAAGGGCATACATATCTAACATAAGGCACACATAACTGAAGGCCAATGCTCCTTTCACAGGCCTCAAAACTATTTAATCACAGTCTCACAATTTCAGAATTTAAATATTTCCAATGTTAATTATTTATAACAAAGTATTGTTAGTCGTTTATCTTAAACAGCTAACAACCATTGACAAAGCCAATAGTACTGCCAGGAGTTAGGTGTAAATCAGTTGTATTATATATCTGGATCCAATGATATCTCAGAGAGAAACCAAAATACCAGTTGTGTAGCGTGCTATGAGAAACACAGAAATGTATTTTACATGTTCCATTCTAAAAAGCCCCCACTTTTTTTCATCCCAATTAAAGAATTGTCTGCACCTATTTCTATGTGACTGATTGCAGGCAGCAGCTGTGCGTGCTTCCCGAAGACTAGTTAGAGCATTTTCGTCCAAAGTCAATGCTACATGTAGTACAAGACACTGAGCAAGCACCCACTTTAAAGGGCCTGAAGTTGTTGCACTGTACAATTATTACAGCAACTGTTGAACAGATGACTGCAATAAGATATGGGCCAGTTTTTAATGTGTTTAATCTTTCAAGACTATACAGTCCCGCTGCTTTATAAACCTTGCTTTCTCACTAAAAACATTTACCTTAAAAATGCATCATTTGCCAATTTTATTTTGCAATTTCTTCTCGGGAGGAGAACCCTCCCGGACCCCATTGTTTGTCCATTAAGCATGCTCACTTCATTCGCTACGTATAAGTCATACCTAACTTTTATGCCTCACCACTTTCAAATGTCACCAGCCACCACTGTGGCTTTATCTAACCACAAACACTTGTGGAGGGGTTAGGTGGTGCCTAAAAGTGAACCTCTGGTGGGTCAATGCACTAACTTGCACTGCATACCCATACAAAACATTGCATGGAGGAATGGTTTGGATTAATTTTCCTTCTCACAGTGATTACTGTAGTAATAAATGTGTATTATTTAATTGCCCTCTGGTATTTATGTATTAATAGGCAGAAGCAAAGTTCTTTTTGGTTTTGAGCAAAAGTACTGGCTGTACCTTAATGTATTAACTGATGTTAAACTCTTAATGAAGTTTCTTCCCTACACAACCTCCCTGATAAAGCCTTGGACTGCTCCACGTTGTTATTCTGAGTTGTGCACATAGTGCTCGGTTTGGGGCTCAGTAGTAAGGTAAATCCCCAGGACACCAGTGATACAGTACTCTCACAATTTGAGTCCAATAATCACTGTTTGCTGTAGGACTCCTAACATACAGAACACATAAGGGGGTGGAGTATCGAGAAGAAACAGGCAAACTTTCTCCACGGGTCAGCAATAACGTGGAGATTGCGAGGGCAATATTTTGCAGTAAACTTATTGATAAACAGAAACTTGTAGACTATTAGGCTCCTGAGGGCAATAAATGCTTAATCTGCGATCTGAATTTCTGGTAAAAAGTAGAGCAGCCTTGTGTAGCCATGAAAGTGCAGACAGGGGAAAGCAAATTACCCGATAACTGTTGCCTTAAGGAGGTATCACTTTAAAAATGTTTCATCTTGCTTCTTACAGAAAGTAATAATCATCATCATTAATCCTGGGGGCAATATTAAATTAAACATTTAAAGTGATATTTTTGTTTTTCTTCTTTAAACAAACCAGTAGATGGCAAGGTAGTCCATTTTTACGCTTTTTAGGTTGAGCCTAGTGCAGTGCATGCGCTGCTCTAGGAATCGGCTTCTTGGAATCACTCTGGACTTCGAGCAAGCTCGTGCTCGAAGTAGTAACGTTTCATTGACCTTTGCGTGTGGCTTTCGCACGCAATTGGCCAAAGGCGGCTTTTTGCCTCACCTTTTCTTAGAATGTTGATGCCTACGGCCTAGACCTTGCGGTTACGAGCAGAGGCGCGCAGTGTGCCATCTGTTCAGTGTCACATTTCAAAGGTTTTTTGGTCTGCTTCGCGCGGCCTCCCCTACCCCTTTCTTCACCTCCCCTGGCTCCTTTGTACTTCTTCCAGGAGCCGGCTGAGACAGAAGGAGACGCGCCTGATTCCAATAGTGTTTTACACTTCGCTCAACAGCATGTGTTAATAATGTTAAAACTTTCGAGATCGATAAAATATTTACGCATATGATCATAATTCTAAAAACGTTCTGCCTAAAGCAAGCACTGCTAACGATTGTTAATGTTCCAAGGAACATTACAACATTGATTCAAGCAATGGGGGAGGGGCCAGAAACTGGGGGCGGGGTCGAGGCACGGAGATCTGGGCCTAATCCCCGCTTTGTGCAGCTCTGTCACAAATAATTCATCGCCAGCCTCCCTTCACTTTCCACCAAAAATGTAAAGTGCTAGAAAAGAAACTAAATACTGCCTCTGCAGCTGGGCATCACCTGTGCTTGTCCGTGCTACGGCATTCAAGAGAGGTGCAGCCAGGGGCACTGGAATTATGCTGTTCTTTGGGCGCAAAGTTTTCTGCATAATTATGGATTTACTGTAATTGCCACATACTTGATCATCTGCTGCATAATTTGCTTATTTTCGCAACCACAAAAAATTTGGCTCAAACGGATTAAGAGTTATTAAAACGTTACGTGGCCCTTGGCAAAGGTTGACTGGCCTTACAGTTGCTTTTTACTGCATGCCGGTGTTAAACTGGTACTAATGAAGTGAAACCTTGCATAGCTGGTGTTAACATGTGTAGACATGACACAATTATGAAGTAATATCCAAATGTGCGGCATTATGTCTTTTATGTTGCCTTTTCTTGCCGCATAATTTTTGCCTGGTCCTTGTCGCATAATTCCAGCCGCCCTCGGTGTAGCTCCTATAAGCACAGAAGGGCACCCAGGGGGCTGGACATAGGACATTGACGGTAGTGCGCGGCACCAGCGTCGCCTCGTCAGCCATGATACCACATCCACAGAATCCCGCCTGACATTTTGGTGTCATCTGTTCGGAACTGATCCGAGTCACAAGGAAGCCGCTATATATTACACAGAAAGAGGGCCGACCTGTCTTCGCAGTTTTGTAAACAAACTTAAACGATGTGTAAGGTCCGTCGTAAAGAATGGAACTAGTTGTCCCCTTGACTTGCGGCTCAAGAAAAATCAAACATAACAAGCATGTTGGTATCTACCGCTCACTACCTACTCGCTGAGGCCATGGTAACCCAAAGAGCACATGCTCCGTTTGTATGTGCACATCACTCAATGATATAGCTCGGCATGCAAAGCAGGCGCTTCAAAGCGCTGTAGTTAAGCTATCACATAGTAACCCGGGTAGGTAGAGGAGCTATGTAATGTTGCGTGTTTACACCCAGGTGACCTGCCTCTCTTCATAGGCATGGCGTGCACAACATCCCAAGCCAAGGCACTCGGCTGGTACGGACCCCGGCAGCCACTCGTTGTCGTGAACAAGAAATAAAGCCCCCCCTCCTTCAGCCAGCCACAAACTTTTCCTTCTTTAGCACAATCTTTTCATCTCTCTTCGAACATGCCCGAACTACGAATCATTTGTGTAGCGCTTACGCCTCCGAAAGACCACAAAGCGCTGACATTTGGCTCAAGCGGCGGAGATACCTGCAGTCAAGCTGCGCGATTGGCCTGTTATGTTGTGTGAAGTTGCCCCGATAGGACCACAGGGCAGAGAAGGGGGCATCAGAGAGGGCCATCAGTAGGGTCTGGAGTTCAGTGAATATACCTAATGAGAGTAATCAACATTCAAAAAGTGGCCCTCATTTGCACCTTGTGGACTGCGTTTTTAGTCTGTATTATCGCAGCTGAAACTCCTGTTTCCTTCTGAATTCTTCAACATTATGACTTGTTTGTTTGGCCATCACACTGTCTAGCGTGTGATGGCCCCTCCTTCGTCTTCCGTTTCCCTTTATGGGGCTGTGCATCTGGAAACAATTATAAAAATGTTGCTCTGGCGAGTGTTAACACTCCCAAGGAAACATTATCCCCACTGTCCAAACCTTCCTGGCCGTGGTTCCTTCTTCTTAGTGTGCCTTCTAGGCTGAAGGCCCCGTAGCCCTCTGCAGAGTAGTTTTTTTTTACTTTCCATGCTTGTTTAAGAAAGCTGCTGAGCTGGTTGCCCCCTCCTGCCCCCCACGACAGAGCCATGGCATCCCTGGATTTCCAGCCCCTACTTTGTGTGAGCAGCGGCGACGCGAGGGGCCGCTTGACACTGCACTTGGTAATGAGAACAAAGGCGGCAGATGTCCCACCAGAATTGGGCTGTAAATCGGTCTTTTCCAGTTGTGGGAGAAAAGACTCTCACTAAAACTGCAGAGCTCGCACACTGAGTCCGTTTATTTATCCTGTTTTTTTAACACACAATTGTGTCGTTAGCAGCATGGGGGAAGGAGGGCAGGGAATGGTAATTTTCTGGACTTTTTACACTTCTGCAGAGTATTAATTCAGTTTGCATAAATCCTTGTTTCTAACACAACAACGAGAAAAGGCGAAGTCGAGGAGCTTTGTGACAGACAGGAAGGACCTGTTCACACTGTGGGGCATATTAGCAAGAACATGCGAAAATTATCGCAAATCTTGCTTAGCGCGCGTTTTTTTATCGCCGGCTATCGCTGGATATTACCGCGGAAATAACATGCTATTAGCAAGGTTTATCTCCATTGCGATAAAATATCCAGCGATAGCGGCGAAACACAGCTTTAACGCGAGAAATCCAGCGATAAAATCCTAGCGCTAAAGCTGGGGACTTAACCTTACAATCCACCTCCCATTGACTTTCATTGCTAAGTCATGTTTTTATCAGTTCTAAAAAACAAGCGCTAATCGGGGTTAGCGCGCGTTTTTTTATCGCTTCGCGGGTATTGCTAATAGGCGATAGATATGTGAGCGACTGTTTTCTGTCGCTTTTAGTTGGGAATGCCTCCTTTGCATGTCATTAGCGATAAATATCGCTGACATGCAAAGCGGCACCCAAACCAGTCGCTAACGCCTAAAAGCTGTCGCTAACACCTGTTAGCGACAGCTTGCTGATAGGGCGATAAAAATATCGCCGCTTTAGCGGGAAAAAGTCCCGCTAAAGCGGCGATAGAGCCCTTGATAATATGCCCCTGTATTTTTTAGTTTATCTCCCAAATTATGCACCCCTACTACCCATATTAGGGAATTTGTGGGGGGATGCAGGGAAATGTAAATCTTCCCCTGTCTGACGTAAAGCTGCCCTTGTAGCTTGCCACTCCTAGAATCGTGCAATGAAAGTAGGGTGCATTGTGTAATTTATTCACACGAGTGTAGACTAGCTTTAGCTGAACAGCACCTATCGTAGTGACTCAACCATACGATGTGCTAAAGCAGGAGGTCTGAGTGGCAACAAGATGCAAGCAGGGCAAAAAGTATGTATTCTGACAGTTGTCACGGGAGATGCGATTTACAAGACTGTGTTAGCGTTTTTTTGCTGCAGTTTTAATAGCGCGAACTCGACCCGAGGGTATTGGAGCTCTTTACATGAGCACCAGTTACATTGCACAAGGACAGTAGTGGGTGCCTGTCTCTGTCAACAGTTCCCCCTCCCTGGGCAAGCAGGGGTCCCCATAAATCAATAGTAGTGCTGTGGTTCTCTCATAACCAAGCCTGGATCGGTTCACGTGGCCATCTGCCGCCCGGCACTGGACTGCTGAGAGAATAAGCCTTACACCATTTCTGCGCAAGCCTCCACGTCAAAATCCACACAAAAACAGTCAATTCTGGGCTCGTCCTCCCCCACTAACGGGCTGCGGCTGTTTGCGCCGGCTCTCTGTGTACAACACCTCGATAGCTGCCTGCAAATATTGCATTTTGTATCACCAAAGGAGATTAATATTGCATTAACTGTATTTAACATTTTCTTAAGCACCAGTGATCACAAACGGAGAGGCTTCCTGGGCGCCGGTGCTTGAGCTGAACGTATGCATGTTTTAAAGAAAAGAGAAAAGGATAGTTTTTTTGGTTTTGTTTCTGATGTTTTGTTGTAATGTGGTGGCGTGGGCAGAGGTCTTTGAAGGGGAGCCTGCCCTCAGTGTCTGCTTCAAGCTTCCCTGCTCTGTCTGGAGGTGCCCGAGGAGCTGCCTCCATTAAATGCTTATTGTCAACGCTTCAGTGAAGGGGGAAGATGTCTCTTGTAAGTGAATTTCCTGGGATGAGTGCTGTCAACTCTGTTTCGGTCTGATCAATACATGTGAAAGTTTGTAAAAATTATGTGACCTGTGGAAGCGACTCTGCTGCTCCCGTAATTGTTAGGGCCTGGGACCACTTTTGTGCACAGTGTTTCTGCACAGTGATCGCCTTTGCAGTGAGGTAGAGACCTGTTAGCCTTGTGCTATCTGTGGGTGACTACTGTGATCCAGCGCGATATTAGCAAACTGCATACACACACCATATACTCACTTGGGCCCATACATTCACACTACGCTAATACTTACGCTGGGTGTCAGATATACTCTTATATCAAAAATCCCTGCTACCAATTACCTTCTGATTGAAGAGTAATGACTTACCAATGGATCCTTTGCTAATTGGAAAGTTTAAAATGAGTGACATTCACTATAATACAAAATCCTGAAATAACCACAGAGTCAGGAAGTTTTAAAATGTTTATCTAAAAGTTTTAGCAGAGTAAAATACAGGAAAAACACGGTATTTGATCAGAATACCCATGTGAAAGCTTAGAATAATTATTGCTAATAAATGACGATTTTAAGAAAAAGAGAGGATAGGAACAGCAGCGCAACTAAAGGTTGCATATATTTACCTAAGTGCGAAAATCAAACCCCTTAGCCAAGGAATTTGAAAGAATAAGACCCAGGAAGGATGAAGAGCAAAGACTTCCTTCAGGATCAGGACGGGACTGGTGACCTCTCTATAACGACGCCTGCGCCGTTCCCCTCTCTGGTACTCAGCTTCTCCTCGATTTCCCCGTCTAATGGACTCCGCCGCCCCCTCCTCAGGACCTCTTCAGGACAGGGATTCGATCAGCAATCGGACAGCATACCAGCCTGGAACTCTTCTCATGGACTTCGGTATCTAGCTCTCTCTCTAATTAACTAATGCTATATTCTATTATACCCTTCTACGCCCATGTACCTCCCATTAATGTTGCTAAAATATGGGACCACTATTTCTGATTGGACAGGGACAGGGGGTGTACTCTCGCACCATGACAATTTTGGCTTAATTTGTGAAGCCTATTGTATTTACGTTCCCGCCCCTTCAAATTAATACATTCACTTTATTTCCCACCCGTTCTCACGACAAATATTATACATTTTATATGATAAGAGCAACAATGTTCTATCCGGCGGATACAATGGAAACATCATCTTCGGCCAATAGGTTATGGCCTTGTGAGACGTCCAAGTTGACTTCATTTTGGCAGTCATTCAGGACACATGCGCAGAACACTCTGTCTCTCGAGTTTCAAATCACCAACCCAGGCCCAAGATTACGAATTACTAAAAGTGCAAGAAGGAAATATTAAAATCACAAATAAAACGTTTCACTGTATACCCACTTATCTTATTTCTAATCCCATTTAATTATAAAATCCTATCCCGTATTATTTGCGTTAAGAACGACAATTTAGTAATGACACATGAGCAAGCTGAAGCATGTGATAACACAGAGCAGCCATTTTAAGACACACTGCGCAGAAGCAGAAATTTCCCACCAAGCAAAGAAAGACGTCACACCATGTGATCAGGTTGCGACATGCGCAGACTAATTCCCGCGCTTTAGCGGCCATTTTAGGTTAGGAACAAGCGTTATTCGTTAGTAAAACACATAGGCAAGCATCCTCTCTATTCGTATAATGTGTGCAAGGATTAATAGGGACAATACAAGTTTTAATACATTAATACTTATGAGTAGGATTGCATCCGAGCAAGTTTCATTTGCGAAACCTTGCTCCATCAACTGCATGCAGGGCAGTCCCCTTTTAAAGATTGCTGGGTGGCTCAGTGAGCTAAATTTTGCTACTAATTATTGGAAGAGGCTCGTGGCCCTTCAATACTAAGCGCTACACAACCTAAGACCAAACCCGTTGTACTTTCATGCAAACCTACACGGCGGCCGTGCTTGTTTTTCTCTGCTCTCTCCCTCTAAGTACCCCCTACCCCTCCATTCTGTGGCCTCTTTATCCGGTCTCAGGGTACCACTCTCTCACTAGCCTTTTCCCCAGTCTCTCTCTTCGCACTGCTCTCGCTCTCCCTCATCCGTCCTTCCCTCCCTGCCCTTATTCCACCCCCCTCACCCCTCCACACCCTGTGTCTGTGAAGTCATCCGGCATACCCTCTTGACGCACGTGGATTCTGGCCGTCTCTCACTGAGGGTGTCTATTTTAAGTGAAAGTTGATGACATTATCTAAGGCACTGGAGATTACACTGCGCGAGTAAATCACTCATTCACCAAGGGAGGGGCGCGGCCCCGCCCCACAGCGCCGCCTGACGCCCAGCACATGCTCGTGGCACTTCAATACTAAGCCTGTTGACTAACCACAGACCGCAAATGATGAGCAAGCAACGCCCACAGCTAATGGCCTTAAGAGTGCCTTACTAAAGCGTGCCCAGAATAAGAGCGTTATGGGTGATAGTCCAATGTTTCTAAGCGCTATTCAAATTCCAGTAACGTAATCAAGACTACAACTCCCAGAATGCATGAAGGTAGTTCAGGAACACGCCTCTTTTCTGTCCTACAATTATCTTATGAAAACACACTGGTTCTGGAACTCCTTGCTGCACCTGCATAACACCCTTTCTGTCTGCACAGGAGTGTCTGTCAATAAGATCTACGAAGCTTGTCTTACGTGAGCTTACGTGTACCATTGCTCCACAAGTACCCAGCTTCCCGTGCCTGATGCTTTACGTGTGCTTTTGCCTCAAGTGCAACCATCCTCCACATGTGCCAATAGCTATGGCTAAACACTTATAAGGTCCCAAAGGTGAGACCTATTGGCTATGCCAATGCTTGTTAGATTTTGCCAGTGCTGGAACAAGGGATTACTGTTGCCTAAAATTGCAATTGTTTTTTACAACTTCTCACAGGAAGGAAAACAATGACAGCACTCAAAATAAACATTTCTAGCACTATATTGCTCACAAAAGTGTCACAAAAATCTCTAAACAATTTCGACCCCCAGTGACTTGTTCACTCAATTCTTGTAGTTTCGTTATTTTGCTATTTATAGGTTAAATGTAAATACTTGTTTGTAAAACAGTAGTGCATTAGGATATAAGTAGTGCTACTTTAGAAGCACTTAGTCCAAACAAACCTGACTCACAAGACAATGACCAATTAATTGTAAAATGTCCAAAGTTTAGCCGTTCATGTTTTCTAACTGGCTATTTGTTAATTATTGTGTTGTTTCTTGAGATCACTTGTGATACCAGCTAACACAAAGTCAACAGACTCAACATTCTGAGACTTTTCATGAACCATACACACTACTCCTTTCTTTTCTTGTTCAACCCTCAATCTAGGATCTATCTCTGAATGTCTGAATTTTTCTTTCGCCTCTTCTTACAATTCAATCTCTCTTGTTTCTTCCTAATTTCTACCAATTCTCACTTTTCTTTCGTTATATTCTTTTATAAAGTCATGTTCCACAACAATCAATTTACACACAAGTTTGTTTTTAGTCATGTTAGAATTCCAAGTAGGATACTGATCCAGAAATAGATTTTAAATCTTCAGTTTTAATAAGAGCTTCTAAGAAAATGTTGTGTGTGAGAAAAGGAGTTAGAAATTCATGATCCAGGTAAACATTCACAAAACCTTTACTGAGAGAGAGTATGTCAGAAGAAGCTGTGGATAAACCTCTTTCTCTGACATGACAAGTATTCCGACAATATATTTGAGTAGCATACTCCTCGAAATTACCTACAAACCTATTACTATGTGTTAGCTTTGTGTCTATAATACCATTAAATGTAATGGTTGATTCTTTACCAGGATTCATGGGAGAATCAAATGCATCTGGTGAAACTAAACAAACAGTAAGCCAACTGGAAATATTATTATTTTAAATGGGTGCACATATTGCTGTTTTTACTGTCTGAAATCGCCAGTAAAACCCTGGCGGTAAAGGTCAGTAAAAAACTAAAAATGCCCCCTTGTCAGAGATGACTCCCATGGCAAGGATGACTCTGTTAAATCCCGCTTCTGGATACTCTTTTTTTAAATTTAAAAAATAAGTTTGACAAACATCTCCATCATGTGTCAAAGTTAAAGAAACACTGACATGAAACGCCGTAACGGCGGTTCCTGCCAATGCTTCAGAAATGACAGCTAGCTTAGTGGTCATTTCTAAATTTGACAGGCGGGGACTCCTTCCACGAATATATAAAAAGGGAAGGTAATTTTAAGGTGCACACATCAAAAACTCAAGAACAGAACTCCAGGTTCTTTTTTAAAGTTCATTTCAGGAGAGTTCAGTTCAATAAGCTGAGTTCATTTGATGTAAGTTCAAGGAGGAATCCCCAAATATCTTTGACTACAAACCTAAGGTGTAAAAACAAAACAGACTCTAACTATGAAGGGTTATGCACTGAAATCATAAAAAATCCAAAATGAAATCTTGCTTTAACAGTTCTTGGTGGCTTTTCTTCAAAGATAAATGTGGAAACCTGTCAAATCAAAGACTTGCACATCATCTTCTGAATCTGTGTTCACAGAGTAAGAACATTCTGGAGCAGAATACTTTCTCTTAGGCACTCTCACTCTTATTGATCTTTTGACTGCAGGGTGTTCACTTTCACAGTATTGAGAGTCTTGTTCTTCTTATTCTGACTCTTTTATGATTGTCTGTTATCTTTGTACTTCCTTGTGCACTCGTTTTCTACTTCTCATAGGATCGGCCACTTATATCCTTGATGCACATTCTCAATTTCAGATTCACCAGTGACTTTTGCTCTTTCTTCATCTTCACTTCTGACTTTTTCTTTGTTTCTATCAGGAACAGTTTGATCATCATCTTCCACAGCAAACTGTTTTCCTCTGGCGGTTCTGGAAACTCGAATTCTCAGCTTCACTCGTTGATTCCGAGTTTCTGCTTGATATTTAATTTGATCTTCTTCAGCTTCAATTTGATGTTTTTGACTTTGACTGGGAAAATCTTCACCACCCTCACAGTGAACTCGAGCTTGACACTGTAAATCAGTTGTTGCCACTACTTCTTCATCTACAGTCTTCACTCTCTTCACTGTGAGATGTGTGGCTCCACTGTGGCAATCCTCCACATTGTATATGTACGCTAAATAAGCTCCCCGAGAATCTTTCAAATGTTAGCAATACATGATGTATTCCTCACAACACTACTCAGTATAAGTTTTGGACACACAAAAAAAATGTAACGGATTGTCCTCACCCACCACCACGTGTCATGTTTCATCATAGGACAACCCACGCTCTCCAAAAACCCCATTTGATGGAGAGCGGGCCTTCACTTGGATTCAGGGAGGCACTTCTAATTAAGAATGGACCCGTGATTTAAGTATGTAAAAACCAATGTGGCATCCTGAAAACAATATATTCGCTAGACCTTACACTTTGTGTTTAAAATCAATTGTGGAGATAAGGAGATTTAGTACCCCATTACCACTGTTACCATCAACATGTTTCTGCCTTGTGGCTCAATTGAGTCCGTGGCTTTCTTCAGGACGGCCCTATGGGATCCTAATGAGGCAATCATGCATTCAGCTTTGCCTCCAGGAAAGAGTGACCTGTGTCTACATCTTAACTAGTCTGGCTTTCAAATACCCCAATGTTGGGTCTTCTACGCCCCATGTAAGAAGGGCACAGGGACCCCTCTAGTCACACTTTCATCAAGGTGCATCCCTTACGGTCAACCTAGATGCGTCTGCTCCTTCCTCCACATTTACCAGCAGTGTTAGTCACAGGGGTGTCCTGAAAGGGGCCTTTCATCCTTGGCTTCAAGCAGGATTGCCGAACATTCTTATTCATCAAAATACAATCACCGGGTTGAAGGCTGTGGCATGGTTCTTCTTTTGGTGAAGTTGAGAGAAAAAGAGCACAACATTAGCCAGACTTTTGCACTAATCCAATACAATGTCATCACCAATACACACAAGTGAAGCTGATAGAACAGCAAGAATCCTCATGACCCTCCTCATTAACACCTCTGCGAAATTTTAATAACTTTGGAGTAATAAAAGTAAATACAATAATTTTGTGCCACTCTTTTGATGTGCAATTGCTAATGATTACGCAAGTAAACTTATTTGAGTAATTATTTGCAATTTGGCACAAAAACCCTATTGCAGGTACAAAGGAACAGCAAATGTAGTGAAAGTGAGTGCCTGCTGCTGTTTGCGTTGCTGTATTTAGCGGTATTTTCTTAGAGCAAATTGAATCCTCGGGTGCATTTTTACACACGAGGGTACATTTTGTACTACCAAAATAGTGCTATATGCTAGGTTACACCCCTAATTCTAAGTAATATCACTTAGTTTTGCTGTATTTTTGCATAATTATGCTACAGCAAATTACGTGAGTTATGCCCAACCCTAGGAAAGATCTGTTCTTTTGTCTTGTGTGCTCTTAAGGCTGACAAGCACAAGAGGAAGTGTATCTGGTCATTTCAAAATAGTCGAGGCACAAACCTTCGCCAGAATTGATTTCAGATTGCTGTTCATTCTTTCAATGACTCTTTGCATTTCTAGTCTGTAACCACAGTCAAACATCTGCTCAATTTCGAAAGCTGTCCATAATAGCCTCATTACTTTGCTGTTGAAGGGAACTTAATCT
Organism: Calotriton arnoldi; assembly: GCA_963921515.1. Taxonomy (NCBI): domain Eukaryota; kingdom Metazoa; phylum Chordata; class Amphibia; order Caudata; family Salamandridae; genus Calotriton; species Calotriton arnoldi. The sequence continues at coordinate 528,960 of CAWUFW010006490.1, forward strand.
AGGGATCATTTCCCTCATCACTGTCATGCTGTCTGCTCTTCTGGTTGGGTATGCCTCAAACCACCCAGAGAAAAGGCATACAATCACAGAAATGTACCCAAGGCAATTACAAACTGGCATCTCTAGAAAATCCAGTTGAATCTGGGTAAAGGGGCCTTCAGACTTGCCTATGTGGCTCATCATCACCAGAGTTCACTTTACCAGATAGCAAATTCTTAGCAACAGTCCAAACACAAGGGTTATACTAATATTTGATAAAGAGCCTAACCAATGAGTCTCTATCAAAATAAGCCGGACCATGAATTTGTCTGGACATACAGAACAACTTTGAATCATGCAGAATAAATTGGTTTTCAGCTGTTATCCAGACATTGTCGTTTTTGGACAACCCGCTATTTCCCATTTCTTTTTGTTTTCTGGTGCCTCATCTTGGAGCTCTTTTAGATCACTTAATGTCTGAACACAAATCAACTAAAAGCAGTTCACTGTTTCATTTTCAGTTTGACATTGCTTTTGTTCATTTGAATTGATAATAGCACATTCAAGAGCACAATATATTGCCACCTCATCCATTTAGCGGTTACCAAGACTAACCATATCTACTCCTCATCTATGGGCACTATAATTCACCACAGAAATCTCTTTGGGTTGCTTCAATGCATTAAACAATCCCAAAATGTATGTCCCTTTTTTATAGGGGTAACCAGAAGAAGTCATAAAACCACTTCGTGATCACTGTTGGCCAAAATCACCAATCACACCAAATCCATACTGGCTGTCAGTATAGATTGTAACACCCAATGCATCAGATAATCAGCATGCTTTTGTAAGTGAAATTATTTCTGCTACTCGTGCTGAAGTTACATCACACACTTATGAGCCTTCCCCTATATTTGATACTGTGTAGACTGCATATGTGGCTCTCAATGTTCAATAATGATCTCTCTGACAAGAACCATCTACAAATAGAATCTGATGGCACATGGCACACAATGTCTGAGACACTGTATGACAATTGTCAGCAAGATTGTTCAAGAGTGCAACTGTAAACAATTTGCAATCGTCTTTTGTTTTAGATGTGACCATCAGGTCCTCTAGGTATTGGGAGAATCACAATAAGGAGAGACAAGGGAATGAACCTTTTCTAACTCCCCCTCCAAAGCTATTAACTCACTATAAAGAAGAGGACAAAAAACGAAAAAAAGGGCTCTTGGACTTAAGGTTAAGTATTTGCCAACTATTACGTTTTCCCACTGCAGACTGCTCTGATTCTACAGTTGGAAACAGGACAGAGAAAGGGAGGCGGGGGAAAGAAATCTAATTTCTTAATACTGCCCTCACACACTTTTCAGTGTCATGCTTCATCATTGGGCCGCATCAGACGCCCAGGTGCAGACCAACACACTGGGTGGAGCGCAAAAGAAATGTTTTTTGAATATACAGTGGTGAGGAAAGAAAATATACAAACAAACAAAGGAAATAGGGAAAAAGTTATTCCCTCAAGAAGAGATCATAAAGTGCAAAACAAAAACAATAGTGTTAAAACTATCTGAGGGGAACCGGAGATTACCTTTATTCTTGGTCACCCTTGATAGGGTTAAAAATCAATTTGTAGGATACACCGGGGAGATCAGTACCCCTATATCCTGTTTGCAGGAACCAACATGTTTCGGCCTTTATCAGATACCCTCAAGGGTCATGGCGGCCTTCATCAGGGTATTGATCCCTTAAAAAAGTCGTGGTCTTAACCCCCACTCAGGTCTCGAATTTCTAATCACTGGATATTCTCTGGACTCTGAATGGGAAGAGGACTCCCGCTGATCTTGGAGTAAGTGTGAAGAATAGATCACGGTCCCACGACGGTCCCGGGTTTAGAAAATAGCTGTGAAACTCGGTAATTGGCTCCTCTATGCAATTGCGTAGAAGGCAAAATGGAGAATATCCAGTGATTAGAAATTCGAGACCTGAGTGGCAGCCTGGATGGACAGAGGACAAACACTGTAGAGGGAGAGTCACAAAGGAAGCTGGCCCATGGAGAACTTGGTCGATTGAAGAAGCCCGAGAATGAGAGAACAGAGGGAGAAGGCAGAGACGAGCTAGAAGAAGATGTGTAGTCAGAGTGGTGGATGCCACTGACGAGTGTGAGTTTTCCCGCCACAGCCGCAAGAGCTGTGGCCTACCCAGGTGAAACCTGCAGCACCAGAAGGAGCGTATAGTGGGAGGTGGGAGAAAGGGATTTAGTCAATTGTTTAATTAAATTCTTTTACCTCTGTTTTCAAGAAATGGGCATACGAGCACAACTCTGTTCTTTTAACTAGGCGTAATTGACTCGTCTTCCATAATGGAACTGAATGGGAAGGAACCTCCCATTTCACATTGAGACCCCAGGGATGGTACAAGAAGTCCAGTCTTGGCGGCAAACTTGGAGAACCAACTATACAGAACCTCCTAAGCACTACAGCACAACTGGGGACCTGCCGGAGGGTGTGGAGGAGATGCTAGAAAAATGAAAACCAGAGAGGAAGGCTGAGAAATAGAGAAAGAAAAAAATGAAAACCTAGCTAAGGAATCTATATTTAACTGGGTGGTTTCTATTTTTTTCCGAGAGGACGTTGATTGTGAAACCACAAACAAACTTGAAAGAGGGAGAAAGAAGACACCATTAAAACCCTGTTGCTGCGATTATAGCACTCAGAACTTGTTAAACTTCTTTATTTTTCACATAAACAGTCTGCCGAAAGACATGTCATTTTTTCTTTCTTTATAAAGTATGGCACTACACAAGTAATCCTACGGGAAAACGTAACTATAAAGTCTCCAACGCATTACTTCCGCCTATCCCTCTATAACATAGGACTACAATTGTGTTACTTTTCCTAGGATCTTGGACCACCCATCCCAGGGAAATTAAAGGGACTACATAGCACTTTTTTAAGAAAGCCCTGCTCCAACATTTTTTTGATTACAAGTTTCATTCCCTTCTCTGCTTCTTGTGTAGGCTTGTACTGAGGAGTTTGTGGGTACACTGCATTTGATTTCACTCTAATTGTCACTTGCTCTGCGCTTTTGATTAATCCAATTTCTTTACCTGTGAAATCCCCCACCTCTTCTTTTACTGAGTGTCTTAAATCAGGAGGCACATTATCTTTAGTAAGGATTGGAAACAAATAACCTTTTCACTCTTGTCATTTTATTTTAAATTCAGATGCTTGATCCTGCTACACCATTCGTTACAATGAATCATGACATCATTTTGCAGAGTTCTCTACCTAGTAACTTTACTGGACTCATGTCCCTAATTATACATTTATGTCACTCTCTGAATGGCCAATTTTCACATTTGAGTTATTCAAAAAGTATCTATTTTAGACCTGGAATCCTTGGTGTGGTTTTCCTCCTAACTTTTTGAATTCAACACTCCTGTTTGCTGGCTTTGTTTTTGTTGGCTTTGGGACTGTGTTCCCTTTACCACTGTTACCCGGTGCTAAAGTGTCTGTGCCCTCTCCTTAAAACATGGTAGAAAAGGCTTATACCCAATTGGCATATTTAATTTACTTGTAAATACCTAGTAAAGTGGTACTACCTGTGCCCAGGACTTGTAAATTAAATGCTACTAGTGGGCCTGCAGCACAGGTTGTAGTACTTATGTAGTTGTTTTAAACATGTCTCAGGTCTGCCACTGCAGACTGTGTGCTGTTTTAAAGCTGTTGTTAGAAATTGGGAGACATATTTACAAGCCCCTATCACCACATGAACGTCACTTTTGTCAACGTTCCTGTGCTGATACGGGCTTCGCCTTATACATACCTTGTGAATAAGGCACCCTTTCATGCTATACTTAGCATGAAAGGGGTGGGCAATGGGTGTTGCGGTGGGCGTTCCGCCACAAAACCCATTGATTTTGACGCTGCCCCATATTTACAATTGTGGCGTAAATATAGGGAAGCGCCAAAATTAAGACCAGGGAAAACCTGGTGTAAAACAGGCAAAACTAGGAGAAATGCTTTATTTCTCCTTGTTTTTGCTGTTTCTAGGTGTGCTGCATTGTTCAGCACACATGGAAACACCAATACGCCATGTATGATTGTTTATGTGTAGCAAGAGATACATTCCTGCACATAAACAATCATTTTGCACAACGCAGACACCCCTGCACTATGGTTCAAGGGTGCCTGTGTTGGCGCTAGGCAGCTAAATTTAGCGCCAGCGCAGGGAGAAACACTGGGCTGTACAGTATTGTTGTAAATACAGTGCAGCCATGCGTTTCTAAAGTGACGGAGTTCGGCATTAGTCTTCATGGCTTAAAGCCGCGCTCCGCTACGTTAGTTGTAAATATGCCCCTGGGTTTCTGGTTTGGAGAGGTATGCACCTTGTCCAGGCAGAAACCACAATCCTAGTCAGGGTAAGTTCGAAACAAACTTCAAATTAACCTGTGCTCACCCTCTGGTAGGTAGGAACAGGGCAGTCAGGCTTAACTTACGAGGCAATGTGTAAAGTATTTGTGCACACAACACACAGTAAAACAATGAAAACACTGCCAAAATTCTACACACCAGTTTAGAACAATAGAGAATAAGTTTATAAATAAAACTAGACCAAAATGACAAAAATCCAATCAGTATAAGTTGAGATATGAATTTTCAAAGATTAAATGCAAAAACAGCGCCTAGAAGCAAATAGCGCTCAAAGAGTTAACCGCGCTGGACCGAGGCAAAGTCAAGAGTTCAGGCCACCCACAATGGAGTGCAGACCAGCTACCGGACCCATGCAAGGCCCGCTGAGCAAAAGTACTGTAATCTTTGCAGATACAAGAGATGCATCAATGGCTGCCACGCAGATGGGGTGTTGCACCAGATTTCTCCATGCAACTGCGGCAATGCTTCAGGTCCGTTGAGAGAAGCGCTGGTTCCAAGTGCGGCCTTTCCAAATGCGATGCGCCGATCTGCTTCACACAATAGTGACGATGTGCTGTTTTGGTTCAGAAGCAGTGGTTCCGGAGGCAATATGGCAGTTCCAAGTGCAATGCCAGGTTCTGGTTCCTTTAGCAGCGGTGATGTGTTGATCCCGATTTCGCAGCAGGAGATGCATCAGCGGTCAGAAGGCAAAAACTCAGGGAAAAGCACGCTAAGAATGTTAAGTCTAACAACTGCCAATTCAACCTGTCAAAGTAAACATTTTATTTCAAAATTAAACAGTTGCGCCATGGTGCCCAGCTTCAATCTGCACAGCCACAAAGGCACAAGGTGATGGAATCAAATGCTGATAATTTAATTTACTCCAAGTAATCTAATTTCAAAGTTCACAGGAGAGGCAGTGTGATTCACAACATTTCATGCTGAAGAAATGCCTGTTCAGGCTTTTTTCAACGGCACGTTAGAATACACATCTCATCCTGGGTCACTTTGCAACTGTTCACCCAATGCAATGAGCCCCACTTGAGGGTAACTGCAGTATAAAAACAGCCCATCAGCAACCTTACATGATTTCATTACGATAAGCAATGAACCTTCACGCTATATAATCCATGTAGTGAATACACACCACCCAACAAAAAGAATCAAACCATTTAAACTGCTGAACCGTGCTCAGTATAAACTCAAGAGCTGTCAAGAAAATAAACCAAAAAATGAATATTGAATATGTGTTGTTATGCCTTCAGTGCAATTTACCCCATGCAAAGCTATATGTGTAAAAAGAACCAAACATAAATCAAGCAAATGCCAAACATAAACTTAAAGTGCAACAAGTGTTTCATCTGAAACCTTAGTGTCTCATCGCAGTAAACGGCAGCGTGACTGCTTAAACTAAACACCAAAGATTGTGCCCTAAACAAACTGGTGATTGTTAAACCCTTTGCATACACCACAGGTGAACCCTATCTTTAAAACTGCGGTGAAATTCAAACAAAGCACGTGACTGATGGAGCAAGGACTCGAACGCGAGACTTGCTCGGAAGCAATCCTCTCGTTTAAACTCATTAACGAATTACTAACAATGTGTTTTGTGATTAATAACATGCATTTCCATCATACGTGGGAAAAGAATGAAGCTTGCCTATGTGTTTACTAGCCACAATAACATGGACGTAGGATTAGAACGCATTTAACACAGGATCTTTACTGTGCATGCGTCTACTACATCTACGTAGTATGACGTGCTGAAGCTTGGAGGGAAATTCTGGCGCTTGCGCAAAGAGCTATAAAATGGCCGCTTGAAAGCTCACATGCATGGCATCTGCTTTGCTGAAATTAGAAAATGCGTTTACACTAACGCAAATGCAGAAAGAGAAATAACAAGCATTTGCAATGCAATTGGTCTCGCATTTGTGAAAGTTAGAGCTATTGGCATTGTAAATGACAATGTTTTTTACTTTTGTTTTTTGTTTACAAGCATTTAAGACTGCTGTTCCGTAATCTGATCAATGAAAGTAATTTTATAGAAGACGCATATACGTGTGCGCTGATGACCTTCTTGCACAGATAAGCACTTTCCCTGATCACTGACCCAAATATGGAACATAGGAGAAAAAAAGCAGAGGGCATAGAAAAATGAAAGCAAAGTATAGAGCTTAGCAGAACGGAAAACAGAGAGCACGGACAAATGAAACTAAATAGAGCATACAGGAAAGGAAAGCAGAGAGCATGGGAGAAAGGAAAGCAAGTGACAAGTGCTGAATCCGTTATTTTTCCACACCTGGCCTGATAGGATGGTGGTTGATTCCAAGCTGAGATTTCAGTTCAGAGAACTCCACAGAACTTGCTCCAGACTCCGAGAGAGCTGCCTCAGTGCTTGTCCTGTTTTAAGGCCTGTGTTAATAATTAAGGGCACTAAATGCACGCTTTTGGTGGTCAAAGTAGCAGTAAAGGTGCGTTTTTTTAAGCGCAAACAGACTATACGTGTTTCGAAGGACACCTACTCTTAGCAGATAAGGGAACATCTATAAAAAGCAATTGGACCAAGATCACACAATGTGGTTAAATAGGCGAGGGGGGTGGATCCTGAAATTAGGATTACTTGGTTTTACTGCATCAACACTGAAAATAAATTTACCTCACTCTAGCCTCAAAATCATTAGGCGTGGAAACCTAAATGCAAACAAATAAACCTGAACAAAGGTGTGTGGGACGTACCCGTGAACATATCAGATCTAAAATAATTACCACATAGGTGCCAAGAAATAATTAATGTATGTGAATCATGGTATGCACACCTAATCAAACTCAGCCACAATTATTACAAAAGAAAAGGCGAGAACCGAAAGAGCCAGTAATGCAGTAGAGTAAGTACAGAGGAGTATATGAGGTAAGAGTTAAGAACCAAAATTCTATATCTGAATAAGGGTAAAAAAGGATAGTCGCGGGGAAAGAATAAGGGAACTAAAAACAAAGGGATTACGTGAAGACAAGAATGACATAAAAAATATATACCTGAAACGAGTTGTCTGAACTCTGTGTAGTCTGAGAAGTAAAAGAGAGGGAAAAGAGGGACAAGGGTGTGTAAATGTAAACCAAGAATATTCCAGGTAAGGGACATGAAAGAGCATAAGGCAGAAGTGTAAATCTAAGCCCTCTCTTACCCCTAGGCTGGTGATAATTCCAACCCGGTAGGGCACAAGTATAAGATAAATCCAAGAGTCCAAGAAAATTAGAAGTAAGACATCTGTAGAAGTATAAAAATGAACCAGTAAGATTCTGTCCCAACTTAACAATGACACATGCTATGAATTGATGACTTACAATCCAATGGGACCCCTAATTACACTTATCAACAAACACCTCTCTGAGTGGCATACTAATGGCCTTCTTGACGACGACGAATATGCTTACATGAAGGTTTTCAGACCCACCTTTCCTTGCCTATACACGTTACCCAAGATTCACAAACAACTTCCCTTTCCACCGGGCAGACCTATAGTGTCAGGTATAGGAGGCCCCACAGAAAGATTGTCTGAATAGGTGGATCTTTTTCTAGGTCCACTAGTACGGAATTTGGCCTCTTATATTCAGGATACTAAACACATCCTGAGTATACTCTCCGACGTACAGTGGCAACCCGGTATGATCCTAGCTACTCTTGATGTAGTATCTTTATATACTAGAATTCAACCTGAACTGGGTTTACAGGCAGTGACGCAACAACTTAACAACAGACCGGCAACACAATGGTTGCACAATGAAATGCTGATCACTATGATGCACCTTATTCTCTACAACAACTTCTTCCTCTTTGAGAACAAGTGGTATAAACAGATTAGAGGTGTGGTGTTGTATACTTCCTAGGGTGTCCATAAACGGGCTTTCTAGAATCATGTCCTTATATAGGCACAATTCAACCTGCCCTTATATAGGCATAAAATCCTAGTCCTTATTTAGGCATAAACCATGCACTCCAAATACAGGCATGGATTCCGACATCCGTCCACCCTAGCGTCTCAACGGGTTCATGAAAAAACAGACTTTTAGGCTGCAGGAGTTTCCCTAGCCCAGGACTATTGATTTCTTCAAGGACTCATATATTATGCATGAACCATTATTCCTTAGGGGTTCATTCATCACGTCTTTCGCTGCCCAACTCACGTCAATGCTAACATTTTCAGGTATAAATATACCTTCCCAAATCCCTGTAAATCAGAGGAGACCTCGACTTCAGAGGAGCCCGTTTCCCGGCCGGACGCACTGAGAAGACGCTGTCATTCCTGCACGCAGAGAGTCCAGCTTCCAGTGATCTAACTTCCCTTGCGGGGTGTTGGAGTTCGAGTTTGGAAAGAGATTCCTACCTCTCTCATTCTTCAGGTATGGAGCAGACTAGAACCTAGAGGGACTCTTGGCATACTAGACTCTTAGCATACTAGGCGTAACATACTCTTAGTATACTCTAGTCAGGAATACAGCACCTACTTCTACTTCTCCCTACACCTAGGATAGGTTAGGTACACTGGGGTAGAACTAGGCTAGAAACGCATCGTATGAGTACTCGCATTTTTAGGCTGTGTCATTTCTATGTAAATGCATATATGCTGAAAAGATAATGCTAACGCAGTATTATTTATTTCTACTGCTCACTCTGTACATTATTTATCTTGCATTCTGTCTTGTGATCGTAACAGCACATTTAACTTACACCAGAAACAAGACTGTTCAATAAACCGTTTTATTGAAACGCCCGTCTGTTATTTCTGTGTAACTTTGAGAGTAACTAAACATGCACGACTGAGCTGAGTGAAATAGTTATCTATTGTTTCTACGACTCTGGGACACGTCCTGATTCTAAAAGGAAACACAGTGGTCATGTTTTGCGGCTGCCAGAAACTACTCCCTTCTTGTCGTCAAGAAGTTTCTAGTGGCCTCTGAGCTAGCTGGCACAAGTAATTAAGTTTAATATACTCGATAGGGACATACCGACCTTAGTCCTATGTCAAACCTATAGGATATATTATTCCAATGCGCAAAGCCTATTAGGGAAATAGGAGCTACACTACATGGCGCCCAACGGTTTGGTAAGGCAGTAATTCAACGTTAGATACTGACTAACTCAGCCGTGCTTCTTTTTTTCTCTCTCAGAGACCCCTACCCATATACTCCAAAAGACGTCTGGAGTGGGCAGGGTTAGTATCCGCCACAGCTATATAGGGCAGTACCCTATATATTAGCTGTTTGGTTTGCTCAACGTTGAAGGATACAGTGTTCCACAATATTGTGCACCTTATCTTTGTTTCCTTGAAACTTGTTCTACATTTTTCATAAAACAAAATGTCCTTAAACGGGGACAATCACGCCGGAAACGGTGGTGCGGCGGCTGATCCAGCCCAACCAGCACTTTTTAACTTTACCGGTTTAAATGAAACCGAGGAGGGTGTCATCGACATCGCTCCAAACTTAAGAAGAGCCATTACTCTAAAACTTATAAAACATGGCCTACCACCAAGAGGAGGTAGAGCAGTTTTCGTGATAGAGGCACACAAATCCTTTCAGACAGAGGTATTCTATTCATGGGTAATACTTCCTGAATCCAATCCAGTAACTCACACATTTCACTTCTACAAAGAAGATGAACCACCAGAGGAATACATTCCTTTCGAGGATATTGAAATTCCATTAACATACCAAGAGCATCAGCTCTGGTTTAAAGGCGCCCTAAAACATCACAGAAATATTACCAGGCTCGGTCCACTAGGTAGACCAGGAGCAACATGGCCGATTCTAGCCGGCTACACACCTCATCCTGAACTTGATATAATGTCAGATGAGGAACTACTTACTCAACTCACAGAGTTAATAAAAATCTACAGACAATTGGTCCAATATGTCATGCGGACTTTCACAGTCCAACCACCATTAACACTTCCAAATCAAACCCCTCACCAGGGGAACACTCTAAAAATTACACCACAGACTCTATACGCAGTCATGGGTAAAATGCCCACAAAACGTGTGCAAATTCCATTTTGGATAGCTCAAAAAATTACTCAAATCGAAGCAGTATTTCCAAATACTAGCCCGCATGAGAAACACAGAATCCTAACCATTAGTTTACCAATGGGGATCACACCACAACTGGAAGACTGCACCACTTGGGGCTCAGTCTTTGCTGCCATCTACACTAAAACACACGGCATTCCGTCAATAGCGGTAATACCTGATGTCCTAAAACAAATTCAAAACGAATACGGGGCAGAGCCTGCTCTCAATTTAGGTATGAAATTACTGAAAACTTTCGACCAGGTCTCAACAATAATATTATCTAATATTAAAGGGGAGGCAGCAGCAGTGGCGATCCGACAAAAATTAAGGGAATTTGATGTTACAGAACATCAAACAGAGCTACCCAGAATTATAGAACAATCTTATGCAGAATTAGGCAGAGATAGTTTGGGTGGGACACCAGTTAAACCAAAACTATCTGAAAGTCCTGAGAAGGACACAATTAAACAAACTCCTACATCTTCTAAAAAGAAGTGGGAATCTAATAAACAAAATTCAAACGAGAAATGTTCTCAATCCCGAGGTAGGTCTCCTCAAAGGAGCCCTCTGAAAGGAGGTATAACCTCAGGAATAGGGATAATTTGAGAAAACCTGATAGGTATCAAGATACTGATAGACGTTCCTCTCGTCCCTTTCAGGTCTCATCACAGACTTCGGAAAGAAGAGGACGAACAGAACATAGAGAAGAACGCGTGAAGTCGAAAGACGACAAGCACGCTCCAAAAACTAAAGCAAAACCTCAATTCTCCAAGAAGAAAGTAGCAGGTCTGAAGATAAGACATGTCGAGAATACTGAGAACACAACTCAAGAACGGAGAATGGGCTCAGACAATGCTGGACAGTGCAGCAGAAGTCACAATAGCTCGCCAGAACCTGAAGGAACTTCTGGAGATAGTGGACTTGAATGAGTACATCACAGTAGAGACTGTAGACACCAGGGTTAGTACTCCACAAAAGTTATTTGACATAACACTCCGATGGAGGGAGACAAACCTAGACAGGTTAAAGCACTCTTTTGGGAAAGACTATCAAAGGGCTATGGCATACTTCTAGCAGAAAAGGACTGGCCACCACAATGTGTCAGGGAGTGCCCACACGGCGAGGACATGATTATGCCTGCCTTCTCCAATTACATACCAATTCACTTAAAATATACATATGCCAGAAAATGGGCAGTGGCCCAGGCTCCAGCATTATATAAAAATCATGTAGGATGGGATGAGGACTCACCTCACCATAAAATAAATCTGAAACATGAACCAACTGCACAGAGGCAGTATCCTATAAAGCAAGAAGCTAAAAAACAGGTCAGGGAGATCTTAAATCAACTTGAATATCAAGGGGTGATTGAAACATGCACCTCCTCAATGAACAATCCTTTGTTTCCTGTCTCCAAACCAGACAATACATATCGTCTAGTTTTGGACTACAGACACTTAAACACTTGTTCTAAAACTTTTGCAGTGCAAAATGCACATAGCACAGCATTAATGAATAACATTGTGCGTAAAAAATACAAAACAACATTAGACATCTCAAATGGTTTCTTTTGTCAAAACATAGCACCTGAAAGCAGGTACTTAACGGCATTCTCCATAATGGGGACCCAGCGTCACTTTTGTCGACTCCCACAAGGGTTCAAGAACAGCCCAGGTTTATTCTCAGTGAGGGTAACGGAGTTACTACAAATTTATGACAACGAGGCATTGTCCTATGTCGATGACATCTATCTGACAGACGATGACCTGGAAAAACACTTGAACAGGGTGAGCACCATTATATTGGGTTTCGCCTCTGAGGGTTACAAATTCAACTTTAAAAAGTCCCGAATTGCCCATCTCAATGTCCTATTTTTGGGATATGAGCTTTCAAGTGAAGGCAAGAGCTTGGCAGCTAACTTTCTAGAGAAATGTGCGCTGCTCCAACCTCCAAAGACGCTAAAACACTTACAATCCATCCTGGGTTTCCTCAATTTTGGCAGAACATACATTCTAAATTACGCAGAAAGGGTTAAACCTCTCTACGCATTAATCAAACCTGATTTTTCAATCAAAAACTGGACACAGGAACACACAGAAATTTTGCGTTCACTCCAAGCTAACATGTTAGCAACAAATCACTTACAAACACGCGTAAGTCAAAGAAATTTGGTGATTCGAATAATTTCGGGTCAATGTGGATTCACTTACTTAACCTTCAATGAGGGTGAAAAGGTACCAATAGCATACAAATCCCATTTGTACACACAAGCAGAAATGCGCTTCAGTTCAACTGAAAAAATTCTAACAGCAGTTCAAACAGCTGTAGCAAAAGAAAGAGCCTTAGCCCAAGGGAAACGCATTATTGTCGTTACCCCGGTACCGGCTTTAGAAGCGGTCACAAAAGCAAGCATTCCAAATGCTAAAGCTTTACATGCGAGATGGATACAATGGGTTAATTCTCTTGCTGCAACCGATGTTGAATATGTTTTTGATCCAGATTTAAAAACACAAGCATTTCTCCAATATGAACAAGAATGTCCTCTGCCCACTGAGATTCTGCCTCTCGATCAGTACGAATTTATAATTTACACTGACGGATCTGCACAGCCCGCAACAGGGCGTAAGCAAGCTTACAGTGCAGCGTGTGCTATCGTTAAAGGTCGCATGCGAAATGGCATCTTCAGACCTATGGTCACAAAAACTCAGTCACTAGGTGATTGTACAGCTCAGCGAGCTGAACTACAGGCATTCAAACTGGCACTTGAGAGTACGGATCGAGAATTCCCCACACTGATCGTGTGCGATTCCTTTTACTGTGTTCAGTCGTTTAATGACTATATACGAACCTGGCTTGAAAATGGTTTCAAAGATGCGAAAGGTGGCACAATAAAGCATAAATTGCTTTGGGAACAAGTAGTTCAGTTGAAAAACGAACTACCAAAGGCTCACGTGATTCACACACTGAGTCATCAACGTGATGGCGTTCACGTTGCAGGGAATTCATTGGCTGACGAAGCCGCGAAGGGGGCTGTTCAGACGGCTTCCGTAGCTGCGATCACTCGTTCAAAAACAAAAATAGACGGTGAGATAATGTTGGCTGTCAATGCTTCGAGCAAAGGCAGCAGTGCAGCGTTACCAAAAAAGTTTCCACTCAAGTACTCTTATGTAATTGATGCGAACAACGTTCCTTTTGTTCGAATCCCTGGAGTGGGGGATAGGGTAATTCCAAACATGGAACGAAGAGCAGCCTTGATTTATGAAACACATTTGGGGGAGGGTCTGTCACATCAAGGGATCTCTAAAACAATTTTGACTTTAAAAGAGATGTACTGGTGGCCTGGAATGAATACTGAAATTCACATATTCATCAACAACTGCTTAGACTGTAAATTACAGCGAGAGAGCCACCAGACACCATGCTGCGAATGCGGCAGCCCAGTACAGACACCACTGTTAGACAGCATTAGGCTATCTACACGCCTGCGTCCCACTGGACAAAGGCATTCCAGCAAATACTAAATCTAGGTTCCTATGGTTATGGCCTCAGCGCTCGGCTGACGCTCGAACTGTTATAAAAGATTTGCAAGTCTTTATCGGCACATACGCAATAGGCATGCTACATTCTGACCAGGGTCCTGCGTTTAGCTCTAGGGCTTACAAAGAAGCCATGGCCAGTCTGGGCGTTGCATTGCGGTACTCCTCTCCATTCCATCTTGAGGGAAACTCTGTTGTGGAAAGGAAAAACCGGGACATAAGGCAGTCTATAACAGCTAGGGTATTAGGTTCGGGTGATGGGTGGGTCAAACACCTCAATAGCGTACAGCGCGCTCTCAATAATCTGCCAAGAAGTTCTCTAGGGGGGGTCACTCCATATGAGGTCCTATTTGGGACAAGAATGTGGGTTCCAGACTTAGAACACGTAGGCACAGTGGTGGAAAATAAACAATTTGATATCAAAGATCGTTTGGCTGTTTTACAGGATCTTAACAAATTAAGAACAAAACAAAGCAACGTATCCCTACAGCCATCCACCACTGGGGAAACATCGGCGGTCCCAGCAAAGGCCTGTCTGGATTCCAAAAGTTGGGGATCTAGTCAGAGAAAAAATCGCGGACTAGAAGGAATTTGGACCTTCTTACAGACAACCGGTACCTGTTCTAGCTGTTCAAGGAACAAGAACAGTACTTCTGCCGCCCCTTGCTGGAAGAAAGGAGAAAAGATTTGTGTCCATCGACCTCATCAAACCACAGTATGTGGCCGATACTGAACAGTAGGCCTCGTGGACTCCGACCTAGTAGCAGACGCACTCCTCTCGCTACTATTCAAGAGGTTCAGACTGAAAGACTGATAACTATTGAGAATTCAGCTGTAACTGATAGAGGACTAAGCAACCAAGCTATGGAACTCATCCCTCTTGACAACCAAGTAACAGTTCGTCCAAATACACCTGTCTACACCAACGTGACACGTGAAGAACTGGTTCCTGTGATTTCAACAAATCCTGATGCAATTCCAACAATTGACAGAACTGCTTCTGGCTATTTCATTGACTTTGATACGTTCTCAGAAGATCCAAGTGAACCTGAAACGACGCCAGCATCATTCCGACTCAAGCAGCAAGTACAAGACTTTATTCACTTTCTGAAAAGACTTATCTGGTTTCTCCATGGATTGAACTCTGGATTACATCTGGACTTTTTGTTTTCCTGCTCTGGCTAGCTTTGGTAACAACTGTAAGCGTGCTTATAAGTGGCAGATACATCCATGTGAACAGTGAAGGAAGAAACGTTAACGTACTTTTGAAACCACATAAATCTTCCCATCGTGAAGCAAGAGACTTGTCATCAGTGAACATCACAGCTGTTCCTATACAAGATGGTATAGTGTGGGACAAAACAGATTATGAAATTTTCGGACCTACGGAACAATTGAACATTCCACATTTGTTTAAAATTTCACTATGTGATTTAATAACGTCCAATACCTATTCAGATGATTGGGACTTAGAGACTGTAAACGACATAATGTTTGATCTAGAAAAATCTGCTGCATTTTCTAAAAATGAATATTTAGAGGGTTCATCAGACTATGAACCACTGTATTGTTATAACCACTATGGTCATCATTATTTGCACAAAACTGCATATCCAAGAAATGTGTTTATGTTTAACCAATGGGAACGTTGTCCTACACCACCACAAGGTAGTTCAAAAACTTTTGCTTGTAAGTTTCCATATTTTTCAGGTTACAATACATCTGACCCAGAAACGTTTTACTACAGAAATGTAAACAAAACAGGACTGAAAATTATGTTAACAAATACTAAACAGATTTACTCTGAAGCATTTATTGCCCAGCAGTCTACACAGGGTTTCGACTTATGGAAAGACACAATAGAGACAAAAACTGTCTGGGGTAGTAAAGATTGGCAAGTACAGGGTATGGAAGCTTTATTTAGAGCCTGTATCATCCCTGAACAAATACTGTTTTTGAATGAAACCGTCCAACAAACATCTTGTCTTGGATTAGCCAAGATCAAAGAAATGAAAACACCTTCTGTGCCAACACCTGCCAGTGATAACGATACAAAGGCAGTGGTGACAGTTGACAATGTACTACAACTCAACAGATCTAATCCTGATTGGAAGAAATGGTTGATCTGGCCCACAGACACAAACAACTGTCAGGAAAGATTCCTGAACAAAACTCAGGGCTTTACTATCCATAGGCCAGACCCAAGATATGTCCAAAGACAACATCCGGGGGTAGTGACAACATACAGTGTAGGAAAATTATGCCTCGATTGGCTGCATAAATCTACACTACAGGATGTGAAACAACACTTATCCTTACTTGCATATCACGCAGAACTTAGGGAATTCTTGCTTGGACCAAGAAAACCGCGTCAAAAACGTTTCATATATGCCGGCATTTATGCTGCTTATAACGAAGCATGGAAAGTGTCACAGATAGAGGCCGCAGAACGAATACGTGAACTTGATCGTATTAATTTAGAGAAAACACTCTCTGTGGTCGACAATGGGTTAACAACTTTGTCCTCCAGAATATATTCATTGGATGGCATTGTATCCTCTGCTATCGACATTCTAGAACAAGATTTGGCTATGTTACAACAAGGTCAATCCCAATTACGTTCTATAGTGTTATTGAGCTGGACACTGCAATCTTTGCGAGCTGGCTATGTGCCTTGGCGTTTCATCAACACGTCTTCTCTGTTTGCAGAATACAATCTAACTGATAAACAGATCGAATTGGCACAAAGAGGAGCAAGGTATACAGTGCTGAGCATTGAAAAACTGGAGAAGTTACCATTCACAGTGGCAGAAAAACCAGCTACAGAATGGGTTATTCATGGCAAAATAACATTGCCTGTGACCACTTTTCAGTTTCAGTATTGCCTCAGACAAATGCAAGCAGGCAAATATGAAAGGTTGGGTAAGGAATACATTGAGACATCTTGGGATTTACCGTATACACATAGATGTTGGAGTGGGGATAGTGAAGTGTTTTTGAGCGGTATTAACTGTAAACATGCACTGACCGGTTCACTCATATGTCAGGACATTTCTTTACACGGGGCTTGTAATGGTTCTGTGGCAAATTTGTCTTGCCACCAGTGGGGTACACCAGCTGCTGTGGTTAATCCAACGTGTGGACAACTTTCTAATGGGAGTTACCTCATGTTGAATGATCAGAGCTGCTGCGGAATGTTGCCAGGCATCCCATATCTAGTAACGGTCAACTCCAGGGTCACTTGCTGTATGCAAGTATTGTTTCCCCCAATAGACACAGTCAGGGAGTCGCCTCTATGGCCTTCGCTGAACGTCTCTTTTATAAGATTTGATACTTTGAGCAGAATGAAAGCCATGCTTTTACAGCAAACAGTGCCTTTGACCTCGGCCAAAGAAATCTATGATCTACAAGTAGCAAGGACTTCGGCTGAGATACAGACTTTAATACGTACAAACTGCCCTATACATTTCGTAGAAATGATATCACGTATCTTTAACATGTCAGATACGACCGGAATTGTACATGTATTTAAGGGCATGTGCTCCGGTCTGTTAGCACCTTTACAGGCAATACTTGGAATTATCCCGAACTTTGCACATTCGGTGTTTGGTGGCATACCATTAATTCTCGCACTTGTTGCGGAATTTTATTCATCTTTCTGCTATTGCGCTATGGCCAGCCTATTCGCAGACATCACTCCGAGCGACATGGAGAAAGCTCTCCTTGAAAGAAAGTGCAGTGAGCGAATAGTACAGCTATTGGGCATGACTCGTCTACGGGACCTTAATACAACTTGGTTCCTGTCATTTAGACCAATCTGGGAAGATTGCATCTTACCTGTTCTACGATGCCTGCTATGCGGTGAAGAATGCGTGTTGGACGCTTGTCTAACATATCCATCAGCTACGCCAACGGACGTCGATACTTTGCTGGTCCCGATAACGGCCCATGCTCTGTGTTGTCCCCAGAGGCTACCAATCCTGATGTCAGCATTCATTGAGATCTCACAGACGCTTCCGGCTGCTGCTGAGGTACGAGCAACAACTCCAGGCACACAGGTAACAACGGACGCGAACATTGCTGCGGCGACCTATGCTGAGAGCGATGCTTCACATCTTTGTGCGGTCAATCTCTTACACGAGGTGTTCCATCTTACACCAACGACAGTGGATGATGTTTTGTCTATTGAAATAGATGATCTCATGTTTACACCAGACCCGTAAACTGACTCTGATTCAGCGAACAGTGTTCCAGGGAGAACAGTAACGATTTGGCCTTCATTTTTCAAAGACTTGGAACTCTACCAAATTTGAACTTTTTGTCCCATTTTTCGAACGAAAATGGCACTTCAGTCTGCTTAAAGTAAAACTAGCCTTATAATACAGACTTGGCAGTACTTCCAGGAACACTTAGTCATCTTGTGTGTCTAAATCAGTTCATTCAATTTTCACGACGGGAAATGACTTTGATTTTGAACCAACTTATCGATCATTTTCGTCATATGTAAATATTGCCTTTTTTATTTTTCATTCCAATTGCATTTATTTCGATCTTTAAGCTGGAAATGAAAAGCATTGCTTACTGATGTACAGAAACCTTTGCATTTTTAATATGTCTTTTAATGCTTTTAGGATATGTTTTAATATGCAGTACTCCGTTTTAATGTTTAGCATTTTCCAATGTTTTAGCATTTAGTATTATCGTACACACGAAAGAGGAGTGGGTGTTGTATACTTCCTAGGGTGTCCATAAACGGGCTTTCTAGAATCATGTCCTTATATAGGCACAATTCAACCTGCCCTTATATAGGCATAAAATCCCAGTCCTTATTTAGGCATAAACCATGCACTCCAAATACAGGCATGGATTCCGACATCCGTCCACCCTAGCATCTCAACGAGTTCATGAAAAAACAGACTCTTAGGCTGCGGGAGTTTCCCTAGCCCAGGACTATTGATTTCTTCAAGGACTCATATATTATGCATGAACCATTATTCCTTAGGGGTTCATTCATGACGTCTTTCGCTGCCCAACTCACGTCAATGCTAACATTTTCAGGTATAAATATACCTTCCCAAACCCCTGTAAATCAGAGGAGACCTCGACTTCAGAGGAGCCCGTTTCCCGGCCGGACGCACTGAGAAGACGCTGTCATTCCTGCACGCAGAGAGTCCAGCTTTCAGTGATCTAACTTCCCTTGCGGGGTGTTGGAGTTCGAGTTTGGAAAGAGATTCCTACCTCTCTCATTCTTCAGGTATGGAGCAGACTAGAACCTAGAGGGACTCTTGGCATACTAGACTCTTAGCATACTAGGCGTAACATACTCTTAGTATACTCTAGTCAGGAATACATCACCTACTTCTACTTCTCCCTACACCTAGGATAGGTTAGGTACACTGGGGTAGAACTAGGCTAGAAACGCATCGTATGAGTACTCGCATTTTTAGGCTGTGTCATTTCTATGTAAATGCATATATGCTGAAAAGATAATGCTAACGCAGTATTATTTATTTCTACTGCTCACTCTGTACATTATTTATCTCGCATACTGTCTTGTGATCGTAATAGCACATTTAACTTACACCAGAAACAAGACTGTTCAATAAACCTTTTTATTGAAACGCCCGTCTGTTATTTCTGTGTAACTTTGAGAGTAACTAAACATGCACGACTGAGCTGAGTGAAATAGTTATCTATTGTTTCTACGACTCTGGAACACGTCCTGATTCTAAAAGGAAACACAGTGGTCATGTTTTGCGGCTGCCAGAAACTACTCCCTTCTTGTCGTCAAGAAGTTTCTAGTGGCCTCTGAGCCAGCTGGCACAAGTAATTAAGTTTAATATACTCGATAGGGACATACCGACCTTAGTCCTATGTCAAACCTATAGGATAGGGAAATAGGAGCTACACTACAGTGGCAATGGGGTCGAAATTTTCACCCTCCTTTGCCAATCTGTTCATGGGCTGTCTTGAAAATGATTGGATCTGGGGCACCAAAGGTGCACCATGGATAGATTCCATTATCTTCTGGGGTCGCTACATTGACGATTGCCTGCTACTATGGTTCGGCACACAGACCGAATTAGAACAGTTTAGTGCCTATCTCAACACAAACAATTATGGTATGCAATTCACAATGGAGTGTAGCACCACCGGCATTACTTTTCTGGATATAGAATTGTACATCAGAAATGATAGCCTCAATAGTCGTCTTTTTCGCAAAAGTACTTCTTGCAATTCTGTATTACATGCTGACAGCCACCACCCCACACACCAAATACAATCCATTCCATATGGGGAATTCATTAGGGCCAGAAGAAATTGCAGTGAGGAATCTGAGTTCCAAAACTGCATCAAAGACATGAAACATAGATTTGAGAAAAGAGGCTATTCCACTCACAATCTGAAACGTGCTGAAAACAGAATCGCTCGCTTAAAGCGAGAGGACACTCTACAAAACAAGAACAAGACCCAGACGGGGAACCAAAGGGTTCGCATGATCACTGACTTTAATGATCTCAGCCATACCCTTAGAAAGAGTCTGACAAAACATTGGGGCGTTTTACAAGCAGACAGTTCCCTTACCGATTTTATAACTAATCATCCACAGATCACCTTCAGACGTGGTAGAACACTACGCACCAGATTGAGTCCTACGGTACCTAAATCACACAGTACACAGTCTTGGTTTACCCCACTTACTGTTGGTTTCCACAAATGTGGTTCCTGTGGGGTTTGCAAATGGGCCAAACACAAAACCAAAACGTTTTATAGTCACAACAACAAACCATATGAAGTAAGATCTAACATCAACTGTACCACCAGATTTGTAGTCTACATAATAGAATGTACGTGTAGGAGACAATATGTAGGCAGTACAATAAGGCCACTCAAAGAGAGAATTGGGGAACACGTGAGGGCCATACATCAGCAGGATGTGAGATATCCTGTAGCAACACATGCGGCATTATGCCCCACACAAGGTCCACGTAAGAGATTCTCATTTTTTGGAATAGAAACCATAGACCCGGGTCTACCTGGGGGCAATAGAGAATTACGTCTTAGACGCACAGAGGCAACATGGATCATGCGTCTGCATACAGTGGAACAGGGCCTTAATTGCGATTCAGAGATGCAATATTTCTTAGGGGATTGACTCGTTTGTTTCATCTACCAAACAAATGTTGAGTAGAACCACAGTACAAGACGTTAAATAGTTATGTGTGTTTCCTTGATCTGCTATGAAGTACACATGTGTATGTTTTATTCAACATCAATTACTGTGTCAGTTCCCCTAGGAAGGATGTGCGGGTCAATCATTACATTAACTGGCCTGATACATAATCTGTGTTCAAAGACGAGACCTGCAACCATAAATTGCCTCTGTATAAGTCTCATAACCAATGGAGACATCAGTGTACATATCTGTGATGTGTCACATGAAATGTTTTAATGCACCAATGTGAATATTGGAGAAGGATCGTCGATTGGGATTTCCTTACTGTGTATACACTATTGGTCATCAAATTTTTTTTTACTGGGACCTACTGTCGTACGGTGTTTATACACTCTCTGTGTATCTGTATATTGCTTGTTATCGTATTTTAGTCTTCTACATGTCTCCTTTTTCCCATGGTACCGTTTATTGTAATGCACATAATACGGGGACTACACAGACAGGGACTGTCCCTTCTCTAACAATTTGTGACTTTCGTCACGGAGATAGTTTGTGCTTTTCCTCCTTCTTTATAACATCAATACCCTTTGGTTACTTACATTTGTATTTCTCTCGTAATACGTCATAATACGCCAGTAATCGGGACTTTCGTCCTTTGTAACCTTAGATACATGAAGCCTCTTGTGAATTCACGTACCTTTTATGATTTACGGTCTAGTCTCTTCAAGGAGGTGCTCGGATTACTCCGCATAGCTTTTCTGTCATATTACTCTCGCGAGATGATGCCTCCAGTAGGTTGTCACGCCTGTTTCTAATCGCAGTCTAGACGTTTCCAGAGGAAATGACTATTTATTCACTTCCGGGTTCCCTCGTACACACTCCAACGAGGGAATCGGTGCCGCCAGGACGCGAACATTTCTCCTCACGCAAGTAAGTGTGGACACTCGCTGACAGATATGGTACTCCATCCTAGCAATGGGGATTCTCCTTAGTTATAACGCCGGCTGCTAAAACCCCGACACGGGTGTTTTTTGTATTGATTACAGACGGAATTGGTGAACACACACACATGTTCAACCTGGATTCTACCCGAGTTCAACAGATATACGTTGGGAATCATTGTATATTCATAGATAAAGTAAGTTGTGCGCTGTTCTACTTCATGTACTCATAGTCACTCGATATTTTACATTGACTATTTCTCTGATGCCACTTTACAAGATATATTCTCACAGGGATCCCGGTTTTTCCTACAGGGATTTCGAAACTGATTTTACTTATGCTCTACTGGCGGTGCTGGTCGTTGAACGTATCTAATAAGATTACCATAGAACACCCGTTTCCTACAATTTGACTTAGATTGGACTCCGATCGGGCTTTGTCGGATTGGAATTATCACCGGCATTCCGGTGAGGAAACCATATGGATTTCTTTTCCCCATGTAATGCTTTTACATATTTACGTTACTCGCTCTTTTTCTCCGTGCTCCATCCTGACCTCATTCCTGCTTATTTGGTCCACAGATCACGCGATTCTGCTGATCCACTTTCAGGTAGTGCCAAGAGATTTTTTGTGTCATTTTTACCCACACCATTTAAAAAATCCATGTTCTTACTGGTTCATTTTTATACTTCTACAGATGTCTTACTTCTAATTTTCTTGGACTCTTGGATTTATCTTATACTCGTGCCCTACCGGGTTGGAATTATCACCGGCCTAGGGGTAAGAGAGGGCTTAGATTTACACTTCTGCCTTATGCTCTTTCATGTCCCTCACCCTGGAATATTCTTGGTTTACATTTACATACCCTTGTCCCTCTTTTCCCTCTCTTTTACTTCTCAGACTACACAGAGTTCAGACAACTCGTTTCAGGTATATATTTTTTATGTCATTCTTGTCTTCACGTAATCCCTTTGTTTTTAGTTCCCTTATTCTTTCCCCGTGACTATCCTTTTTACCCTTATTCAGATATAGAATTTTGGTTCTTAACTCTTACCTCATATACTCCTCTGTACTTACTCTACTGCATTACTGGCTCTTTCGGTTCTCGCCTTTTCTTTTGTAATAATTGTGGCTGAGTTTGATTAGGTGTGCATACCATGATTCACATACATTAATTATTTCTTGGCACCTATGTGGTAATTATTTTAGATCTGATATGTTCACGGGTTCGTCCCACACACCTTTGTTCAGGTTTATTTGTTTGCATTTAGGTTTCCACGTGTGTCTGGGTGACCTTCACACATGCATTTTGGAGAACATGTGCTCTCCAGTCACTGTCACCCCTTACTTTGTGTTTACATCATTTTTGTATCATTCCCAGCCCTGAAGAGTCAGGGATTACCTTTCTCTGACGAAACACGTGTCGGCTGGTTGCGGTTTTTGCAGAATAAAGAATTTACGACATCACTCAAGAATTTTGTACAATTTGCTTTCGAATGATACTTGTATATCTTGTTTGATTATGTATGTGTGCACAGGATTTAGGTAAACAGAGTTTTAATACCCAGAACTGTCCCTGGGAAATAAAACATCGGGAAACAGCTCTGAAAATGCAGACACCCAACCCCCTCACCCAAAATATCAGTATCTGGTGAGCCTTGGTGGGAGGGGGAGGGGGGCTGGGGCGGAGCTAGCACCTTTTTCGTCCGGAACACACCGAGGGAGTGTAAAGAAAGCGCTAGGCCTGGGCCACTTAAAAAATCTCATTAAGACCGATGTGCTTACAGATGATAACTCCCTGTCATCCGGAAGTGACTCGATATCAACGGCTTGAGATTCCGAACTTCAATCAGGGAGGCACTAAGGGGCATATTACCTAGGATTTGCAATAATTATCGCAAAGTGCGCTTAGCGCTGTTTTTTTTATCGCCGGCTATCGCTGGATTTCATCGCGGAGATAATGCGTTATTATCAACGCTTATCTCCAAGGCGATAAAAAATCCAGCGATAGCGGCGAAACCCAGCAATAGCGCGAGAAATCCAGAGATAAAATCACTGCGCTAATGAAATCTCGCTAATAGGCAGGTGAGGACTTAACCTTACAATCCACCTCCCATTGACAAGAATGGTTAAGTCAAGTTTTTAGCAGGTGTTAAATTCCAGCGATAATCGTGGTTAGCGCAACTTTTTTTATCACTTCGCGGGCATTGGTAATAGGGGGAAGTTGTGTTTGCGACTGTTTGCAGTCGCTTTTAGTTGGGAACGCCTACTTTGCATGTCATTAGCGATAAATATCGCTGACATGCAAAGCGGCACCAAAACGGTCGCTTTCGCCATAAAGCTGTCGCTAACAGCTGTTAGCGACAGTTTGCTAATAGGGCGATAGAAATATTGCCGCTTTAGCGGCAAAAAGTGCCGCCAAAGCGGCGATAACGCCCTTGCTAATATGCCCCTAAGTGCTTAAATGTCCTGGGGCTGCAAGCGCTTTAAATGTAGACTCCAGTACTGACCTTTACAACGCTGAGTTTACTTCCCTAACGACTTCAGGACACTGTGTGTAAAACAGGAGATGCGTAGTGGCATGACTCTCACTCTTTGGCAACTGCTGTAGAAATAATTCAATTAAGGTCAGCAAACACATTAAGACCTTTGTTGTGCTTACAGTTAATAACTCTGTCAACGCGCCATCCAGAAGTGACTCAGTATCAACAGCTTGAGATTCCGAACATTAATCAGGGAGGCACTAAGTCCTAAGGGGCATATTATCAAGGGGCCGCGATAAAATTATCGCCACTTTAGCGTCCGTTTTCGGGCGAAAATCGGCGATAATTTTATCGCAATATCATCAAGGACACGCTAACGCGTGTTCCCTTGACTTCGCGCCCTTTGTCAGCACGCCTTTCATCGCATCGTTAATGAGATGCAAAGGAGGCGTGCCTGACAAAACTCCATGGGAAAATATCGCTAACCCAGCTTCGCGATATTATCAACGAGGGTTAGCGATATTTGAAATCGCGTTAACTATGCCTTAACATAGGAATTTAACGTCTGTTAAATTCCTGGCTAAGGCATACCTAACATGGGAGGTGGATTGTGGGGCTAAGGCCACAGGGCCTTATCATCAAGTTATCGCCGTTTTCCATGGAACATCGCTGGAAAACCAGCGATGTTCCATGGAAAACCCCGCTATCGCTGGAATATTTATCGCCATAGCGCTAAGCGTTGATAATACAGCGCTAGCTTGGCGATATATTCCAGTGATAGCCGGCGATAATTTAAAGCGCGCTAAGCGCGCTCAGCGATAATTATCGCTGGGGCTTGATAATATGCCCCACAGTTAGTTAAAGAGAAAGTATGCAGTTGCTGTGAAATCAATGTCTTCCGTAACTATGTCCAAAAAAGACTTCCGTAATAATTGGTGACTATGGTACTATCTCTGAAACAATATATCAATGCACCCCAAGCATCACTAATTCATTCTGCTCAAAATCTACCGCAAAAGCTGCATTCTTTGAAAGTTTGTAAATGTTATTTTTTAATTAACTGCTGAATGCAGGTGGTTTAGCCTATTTTTAAGGGCCTGCAAATTTGGTAGAAACTGAAGCAGATGCACGTGGAGGGATGGCTTAACGATGGGCACAGGTTGGCTCAATTCGGCAGGCTGGGCTTCATTCATTACAGCAAGTGAAGGAGGCGGTTGCCTCCATCACCACTGAATGTCACGGAAGGGCGCCATGTTGGAGAAAATGGCCTTAAACTGTTGTCGTTGCTAGTGGACAAGTGCAAAAATAACACAATGTCATTTTGCCCGAGGTTCCAAACATCTTTGCATCTGGGCTGCAATTCCTTCAGGACTGAAATTCTGGTTCTGTCGCCATTTTCCTTGTCAGGAGGTCGAACCTGGAGTTAGGAAGAAGTAGAGAAAACTGTTTCAACGGAAGTGTGACAGGCTTGAGTGAGGCAGGATTAAGGAGGTGAAAAACAAGGGTGGGGCAGGAGTAAAACTGAGAGCAAAAGGGAGGGGGACGAGGGAAAGAAATAAAAGGACGCAAAAGAGTGGGAAGGGACGGTATGCAGTGCAGAGCACATGGAAGGAATGAAGGCGAAACCTCAGGAGCAGGAACAGAAGGTGGGCGCATCAGTGCAATACCGCCTCAGCCTGCTTTAATAATGTATAAGTATAGGGGTGGCAAAAGCCAATATATTGCTGGGGTCATCTGTGGAAAGATTTTTATCTATTGAAGACACCTGGCACCAATTTAGCGAAAAGTTGTGAATGAGGAAAATCTGATTGCACTTTCTCATTGTTTCTTGGAAGGATCTGGGAGCTGTGCTCTTTGGCAAGATCAAAGAGCAATATTTGTGAACATCGGGAACAGCAGCCTTGGTGGCCAGGGCAGTGCTGCAGATCGGTGCATACACATTTGTAATCTGATCCAAAACAGATGGTAGGCTGCGCGCGCTGCTGAAGCTGCTGACTTTGGAGTTGGGGAACAAGGTTCGAACCTCGCCGTGGGCTGCATTATTGAATTATTAAAAAATAAACAGCGATCTCGGAGTGGGGGTGGGGAGAGACAAATTAAAAAAATAATACACATGAAGGGGGAGACAGATACAATTAGAAAAAAACACGGTTGAGACGGACAAATGTAGCATCTGAAACCAAGTACAACAAATGGTGCGAGGAGGTGGCTCAACAAATAACGCTGCTGACTTTGGAGCAGGAAAACAGGGTTCGGAGCCTCGGGTGGGCAGCATGATTTAATTATGAATAAATTAAACGTAAATAAATAAACAGGGTCGGGTAAGTGCAGGAAGCTGCCAGATGTGGAAATGCCAGCAGCAAAGAAAAAAAGTAGTCCCTAAATAAAAAGATAACAGCCAGCAGCGTTGGTCGATGCTGCTTCCTCCAGAAAGGGAAGAAAAAGGAAGTGATGTATCAGACCACAAGCCAACAATGAGCAAGATAAGAACAGCAATGGCAAGTGACAAGACAAATGCAATGGGTGGAGTTTCAGTAGTAATACTGATTACTTGATGCCTTGTAGAGGCAGCTGCGCTGCCTATGCGAGACCTAATAAATGGTATGGGTTAGAGTAGAGGTTGGTGGTATACAGTGAAATCATTTATTTTTGAGAATAACATTTCTCCTTTTGACTTTATTATTAGTGCGTATTTGGGCCTGTTAAACTTGTCCGAGTCGAGCAGACTGACGTGGCGCAACGCATGCGCCCTGGTGTGGAGGCTTGAAAGGAAGACTAAGGACTTGACACGCGTCCAAGGTCGGCGGAGATGTGCCCTGGGATCATGAGGGTGAAGAGTTCATATGAAGGAACCGTATTCAGAAAAATGATACATTTTGTATTAATAAAGTTTAAAGATGTATGGGAAAGGAAGGGCGGAATAAAAGTTTGAGGGGAGGAGTTTGGAAACAATGGTTTAAAGGAATAAATGAAGTATAAGCATGGTGTGATGATCATCCCCCCTTCGCCTGTCCAATCAAAAGTTAATATTCTGTAAAAATGAAACATTAATGGGTGGGACATGCCTATGGAAGGGTATAATTGAAGTAGTTTAGTTAGTTAGGAGAGCTAAGCTTATTGGGAGCGGAAGCAGCAGAAACAATCCGAAGCACGTGATGCTGTCAGTGCTGGGGTGGTGCTGATGCTCTGAAATGCTGATGAAGAAATTGAATGCAGAACCATCTACTTAAATTGGATGGGTTAGAAAGAAGATCGCGGAAGAACCACGAGGAGGAAGAGAGTGTCAGAGAGGGGTGCGACGTAGTCGTCAGTATTTAGAGAGGTGAAGTATCCTGTCCTAATTCCTGTCCTGAAGTCTTTGTCTCCTGATATGTCCTGGGGACCCTTACCAGCCCTTTGGCCAGGGGGTTGGTCTTCACACCATACTTTGGTAAATATGAAGTTCATCGTTTGGTAATTGCTCTTTTCTCTCTATCCTCTTCTTTCTGAGTATTGTTGTTGCGTGGTCTGAATTTCTGTTATTTTCCAATGAATTTTGATTGAATTTGGCACTCTTATGAATGAGGGTGTTTGTACTGAAACGCTTTGAGATGGTTCATAACCCATTAATCTAGATAAAGATTTTAAAGCTTACCGAGTCTGTCATTATTTTCTTTTCTTTGTATAATAAGGTTATGTTAAGTATCACCATCAACTAGTTTTACCTAACTGGCCCATTGACCAGAGGAAAGAACTGTTTGATCAGTGAAAGGTTTAGTTAAAGAACCAATAACTGGATCTTGAGGTATGAGAATCTTATAAAACTAAAAGTTCCGGCGGTCTACTTAGTCTTAGCGGAAGCAAATTGTATGGGCCCAAGTGAGTATATGGTAGTGGAGTATCTGTTGCTAGTAAACCGCTGGATCAGTTTTCTGGTAGCAGACCTATGGTTGTTAGTAACTAGTTTGGTGATAAGTATAGATTATTGATTTTGGTTAATGTTTTAACAAAAGAGTTAGGGGCCGATTCCGATTCAGGCCGGAAATCTCTCCGACCGAGCCGGACCCAGAGAGATTTCCGACCGAATCGGACTCTGGCAGTCCGACCGAAGGAGTACGATGTGCACGCATGCAATCGGACTCGAGTCGGTCGGACTCCCATTGAGTCAATGGGAGCCGGACGTACAACGCGTACGCGGGCTCCCATTGACCCAATAGGTGCGAGGCGAACAAGGGTGCCCCCTACAGCGGGTACGCCTCGAAGCGACTCGCGGCGTACATGCATAGGTAGGGGGGACCCATGTGTCCCCCCTGTGTGCGACACGCACGGCTACGTGTACAGGGGGGGTCCGACACGGACCCCCAAAGTGCGGCTCCGACTGCTCTTTCGAGCCGGACGGCGCGAGTCGGTCGGGCTGCTCGCGGAGCGCATCGTACTCGCTCGGCCGGACGCACATACGAATCGGTCGGGAAAGAGGGCTCCGAATCGGATCCAGTTAAGCCGAATCCGATTCGGTGCCCTACCGGCCGAGAGCGGAATCGGCCCCAGAGTGTCTTGTTTCTATGTTGTCTGGAAAATTCCCGGGGAATGAATAGCAGGTGGCGATAGAAACCACACTGCAGTGAGGTTACTCGTCTGTTGGAATAACACTGAGAAGCTAGGTAGGGCTGGCAGTGTTAAACTAGGGATTATTTTCTGTATAAAAGTGAGAGTGGTTGAAAGCAAAGAGTTCGCTGGTGAAACTTTAGGCTTTATATCACCTAGAAAGGGTAACCCTGAAAGAGTAGCAGGTTCTTCTAAGCTAGATTGGCAGCAAAAGGAGTTCGCTGGTGAAACATCGGTCTCAAATTTCCCTAACGGGTGATACCGGAAGAGTAGCAGGTTCTCTGGAGCTTAGGTGAAGAGTAAGCGGAAGGTTTTACTCGCAGTGAAAAGAAATAAACTATCCTTTGATTTAGTGGAACAGGCAGAGTAGCGAATGTTTTTACGTTGTTAATAACAAAGAAGTTTAAAGAAATTTTGAGAAATAAAGTTTTCGTATTACCTTGCAAAGGGAGGGTTAGTTGCTGGAGTGGTACTGACGTCACAGTGAGCCGCGCTGGGATTGGTAGACACAGCGGGCGTGTGACAGGAGGAGCTTAGTAAAGGAGGGGTGAGAAATCGCCTGAGTGGGACTGACGTCACAGGGAGCCGCGCTGGGATTGGTAGACACAGCGGGCACGTGACAGGACCAGCATAGTGAAGGAGGGGTCAGTAGTGAGGAGCAGAACTGACGTCAAGAAAAGGCCGCGCTGGCATTGGTCAGAGTACGGGTGTGAGCCTGATTTGATTGGATGCTTAGTTAGAAGCCACGCTAGGATTGGTGGAGAGAAGGATTGTATGCGGGATTTTGATTTGACTGTCAGTGCAAGACGTACAGGAAGAAGATTTCAAGGGTTTGCGGAATACAATTTCCTACACCGTTCTTCAAGAATGTATGGAGAGAAAAGATGTCATTTTTAAAAAAAATAAAGAATTTCTTTGTTAAGGATAAACCTGTGTTGACTAGAGAAGGAATTCCTATTCCACCACCGAAGACACCAGCATCTTTTATGATGATGGAAAGAGGATATCATACCTGCGTGTGGTTGGAAAACTGGGTAGAGTACACGAAAGATGATGGTGTGTTAGCGTTTCCTAAGGATGGTACGTTTAATGGGAGGATTCTTCAGAATTTGAGATTGAAAATGAATGATTTAGAACCTAGACCTAGGTTAACTCAATATGAGGCTTTGGAAGAATGGGAGACTGAGTCATATGAACGAGAAAAATGCAGAGGTGGAAGATATAGAGGATTCTTTCCGAGACATTTGCATGAGTCACGAGAAGGGCAGATGAAACAGTGGAGGAGAGCGATGATATCAGAAGGGTTATATCCAGTGTTGATGGCTGAGGAACATTCTGGAGGAAAGTGTAAGGAGAAAACAAAACATATGAACACAGCAGGATATGGTGAATCAGATGACGAGTTACTGGAGGATATTTTAATTAAGAATCCACCACCGTATCAAGAAGCAGCTAGTAAGGTTGTCCCAAGTGCGCCAGTAATGGGAATACCATTAACTCCACAGATTTTACATGAGACATCATACAACAGAGTGTTGCAAGATAATGAAAGAGAAGCTTTGAATAAAAATAGGGAAAAACTAGTTCAAAGGATAAGTCAATTGAATTTAAATACTGAAGCTTTGACGGTACCTGTAACCATTGGTCCAGTAATCCTATTATATGGGGATAATAAGATTACCCAGAAATCACAACTTGTGAGAGTTCCATTAAATAGTCCTAGAAAAGAGATAATAATCACAGATGATCAGGTTAGTGAAAGTGAGTCAGTTATTTCATTAATGGATCTCCCTATTGTGGAACCTCATGCCGAAACTTCAAAGAAAGTTACGCCAATGAATTTGAGAGAAAGAAGACCTTTAGTTCCAGCTGGAACTGCAAGCGCAACAGTAGTCACTTCTGAAGAAATAGAAAGGTGGGCTCAGGAAAGGGACAATCAGATCCCAAAACCAAAGATTTTAGATATTAGTAGATTGAAGGTGGAATTGGAAGAGATGATGACAGGATGTGTGGGCACAGAAAGATTAAATGTTTACAATGATGAAGAATTGTTGTTTCTATGTAAGAGTATAACTAGGAGAGCAAGAATATTTCATGAGAGATTAACTGAAGTTGCTTCAGAGATTGGAATCGACATAGGAAAATCAAAGCTGTTACAGAAGCCCTATCGAGTGGATTTTACTGATAAATATTTAGAAAGTGTAAATGCTTCGGGAAAAAGGTTACAAATAAAGGAATTAATGAGCATTTTGCGAAAATGGGGAGACATTGATAAATGGAGAATTAGATGGATAAGGAAGAAAGAGAAAGTACAAGCGAGAGAAGCAGCAGCTGCATTTCCAGTAAGAGAATCAGGAAAAGTGGAAAAATTGTGCCCAATGAGAGAGGTTCCTGGAGGTGGATATGTTTATGTCCCTTGGAGTAGACAAGATATTTTATCATTTACAAATGATTTTCCAAAGTTGAGAGAAAAACCAGTTGAGTGGTACAAACAGGTAGAAAGGTTTGTGAAGGTTTCAAAGGTGTTATTGAAAGACCTGGATGGTCTATTTGACATAGTGGTACCTGCTGATTTATGGACAGAATGTAAGATCACAATTGATTGGCCTAATGAGGAGTATCCTAGAGATGCAAAAACAGGAGCACCCTCGGAAGAGGTGATGAAAAAGTATCACCAAGTAATTACGTATTTGAAAGGAAAAATCCCTCCCAAAGAAACAGATTGGGTAAAAATAGATAAAACAACACAGGAACCAAATGAATCTGTACATGCGTACTATGAACGATTGTTGCAGGTGTTCAGGCAGTATAGTGGTTTTGAGAATATTGGTGATAAAGATATGGGACATTTTGTGTATCGGTTTGTACATGGTTTAAAACCGGAAATCAGTCAGATGATACAGCAACACATGTTGTGTTGGCAAAGTAAGACAGTGGATGAGATTCTAAAGTATGCAAAATATTGCGGAGATGATATTGAGGCCAGGAGTAGGAAACTAAAAGAGAAAATGATGTGGGCTCAAGTTAAATTGGCAGAGCAGCAAGAAGAGAAAGCAAATGATCAAAATAATAATCAAGTGAAAGAACAGAATCAGAATAATTAAGGAATGAATGGCAATAAATTTAAGGGGCGAATGGACAGAGAAGAAGCGAAAAAGAAGTTTCCTTGTCATGAGCGCGGAAAGCTTGGACATTGGAAGAATGAGTGTAAGAGTACTCAGAATAATAAGAATAATAATGGGCCAAATAAAAATGTAATCCCACAGATGCAGAATGAAGTACTTATGAATCAGCAGCAACAGGTAGTCACTCCACAATATCAGGTGCCTCCAGCTCCTATGCCAAATTTTGTGAACCATCAAAGTTTCAGTACGAACACCAGATTTCAAGGAGAAAGTGGTAAGAATAATAGAACAATTGCACAATATTTTTTGCAGAATGATGAAGAACATTCAGATACTGCACAATGACGGTGCCTGAGGGGGGAGGAAGAGGAGTGCGTGCTTGGCGCATCCTTGCCGGTAGATCAGTCAGGTCCATTTGTTGATGGGAGAGTAGAAGGTAAAGACATTACTTTCCTATTGGATACTGGTGCTACTAGGTCTACTGTGAGAACGGCAGACATCCCAAACCTACCCCTCTCGGGAGAGACAATCCAAGTTGTAGGCGGATCAAACCAGCAGATTAGAACCCCTATCACAAAGCCAATGGAAGTGCACATTGGAAACTTCAAAGAAATGCATGGGTTTATAATATGCAATTCCAGTCCTGTAAATCTGTTGGGAAGAGATCTTTTGTGCAAGATGAATTGCACGATCTATTGTACACCGGATGGTGTTGCTTTCCAAACCCCCGATGAGGATGTTGTTTACAAGATGATGCTTGCCAAACAGGGAACAGAAGTAGAAGAAATGTTTTCATTAATAACCGAGAATGAATTGCCAGAAGAATTAAGAACGACAGTCAATCCCGAAGTATGGGATTTTACAGGAAAAGACATTGGGCTAATGACAAATATAGACCTAGTTAAAGTGACAGTGAAAGAAGGTGCAGTGTATCCAAATATCCGACAGTACAAAATGAGTCCAGAAGTAAAAGCAGGAATTATTCCAGAAATTGAACGAATGGTTAAACCAGGTATTCTAAAAGAGGTGATGGGTAGTCCCTGTAATTCGCCAATAATGGGATTGAAAAAGCCTAGGGGAAAGTACAGAATAGTGCAAGACCTACGAAAAATAAATAAAATTGTAATTCTCTGTTGTCCAATTGTGCCAAATCCAGCAGTGATCCTTTATCAGATACCGTGGAATGCAGGATGGTTTACAGTAATTGATTTGTGCCAAGCGTTCTTTTCTATTCCTTTGCACCCAGCCAGCCAGTATCTTTTTACGTTTAAATTTGAAGATCGTATTTACGCATGGTGTCGTGTCCCTCAAGGGTACACAGAAAGTCCTTCAAATTTTAATCAGATTTTGAAAAAGTGGCTAGAATCATTGATTATGCCTGGAAATTCTGTACTGATTCAGTACATTGATGACCTATTGGTGGCATCAAAAACGCGAGAAGATTGTGTCACAGATACAATTGCGTTACTGAACCATTTGGCTGAAGGAGGACACAAGGTGTCTTTAGAAAAATTACAGTTTTGTCGACAAGAAGTAAGATATTTAGGGCATAAAATAGAAAGAGGAGTTAGAAAAGTAACACCGGAAAGAATAAAAATAATCAAAGAAATGCAATTGCCACAGACTCAGAGAGAGTTGAGAAAGTTTCCGGGAATGGTTGGATATTGTAGACAATGGATTCATGTTTTTTCTATGCTAGCAAAGCCATTAATACAGATGATCCGGAAACGAGCAAAAGACCCAATGGATTGGAATGATGATTACCTGGAAGCATTTGTAAAACTGAGAAATTGCTTGTGTGAAGCTCCTGCTTTGGGCATGCCTGATTACTCAAAAGACTTTGCTTTGTTCTGTTGTGAGAGAGAAAATTGTGCACTTTCAGTCTTAACACAGAGACATGGACTGAGCCGACGTCCAGTGGCATATTTTTCGGCCACATTGGACCCAGTAGCTTCAGCATTGCCTGGCTGCTTAAAAGCAGTAGCTGCTACTTGTATGAGTCTGGAGCAGAGTGAGTCGATAGTGATGAGACATCCAATAAAAGTCTTCGTTCCACACTCGGTTGAGATCCTATTGACAAGAACAAGAACACAGCACCTCACCCCTAGTCGTTTGACAAAGTACATATTGTAATATAGTTTTCCACTGAAGCTTACCTTAGAATGTTCGGCACACAGCTTGCCAGTTGGTGCCAGAGAACCAGTTAATAAAGAACCTTACTTACTTCACGGAGTCTTCGTTATTCAACAGTACGAAAGAGTGATTTTGGGAGCAGAGAATGTGACTGTAATAAGATGTACGATTCTGAACCCAGCCACTCTAATGCCAGACCCCTGTGACGAAGAAGTGAAAGATGAAAGTGATCATGATTGCTTGGACGTGACTGAGTTATACACAAAGCCCCGCCCAGATATAAGAGAGACGCCTTCGAAAGAAGCAGATCATGAGTTATTTGTAGACGGCTCCTGCCTTAGGACACAAGAAGGAGGTCTAAGTGCTGCATATGCTGTTTGTAAAATTTCACTGGTAATTGAAGCATCCTGTTTACCTGGGGTCAAGTCTGCTGAATTGGTTGCCTTGACAATGGCATGCAAAAAGGGGAAAAATTGGAGAGTAACCATATTTACGGATAGTCAATATGGTTTCGGGATTGTGCATGACTTTGGCCAGCTTTGGATGCAAAGGGGATTTCTGACTTCCTCAGGATCTCCTATCAGAAACAGCAAAAATGTAAAGGATTTGTTGGAAGCATTACAAATGCCAAAAGAGATAGCAGTTGTAAAATGTGCTGCACATCAGTCAGGAAATGACTATGTGACTGCTGGCAATAATCATGCTGACCAAGTGGCGAAATACTGCGCTACAAATGCAGTAGCCATAAACAGAAAAATTGAAACGGGGGAAACCAGATGCCAACTTATGTACTTCTCAGTACCAGAAACATGGGATGAGATTAGACAATTGCAGGAAGAAGTTGAGGAAAAGGAAAAAGAAATCTGGATAAAGGCAGCCTGTACCAAAAGACCACATGATGAAGTATGGGTGTATCTTGATGGAAGACCAGTCATGCCAGATTGTTTGCTTTCAAAAATGGCGAGAGTGTATCATGGAGCAACACACATAGGGAGAGATTCAATGATCAGGCTATTCAGACAAAGTTGGTATAATCCGAAGTTCAGGGTAGTCGCAGAGAGCCTTTGCCAAAGATGCTTAACCTGTCAACAGCAGAACCCAGGTAGAAAGACAGTGGTAAGCTGGGGAAAAATTGGAAAGGCAGAAGGACCCTTCACCAGATTGCAGTTAGACTTCATTGAATTACCCCCATGCAACAGATTGAAATACGTACTTGTCATAGTATGCCTTTTCTCAAGATGGGTGGAAGCCTACCCTACTAGAAGAAATGACAGTCTTACAGTTGCAAAATTGTTGTTGAGGGAGTTGGTGCCACGATTTGGTTTTCCGGTCACTTTGGAATCAGACAGAGGCCCTCATTTTAATAATGAAGTAATTCGATTAATCTGTGCTGCGTTTAACATTGAACAAAAACTACACTGTGCTTATCGTCCAGAGGCTTCTGGAGCTGTTGAGCAAATGAATGGCACAATCAAGTCAAGATTGGGAAAGGTGTGTGCATCCACAAAGCTGAAATGGCCAGATGCATTACCTCTTGTATTGATGGGTCTCAGAAGTATTCCAGACAGAAAAACAGGAATGAGTCCACATGAGGTTCTCATGGTAAGAGCCATGAGACAGGCATTTATTCCTGGAAATAAGCTAATGAGTATAACTGATGATCTGGTATTGGACTATTGCAAAGGATTGGCTGAAATGATGCGTTCTATCTCTCACCAGTTTGGAGAAGATGCAGTCGAAAGACAGCCAGATCAAGCGCATGATTTGAATCCTGGAGATTGGGTGCTAGTGAAGAAACATGCAAGGAAATCGTGTCTAGCTCCAAGGTGGGACAAACCAAGGCAATTCATACTAGTCACTACCACAGCAGTGAAGTGTGCAGGTTTGCCCAATTGGATTCACGCTAGTCATACCAGGAGAGTTCCGAGCCCATCAGAGCAACAAGAGCCACCACTGACTGAGCAGACTGAAGCATCAGGAGTTGTAAACTGTGAAATTGAAGAATCTAGAGTGATAGATTCTGAAAGACAACCATATGATGAGCAGCCCGAGATAAGTCAGGAAGAATGGATCCCAGTGATTGAAATAATTGATGATGCTATTGAAACCAGAAGAAGAACAGAACTGAAAAGACAGGAAGGTAGTCAGGAAGAGACAGGGGAAGAAAGAACACACTCAGGTGAAAAGAGAAAGAGACATAAACAAACCTGAGGAGGGAAAAAGAGAAGAAGACGTTCAGGCAGAAGAAGAAAAGTTTGAATTAAGACCTGAACAGGACCAGATAGAGTTAGAAGAACAAGCTCAGGCAGAAGAAGAAAGATTTGAAGTAAGACCTGAGCAGGATCAGACAGAATTAGAAGAACAAGCTCAGGAAGAAGTAGAACAAAATACGGTAGAACCTGAGCAAGAAGAAGCAGAAGAAGGTAAAAGCACAGAAAACAGAGAAATAGAACAGATTGTGCCCAGAATAAATAAAATAAAAAGAACTTTACAAGGAGATAAGGAAGGTGAAAACGCAGTACAAATTAAAAGAGTTAGAAAGGGAGACAATTGGCCAACTGGAGTAAAGAAACTAAAATATCACCTGAGGAAAATCTGAAAAGAAACCAGAGCAAGTGAACGAAATCACAAGTCAAACAAGACCTAAGCAAACTTTAGCGAAAATAACTCGAAGAAGTCCAAGATTGAGAAATCTAAACCGAAAATACAAGGCTCCAGAGTGGACATACGTCATTCTTGAGGAATTTGGGTCCCTGGATCTGTCTGATGAGACAGAAGAAGTCCATATTGC
The DNA here is from genome assembly GCA_963921515.1 of Calotriton arnoldi. NCBI lineage: Eukaryota > Metazoa > Chordata > Amphibia > Caudata > Salamandridae > Calotriton > Calotriton arnoldi. The sequence goes on from CAWUFW010006490.1 coordinate 566,191, forward strand.
ACAAATTGACGAAAGCCAATTGAAACCTCCTTAAGAACAGAAAGAAGGGCAAAAGACTGAAAAAGGGAAAAGATAAGGGAAAAGAAATTTTCTCAGGAACAAAATGGCCGACAATGAAGTTAGCGGAAAACCAAAATGTGGAGTAAAAAGAAAGTGTCTTAGATGTTGTTTTAGTAGTATTTTATTAGCAGTATTAGGATGGCTATTCCTACCAGTAGGGGTACCTTAAAAAATGAAAACAAGTAACGAGAATAATACAGAAACTAATGTTAAGGTAGATAGATTAAATGAAACTAAATTAGAAATAGGAGTGGAAGATGAAGCAAACTATCACAATGAGTCAGACTATAATACGTCCTCTAATGTGTTTATTAAATTATTATTTCAGTATGTTAGCACTATGCAAATTAACAACTGTTATGTATGTATGAAATTGCCCTCATCAGTATCAGAAGGGATTACATATCACCATATACCTTTAACCTATGGTGTGTCATGTAGTATTTTATCAAGTTTATTTTACACTACAGGGAGATTGAAGTATTTTTATTCTAATTTAGATGTAGTATTTTCTGAACTACCTATTAGAAAGAATATGAATCCAGTAGCTAGTAGTAAAAACCCACAGTTTATGGGTGAATTTTTCATAACATTGAGTTCAATAGATTTAGTTCAGACACACAAAGATAATCTAACATGTACATTAAGAAAAGAAGAAAAAGATTTCTTGAATTTAGTAGAGGAAAAGAGACAGGATTTAATGAGGAAGGCAACTACACAGAAAACCCATGTACCTCCATGGGTTGGGAAGGAGGGAATCTATGCAAGTGGCAAGGCTCATGCTGCGATGTCCCTGGATTTTGTGAAAAGGGGAAAATTCTGCCTCCATAGGTTAAAGACAGATTATAACAATAATTACATTGGTTCCAGTGAATGTGAACATAACTTCCTAATATTAGGAGGATGGGGACTAAAAGGGGGAACTGATCCTGTGTTTCCAGGAGTGTATTATGTTTGTGGGAACAATGCCTATTATAGGTTACCTGCAAGATGGTACGAAAGCTGTTATTTTGGAATAGTTTTTCCAAAAATGTATCATGTAGATAAAATCAGTGGAACCAATGGGAATTCTAATGGACTAACACATAAAAGAAGGGCTAGTTTTTCTGAAATTGTAGGAGATATTTTTAGTGCACTGATACCATCAGTTGGAGTCATCCTGAATTCTCAGAAAATTTGTAAGTTATCAACCATAGTTGATCGTCTTTCTACAGATACTGCAGGAGGATTTTTAATGATTAACACAGAAATGGTTGCAATTAGATCTATGGTTTTACAGAACCGTCTTGCTCTTGATATATTGTTAGCAAAAGAAGGTGGGGTTTCTGGCATGTTGAAAGTTCAACATTGCTGCACTTATATTCCGGACAAGAGCAGAGAAATTAAATGATATATTGAAAATATTACGGGAATGCATAAAGAATTGACCCAACTGGAGGTTGACAGTGTGTGGGGAAGACTAACAAAAAGTATAACATCAATAGGGAAATGGTTTGTTGATTTTGGGAAAAGTTTTCTAGGTCACATAATAATATCATTAGTTATGATAATAACAATAGTGATGTTAATAATGATTACATATAGATGTTGTAAAAAGGGTACGAAAGGAAAGGTACACTTGAACAGGAAAGGAAAGGGACAGACACGAAAGAGAAAGTACGAAGAAATACAATTGGAAGAAATGAAAGGCAGGTTATATAAGAAGATGCGAGATTTAGAAGGAAACTAAATCATTGGTGAAAGTTTGAGAGGACAAATGGAGAAAACTGAGAAGTGTTAAAGTTGGTATCTGGGATGGATGGGAAATTTTGTGATGGCTTAATATGCCATCAGAGAGGGGATTGATGGAGCAAGGACTCGAACGAGAGACTTGCTCGGAAGCAATCCTCTAGTTTAAACTCATTAACGAATTACTAACAACGGATCACTGACAGAATATAGAATACCAAAATATAGACCTGCCAAAATATCGTGGACAAAATATAGAATGCCAGAATATCGAATTCCTATCTACAAACAGGTAAGTACAAAAATATCGAATCCAAAATATCGTTGTAAATAATATAGGGGCCCATTACGATACCCGGCGTAAATAAATCCGCCAGGCATGGAAGCGGCAAAATTCCGCCCGCATACACCGTCTGAACACCGACCACGCCATTACGATAACACAAACCGAAAACCGCCATCGGCGGAAAAATCACACAAAATACCGCCCGCCATCGTCCGAGTCGGAGTCAAACCGCCCGCCACGGACGGAAACACGCACGACAACACAAAACCGCCCGCCCACACGGCTGACACACCGCACGTGAAATTACGATCGCACCGCCATGAGCGCGGAAAAACCACAAATATACCGCCCGCCAGCGCAAACAACGCCGATGAGAATCGACACGGCAGAAGCCATGGCGCCAACGTACCTGCACAGAAACCATCCGCACACAAAACCAATAGCACACAACATGGCCAACAAGTCCACACAGCAAGGCACGCACAAATACACAAGCACAGTACACATCCCGAAAACACCCCCCCGGACAAACAAAAAATACAAAGGCCAGAACCCCAGACACAACACACCTGAAAACAACAGACCATGAGGACACACCCACATAGGTGAGTACAAAAGCAGCACTCCCACAGACCACAACCCCTTGCTACATTGCAAACCAGAGAGGAGAGGAGAGGACACAGTGACACAGCAAGGACAGCAGCACACCACAGAAACGCACACATCACAACCACCACCACCACCACCACCACCACCAAACACCACCACCACCACCACCACCACCACCAAACACCGGCACCACAAACCCCCTGCACATTACACAACACACACCGCACCAGCACCACAAACACCATGGCACCACAAAGAATGCCCAAGTTCACGCCCATGGAGCTGACGGTCATGGTCGACGAGATCATCAAGGTGTACCCACAAATCTATGGGAACATGGTCCAGCACACACCACTAGCCACCAGAAACAGAATGTGGAACCGGATCGTAGACCAGGTCAATGCAGTCGGGACCCTGCCCAGGAACAGAGTCGAAATTAACAAACGTTGGAATGACGTAAAGAGCCTGGTCAAGAAGAAGGAGGGCAAAAACAGAGAGCTGGCTGCCGTCACTGGCGGAGGGAATCCCGCGCTCTTTAAGACCTTCAAAGCGTGGGAGGAGAAGGTGCGAGTCGTAATACATCCGGAGATCCTCGCCGGATTAGCAGGGGGAGTGGAGGCTGGTAAGTACAAACTAATGTATACCAGCACACCGCTATGTACTCACATGCGCAACTACCATGCCACAGCTCCCAGGGACAAACACCCCCATGTCCAGCACACAATACACAACACATCACACACACATGCAACAGACACTACCACACACAGCCCAAACCGAACAACTGTAAGATGCGTGGGGACATGTGTACACTAAGCCAGCCACGTAACCACCAACAGGTCCCCAAATATGCCAGAAGCGCCACAACGAGCACCCACCACACCCATGTGTCCGCCACAGCTGCACTAACCGACAAGTAACAGGTAAGTGGCAGGAACACAAAGTGCAGTGGGTGGGACGGTGGACAGCCCAAGTACAACACACACCAGGCCCCAGTCCCACAGCACAGCAAGGAGGAGCATCCCCCACACCCCACAGCCACGTGTCAGCCACCGCAGTGCACAACGACAGCCGAAAGGCAGACATCACGGTCCACAGCAATCGGTGTAAATGGGTGTCCAGCCACCCCCACGACCCACAACACCCCCCCACCCCCACAGACCTGCAACATGGAGCACCCCCGCTTAGAGCCATGTGGCATCCAGTACAGTGCACGCACGAACAACTTGCAGGTGGGAAACTGGACAGGGCTGGATTACTGGAGGCATGAGGACCATAACACGACCAACACATGGGACATGTCACGTAGCAGACGAACACGCAGCACCGCCCACCGTCACGAACAAGTGAACAATGTGCACACGGACATGAACAACAGACTCACACCCCACATGACCCATCACAGACATAGCAACACCCAAGGAGCCACGTCTGCATGCACAAGCCACACTGAATATAGTCCCACACGGCAGCCACTGTGCAACTCATCACACACAACCGAAACACCATTGAAGTCCTGTCCATGTAGCCCCTACTGCCTGTCAACCACACACCCCACAACTACGCCTATGTAAGACAAACAACACTAGACGCAACAGAGCGGAACAACATAAATGCACACGAACACCACTGAACCCATCAAACTCACAGACACACCATGCACATACAACATACCATCCATCCCATCCGTCAGCCCCAGTCTCATGAAAGGCATGTCATCCGCACAGCTGCCACACATACAGCAGTCACGCTAAGACACATGCCCATGACCAACCATGTGCCAGAAGTCAATTAAGCGCACGACACACTGTGAGCAACAACACACAACATGGGCCACACCCCCCGAGCACTGCAGTGATGCACATGGCACAGGGCAGCACGCACACCAAGGAGATGGGACAACTGCAATACGTTGGCTGGCACACAACTATCACTCACTCATAACGATGCGTCCAATGCCATGTCCAGTAATCACAACAGACAGCAAATATGCAGGCCATGTCAAGCATGCACACACCTCAAACCATGCACTGTCATGCTGCCACAACACATGTCACGTTCGGCACCCATGGCTCACAGCATGTACCCCAAAAGCATATTCCCTCCCAAATGCGAATCTGGGGCATGGCCCCCATGTTGCCATATGCGTTCCTAAGCGTTCCATTTGAACCCCAAAAGCATATTCCCTCCCAAATGCGAATCTGGGGCATGGCCCCCATGTTGCCATATGCGTTCCTAAGCGTTCCATTTGAACCCCAAAAGCATATCCCCTCCCAAATGCGAATCTGGGGCATGGCCCCCATGTTGCCATATGCGTTCCTAAGCGTTCCATTTGAACCCCAAAAGCATATCCCCTCCCAAATGCGAATCTGGGGCATGGCCCCCATGTTGCCATATGCGTTCCTAAGCGTTCCATTTGAACCCCAAAAGCATATCCCCTCCCAAATGCGAATCTGGGGCATGGCCCCCATGTTGCCATATGCGTTCCTAAGCGTTTCATTTAAACCCCAAAAGCATATCCCCTCCCAAATGCGAATCTGGGGCATGGCCCCCATGTTGCCATATGCGTTCCTAAGCGTTCCATTTGAACCCCAAAAGCATATCCCCTCCCAAATGCGAATCTGGGGCATGGCCCCCATGTTGCCATATGCGTTCCTAAGCGTTCCATATGAACCCCAAAAGCAAAGTACAAACCAGACCCAGGATGGGCCAGGAGCCCGCATACACCAGAGTCACAATGAGTAGGGGCACAGCAACACACCCATCGGCATGGCCAATCCGTCCCATGCCACATGTGCACAGCACACAGTCCCATTGCCTAGCACACACAACTACAGATGCCACAGCCACACACTCGCCTCCGGGAAACCCATGTACGAGATTGCACGAACTGCCAATGTCAGACGACAAATACATACTTCGCCAGGTGCAACACAATAACAAATCTCATTCTCTCCACAGGTGACGAACTGCCGGATGCTGGAGACAGCAGCCAGCACAGCCAGCCCACAAGCCCCCAACGAGGACACACGGATCTGGAGGATCTGTCCTCCTCTTCGGACACGGACCACCAAGCAGGCCCATCTGGTGTGGCAGGGCCCAGCCGCTCCCCAGGACCCCTCCTACCCACCAACCCATCATCCAGGGATGCTGAACAGTCCCAGCCCCCTGCTGCCACTGTCGTTGCGGCCACACCCACGGTCATTGCGGCCACTACCACTGCCGCAACCGCCACCATCGCCGCACCGACCACCACCGCCACCACCACCACCACGTCTTCGCTGGCACCAGCCCCAGCGCAGGTGGTGGCCCGGCCGACTGGATCCACCCTGGGAGCCACAGCGAGGACCGTGGTGTGCAATGTGGCTAGTGGGCAGGCCGGTGGCAGCAGGACTGGTAGGAGGAGCAGGGTCAGGGAAACGCCAGCCTCCCCTGGGAGCCATGCCCTGCCTCAAATGGCCAGAGTCCTTGGGGCCTATGAGGAGGCCCAAGAACAATGGGTCAGGTCTGCTACAGACACGCGGGAGGTGCTGGGGGTGCTGAGGTCCATGGACGCCCATATGGGCCAATTCGTGTCCCGTATGGACCAACTCGTGGATCTCATGGGCCAGCTGGTGGTGGCGGTGGGGTCACAGGCAAGGCCAGCAACACCACCTCCGCCACCACCTGCTAGGGCGCAGGGTCGGGCAGCAGTGTCCACTTCCCCTGCGTCCACAGCCAGTGAGCACACCTCACCCACCACCAGCAGGTCGCAACCACACACCCCCCTCCCAAACGTGGAAGGGGCCGTCCGAAGAGGAAACAGATCTCCCGGGAGGACTTCGCACGCTCCAGTCGCAAGTGAGGCAGCCAGCCAGCCTTCCGCCAGCCTTCCTTGACCAGCCACTGCATTGACTTGCTCTACGATCCCACTCCACACAGCCAGCTGGATGGCATGTGTGTGTTGGACTATGGACATAGAACCAGTGGGTACACCCTGAGCTTCACGCAGCCATGACCGACAGCTCATTGTCACTGCACGCACCACTTTTGTCATCACCTTACACACAATCACATGTCACAGTTTGGAATAAATGCACCTTTTTCACTAACTGCTGTTTGTGCCCTGTGTTTTATTTGTACGGAATACAACGGCCACCTTGGGCGGAAAGGCACCTGATGCGTGGCATGGCAATGGAATCCGGAGGGCCTGTAGGGACCTAGGGGTGGGAGACAGAACAGGAGCACATTCAATGAGTGTGTCACACACCCATCACACAGTACATGTCAACAACTACAAGCAATGTACACACATCACACAGAGCAATAGGGCACAATGCCACAGTCACCAACAGTGGCATACTACCCTGGCCATGGAGCGTTGACACACTGCACGCAGTGAACATACGGCCACCCTGACACAGCACACACACACCTGCACAGATACAGACACATCATCCGTCGTACATGGACACTCACCGTCAAGTGAAGTAGCGGGCGATGAGCTGCTGGCGCACATTCCCAGCTTCCTCCTCTCCGCTGTCCACCTCACTCGAGCTGTCCTGGTCTGCGGGCTGGGGCCCTGGTTGATCTCCGTCATCCACAATGAGGGGGATCTGCTTCCGAATGGCCAGATTGTGCAGCATGCAGCACGCCACCACTATCTGGCACACCTTCTGTGGGGAGTACGCCAGTGCACCCCCGGTGCGGTCCAGGCACCTGAACCTGGACTTGAGGAGGCCAAAGGTACGCTCGACCACACGTCTGGTCCTCCCATGTGCCTCATTGTATCGATCGTCTGCTGGGGTGCGAGGATTCCTCAATGGACTGAGCAGCCATGCCCCATTCGGATACGCAGAGTCACCTGGGTGTGAGGGACACAGAGAACCGTTGCTATTCCAACTGGACAGGGGACAGCATCGCACAACCAGCACGCTACACCACTCCACATACTCACCGACAATACAGCCACGATCCTGTTGCAGATTGGCCATCAGTCGTGGCAAGATGCTGTTGCGCATTATGTGTGCGTCATGTGCCGAGCCTGGAAACTTGGCACACACGTGGGTGATCACCATGTCCGCAAGGCACACCACTTGCACATTCAGGGAGTGCGTGTGCTTCCTGTTGCGGTACAGGTGCTCAGTGGCCTGTGGTGGAACAAGGCCAACATGTGTGCAGTCAATGGCTCCCACGACGTGTGGGATTCTGCCAAGGGCATAGAATGCACCCTTCACTGCCGCCAATTCACGAGCCCTGGGGAATCTGATGTACCTGTTTCGGTACAGCATCATGGCTGCCAGTACATCCCTCAGCACCTTGCTGAACATGGGCTGGGACATCCCTCCTCCACTGCCCACTGTGTGCTGGAATGACCCAGTGGCGAAGAAATGCATGGCGACCATCACCTTAGCCGTGGGGGTGACAGCAGTCGGATACACCCTGCGGGGACGGAGATGGGGCTCTAACATGGCACACAGTCGATGCAGGGTTGGCCTGTCCAGCCGAAACTTCCTGATAACCTCTGTATCGTCCATGTCCGCCAGCAATTGGTATGGGCGGTCAATGTTCGGTCTCCGCCTGGGGTAAATGGCAGAGGACACATGTCAAAGCAACACGGCACATAGCAATTTCGCATACACATCACTGACATGACTGAGCAAGCACATGAGCCACAGCCCAGCTGTCAAGCTGGGACGGCACGGCCACAATACACTTACACAGGTCTCCCAACAATGGCAATGGCTAGTGAGACATACCACTGCCATGTGCATGCACATGGGGATCTAGGCCCCAATGACTTGCGGGGCGTGCTGATGGGGACTGACTGCATATTCGTCAAGCGGCAACGCCACGGCAACATGAGTGTTTGCTGAGCATGGAACTGCTTCCGAGGCTGGATGAGTATGGCACACGACGACGACGACGATGTGGGCACAGGCTGAGCGGCCAAAACAAGTGGGACCTGTGGCACGAGGGGATATGAGACAGTAGTAGGTGTCAGCACTGCACCCTATGTACAGCACTGTACGGATCACAGCTCCCGAAACATTGACAGGTGTCCACATTGACAGCCCCATGCCAAGACGGCTGTGTGCTTGCAGTCACACATCACAGGTGAGAGGTTACATTGCACGTGCCAGGTGGCAGACGTACATAGTGGGAGCTGGCATGTGTGTGCATGTGTCTCCTGTTCAGGATCCACCAGATGGGCGCTGACTCTGTACTGACCATTGGACACAGCATGTTCCGTGGAAGGCTTGTGTGTGTGGGATGGTGGCACTGGATGTGCCTCCGTTGGGTGGGGGGCCATGCACAGGGCGGGTACGTCGATGATTGCGCATTGTTGGTCACGGTGGGTGCACCAACTAAGATGTGTTGCCCTGTGTTCAATTCCTATGTCCGCATGATGATGGACTGTGGATGTGGGCAGACTACACATTGGTCGATGTGCTGTCTATATGCATGTGCCTTCACACCAGGCACAGCTGCCCCTGCACATGTGACCCCTGCTGGACTCGCTGCTGGGTCTGTGGAGCTGATGCACCTTCTGCGCGTGGGGCGGACAGCTCTCCTCACTTCCCTCATTGCGCATGTCATGTCTTTGCCGCAGGTGACATGGATCATGGAGGGCCCACATGTACGCGTGGGTAGGCTACACATGATTGTTCACTGGTCGCCACCCCCAGTCAGTGTTTCGAATGGGAAGGTTGTCGTGCTGGTGGTATGTTCGATGTGGCGGATGGGCGGGCCTAGGTGCGGGCTTACATTCCGGACATGGGGGGGTAGTTGGATTGGCGACTAGTTGCAGTACACACGGGACACGTCTCTTCCTTTCCACATCTGGGTCATCCCTTGTACTAACTGACAGTGATACAGTCATCTTCGCCCCAGCCCTCATGTCCTCCCTCGCCCCCCAATATGCATGCTCACCTGCGAGGCTAGCGCTTGCACAGGCAGCCCCAAGCTCGCACCAGAGAGGGCAAGGAGTGTATGTGTGGGTCCAGTTGCACGAGTGGGCTGTCTCAGGGTATGATGTGTGGCGGGACGCCGTCCACCTGCGTGGTGCCCCAAATGGAGACCCGGCCTGCATGGACTATGCATCACAGTCTTCGCCTTCCGGATCCGCCACCTGCGACACCCAGTGGCTGTGGCTGCCCTTGCGGCCAGGCCGCGTCCGTCTGTGGCTGATGGCCCACACATTCACTCTTTGGCCTCTCTGGGGAGGGCTCAGGGGTGGTGGCGCACGCGCTTGCACTTAGTCGCAATGGCATGTGGCGTGGTTGGTATGATGGGCAATGGATGGGATGGTGCGAGCCACCTCCCGTGACGTCAGTGCTGCTCGTGCTGTGGTGCGTCCCCCTACACTTCCATTTGACTTTTTGCCATGCTGGACGTTGAGGTTCTATTGCCTGCGTGATATGACCAGGAGGAGCGCGAGGAGACCTCTCACACACCATGCTCCACTGCCATCCCGTGCCCTGTATCGCCTGTGCGGATTGACTATGTTGGGGTTACACCTGGTCGACTGGGGCTGTGTGTGCCTTGTCAAGGGGCATGGCGGGCGCACAACAGGATCCAGCTTGTCCACGGAGGGTGGGCTGACGTGTGCGCCTGGTACCGCATTGTTCGTGTGCCCGGCTGCTGTGCACACACGTGTTCACTTCCCCCCCGACAGGTGTCCTCTCACAATGCCCAGGGAAGCGGTGGTGTACTGTTCATGACCCCTCCCAACACGGCGTGCTCCAACTTGGCATGTGCGCATCTACCCGTCGCACCCACCCACCTGAGCACTGCGTCCATACGACTTCACACGACACATGTGTGTCTTCCACAGTAGTGCTACTCATTTGCGTTGACATCCAATACCAGTGGACTACATGGTCATGTCACGACTGCCGTGTACTTCACATACTCTCATCCTCTCTCATTCGTACTTGTGAAATGAGTCAGCGGAGACAGTTTTGGTTTCAAACATTATATTGAGTCTTCTGTCCTCTGTGATGCAGTATAGTGGACACTACTGGCAGCGGAATACATGTTGAGGATATACTGAGCATGATTACAAATTGGATAGGGTGTGGGGTTACATGTGATTGGCTGTTGCATGTGGGATGTGGGCTTCAGAGTTACATCTGCTTGGCCAAGGCTGTGCTAATGTACATTTACGTATAGCTGCGGAGCTGCGGACTTTGACACAGACGGTATACATGTAGCCTACCAGACCGCTCGGCATCATGGGCACAGTCCATCTCAGTTCCATGTGACAGGTTTGCTGCGGTTGTTCCTCATGCACGCGTGCATGTGAGATGACATCAGGGCATGTGCTTGCGTGCATGCAGCGGCGTGCCACTTGTTGTTGCACTGTGGTGGTTACTGGACATGTCACAGTCACTGGGGTCGTGTTGTTGTTGTATGCACTTGTCGTCCATGCAAAGGTCCTGGTATGGGATTCCCGGGGCGGGGGTGGGAGGGGTGCAGCACCCACAGACTCCAGGCGACCTATTCATGTCCACTGAGCGGTGTGTGTGTCCATGTGCGCTGGATCCATGTCGTGTCCTGGTTGTTCGTGCAGTTCCGTCCATGTGGGTGCGATACACAGAGCCCATGCCACTGCCTCCCACGATGCATGCGGTGTTCCTGGATGTGATGGGGAACAGTGTGCATGTCCCGGTCATATCCGATGTCATGGCGATGTCGTTGATGGTGTGGTTACAGTTGCCGGTCGTTTGGTATGGCTGTTGTGGTGGTGACTGGCCAGTCCGTGCGGAAGCTGAGCATGGGTGCGGGGTTGGACTTCATAGGTCACTCGGGGAACCTGCGTTGTGGTCCGACGTATTTACAGGTTGTCAGGTATGCGATGCCGTCCAGCAGGGCTTCCATGTCATTGGTGGTGTACATGTTTGCCAGCCAATGAAGCGGATGGTGGCTCTCAAGGTGTTGTTCGTAAGTTGTCCCTTGGAGGACCATGATGGGGCATGCTGGGTGACATTCGATGTAGCTGTTCTCGATGATCCGTCGTGTGGAGGCACAGTGGTCCCATTTCAGTGCGGGTGCGATGTTGGCCACATACGCCATGCCCCCATAGGCAGAGCAGGCCCTGTCGTGTGCGTCCAGAGGGAGGAGTAGTGGTAGAAGGTCCGCCTTCAGACATGCCGGGTTGGAGAGGCATATCTCGACGGGATGCTGGTAGGGACACCTCCGACAGTAGAAGACGGGCATGACGCAGCTGAACAATGTGATGCGGTAAGTCAGTCGGTAACTTACGTTCAGCAGGGACAGGAGATCGCATCCCAATGTATGTATCGTGTTGGTTTTGTACAGCTTGAGCTGTTCGGCGTAGTTGGGTAGGTGTGTTGCGGTTGCCATTTCGCAGCGGTTCGTTGAGATGGCGTGCTACGGCTGTGTGTGCAGTCTGCAATGTGCACGCTCCGGGGTTGCCGTGAGCTCTGTGTAGTCGTAGGGAGACAGGACTTGTGTTCTGTTGGCTTGTTTGGAGGACACGGGCCCTCTTCCCACATGCTTCTCAGACAGTTCAAGGTCAGTGCTGTGTGACTCCTTCCAATTAACTTGCATGTGGCCGACATGGGGGAGTGTTTTCTTCTTTCTTCCCCGTCCGTTGTGTGCTTCTGTGATATGCGCTATCTGCCCTGTGGTCGGTCTCCTCGGCATGCCTGTGTTGGTTCTTGGACAATGGATGTATTCACCGGCTTCTGTCGTAGGGCTGTGGTTTCGGAGTTGGAATGGAAGGTCATTCAGTGCTGTCTGCTCTCCCTTGTGTGGGCGGCAGGCTGCCTTTCCGCTCTGCGTTGGGCCTTGTGTGTGGATGTTATTCTTGGGCCACCTGTTGTCGGTCCCCGGGCTCTTTGGTGTTCCGTTTCATATGTCTTGTTCATATGTGCAGGGTGGTATGGGTTTTTCAGTGTGGTACTGGCGTTCCTCTTCCCGAAGGGGCCCTGCTTCTCCTAGTTGGTGTTGCCGCCGCTGTGTGCTACGCCATGTTTGTTACACTGGGGTGTGTCCTGCTGTTGCGTGACTTCACTGACATGTGTGCGTCGGTTGTGTGGCGTTGGGTGTTGTCCGTGAATTGGGCGTTGGGGACATGTCTGTGGCAGGCCTGTCACGTGTCATGTGCGTTCGGGGTGGGGCTGATGTGTGTGCTGCTTGGTTGTGTCCCTGTGTCTGTGTGCGACGCATGCATGGCGCTGCGGTTGGCCTCTGCGTTGTGCGCATGTGTGGCGGCGTCATCGGCGCTTTGGGGCCGTGACGGGGTGGTTGGTTCCTAGTCCCAGGTGGTGTGTACACATGTGTTCCGCGATGTTAGGATTTGGCCTGTGTGTCATATGTGGATGCAATGGTGGATGTGTAGTGTACACGCGCTGGTGGGGGGTTGTCCGCTTTTTCCGCCCTTGCACTGTGTGCGCTGTTTGCGTGCACTTGTTGTGTGTGTGCCTACCTGCGTCTCCGCGGTACGTTGCGTCCTTGGTGGTGCATCAGCAGAAGCATGGGAAGGGCCTGCAGTGCTGGATTCATGCCCGGGGTGCCGCTTCTTCGTTGTCCGTGCTCTGCGTCCGTGTTACCGCCTCTCTTTCACGTGCGGTGTCTCTTAGCCGTGGGAGCCGTTTGTTTGCGGCATCGTAATTTATACGCCGGGCGGGACGTGTTTCGTCGGACGGTGTGTGTCAGTTGAGCTGCGCCGCTACGTGTACGGGCGCACTTTGATGGCGGACGGTGTTGCTGGCTTGCCGGCGGTGTTTGGCCTACTTTTCGCATCGTAATTGGGCGGGCGTGTGGACTGCTGCGTGCCGGCGGTAACTGGTGGTTTTTGCATCCGCCAGCACGGCGGTTGTGCTTCCGCCCGCCATCGTAATGGGCCCCATAGTTTGTTAAAATATCGAATTTTTTAAATGTCTTAAAAGTAATGTAAAATTAATGAAATAAAAAATATAATTAACTAAAACATACTTAAAAATAATTAAATAACCTTAAATGTAATAAATAATTAATGTAGTTAAAAAAAAAATTAAACATGCATTTTTATTTTTTAATACATATATATATATACTAACTTAATATTAATAAAAAATATTCCATATTTTTAGCTTAGGATAGCGGGAGGGTAAAATGTACTATTCCCACTCCAGTGAGTGCAACAGTAGGGAAAGCGTTGGATAGCGGGAGGGTAAAAATTACTATTCCCACTCCAGTGAGTGCAACAGTAGGGAAAGCATTGGATAGCGTAGGGGTAAAAATTACTATTCCCACTCCAGAAAGTGCAATAGTAGGGAAAACGTTGGATAGCGTAGGGGTAAAAATTACTATTCCCACTCCAGTGAGTGCAACAGTAGGGAAAGCATTGGATAGCGTAGGGGTGAAAATTACTATTCCCACTCCAGTGAGAGCAACAGTAGGGAAAGCGTTGGATAGCGTAGGGGTAAAAATTACTATTCCCACTCCAGTGAGTGCAACAGTAGGGAAAGCGTTGGATAGCGTAGGGGTAAAAATTACTATTCCCACTCCAATGAGTGCAACAGTAGGGAAAGTAATGATTTAATATTTAAATAAGAATAAATTAATTATCAATACCAATAAAAAAATCATTAATATTAATTACCAATTACAAAATATTTAATAATTAATTAATTATAAATACCAATAAATATTATTAATTAAAAATCAATTACCTATTAATAATTAATCAGCAACCAATTAATTTTCAATACCAAAAATGTAATAAGTAATAAAAAAATTACCAATTAATAATTAATTAACAAAAAATTCATCAATACCCAAAAAGAATTTCAATAATTACTTAATTACAATTAAATTACTTCCCACCCTATTCCCCTATAAACCCACAACCCGCTCCGAATAATAAATTAATACAATTAACATAATTATCAATTAATGAAAATGAATTACCAATTAATAAAAATCAATTACCAATTAATAATTAATTAACAATAAATTAATTATCAATACCAATAAATAAAAATAAATATTTTCTTAATTACAATTAAATTACTTCCCACCCTATTCCCCTATAAACCCATAACCCGCTACAGAACTAAAACGCAAAATTAAATTAAAAATAATTAATAATTCCTAAAAATTAATATTTAATTTACTATAATTAAATTACTTCCCACCCTATTCCCCTATAAACCCACAACCCGCTACGGAATTAAATTACGCAAAAATAATTTTACATAAATTTCGTAACTTTAAAAAATATTAAACATACATTACAAAAATAATATCAATTTTTAACTCATATACTAACATACAAAACACTTACAAAAATTCGATATTATTAAAAATTCGATATTTTTTAATGCCTATATTATGTACTTCTATATTTTGACAATTGATATTACTTACCTTCATTTCGATATTATTAACCACTATAGTATGTCCATTCGATATTATGTCCATTCTATATTTTGAATTCGATATTCTGTCCATTCCATTCCATCTGAAACCAAGTACAACAAATGGTGCGAGGAGGTGGCTCAACAAATAACGCTGCTGACTTTGGAGCAGGAAAACAGGGTTCGAGCCTCGGGTGGGCAGCATGATTTAATTATGAATAAATTAAACGTAAATAAATAAACAGGGTCGGGTAAGTGCAGGAAGCTGCCAGATGTGGAAATGCCAGCAGCAAAGAAAAAAAGTAGTCCCTAAATAAAAAGATAACAGCCAGCAGCGTTGGTCGATGCTGCTTCCTCCAGAAAGGGAAGAAAAAGGAAGTGATGTATCAGACCACAAGCCAACAATGAGCAAGATAAGAACAGCAATGGCAAGTGACAAGACAAATGCAATGGGTGGAGTTTCAGTAGTAATACTGATTACTTGATGCCTTGTAGAGGCAGCTGCACTGCCTATGCGAGACCTAATAAATGGTATGGGTTAGAGTAGAGGTTGGTGGTATACAGTGAAATCATTTATTTTTGAGAATAACATTTCTCCTTTTGACTTTATTATTAGTGCGTATTTGGGCCTGTTAAACTTCTCCGAGTCGAGCAGACTGACGTGGCGCAACGCATGCGCCCTGGTGTGGAGGCTTGAAAGGATGACTAAGGACTTGACACGCGTCCAAGGTCGGCGGAGATGTGCCCTGGGATCATGAGGGTGAAGAGTTCATATGAAGGAACCGTATTCAGAAAAATGATACATTTTGTATTAATAAAGTTTAAAGATGTATGGGAAAGGAAGGGCAGAATAAAAGTTTGAGGGGAGGAGTTTGGAAACAATGGTTTAAAGGAATAAATGAAGTATAAGCATGGTGTGATGATCATCCCCCCTCGCCTGTCCAATCAAAAGTTAATATTCTGTAAAAATGAAACATTAATGGGTGGTACATGCCTATGGAAGGGTATAATTGAAGTAGTTTAGTTAGTTAGGAGAGCTAAGCTTATTGGGAGCAGAAGCAGCAGAAACAATTCGAAGCCTGTGATGCTGTTAGTGCTGGGGTGGTGCTGATGCTCTGAAATGCTGATGAAGAAATCGAATGCAGAACCATCTACTTAAATTGGGTGGGTTAGAAAGAAGATCGCGGAAGAACCACGAGGAGGAAGAGAGTGTCAGAGAGGGGTGCGACGTAGTCGTCGGTATTTAGAGAGGTGAAGTATCCTGTCCTGATTCCTGTCCTGAAGTCTTTGTCTCCTGATCTGTCCTGGGGATCCTTACCAGCCCTTTGGCCAGGGGGTTGGTCTTCACAGCATACTTTGGTAAATATGAAGTTCATCGTTTGATAATTGCTCTTTTCTCTCTATCCTTTTCTTTCTGAGTATTGTTGTTGCGTGGAGTCTGAATTTCTGTTATTTTCCAATGAATTTTAATTGAATTTGGCACTCTTATGAATGAGGGTGTTTGTACTGAAACGCTTTGAGATGGTTCATAACCCATTAATATAGATAAAGATTTTAAAGCTTACTGAGTCTGTCATTATTTTATTTTCTTTGTTCAATAAGGTTATGTTAAGTACCACCATCAACTAGTTTTACCTAACTGGTCCATTGACCAGAGGAAAGAACTGTTTGATCAGTGAAAGATTTAGTTAAGGAACCAATAACTGGATCTTGAGGTATGAGAATCTTATAAAACTAAAAGTTCTGGCGGTCTACTAAGGGCCTGATTCTGATGCGGGTTGGAAAGCTTCCCGACCGAATCGGTTTGGAAATGGTTTCCGACCCACTCGGATCGGGAGAGTCCGACCGACGGAGTACGATGCATCCGGATGCTTCCAGATACGATTTGGTTGGACTCCCATTGACTTCAATGGGAGCATATGTTCCTAACCGCATCATAATTGGGCCCTGGGTCGGGAAGACACGTTCCCGATCCGATTTGGAAGGAGCAAATGCCATTAGGAGGCCTTCCTAACCGCATCAGAATCAGGCCCTAGGTGGGAATGCTTTCCTAACCGCATCAGAATCAGGCCCTTAGTGTTAGCGGAAGCAAATTGTATGGGCCCACGTGAGTATATGGTAGTGGAGTATCTGTTGCTAGTAAACCGCTGGATCATG
Organism: Calotriton arnoldi; assembly: GCA_963921515.1. Classification (NCBI taxonomy): domain Eukaryota; kingdom Metazoa; phylum Chordata; class Amphibia; order Caudata; family Salamandridae; genus Calotriton; species Calotriton arnoldi. Next base: position 583,381 of record CAWUFW010006490.1, read on the forward strand.
ACCACGAATCAAATCCAAAAGTAAACATAAAACTACGTGAACCACAACGTTAAAACATTGTGCGTGTCATGCTCACTGAAAATTTAAATACATAATAAAGGTAAAATATGCTGTGCACATAATGTATAACCTGGAAAATTAAAACACTAATTACAAAAAATACACCTGGGAAATAAACAATTCACTCATGTATTTCCATTAGAAAGAAACAACAGTTCCATGTAAATAATTGCTCAATGTTTCAGTGAAATAAAAATGACTCCAACTGATTAACGTTATGCAACTCTATGTTCCCAGGAAGCCTTCTTGATGGTATTTTGAAAGTTTATTCAATTCTTAGTTCTGGGTGCAGACGATTGCAGGGACATAAATGTATTTGCTTGGATAAAGTTAACATTTTGCCAGGCCCAAACCTGCCTTTTTAATACATATAAGTCAACCCCAGGGTAGGCCAGGACAGACAGGTGGCAGGGTGCCATGTAGTTAAAAAGTAGGACATGTATTTTTTACTTTTTGTAGTGAAAAACTCTTACATTCCTTTTTCACTACTGCAAGGCCTACCTCTACGAAAAGTTAACATTGAAGTTAACTTAATACAGTTAATGAGCTGTAATTTCCAAATGGGAATGGTAATCAGTTCATGTTTGGTGTCTTTGGAATTATAATGAAAAATCTCGGATTTTCAGTAACAATTCTTATAAATGTCACTTCTAGAAAGTTTGCATTTGTCCTGCCCTAGCCATTCAGTGCCTGCAGCCTGTGTCTGGAGTCACATTACTGGGTGTATTTGGCAGTTGGGCTTTGTGTATTTCTCCTAGACAGTCACACACAATAGAGAGCTTAGGCATGCCTGGATGGGCCATCACTGGCAGGATGGGAGGGTGGAGGTGGTCATAGCCTTACTTACACTTGCATAGGCTGTGTCCTGCCTCCACACAAAGGGCTGTATATCCTCTGTAGTTAGTCTGGAGCCAGGAATGGGACGGCAGGATGCCTGTGGACATGAAAGGGGAACCTCTAAAAGCTTCTCCTACTTCAAAAGAAGGTCCAGGAATAAATATTGGAATCCAGACACCAACTCTTCAGTACACTTCTGGACCTTCCAGGAAGAAGGACTACTGTGCTACTGAAAGGACTGCCACTCTGCTGGACTGCTGCTCTGAAGGACTGCCGCCCTGCTGTGCTGACCTGCTCCCTGCTGCTTTCCTGCCTGGGTGAGAAGGACTAAACCTGCATATGTTGTACCCAGGACAAATAGAGTGACTCCAAGGGCTAATTGGCTGGCCTCCTGACTTGAGCCTCAGGGATGGAATACTCCAACCATCTTGACCCCAGCAACTGGACTCTTCCATCTGTGAGTCTAACATGCCAAGTGGTGTCACCCGAGCCATAGACCCTTGGAAGTGGAGCTAAGGTGCTTTGCCAGCCTCTGTGAACCAAGCAGAATCAACGAATCTCCTCTGCTGTGTAGCCCAACCCCGAGCTGAACCAATGCATTGCCTCTGCTGCGTGGATCTACCCGAAGCAAAGACCCACATTGCATCCCAACCCACAGCCTCACCTGAACCACCATTGTGCTATGCATCCTCGGCACAGCGCCTCACATCCCTTGTTGACAATGATGGACTCTGCGTAGCAGCCTCTCAGTCTCTCAGAACCGACACATCGCCCCAACTGTGCGATGCATCCTCAATGCCAAACTTCGCATTGCAAGCCCTCATCGACGGGATCCTCGACAATGTCACGCGACCACACACCGCAGCATTGCCACTCCTCAGAAGTGATGCATCACTTTGGCTGGTCGACGCATCTTTGACGCGGACCCTTGCAACGCTCCGCAAACCAGGATTTAAGGTACTCTTGTTCTGCTGGCCTAACTGTATTCTGCTTTTATCCAACCCGTTCTCAATCGGGGTCGGCCTGAACTTGTGACTTTGTCCTGGCCCGGTGCGACCAGATATCCATTGTGGTCACTTTGTGCTTCTTGGCACAATGTTCATTAAATATTTAAAATTGCATATCTCTGGTTCTACTAATTGTACTTTCGTTGTTTTGGTTTATTAAAAATGACTCACTTTTTCTAATCTGGCATGGGATCCTCTTAGTGTGGTGTTTTTACTTTTTTGCTGATTGAAGTATAGCACAAATACTTTATACATTGCCTCTGAATTAAGCCTGACTACTCTGTGCCAAGCTACTAGGGGGTTGAGCACAGGTTAATTTATGTTTTGCTTGTGCCTTTGCCTGACAAGAATTGTGGTTGCTGCTTGACCAGGGCTCACACCTCAGTCAACCAACAACACAGTTTCTTACAGTCTACCTCTACTATGACAAGCAGCACTCGTCAAACTATTTTCCTGTACACTTACTCAATGGATATACAAATTTACACCATCAATGTAACCAGAGTCAAAATCAAAATCCACTGCATGATTCTTACCACCTCTCTGAAAATGCTTAGTGGTAGAGCTATCAAAGGTTTTGCTTTGCCCTTGCACTATGCAAGGGGACTCAGGGTGGCGCAAAACCTAGAATGAGATATACCAAGCCACGCAAGGCCACCTTGCGTGGCCCTGCGGAGCTTGGTGAATTCAGAGTAATGCAAGGCTGTGCAGGTTGCTGCCTTGTGTTACTGCCCCAAGGAGGCGTTCCATGGATGGGGCGTTAGTGTTCCCACACATCCACCCATGGATTGTGGCGCATTCCCAAATTTACCAGGAGTGGTAGACCTGGGAATGTGCCAAATTGCATCGGCTTCCCAAGGGAGGCCTAACGGGGAGAATATATTTATTGCTTCTTGTTTTTTTCTCTTTCTACGTGTGTTACATTCTGCAACATCACAGGAGTCCTGGAACACTGCAAATAATCCAATTTAGGCAGGCCATAGGAACCAAGAGTGTAGTCAGAAATCAAGGAAGAGGGAAATAATATCTCCAAATCTTATCCAATCAGATATCTGCATCGCCCGCAGTCTCCATCAAAACTACTGACGATCGAAGATTATTACCTCAAGTTGAATGAGGCAATGTGTCCCTACAGATAATAGATTAGTAGCAAATAAATCAGCATGATCAACTAAATAATTGTCCAAGCAAAAAGAGACTTGAAGCTTTCTTTAAGTTCGAAACTATGAAGGATTATTAAATAATTAACGTGCCTTACAGAAGGTAAAAATAATAGTTAGGTAAAAAGCATGGTAAATCTGTGTAGGGAATTAACATTAAGCTCAATCAATTGCAGAAAAGATAAGGTCAAGAAGTCAAATCTCAGAGTTAAATATTCAAGTCCAAATCAAGAGACAGACAGGCATACGTCCGCTCTTCAAAGTCTGGGCAAACCAAACATGTCTCATGTCCGAAAACAGCCCTTTTTCATAGTAAATGTACATTAAAATTTGGATTGTTGTAATAAGATGATTATACATCATTACAGAAAATGACAGATCAGTATACAAGGTGGAAAACAGAATCTTTTTACACACACTTGTATAATGAATCAGAATACCTCTGTCAGCCCCAAATATCATACTGAAGATCTATCAGGTGCCGTATTTCACAAAAGGTGCATTTTCATTGTTTGCGCCGGGCGCACCTTTTAAAAGGTGCGCCCAGCGCAAACAATGAAAATGCGCTGCATTGTGATGAATGCACTGCCCCCAGGGAGCTTCGAACTCATGCTGTCCCCAGGGCACGGCATTACGGTGAAAAATGGAGTGGATGCCTTAAAGCCGCTCTGTGTTTTCACAGTGAAGGTGGCAACCCACCTGCACTTTGAAGCGGGATTAGAGATCCTCTTGGAGGCGGTTGAAGTGCATGACTGCACCTGAATGTAAGGGGATGTCTGGGGGTCCATAGGACCCCCTTTAAACCCTGCAGAAGGCTGCCATCAGGGGGCACACTGACAGTGCGCCACCTTTTAGATGGCACACTCTCAGTGCACCTTCTGAGAGCTTCTTTGCCTCTGCACCCGTGTCGGAAATACGGCGCAGGCGCAGAGGCAAAGGACTTCCCTCATTTGCATGGGGCACACCGTCATGCAAATGAGGGCACGCCCTCTGAATACAGCGCTTGCGCTTTATGTGTGCCAGCGCTATCGGTATTACAGCAGGGGTCGCACAATCGTCTGCAGCCTCTTCTGTAATACCAAAGTGCCCAGGGGGTGCGCAAAGTGGGTGCAAACGCCCATTGCGCCCCCGGGGCATTTGCATAATATGGCTCCAGGTGTGCTCTTAAAGGCAGCAATATTACAGACTGTGGGCGTCTGGGGAAGGGGCATAAGGGAGTGAACTGTGAAAGCTGGGCAACTCCCCCATCAAAGTATCAATTAACTGTGTAGGTCAACACACATAATAGACCCTTAATATGGGAATGCCATCTGACAACTTGGGAATGCCAGACACATGCCGACAACCTGATTATTGAGCAGTAAGAAACAGCAGCGCTAGCCTCCTGGCAGGCCCTCTCTTGACTCCATGACAACTGACTGAGATCCCCGAAAACTGACCTCGATGGAAGACATTTGTGATTGTGGGCTACATAGAGGGGTATGCTAGCACTATGCCTGATATGAAGCACTGTAAGGGTGGCAGCATCCATATCAGATATCACTTTGGCAGCAAAGACCATTGGATCTCTAACACTGCAGGGACTGAAAGTCTGCTTTGGCGAACTAAAAACTGATAAAGGCAAATCCATTTCTGACAGCATGTCTCCTGTATGAACTGAACTTTGCATTGAGACAATGGATATGAATGCATACACACAATAGTTTGAACACAGGCTGGAATCTAAAACCAATCAACTTACCACTTCTGTGATTTACCATATGGAATCATAACATAAACAGTTAACATCTAAACGAGAGGATTTACAAAACATAACCTGCAGATACAATTTCTGCATTAAAAACCAGAAGGAAAACACTGATGGATCGAATATTGTTGACTGCATTAAGGGATTGTTCCGGGATATCCTTGGTGAGTGTGCAAAGATACAAAAACCACCGATTGAGCACCTAGAGTGGGAAAGAGAAGGAAAAATTATACTGCGCACCCAAGGGATCTATTTGTAAACTGTCAATCTGTCCACTCAAGCAAGAGATTCTGGCTAGAACTCGAAGTAATAAAACATACCCTTTTAAAGTAAGCAACATTTCTCTTTACCAACACCTGGAAGTCACCACATTGCAGCGGCACAGGATCTTCTGTCAAGTAACTCAGGACCTAACCAACAAATAAATTAAGTATAGATTGTTGTTCCTGGAAGGTCTACAAATTAGAAGGAATGACTGAGAAAATGCCCTTCACTGCACAAAACTGGATGCATCAGACGCAGTAGGCCTTAGATTGTCACAGGAAGTCCCATCAACGCAGACCTGGGAGACACAACCTCCTTGTCACAAAAGCATAAAGCTTCCAAAGGGAAACAAAACACAATCATTCGCAGAAGGTAAGGGCTGCTCAGCTGGCTGCAAGACTGAATTATGGAGTTATTCTTGAATTTCAGAGCTGACTGAAGAGACGTGTTGTTCTTGCTGAATATTTGGTGTACAACAACAGGAGATGCAATGGAAACACCACGACATCACCTGTCACATGATAAATTATGGGATAATCAGAAACAGTCACAATAAACATTCAATGAGATCAGGGTGGGGGAAGTCAGAGTTAGGCAAAGTGACTCTCGGTTGGGGTTTGTGAGACACTTCAGGAGTTTGAGACAATTTACTTTTAAACCCTATTGTGGACATGATGGATCTGGGGGGTCTCTAGTTGGCAGAGGTAGGTACCTTTGTCCAAATAGGGACCCTTGCTTCTAGTCAGGGTAAGGGGGATACACACTCTAGATAACCCCTGCTCACCCCCTTGGTAGCTTGGCACGAGCAGACAGGCTTATCCCAAAGACAATGTGTAAAGTATTTGTACCAACACACACAGTAACACAGTGAAAACACCACAAAAGGACACCACACCAGTTTAGAAAAATAAAGTATCTTTATCTAAACTAAACAAGACCAAAACAACAAAAATCCAACATACACAGTTAAAAATATGACTTTTAAAAGGTTTCAAGAACTTGTACCATAGAAAACTATGGATGCGTGACTTTTCACAACAGTACCTGGAGATGCATCAAAATTCACAAGCCAAACAGCCGCAGAGTCAGAAAACAAAGAGATGCGACACTCCTGAGACTTTGGGAGGCGATGCGACAGTCCTGCTGCACGCAGAGTAAGAGTTGCGTCGAATCCAGTCAGTATGGGGAGTGGTGCGTCAATTCTTTGTGACGGTTCCGGTCCGCAAGTGATGCTTCGGGTAACTTGCCGCACAGGTATGATACGTGGAAATCCGGAATGCGTTGCTGATCGATGCGGCGGCATCAAGCGCCGTTGCTTTTGTCCGCTTCTGCCGTGACCCCTCAATGCGTCGGTTCTTCCTGTGACGACAGGTGCTGCGTCAGATTTCGCAACGGCGCGGCGATGCGTGGAAATTCTTTTTGCGCTGTGAAGATGCGTCGGGAAAACAGCTGCAGGAAGAGCGATTCGTCGATTTCTGTAGTTCTTTGAGTTTCTTCTTTATTTCAGCTCCCAAAAAGCAGCAACAACCTCCAGAAGGCCAATATTGGCACAGGCACCTCCTGGCAGGTCAGAACTCACAACAGCAGAGAGTTCAGGGGAGCTGTGGGTGAAGTCTTTGTGTCCCTGAGACTTCAGAACAGGAGGCCAGCACACACAGGCCCTTGGAGATCTTCAAGCAGGGACACAGCACACTGCAAAGTCCTTCTCCTTTCCTTGGCAGAAACAGCAACTGCAGGCCAACCCCACACAGCACACAGCAACGGGGCAGTACTTCTCCTCAGTCTCTCCAGCTCTTCTCCTTGGCAAAGGTTTCTCTTGAATTCAAGGATTGATCTAAAAGTCTGGGGATTTGGGTCTGATACTTATACCCCAAAATGTATTTGTTCTCTTTGTGCAAGGGACTCTGAGCCCAGTTCAAACCAGTTCTGCCTTCACTGGTGCATAATAGCAACAAGGGGTTTGGCCCTATGCGATTGGACGGGGCCGTAATAAACTAAGAGAAAAGGTGTCCTAGCCGTCACATTCAAATGCTGCTAAACCAATTTAACAGACTAAAGGCCATCAATTCAATTGATATAGACTTGAAGCATTTATTTGCTATTTCATTCTATGCACTTTACTCCACATATAATCATAGGTCAGGTAAGTGCAGATACGTTTTAGTCAAGAACAAATTATACATATTAAGGCAACAAATAAAACAAAAACATACAGATTTTTTGATGTGGTAATGTGATGTAACAAACAATACATGAAGAGTGATACATAACAACAATTAGCTAAACATTATATCACCAGTCTTAGTTCACAAAAGGAGCAGCTATAAGGACATCCTTTACCATCCACATTGTGTAACCAATTTAAGAAGCTGCTACCCATGGTGAAAAGAAACATTAGACCCAGTAGTGAGACCATTCAAGAAACATTTCTACTGGGGGAAACTTAATTAAATGCGAAAGTCCCCGTGTTGTGTAATGCTGACGCCTTTCGATTCCCAAGGTGGTTTGCGGGATTCTCTTTAGGGCGTTGTTTTGCTTTCGCCTATCAGATAATACAGCTCCCACACGATGGCTCAAAGCTCGGCGAGGCAAAACACATTGAACACCAAACAAACAACACCTTTAGAAAAGGGTTTTATTTTACAAAATGCAAGGACTCTCTTTTTAGAATAAGGCTTGGGGTTTTATTTTACACAATGCTCTCTAACATAAAGGCTTTCCCAGATGCCAAATGCAGAACATTAAAATACACATAGAGATATATATATATATGTTTATATGCAAGCAATAATAACACACTTGGTAAATGCAACAGTTAAATGCATGAATAATACCATGAATAAACAAGCAGCAAATAATATGAGATAACACTGAAGAAAATATAATATGCTGGACGTCCTGCAAGAGATCAGAAAGATATATACACTGAATACATCAAATGATTACTTTGGATGTGCACCTCAACTCACTCACACATCACAAAGAAAACACCTCAAATGATCAAAGCCACTGGCCACAAATCACAATGGCAATAATCAAAGCTCAAACACCTCAAATGACCACAGCCACTGGAACCACGCATCACAATGGCACTAGTCAGAAACAAATCACCTCACCTGATCGTTCACTCGACATCCTTGCCAATTCTCGCTGGGGGGCCCCCGTTCACAGCTGGCTTGGACTCTCGACCGGGACTCAAGTTCTGTTTGTCTTACAGCAATACGTCTATTCTGTAAGTGAGCGCCCACTCAACTGTCAACAAACACCAGCTTTATAGTCTCAAAACTCGCACTAGAAGGTTCGAGAGAAACCTCCCCCTGCGCCAGAGGAATCTTGCCAGAACTGGCCAGCTTCCAAGCAAGCATTCCCTGCCTGGAAAGAGTTCCCACGTTCCCCTCTTCAATCTCGCATGTTCCAGCCTTTATCTTGACGAAGCTCACAAAGCCTTCCGGGTACATTAAACAATCTCTCACAAAACAATCCTTGAACATGATTAATCCAAACAACTTGCAAGCGCTGCTGTGCACGCAGAAAAAGCTGAAGCCAAGCAGAGTCAGAAAACAGGATGACATGAGGCCATGTCAAAGCCAAAAGTAAGAACTTCATAATTCTACCAATGTACAACACAATGCACATTTGTGCACAACTGCTTATAGCATCACATACTTCATCTCTCAATGTACAACACCGAGCACATTTGTGCATCACTGCAAAAATTACATTCCACACCTCTCTCTCTCTCATGCTTTCAAATGCACATCCCACACGTTCTGTTCTTGGCAAGGCTATCCTACTCCGTGACAGCTCCCACTGAAAGACTGCAAGATTACAAGAAAGAAACTTTTAAGAGAAACAGGCATATGCAGGACCATCGTACATTCAGGCTAGGATAAAATAACCCACTACAGTCAATTAAAATAATGGTAGTCAAAGGTCATCACAGGGTGTCAGACCACAAGAGTGCCTCTAGCACTACAGGCGTGGACTGGTTTATCGGTTTGAATAGAGGAATATATTTGCACGTTGCAGGCGAGAAGAGGCAAGTTAAAATGTAGATTGCACGATTTGCGCCAGTCGGGCGGTGCTTTTACTAAAGATATCGGAATGCTTGCTGCCAGTTAATTGAAAGCCTAGTTGGGCTTCATAAGGGCAATTTTCGCCATGCCGGCGATGTTTTTATTAATGCTTCCTTTCAGATCTCTGTCGGTTTAATAATTACCAATAGCCGGACGGGGCCGCTCCGCTGCTTAATTCATGAAGCGGTAAAGAAGGTTGCTACCTTTAAAGTTCACACAGAAACGCACCACATCGCATCTCTTTGTAATCGGCTGTGCCAGTCATCTAATGGTGTCTCCTTCCCAGTTTCTCACTCGAAACACTGGTGCAGCATGACCATAGGAGGTAGAGACAGCATTGTGCAAGGGAGACAGGCTCCATTCAGGTGCAAGGTAAATCTCCTCCCCCCACTCTATATGCAGCCAGGGTCTATTCAGCTCAGGACTGATTCATCCAAGAAGGGCCAGGCATACCTCAACCCCCCCAGAGGCTGTCTACAGGGAATGCACATCCTCTGTCTCTGTCACAGTGAAACTAGACAGTCAATCCACAAACAGGCAGAGGCAAACAGGATGGTTGAACAAGAAAATAGCCACTTTCTAAAAGTGGTATTTTCAAACACACAATTTAAAAAACATCCTTACTAAAAGATTGTTATCAAATTCTGAGTTCAGGGATACCAAACTCAATTTTTCTACATTATCCCTATGTTTAGTTTAGTTTAGTTTAGTTTATTTTATTTTTGCATGATTAGTTAAAATCTTTGCAAATACATAACAAAAAGATTCCTCTTGTACACAAATAGAAACGATTAAAAGCAATTAAAAACACATAATGTAAAAAGGATCGTCATTTGCATATTCTTGTATTGTGGTGTTAACTATTTTAAAAACGATTCTCATAGACTCTTACATCTCATAAAATACTGGTTAGCAGTGACGACCACAACTTTTCAGAACAAATGCTCAGCTTAACCAGGTCCATTGTCCAAGTTAAAATTTAGGTAAGTAAAGTGCAAGTAGGACTAAAACAGAGTTGACTCTTAGAAGTTTTTTAGCATGTTCCTGTTGGCGACAGAGTTTTAAGTTTCTTAGTTACCATCTCAAAATTTTTTGTTAGCCGACAGTTAAGCTGGACGTCAGTAGGATTGAAGCAAAGCTTCACTGCCTGCCTGCAGGTCCGGATGCCGTAATACCTAAAAAAGGGACGTAACAAGGTACATCTTATGTCCTTTAAGTTAGAACAGTTGCAAATGACATGAGTAATATCTTCCTTTCCATTTCCGCATAGACGACAGGTCGGAACACCGCCATCCCTTTCCCATGGGGGAAGATGAGGTTTGATCGCAATTACCCCCATGCGCAACCTTAGAAAGTTTTCCTTCCTGCTTATCTTCATTCCGGCACTCAAGTAGGCTTGGGGTTTTGGCCCTACATAGTCACTGAGCACTATCCAGCCGTGTGCCTTTTTAGTGAGAATTGCTTTGTCTTCTAAGACAGATAGCATAGATGTTGTTTTTCTTACTGCTTTTTTAAAGGAAAGATGATCAGTTGGTACCGCCCAGAGATCGGACAGGCCCAGTGTCTCAATTGAATCAAGCAGATAATCCCTGGCTGGGCATATTTCCTGATTTTGCAAGGCTTTCCAAAGATGGAAGTTTAACGACCCTGCCACAGCACTTCGGATTTTGTGCCAACTTTTAACGTAGGAGCTCCTTCTTTCCACCATTTGTCTTTGGATCCCAAATTCTAACCGGATTTGAGCCGGGGAGACATATTTTGGGAGATGGAAAATTGCTCTGTAAGAGTTGGCTATTATAACGTCTAAGGCTGCTGCATCTTTACCTTTTAGAGCCTCACTCCCATATGTCAATGTAGGCAGCAGTTTGGCCCTCAGGACCTGTAAAAAAGGACCAAGCGTAAGGTCAGGAAGGCGCCTCTTCAATGACTTCAATGATAGGTATGTCATGGTCCCCTTTCTTCGCATGGACTCTAGATGACGTTTAAATGAGCTTGTGTGATCCATTAATATTCCCAAGTATTTATAGCTTTGTACTTGTTCCAAACGTTGGCCATCAAGGAACCAGCTATTGATCTTCTTTTTGTGGTAATTGACTGCCATAATTTTGGACTTCTTAAAATTTATTTTGAGTGAATTCCGGTTCGAGAAGCTGCATGTTGTGTTTAATAGGTGCTGAAGACCAATTGGTGTCCGACTAATTAAAACAAGATCATCGGTATATAGCAGGTTTGACATTAGCTTATTCCCCAGGTTAGGAGCATGGGATACACAGCTGTCCAGCTCCCCAGGCAGATCGGCCAAAAAGAGATTAAAAAGGAATGGGGCAAGGACACACCCCTGCTTGAGACCTTTCGAGGTCATAATTCGTTTTGAGATGTGTGCCCCTGCACCTAATTTGACACTGATCCATGTGTCCGTATGCAACTGTTTTAGCCGATCCAAAAGTGTGATTGGTATGCCCCATTTTTCCAGTTTTCCCCAAAGTTTGGACCGATCGACATGGTCGAAGGCAGCTGTGTAGTCAATAAAACACAGGAAGAGAGGTGTTTTTGATACTTTGGCTGCATCCATTAGTGACGTGAGAGCCAATATGTTAGTTGTAGTTCCTTGGCCACTACAGAACCCAGTTTGATTAATGGGAATAATAGAATTGTCTGAAGCCCAAGATGTTAACTCGTCCAAGAGTGTTCCAGCGTAGTATTTGGCATCGACGTTGAGGAGGGCGATCAGTCGATAATTGTTTGGGTCGTTCCTTTTGCCTTGTTTAAAGATTGGGCTAATAATAGATCCTTTCCAAGAGTCTGGAATGATGACTCCGGTGTTTAAGCCCTTGAAGACTGATAGTAGAGCCTTGCTCCAAAAGCCGGCGTCATGTTTGTATAATATCGGGGGGATCCCGTTAGGGCCGGGTGCTCCCATATCTCTACTCTTGATTATTAGACCTTTTATCTGTTTTTCCGTGGGAGCATATCCTTCCTCTTCAGTGTAGTCTAAGAAGTTTAATTCGCCAGCCAACAGAGTCCCTTGTTGCTTAAAGATGTTAATGCTGCTGACCAGATGAGCTTTGGGTATGCAATTTAGTGTTGTTTTTCCCTTAATAGGGGATTTGATTTCAGGTGCCGCAATGCCCGAGCCCTTGTTGAAATCCCCTTCCATGTTGTTAAAGTGGGTGGAGAGGTACTCAACCCAGACCGCCTCTGTTATATTGGAATTGATTCCTGGGTGGGCCGGTCGATCTAACTTATGGATTCTTTGCCAAAACTTAGCGCTGTTTTGTTGCTTGGCATCATGCAGTAGTTTAACCCACGTTTCGTCATTCTTTTGCCTTATTTTACGCCACTTCCTCCTTCTCAATAGTGCCTTCATTTGTCGAAGAGTCAACTGCAACTCCAAGTTCCCTGGTGTTTTTCGCAGTTGTCGAAGGGTTTGATTTATGATCCGTTTGAGGCTCTTAGTTTCCGGACTGGAGTTCACTTTTATTGATATGTCTTCGGGTTTTCTTGATATTGACCCAGTCCTCATCGCAGAGTTGCCACTAAATGTCTTAATAAAATTTTCTCAGGCTGTTACAATTGTGGTGCCAGTTTCTTTTTCTTTCTCGAATATGGTCTTGGCAGAGGCTGATAAAGCTTCAATATTGTTGACATTGCACCTTAGGCGCTTTAGATTGGAAACTTCTTCGCTTTCAATCGGGTTCCAAGTATCTAATATAACAACTGGCCTCGCATTCAGCAATACTTCCTGTGGAAGGTGATCACTCTGGACATTGTCACCTATTTTAAAGGTTGCTATTTTATCGAACATGGCTAGTGTTACAAACGTGTAGTCTAAGTGGGAGGATGTTTTTGAGGAATGAAAAGTGGCAGCTGGTGGGTTGTCCTCCAAGAAACGGCCATTCAGTGCTCTTAAATTTAAATGTTCTAGTTCTTGTAGCAAATATTTGGCCCATCTTGAAGGTTTGCCAATATTTGCTTGGCCCTGATTTGGTATCCCCCAGAGCGATGTAAGTTCGTGCACTGGGCCGTCGTCTTGGCTTGACCCAAGAAGGTGTAGATTGAAATCACCGGCAACAATTATGTGATCGATGTCTTGCTCATCCATAATCCGTTTTATTTCGTTTGACAACTCCTTTACGGCTTTTTGTTTTCGGTTAGGGTGCACGTAGATGTTAATTATTATAACTTCTTGTATCGTGTTATTAAATTTAAGCTTTGTCTGTATTGCATGGACTGCATTGGGTAGTGACATTTTTACCTCTATGGGCTTTATTGAGCCCATTGTGATTATTGAAGCCAACATCATTAGTCCCCCTGAGCGGCGACCAAAGTTGGAGACCTTTGTTGCCGGAACGAAGTAGGAGGAGTATCCTTGAAGTTCCTTGGCATTATCTTCCCAGGTTTCCTGGAGAAGTATTAGATCGAATGTTTTCAGGTAGTTAACTACTTCATGATCGACCAATTTGGCTGCCAGGCCGTTAATATTCCAGATGCAAAGCTTAATTTGACCTCGCGCGGATGGTGCTGTCAGTGGAGTGTCACACTCTTGTCAGTTTGAACGGTCTGTTAATATTGTGCGAGATATTTGCGGCCGAGCTTCAGGTCCCGGTTTCAAATTTGGAATTAATTGCCCTACGCTTCTACCTGAGTTGGAATCCTCTGTAGAAGCAGTAAGTTCCCCAGGGGTTCTACTTCTTGCCCCTCTTAGGACTGAGGTGGTAATTTTGTCTGGAACGGTGAGTCGGGTTTTTAGAAATGGTGTTGGATAAGGAGATTTCAATTCAACTCCCATTTTTATACCCCAATGTTTGAGCGTGCTTTCCTCTTCCTTGATTTTATTCGCAATTTCACTTGTGCTCCATCGTGTCCTCGTCACCTCTGGGCCCAAGCAGTTATTATTTGGAAGGAATTCTATAGAAAGCAGGTCCGTTGAGCTTATATTTCCAAGGCTTGGGATGGAATTTAAGAGTCGTAGAACATTCCCTCTGTTTAATATATCATCTCTTCCTCGCGATTCATATTCAGGAATGAGAATAATGCTAACCACTTCTTCAATAGAGGTTTCCTTAAATCGGTAAGTAGGGATTCCATCCTGTAGGCAAGGCCTTAATTGCAAAGGGTTGTTTGGTTCTTCTCCTTGATTTACAGATTTGCGAGAGCTTGACTGGAGGGTAGTTGAAGGCTTAATTTTATTGAATGGGCGGCCTTGATTTACAATGCCCCCCGTCAGTAATTTTTGTTGATCCTCTCTTATTAACGAGTGAACTTCGTTGGGTGGTGCGCCCTGTGATTGAGCTTCCTTGTTGTATTTTAAAGTTGCTGGATTTATTGCTATTGATGTTGATTCCTGCCTCTCATTTGTTATTGGGATATTCCTTCTTACTGGATCTTTTGCTCTTAATATTAGCTCCTGCCTCACATTCTCTGTTGGAGTGGTCCTTCTAGCTGGCCTCGGTGATGACCCCAAAGTGGCGGCCATATTTGAAGAGGGCTCTACGAGTGAGTTGTCCGATCTGCCAGGCAAGGCAGGGCATAAGCTAGTCCTGGTTTCATCAAAGTCGGGGTCTGGTTCAACTACACTGACAGATGATTTGCTTAGTGTGTTCAAAGCGAGAGATAGTTGCTTCTTATTACGACCCTTCCTTTTTTGTTTGTTGCGAACTTTCCGGGGTGTAGGATTTTTGTTTAAAGGACCCGTTTTTATTAGGGCCGTGGTTGGCATTGCATCATTAGCAACAACAATATTAGAAGAGCTAGTTCCTGTAAGTTCGATTTTTCGAAGTTCAGGCGAAGCTGTCCCTTCCTTGTACTGACCATCTGTGAATGTAAGGGACGATGTAACACTGCCTTTTATTTCTGACAGAATATCCCCTAACATAGTCGGTAATGTTGTGAGCTTGTCAATTATTGGGGCACAGGTGCATTCAGAATGGATGGTTTGGCTTCCGTGCAGCGCTTCTTGTCCCCGCCTAATTAGGTTGTTGAGCTCTGAAAGTTTTTTGTCGATCCCAGACGTAAAATCAGCCAGTGTCTGAAGAACCGTAATCTGTAAGTCCATTTTATGCGATTGATATTGTAAGGCTGTAGTTGAGTATTGCATTGAGTTTAAAATTGCCCCCCAAATTGATTCAGTAGGTGTTATAGAACTGCGGTTACTTCTTTCCTGCAGTGGTATATTAATCGGGTCATGTAATGTGTTATTTTGAACAGGTTTTAAATTATATGAGGCGACAAGCTCCTCCCATTCCTGAGAAGCCAGGAAAGACAAGTCCGGGCTTGATATATGAGAGTCTGCATAAGGAGACATTGTGTGACGAGCTGCTGGTTTGCTGGATAAGGGGCTGTTGGGGCCCACCGGGTGTTCAGATACACTTGGTGCCCCTGATTTTAATTTATGCTGTTGGAATGGAGAACTATTTTTTGGGGACAGCGGGAGAGCCGTTCCCAATTGATCTGTAAGCTGGTTCTGGGGCATGCCCCCTAGTGTATCAATTCCAACTGTAGCCCCTGAAACCTCTTCAAAGACATTTTCAACTGCCCTAATGCCAACAGTACTTTTTGGAGAATTCTGGCCGTCTGTTGTAGTTGTAGGTGTATTCCTTTGGTCGGTTTTAGCTTGATTTTCAACTTGATTAGTAGGTTGGAGAAATAAGGGTTGAGGCTCAAGTAACTTGGTGGGTGAAACAACAGAAGCTTGGTCAACTGGTTGATTAGTTGACTGATTAGTTGGCTGATGAGTTGAACCGAACTTCTCTGGCAGCAAAGGCGATTGCAACCCTTTTACATTCGCGCTTTTTGAATAAATTGCTGTACCCGGATCTTTCAGAAACGTGAACTTTGTGTAAATTTTAGGTTGGATAGTGCAGGGTATTTTCCTTTGAGGGGCCCCATCAGGGCTTATAAGAAAACAGACCCCTTGCCCCCTTGTGTTCCTTGTGTTCCTTGTGAATGCGTCAAGTTAGCTGGTTGGTCAAGAGTTAATTCTCCCATTTGTGACTTTACGTTGGTGTCGTCGCTTTTAATGGGTGAGTTTATGCCGGAACGGGTCCTGGTAATCCCCATGACTGGGGTGCTTTCTGTGCTTTCTGTGCTTGTTGTGCGTTTTTTGATAGATACTGACCCCAGTCGCGGGCCACTTGGCTCATCTGTGCTCACTTTCGCATTACCTTGTTTTTGTTTGGACTTTGCCTTTGATTTTGATTTTAAAGGAGACCTCCTTACTCGGCCCGATCTCATGACCCTGTAATCCGTGTTTGGGTTACCACTCAGTGTAAGATGAATTCAAATGTACTGTACAGATAAAGGGTCCGGGTAGAGGCTGAGCTGGTGGGAGCCGATAGGAGTGAGAGGGACTGCCAGTGTCCCAGTCACTAAAGCTCCAAAACTGATGAGACACACACCCCTTGCAATCTTCCTTGCACCTGGAGAAACCTGCCGCAGTACCGGGGTGCTGGGAGTGCTGGTGGGTGCTGGGGGGGTGCTGACAGCGGGACAGCCGGTCACACTCCACCCCCTCTCCCCCACCGCCCTCTAAACAACCCCCAGCAGCAGGCCAGCAGTCAGCCAGGGAAGACCTCAGCCTTATCCGCAGGATGCAGGCAATTGACAGCTGCTCAGATAGCGTCAGGCAACAGCAGGGCAGCAACGGGGCTTTGGAGGGGCGTCAGAGGGGCTTCGAAGGGGCTAATGGCAGCACAGGACAGCACAGGACAGCACAGTAACAGCACAACTCGAGTAGCACAATAGTACAGTGACTGCATTCTTTTGCTGTCACACAACAGCAGGGCCTCCAACAGCGCTCCAGGTCCTGTTTCCGTCACAGGGGGCGCCACACTAGGACTACAAGCACTGGAGCACTGGAGCCGCCAAACCCTGCTCACTCCTATGCTGCTATGCTCCGTCCTCCCGCAAATCCACAGCTGGGCTCTGCCTCTGCTGTCTCCCGCACCAACCTGCTCTGTCGCAGCAGGGAGCCCGGGCAGGCAGCGCAGTTCAACGACCCTTCAGCAACCCATGCCCCAGTCCAATGCACATGAGGGGCAGGGAGCGGGGAAGCGGCAGCGGCGACACAGTGTTGGTAGCTCCGGGGGGCGGGCGGGCGAGCGGGCCAAGGGAAGCAAAACACCGGCCTGCCTGTGACCGTAGCTCCGTCGGTAGCTGCCGCCGGCCCTCCTCCTGTCAATCGCCGCAGTCACAGACGCGGACCGCCGCCTCGGGGGACCCCCGGGAACCACGGGAGCAGCAGCCTCGGGAACCATGGGAGCAGCAGCCTCGCCTCTCCTCCTCCTCCTCCACACAATGTGGCGTAACCAGGTGTCGGCAGTAAAACCAGGACTGGATCAACTGCAAACAGTCTTATCCCTATGGGAAGATATGCTTGTAAAATGTTACAAAGCATTCCCCATTCTGTCCTATGGGGCAAGATAGTCTTTCAATAGTGAAAAACGAAATGAGCAGTAATTCCACTATCAGGACATGTTACACACATCAGCACATGTCCTACCTTTCGCATACACTGCACCCTGTCCAGGTGGGTACCTTGGGCCTACCATAGGGGTGTCCAACATGTAAGAAAAGGGAAGGTTAGGGCCTGGCAAGTAGGTGCAGTTCCCAAGTCGACATGGCAGTTAACAAACTGTGCACAGGCACCGCTGTGGCAGGCCTGAGACATCTTTTTAGGGCTTCTCATGGGGGTGGCACAATCAGTGCTGAAGGCCCACTAGTAGCATTTGATTTACCAGCCCTGGCACACTCAGTGCACTTTACTAGGGACCTACTGGTAAATCAAATATGCAAATCAGGGAGAACCTATCACAATAACAATTTACACACAGAGCATATGCACTTTAGCACTGATCAGCAGTGGTAAAGTGCCCAAAGTCCTATAGCCAACAAAAACAGTTCAGGAAAAAATAGGAGGAAGAAGCAAAACGTTTGGAGATAACCCTGCAAAAAGGGCCATTTCCAACAGGACAACTACTCCTGTGTTCTAGCATTCACTACCAAACATAGCACTTGGTGGCACGTGTGACTTCATATTCTTAATTTTGAGTTCTAAAATAACAGTAGTTTGTTTAAAGCATAATTTTCATTAGGGCCATCAGCCATAAATATCCCACATACCAAGAAGGAATGGTTGCAATTAGTAGACATACTCTCAACATATCTTGATCATTCAGTTTCCTGAACGTTACGAGCCTTAAAACCCTCAATAAAAGGAGCAGAGTCTGGCAGTATCTGAAACAAACAGACTCAGATACAGTTTCCCTCCAGGAAACTCACCTCATCGCATGAAGCATACATTATTTTCACAGCAGTTATTGGCTTCAGCGAAGATTAAGAACACCGGAGCAGTGATCTTATTTAGGCGAATCTTGGTGATTTATCAAAGTATACTTACCAGAGACCAGAAGGATTGTTTTATAGTCCTAAACCTAGAATTTCAAGGAGAAAGTACACTTTTAATAATATATATGGCCCTAATGCACATCAGGAAGATTTTTTTTTAAATCTTAGGGGATCATCTGATTAGCAGGCAAACCCTGGTATTGGGAAGTGATCTCAATTTGGTGTGGGATCAAGACTCAAATAGATCAGCCCAATCCTCCTTACAGACAAAAGATAACTGTTGCGTGGGGACATTTACCTCCCCGGGAGGAGGCATTATTCATTTTATTCTTCAGTTCATTGAACCTATACCCTTACTGATTATCTGTTTCGCTGTAGATAGTTATTGGATAGACTGATCAGAGCCCTAATTGTGGGACCTACCATTTCAGACCATTCACAATTGGAGATTGAGTGGAAGGTGAAAAGATTGTGACAGAGATATTTTAATGGAAAAATGCAGATGCCCCTTTTCCGACACTCAATAGATAGGGAAGAGCCTAGGCAGGGCATTCAAAAATACATGGCTAAGAATGACCTCCATGACACCCATTGACCTACATACTGGGATGCATTTAAAGCATCACTAAGGGACATAGCATAAGCAGTATCACGTAGTGGGATTTAGAAAAGAAGGACAGATCATATTCCTCACTCAAACTAGCAAGGGACATAACCAGAATTGAAGAGAAAATCCACGTTTACGAACAAACACAGCACAGTTTACACTTGTCCATCTGATTTTTATGAGATGGTGATAAAGCAGACAAACATCTGGCAATGAAGCTATGCGTATAACAGGCAAAATCTTAGGCAACAGCAATAAAGGCAGCAGATGGTTTTCTCACAAAGGTTGAATAGACATAGAGGGACCTCTTTTTTAATTTTCATCAGTCCTTATATCTGGTGATCTGATTAACAGAAATGAGACAATCACATTTCTGGGTCACGTCCTAGATGCAGAAATTCCCCAAAGGTAGAAAGAGGAATTAGATAGGCCATAGACGCTCAAGACACATTAGCAGGTATTAGTGCCATAAGAGCAAAGAAAGCATAAAGGCCAGCAGGCTTCCCGGTAGCATTCTTTAGAGACAATGTGGACTTGTGACTTAGTTCCTTAACAACACTGTTTAATTCATTCAGCGACTCAATGGGAATTACACCATCAATGAGTGAGGAGGATATCACTCTTATAACAAAGGTGGGGAAGGATCCTACAGATAGCAAACCATACCACCCATCATGCTGCTTAATGTGGATGCAAAAATCTTAACAAACGGCATGACTAGTAGACTAGATAAATTACTCCCACCGTTGATAGATGTGGACCGAGTTGGTTTTGTACAGGGTAGACAGATAGTGAACAACATCCAAAGAGAAGCACATATGATAAACAAGCATTGGCAAAGACAATCTGTCTCAGCCATGGGAGTGCCTAATTGCAGAGAGATGTTCAGAAAAAGCTTCTCTGCTACAATGTAATACATGATTATAAAAGGATTTGCCACACAGCATTACATTACTGGACACACACAAACGCACACAGCTGTGCAGTTGGTGATTAACCCACTAGGCTGCATTACAACTCAACTCGTTTGTCTATGGGAGAACATGAAATTTGCACCTTTTAAGCAACTGTAACTAAGACAATGAAAAAAGAAAGAAGACTGGCCCACAAACTACATATTAGTAAGTCTTGCGTAGGCGCAGAGAAATCTGTTAGTGACCAGACAATAAAAGGATTTACATATTGCTTGTTCCCGTAGCTTTGGCGACTCCTGGTGCTGTAAAATAATAAGTGTCGCTTCTGCTGCCCCTAATCTTGAGAATGGCCTCTGGAGACAGGTAAACTCGCAGTAGCATGTTACATTCTGCCTGCTGCAATCTCAGCAGGTCCCAGGGCTAACACATTCTGTACATGGCTGGCCAAACCTGTGGGGGTGTGGGGGGATAGGGTGCTGGGGTGGGGGGCAAAAAGTAATCCGATCACAGTGCTGAAACAAAAGGAAAGAACCAAAAGGAAGGGAAGCCATAAGACCATGAAAAGAAAACAGCAGAAAGCTTCCTGACCCCGCCCCCTCGTCCACAACCCACCCATGCCGGGAAGCAAACCATAACATAACGTGTATTTGTAAAGCACACGTTCACCCTTGGGTATCTTGGAGCTGAATAACAGATGTTTATTGTTACCCAACTCAATGGTACTCATTTTAACGACCTCAAATGGATGAAAGGCTGAGTGGACCTGCCAGGATTTGAACTTGTGACCATGAGGTCGAACACAGGGCTCTGCAGTGAACGCATTAGTCCACTGAGCCACCAAACCCTGGCACTGAGCCATCAAACCCTGGCTACATTTAAATGCACTGGAATCACTTGGAGGACAACATCAGGAAACGTTTTAGCTTTTTATTTAAAATTTCCAGTGAAAACGCTATGTTAATTTTCCCATCTTCCCGACTCAAAATGTGCCTGTTGAAAAGTATTAGAGCGAACCACATTTTACATAAATAAAGACACAAAAACATGAGAAAGCGTAACATTTTTGGTATAGATTACAGCTTGCTTCGGTCCATTGTAAGCAGCATACGCAGTCCTAAAACAAGGAGGGTATAACTGTATGATGATTAATAAGAATAACATGAAAGACCTTTACAGAACAATGCATATAAAAAGCTGTTGACTCCATCCATGCACTCGCATTAACATCACTAATAAGATATGGAAGAAAAATGGGAAAAAGAGGCATTTGGCCAAAGGCCATGTGAGTGGATCTTAGAATACATACAGCATTTGTAACAATAAAATTCAGCCTCATTTGCATGTGCACAAAGGGTCGATCTAGTTCACAGACCTGCGCTGTGCAAGCCTGTTCATTAATCCATTCATAATCTTTTCAAACTTGTTTACACCCACGACCGCAAAAGGTAAGAACAGATTTTAACCGGAAGCCCTGCAACGACACATGCCAACATTTATAAACGCTTAAGTAGGGGCTAAAGGGGGTGGAGATGTGCAGGGGGTCCATTTTCTCCACATACTTGCAAAGTTGGGGAAAATAAATATTTTTGGCAGAGACAAAGGTCTGCGGATCAACGAACACTGTGTTTTTTAAATCTCACTCGAGTGGTTACAGTCCTGGATTTATAGGGGAAATGCAAAACTCAAAATAGCAAACATGGCACAGACAAAAAAGAGACGTCTGTTTCATAAAAATAGATCGTTGTATGCTATGGCGTGCTCCACATGCAGAATAAAGTGCTACACAAAAGATTATGCTAAAAAGTGAATTCATGCATGCAGAAAAAAATGCTGCAGGCATACAGGCCTGTACCGAATCACTGATTTTTCTGCCCTCGTTGGCTGCAAAGATAAGAAGTAAGGGCCAGATGTATGACCAAGGAATTTGCGACTCGCAAATTGCGGCACAATAGCGACAAATTGGTATGTACAACAGTGTCTGCAACACTGATTGTGATTCCCAATGGGGTCGAAGATTGCATGCCTCATGCATATTCATGAGGCACTTGCAATTTGCGACCCCATTTGGAATGGCTGGCCCTCCCAGGTATGGTGGCCTGCTGGGCTCAGCAGACCTCCATGTCTGGGACTGCTTTTAAATAAAGCAGTTTTTTTTGTTTAATGCAGCCCGTTTTCCTTAAAGGAAAACAGGTTGCATTTAAAAAAAGAAAAATGAAACATTTTCGTTTCATTTTTTAAGGGCAGGTAGTGGTCCCTGGGACCACTGCCTGCCCTTAAAAATATTTTCAGAGCCAGTCACAAAGGGGAAGGGGTCCCCTGGGGACCCCTTCCAGTTTGCGAGTGGTTTACCACCCTTCTGTGAAGGGTGGTAAACTGTGACAGTTTTGCGACCGCAATTGCGGTCGTAAAACAGGCATACATGGCATTTGGGGTCGCTATTAGGAAGGGAACGCCCCTTCCTAATAGCGAGCCGCAAGTCCTATTTAGCGAGTCGCAAATAAATTGTGACTCGCTAAATAGGGTTTGTACATGGCCCTGTAGGTTATTGCATGTGCAAACGGGTCGCAAACCCGTTTGCGCATGCAAAAACAGGTCGTACATCTGGCCCCATGTTCCTAGCCTGGAGTGAGTTATCATTCCTAACTTGATAATGCTTCTAATAAACATGTGCCTAGAGTTAGCGTGCTGCGCATTCATGAGCTCATCAAATTCAGTCTGAGCTGCCACACTGCAGTGCGGTGAGTACCACAGCAGAAGTACACTTGGGGCACAGCCCACTCGGCTATCCATCAGCTGAGTGCTGTAAATTAAAAGAACGGTGCGAGTAAAAACAGGAGCCTTGTGGGAAGAACTCTTCAATAAATTTTAAAAGTAGTCCCGAAACAATGCCTTAAAATGGCCACTGTGTATGGTTAGCAGTAATTGGTCGCTGTTGTTGGGAGGGCTAAAAACAGGAAGAGGCATGATGCATGCATACCATGGGCAAATGGGTAGAACGAATAATGGAACTATGAGGGAGTCAGCAAATAGCAAGCCTATGGGCGGGCTGAACCCCCCAAAGTACATACAACAGGTCTCTTTTCGAGACAGCGCATGCACGCAGTCTACAGCTGAGACCTAAAAAGGGTATCTCAAAGGAATGCAAAGACAACAGTTGATGGACAGAATGCAGAACAATGTCATACATTCACCCCAGTACAGAGATCTGGGCCTAAATCCATCGTTTTTTTGCTCACAATGGCATTCCAGTTTGGACCCAGCCATATGCAAATCAGTCTTGACCCTGTGCCTCATGGGAACAGTCCAGCCCAAACTGCCAAGCCAGATCCTCCCTGGACTGGAAACAAGCATCCTAGGACCGGTTTCGGGGTTTCACCCCTCTTCAGCCAGGATAGCTTGATTCCAGTGGCATGGAGAGCACGGGACCCACGTCTGGGCATACCCGTCCCACTCGGGGTGACAAATGCAAAAACAACAGTTGATGGACAGAATGCAGAACAATGTCATACATTCACCCCAGGACAGAGATCTGGGCCTAAATCCATCTTTTTTTTGCTCACCATGCCATTCCAGTTTGGACACATCCATATGCAAATCAGTCTTGACCCTGTGCCTCATAGGAACAGTCCAGCCCGAACTGCCAAGCCACGTCCTCCCTGGACTGGAAACAAGCATCCTAGGACCGGTTTCGGGTTTCACCCCTCTTCAGCCAGGATAGCTTGATTCCAGTGGCATGGAGAGCACGGGACCCACGTCTGGGCATACGCGTCCCACTCGGGGTGACAAATGCAAAAACAACAGTTGATGGGTCTGAACTGAGGTGGCGAAGTGAGCTAAAGAATGATGATGGATTCAACCCAGATCTGTGACTGGGGGTGAGTGTCTGAAAAGTTTCAGCACTCCATCCATCATCTCCTTGTGTTTGCTTTGTTCGCCCTAAGTTGGCAGGGTATGCCCAGACGTGGGTCCCTTGCTCACTTTGCCACTGGATTCAAGCTAGCCTGGCTGATGAAGGGTGTTACCCAGAAACCGGTCCCAGGATGCTTGTTTCCGGTTCAGGGAAGTTCAGGCTGGACTGTTCCCATGAGGCACAGGGTCAAGACTGATTTGCATAAAGCTGGGTCTGAACTGAGGTGGCGAAGTGAGCTAAAGAATGATGATGGATTCAACCCAGATCTGTGACTGGGGGTGAGTGTCTGAAAAGTTTCAGCACTCCGTCCATCATCTCCTTGTGTTTGCTTTATCTCAAAGGAATCCCAGCTGCCCTGATTACAATGGATACTGAGAAAACTTTGGACGTGACGAGCTAGGAATTCCTAGAGGAGGCTTTAACCAAAATAGAGATGGGGCATGTAATGAAAAGCTGGATACTGCCAAAGTATCACTCCCGACAGCTAGAGTAAGCTATGGTGCAAGCAGTAGTTATTCCTGTTAATTGCAGGCAAGCAGTAACTGCTCACTTAACTAGACAAGGGCTCGCTAATGGCAGTGGAGAAGTTACCTTCGTGGTTGAGGCACACGAAGCATACAGATGAGAAGTTTTTTGCTTTATGTTTTGTTAAATGGAGCCATCAAACACAATAGGAAGTGGAGAAGGGAAAAGATGTCCCTGAAACGTTACGGGAAGATTTAGTATGTCCAAATATCTTTGAAGTCTCCACCATAGGGAAACAGAGTAGAAAATTAGGATGAGATGGACTCTTATTCTGCACAGACTATAGCCTTATAGCCCGCCTTAGCGGGCTATACCGGCTATTAAAGTCCCGCTCCAGCGTTAAAGGCCCGAGCCAAAGGCGACGGCCTTTAACAAGGGAGCGGGACTTTAATAGCCGTATAGCCCAGCTAAGAAGGGCTATATGGCTATTAGAACATTCTGCCACTAGAGGGCAGAATGTTCTAACAAATTAAACAAAGGCCTCTCGGAGCCCGAGGGGATTGAAATCCACTCGTGCTCCGAGAGGTCTCTGTTTATACAACATTGGAATGTTGCTCTGCGGGCCTTTACCGGCCCATAGAAGCACGGAGCACTCCATTGTCTGCAATGGAGTGCTCCACATTCCTATGTTCTAATACACCTTATATATTCAGGTACTTCAGATAAGTAAGTGCTGGATGTGTAACTCTGGGGAGGGAAAGATGGAGCACATCTAAAGGGACTGTACAGTAAATCAGATATTTTGGAAAGAAGCGTTGAACAATGTAAATAATATTATGGAACTCCGAATATGCAGAACACAGAATACATCCTCTTACACATAGGCATAGCCTTTGGTTTATGGGGAATCAAGGTACGCAGTGCCATGCAATGATCCTTCATATGTTGGGACCTGCAAAGCGACTGTTCGCAATGGAGTGAAGTCTTGTGACAACCCATGGCTATAGAGAAGATGACTCGTGATGGCCAGCACATCACTGAATGCGTCAAGGAGGTGTACAGCCCACTGGTCCTTATCTTAGGGCAGGAGTCTCCACCCTTTGGAGAGCACTGGGTCTCTTTGAGATGAAGACGCCTCAACAATGTCATATTGTTTCTAGTGCTGGAAGGGTTGGGGAGGGAGAAGTTCCCAAGAGGGTAGGCTCGGGAAATGGTGGGGTGAGAATTAATACGGGGGTTGGGGTTATTAGGACACTGCAAATTGTTGTAAACGGTGACATGCATGATCACATGGTAGTTCACTCTTTACACTTTATTAGGATGGAGACGGATTGATAATTGATGAATAAGTTCCGTCGTTCATTTTGGCATCGATCAATGTAGTATTGCGTCCTTTAAATGCTTATAAAATGTAATACTATTGTTCTCTTTTAAATATTCTGTGCATACCCTCACACAGATAACACTTTCGAGGTCGGTACCCCCACATTTCGTACGCCATTCATTTGAACAAGAGAAACTCCTGTAATAAACACGAAAAGTGGACTCAGTTGCAGCGCGCGCTGCACAGATGGCTGTTATGAGCATCGTCCCTGCAGAGGGTGAACCACGAACATTACCAACACTCCTTCTCTTTTCGACATTTCCTTCCTTCTCAGAATGGTTCCTCTAATCTGATGTTCCTTTTTTCTGAAAACGCCTGACCCCCGCGCCGCCGCACCAGTAGTGCACGTTCAGTGCAAGATTAGAAGTGTTTGTTGTTTATCTGTATCGGTCACCATCCCTTGACAGCGCCGTTCCTCAGCGAGCTTCGTTTTTCACCGAAGATGCGTTAGGTGCCTAGTACGGGCTGTATGCACTTCAGGCCGCTGCTCAGGTAGGCGTCGCCATTTAAGAACTAACATTGCTTGTCACTAAGAGCTACTCTCTCACTCCCCTCCTCCTCACCCAGACCCGCCCCCTCCGCTAATAGAGAGATTTCACTGGCAAAATGTAACTAACTTCTGCAAGCGGGCGCTCGAAGTAGTGTAACGACATGACAGATGGCAGTATCTCTTTCACATTCTTTAAAAGATTTTTCAGGACCAGTCTCCAGAGGGTTACTCTCTCTGCCAGGGTGATGCGTATTAAAGGGGAGGGGATGTGGCTTAATGACCAGAGCTGCCGAATTTGTAATTGGGATGCCAGGTTCGAGTCTCGGCATCGCGCGACATCCTGTGATTCTGGACAAATCACTCAATCTCCCCCTGTCTTTAAGATACGCCAGCAAAGAAAACATTGGTGCTCATGTAAAGCGCTGCCGGTCGAGATCCCGTCATATAAACCTGTAAAACGAAAAAACTGAAAGGTCTGTCTGGATTGTTGCTTACTTAGGTCTGGCTGGCTATGCAGTACTGTGCCAGTGTAATGCAGGTCTATAAGCATTCTAGAGTAAGGTTACCAGATGATTCCATGTGAGAACCTCATTTTTCATTCATGGATTTTCCGTGCATGGGCATAGGAGACACTAAAGGCCTGATTTAGATCTTGGCTGACTGGTTACTCCATCACAAGGGTGACGGATATCCCATCTGCCGAAATATAAATCCCATAAGATATCAGTCACCATTGTAACAGAGGAACCTGTCTGCCGAGATCTAAATCAGGTCCTAAATGTTTGAGATAAACAGGGACAGCCAGGGGTTTAGCTGTCAACAGTGCAACAGGTGCAGTAGCACCGGGGCCCAGAACTGTGATGTTCCCTTTGCACCTCAGTTGTGGCTGCTTTTTTACTGTGTACCACAGGTTGTGGGCTCCTATTTTCCTTATATTTATTAGGGTCTTTCTTTCACAACGTTGCAGCACAACGGGGGAAAGACTTGAGACGTTGGTACCAACACATCTCAAATCTGGAAGTCTTTTTAACAACCATAAAATGAACAAGCATTGGCATAGCCAATAGGTCTCGCCTTTGGGACCTTATAAGTGTTTAGTCATGCAACAATTGATGTTGTTGCACCAAGGATATTGTGCTACATATCTAAATACTTACAAGGTCCCAAAAGCGAGACCTACTAAGTATGTGCCATTTTTTACAAATACGTTTTTTAAAGTACTTTGAGTTAGATATTGTGCACAGCAGAGCTACAGAGGCCGGTGTGACAGATCATGTGATAAAAGAGAACCCAACTCTCCTGTGTGCGAGAGGAAGACACTGGTTGTGAAGTCAGTGCAAAGAACACGAGGGCCTTGGTGCAGGTCAGGTCTCCGAGTCCTTCAACGTCTGAGGACTAAGGTACACAATACCTCACAAACAGTAGAGCACAATGGACTTTCATCTTGGCAGGACACCGTCTTGGCAAGACACTGGCTGAGGTGTGGCCAGTATAAATATATAATTCACTTTACTAAATGCGGTAATTACTGCAGACTCCATGCAGAGACGTTTTAAGGCACGGGCAGAGCGCACAATTGACCAGGGACCCGACTTCCAAGGAGCCCTCTAGGCAGTGAACATTCTCCCTATTGGGTCTCTGTCGGTTCTTTCTGTTTCACTATCTAAACCTCTCTTCCTTTGTCTGTCTTCCTCCTCCCCGCAGCGCCTACCTAGACTTCAAAGCGCAGGAGACATATCACTGGGAGGAGAAGACAAGGCGCCGGCCCCAGTGAGCAAACAAATGCCAGACAGGGAGGGGTGGGAGCGACAGGTTTATAGAAGAGGGGACGAGAGAGTGAGAGATGGGGAGGCAGGGGTGAGACTGTAAGAGAGGGCAGGAGTGCTGAAGGTGAAAGGGTTGGGGAGAAGGGGCGGGAGTGTGTGGGGTGGGAGTAGTGAGGTAAATGTGAGGGATACTGAGAGGCTGTTGAGATCGTGAAGGACGAGGGGAAGAGAGAGAGAAATAGAGTTGTTATCTTTTATGTAACTCATGTACTCTGAAGTCCTTAAGTAATGTAACTGGTCCTATTGTAAAGCGCTCTGACGCCTTAGGGCAAAGTTCCCGCTATATAAAAACGCATAAATAAATAAATTTAAAATAAATAAATTTAAACTGCGAAGGATGGAGCGAAAGAGCGAATGCAGGGAAGGGTTTGGAGGGTGGGGGGTGCTCCTATCCTGGGACTTGCAAGAAGGCTGTGGGCTCTAAACAGCCTGGAAATCATCGTTTAACTCCCGACCCACAAACCCCGTATAGTTGGGATTGTGAAAGTCAATCAGAAAAACACGTTTGAAAAATAGAAAACTAAGTCTGCAATTTTTCCAAGGATCGGCCTGGGGGTGGGAAGTGATTCTAAGGTTATAAGTCTGGGAAGAATCTACTAAAAACAGCATTGGCCGGGCGGCCGCGAAACTGACACGGCCGCGCGGCCGTGAAAGTAATCGCGGGTTTTGTAAGTGCAAACAGTGGCTTTTGCTGGCGACCAGCTTGCGTTCACGCGAGCGTCCAGATGGCGAGGGAAGCCATATGGCGCATGATCGCCATATGGCTCATGCGCGCTGGCTCAGGCGAGACCTAAAAATCACAAGGTTTGAAGTGAAAAAGAAAGGAAATCTGTGTAAAATAGTAAAAGTTTATAAATTAGCAATAATTTACGAACTGGTCATCTGCCACTGCTGAGGAAATCTGATACTACCTGGGATCCTAGCTGGTATTCTAAGACACTGCATAGAAGGTCACACTAAGAATGTCTTGTAACACTGACAAGACACTCAAGAAAAGTTCACACTGCAGGTGTCCTACAGTCTGAGAACCTACGACTGGAGGAAGCTAATAGTTCCTAGGATCACAAAAACACAGAAAAGACTTTCACACAGGGGCGGTAGCTACCATTGGTGCAACAGGTGCAGTGGTACCAGTGTTAGAGCCGTAAGGGGTCGAACCCTGATAACTGCTGCTGATTTTTGCTACCCCAACAGCAGATATAGAAGTGTTTTCCTTGTTTGTGCCAGAGTCCATTGCATCCTGGCTATGCTTCTGCATTCACATTGGGATCCCATCACACTTGAAAGACACGGCTTATAGAAGCGCACATTGCTTGAAACCTCGAGTCCTAAGAAGGCACTGCTCGGAGAAATGAGAAGCTCACACTGATGGGGGCTTCTAGTGATGAGAAGATACTGCTAGATGAAGCTCTAGGGTACTGCTAGATGAAGCTCTCACTAGATTATTTCTCTACCACAGCCAGCTTTGTTTTCACCCTCCAAGCTGGTTGAAACCGCAGTGAGCGATGTTACCTTACTTCTGTGTCTGCTGTCTGTGTCACCCGGGTTCAGGATTCTGCTAAACCCTGTCATGCCTTGGGGTTCTTGTGTGGACTTTGCGAAACACTTGGCAGTGCTTTCTGGTGCTGCCGGGCCTGCATGATAATGGGTCTTCTCACTCACTGCTTTAGATGTCAGCATCTCTGTGATTCAGGTGGACCTACCAGTTGTTGAGCTGGTTTGCATCTGTGGACTACCATCTGGGTGTCTGTAGACCCGGCCACACAGGTTAAAGGCTGGTGGCAAGTCCTAAAATGAGGACATCTCCCTTGCCCAGGGCTTCACTGGCCACTGCGCCCATTCCACCTTAATTGGGTGAACATCAGGGCCTCAGAAATACTGACTGAACAAGTCCCGAGACAGGCGTTGCTCTGCTTTTGAGGCCTGGTGTTTGGTAGTATTTCTAACTAAGTCCCCCTCTAGTGACTGTTCCTGGTCTGGACTCCATTCTGGGGTATATTAATGGCACCTTTGAGCCAAAAACCTTGTGGTCATTGAGGACGACAGACTCACAATGACCAAACAAGTGAACGCTGCCACCTCCTCCTGCTTCTTCATCCTGCGTATGCTCTGCAAGATTTTCCATTCGCTCCCCACTGACACAGACATAAGGTCACACAGGCCTTCATAACCAACAGACTAGACTACAGCAATGCACTCTATGCCAGCATCACAAATCAACTCATACAAAGACTCCAGACTACTTAGACTGCCACCGCCGGATTCATCCTCAACATTCCCCGCAATGCACACATCACACCCCACCTCAGAGAGCTACAATGGCTACCAATCCAGAAGCGATGCCAACTCAAACTGCTCACCCAGGAATACAAAAATCTATACAATGTCAGACCTGCCAACCTTAACCACCACCTCAACTTTCATCAGCCCACCAGACAACTGTGCTCAGCGTCCCTCTACCTCGCGCAAATACCACATGTCCACAAGAGCAAGTCGGGAGGACGTTCTTTCTTCTATATAGCTGCCAAATCCTGGAATGACATTCCACACCACATCAGGATCTCCCCATCCCTTCTCGAATTCTGCAAGAAACTGAAGACCTAGCTATTCAACTAGCAGCCCTATTGGCCTACTCACCAACTCAGTGCCTGGATACCCCTCAAGATATACGTGCGCTCTACAAATCTAAATAACATAAAATAACAGAAGGCCCAAGGGTGATATGTATGGCCTAAGCATTATTGCCTGATTCTTCGCTGCAACCTGTAGCGCTTGGAGCAACGGCTCTACTTTTAGAGCTCATACGAACACTGATAACCAACAGCAGCTGGCGGAAGGAGATTTGTTTTGTTTTGTGTACCCACAAAAACCTAAGGGCCTTATTTCGAGTTTGGCGGTCCGACCGCCCAAAGACCGCTAGGAGACCGCAGCGCCAGTGTTCTGTGGACCTCCCTATTGCGAGTTTACCTTGGTAACCACAGTGTGGCTGCAGAGATTTTGCAGCAGTGGTGATAATGTTTGAACATGTATTGATGCCTGTGTAAGCATTTCACCTGCATATGTGTTGGGTGCACACATATGCATGATACATTTTAAAAAATATCACCTACTCATTGCTGTGGTCGGGCCCATATGTGGGCAGCCCAAGCGTTGGGTATATGGTACAAAAATAACTCACCTGTACATTGCTGCAAACAGGGCCGTATTCCTCTGGGTGAAGATGCTGCTGTGAAGGGGGTACCTGAAGAAAGGGATCCACCTCAAACTCTGCCTGGAAAAATAAGAAAGGGGTGAGTAAGAGCCTAAATCCTTTGTTTTTGCCAACTTGAAGCTGGATGTCAGACTGCCGCAGTCAGCTCATAGAAAAGGTAGCTTGTAATACGGATGGCAGTGAAACTCCGTGGTACTGCACTATGACAGCTGCCTTTCCCCGGCTGCGACCATAGATGACGGTGGTCTGCTGGCAGTCTTAGCAAAGCTAATCCACACAACTCGTAATACAACAGTTGGACCACCGAGCTCGCGTCGGTCGGACCGCGACGGCGGGTACCGCAGTCAATGGACCTCCAAACTCGTAATAGGGCCCTAAGTCTTTTTGGACTTTTGCCCCCTGCTTATTCCCCTAAGGCTCCACTCTCACCTATTACTGTACCAATTTACCCTGCTGAGTTAACAAATCGTCTCCTTATCTTTGCTTGGAAACAAACAATTGATATCAAGGGTTGTAAAGCTAAATTGGAGTTCGCTGAGCAATATCTATGAAACTATGCCATTAATTCCAGATACAGCTAAAATTACTCCTATTTTTCTTAAGATATGGTTTAATTTGCTGACACATAAAGTTCCTCCAGTATATTCTCAAATTTTGTTCCTTCGTACGGTTTAATGCACCACAGCCCTGCAAGACCATACAGTTAGCAATACAGCGCTCCATAGGCCTCTGTCCTTCTGGTCAGAATACTGCTCTCTCCCCTCACGCAGCTTCACCAGAGAGTGCCTGCCCCCAGCGCTGCTGAGGTCGGTGTTCGAGGCCTACCGCCTCCTGCTCAGGCCCTGCTCTCCCCCCTGCTCTTGTGCATTCCTCTGCTGTGCCTTTTGGTTTTCTTCTGTTGTTTTTTTCTGTTGTTGATTATTTCTTTTCCTCTATTGTTGCTTCTTCCTTTTTCCTATTTTTTTTCTCCCTATTCCTTTTTCCTTTATCTCTCCTTCCCGCTCTTTGATCGCTTTCCCGCCGCTGCTGCCCCTGTGGCCCCACCCCACATGTTCCCGCTCCCGCCTCCCAGCTGTCCCGCCCTCCCCACGATCCCTACTTAATAGCGGCCACTGCGCAATAGGGTGAGCAAGACCTCTGACCTCCTGGTCAGAATACTGCACTCTCCCCTCGCGCAGCTCCACAAGAGAGTCCCTGCCCCCAGCGCTGCTGAGGTCAGTGTTCGAGGCCTGCCCCCTTCTGCTCAAGCCCTGCTCTAGTGCATTCCTCCGCTGTGCCTTTTGGTTTTCTTCTGTTGTTTTCTTCTGTTGTTGATTATTCCTTTTCCTCTATTGTTGCTAATTCCTTTTTCCTCTTTTTTTTCTCCCTATTCCTTTTTCCTTTATCTCTCCTTCCCGCTCTTTGATCGCTTTCCTGCTGCTGCTGCCCCCGTGGCCCCTTTCCCTCCTGCGTGTTCCGGCTCCCGCCTCCCAGCTGTCCTGCCCTCCTCCGATCCCTACTTAATGGTGGCCGTGTGCAGCGGGTGCGCCGCTGGAGCTCCAAAGGCACGCCAAAGGCAAGCCCATCTGCGCCCGTCCGCGACCCGACCACGACCAGCGCCAGGAACCCTGGACCTCGGTCCCGCCAGCGCTACAGCTCCTCGGCCCTCCACGCACTCAACACAAGCCAGGACAACAACTAAGAGGTCCTCACCAATCGACACCCACGGACCCTTCACCTGCCGCCACTGCAGCCACTCCTTCGCCCTCACCGAGAACCAGGACCCACCTCGACCCACCTGCCACAACACTGCCACACCCCAAAGCCTGAAATGCATCCACTTCAACGTCCGCTCCCTCCACAGACACGCCGCAGAAATCTGGGACCTCCTCGACGGCACCATCCTTGACATTGCCTTCTTCACGGAAACCTGGATGAACTCCGCCTCGGGACCAGACATCACAATCGCCATCCCCGAAGGACACATGATCACGCGGAAGGACAGCCCCAACTGCCCCGGAGGAGGCATCGCCATCGCCCACAAATCCAACCTCCGACTGAGCACCCACACCGACGGGCCCACAGACCTGATGGAACACCTCCACTTCAAGATACAGACCATTCCGACCACCACCCTCTGGGGCACCCTCATCTACAGACCTGCAAGCCATCACCTCCACTGACTAGACCTTGCTGGGCGACCTCAACTTCCACCACGACAACCTCCAAGACCCCATCCCCTCCTCCCTCCTGGACGATCTCCTCAACATTGGACTCAAACAAAACATACCAGAACCCACGCACTCAGCAGGACACATCCTTGACCCCATCTTCACAGCGGGAAACTCCATTACCTTCGGCCACACCTCTGAACTCCCATGGACAGACCATCGCTGCATCCACTTCACCTTCAAAACAACCATCACCCGCAAACCTCCACACCAGCTCCCACACAGGAACTGGAACAAGATCTCTGATGACCAGCTCACCGCCTCACTCAGCAGCTCCACCCCAAGCACCACGGATGAAGACCCAACCAGTGAAGCCCAAATCCTGCACAATTGGATCACCGACTGCGCCAACACCATCGCCTCACTCAAGGAAACCACCAGCACACACGCCAAGAGAGCCAGCTGGTTCTCCACTGAACTCCAAGAATCCAGACGAACTCGCAGACGCCTCGAAAAGAACTGGAGGAACTTCAACACAACAGCAGACCATGACAACTTCAAAGCAGCCACCACCGCTCACGACAAGCTCATCAGAAACACAAGAAAGAAAGCACTCCAGGACAGAATCTCCACCCACACACACAACAGCAAGGAGCTATTCAGCATTATCAAAGAATTCGCCCAACACAACAGTGAGGCTACAGACATCCCTCCCTCCAGGACCTCTGCAACAAACTCAGCTCCTTCTTCCACCACAAAATCAAGACCATCTGCGACAACTTCGATGACTACAACCTACACACGGAACCTACACCTCCCACTCTTGACACCACGCAGCCTACACTTGACAGCTGGGCCGCTCACACCACTGAGGACACCCTGAAGACCATGAAGTCAATCCACTCCAGGGCCCCCACGGACCCTTGCCCCATCACATCTACCACTGAGCCACCAACATCATCGCCCATGAGCTTCGCCGACTCATCAACCGCTCCTTCAAGACCGCCTCCTTCCCGTCGACTGGAAACACGCCAAGATCAACCCTCTCCTGAAGAAACCCTTGGTGGACCCCACTGACCTCAAAAACTTCAGACCCATCTCTCTACTCCTATTTCTGGTGAAAGTCATCGAAAAAGCCGTCAACAGCTAGCTTGCCTCCTTCGTTGAAGAAAACAACATCCTCGACACCTCCCAATCCGGCTTCAGGAAAAACCACAGCACCGAAACCGCCCTCCTCGCCGCAACAGACAACATCCGCTCCCTCCTTGACAGAGAGGAGAGTGTGGCCCTCATCCTTCTGGACCTCTCCGCAGCCTTCGACATAGTCTCTCACCACACCCTAGCCCGCAGACTCCACGACTCAGGGATTCGGAACAAGGCCCTCGACTTGATCCGCTCATTCCTCTCCGGCAGAACGCAGCGGGTCAGACTCCCACCCTTCCTCTCGGATCTCACACCGACCACCTGCAGAGTACCCGAGTTCTTCCATTAGCCCCACCCTGTTCAATGTCTACATGGCCCCGCTCGTCCCCATCGCCAGATCCTACGAACCCAACATTGTAGCCTACGCAGATGACACCCAACTCATCCTCTCCCTATCCAACGAACTGAACCTCTCCAAACACATCTTTCAAGAGGGAATGGAAGCAGTCGCCAAGAGGATGAAGAACAGCTGCCTACAACTCAATATGGACAAAACCGAAGTACTCATTCTGGGCCCACACCCCGATGCCTGGAACAGCACCTGGTGGCCTCCCACCCTCGGAACACCCCCCCACGGACCGCGTACGCAACCTCGGAGTCATCCTGTTCTCCAAGCTCAAAATGGACCACCAAGTCAACACTGTCTCATCCTCCTGCTTCCACACCCTCCAACTCCTATGAAAGACCTTCAGATGTATCCCCCTCAAACACAGAAAAGCTGTCACCCACACCCTCATCAGCAGCAGACTTGACTATGGCAATGCTCTCTACGCCGGAATCAACAAGAACCTCATCTGCAGACTCCAGAATGTCCAGAACTCCTCCACCAGAAGAATCCTCAACCTACCATGCAACTGCCACATCACCCAACACCTGCGGACACTACACTGGCTCCCCATCGAGAAGAGAATCACTTTCAAGCTTCTCAGCCACGCCCAAAAAGCCCTCCACAACACCGGACCTGCATACTTGAACTACCGCCTCTCTTTCCACGCATTCCAAAGACCCCTCCGCTCAGCCCAGCTCTCCTTGGCAACGGTGCCCCACGTTAGGTAGACCAGAACAGGAGGTCGCTCCTGCGGCCAAGGCATGGAACACCCTGCCACTCCACCTCAGACAGACTCCGACACTCTCCAAGTTCACGTAGGACCTCAAGACCTGACACTTCAACGAATCACCGTGAACATGGGGGACCTGTGCCCCCAGCACGTTGAGACCCTCTCATGTGAGTAGCCGTGCTTAATAAACCCATGATTGATTGATTGATTTTTAATTTGACAAAACAGGTAGTCTTTGAAAGTAGTGGTCTGTGAATAACATCTTCTAATTACACCTAGCTAGGGAGCCTGGATTCCTCTCAAGTGTTTGGTTTTTGGGAGTGACCCCAACATTTCTTTAAAAACATGTTGCCACAAAGGAATTTTCAAAATTTTACTAGACTGACCATGATGTTTCCCAGGAGTGTTGCAGGTTCTCCTGGCCAAAGACATTTGTTTTTAAAATGGTGGCAGTAATGCAGGCTAAAAAAAAATCACAACCTTGTCTTTGGACATGTAAAAGAAAAACACATATGTATTAAATTTAGAATGAAAACTGCATAAACATGCAGTGATCTGCAGGCCACGGGTTCCAATGCCAGCATGGCTAACTCAGCTATCCAACCTTCTGAGGCCAATAAGTACCATTAATTTGGGTAACAGGAACAACTGCAATTTACAGTGGTTAGAAACAGCAAATTGTTTAGTAATGCACTACGTAAAAATAAGTTATTACTATTTTATTTAATATGATCTACAAACTCCTGAAATAGGGCCACTGGACAGCTATAGAGAAACTGACATTGCCTTAATGTGAATTAATACATTTTCCATGCATAGCCCCTAGTGCAAACAGAATTGCTTCTAGGCACTCCACCATTTGTAGCAGATAATTAAACTCTATAAAATATTATTCACCCTCTATTGCCCAAATAGGGAAGTGAGGATTTCAAGATACTCTAGTTCCAAACTTTGCAATGTAGTAGGGAGAGGTTATGTCCTCCCAAATGACCTTCTCAATAAATAGTTATTGTTAGACCTGTCAGACTTAGGATGGTCTTCTCCCAAACCTTTTGCCTTCTCTCTGTGGTTTTTCTGAATGTGTTTTTGTTAGCATTAGAACTATGTGCACTTTACCACTGCTAACCAATGCTAAGGGGCTTGTGATCACTCCCTAAAACATGGCAAATTTGGCTTACACCTAATTGACATATTTAAGGTATTTGTAAGTCCCTAGTAAAGTGGTATACTATATACCAGGAGCTGGTAAATTAAATGTTACCAGTGGGCCTGCAGCACTTATTGTGCTACCCACCTAAGTAGCCCTTTAAAACATATCCCAGGTCTGCCATTGCGTCCTGTGTGCACTTTTGAACTGCCAATTCTGCTTGGCAGAATAACCCCTTTGCCAGGCCTAAAACCTCCCTTTTAATACGTACATCACCCTTTAAGTAGACCCCTAGACAGCCCATAGGACAGGGTGCATTGTAATTAAAAAGCTGGACGTGTGCCCTTAAGTTTTACATTACTTGGTAGGGAAAAAATGACAAATGTCATTTTTCTCTACTGTGAGGGCTAACTCTACCATAGGATAACATTGGGTTACCTACCTCTACCATAGGATAACATTGGGTTACCTTATTACATTTAATAGGTGCTTACTTTTGATTAGAAACAGGTGGAAAAGTCATGTTTGGTGTCTGAGGAATTGTAATTTAAAATCCTCTTTAATAGTAATGTCAGATTTTAAGTCACAATTCTGAAAATGCCACATTTAGAACGTTGGCACTTTCTTGTACTAACCATTTGTTGCCTGCAGTCTGTTCCTGGGTCACATCACTGAGTGTAATTGTCAGTTATCCTTTGTGTATTTCTCTCACATAGCCACACAATATAGGACTAGACCTGCCTTGGCGTGCCATCTCAGGCAGATGGGGGGGGTGTAGGAAAGTGGGTTTCTGTTGCAGTAACCCCCCCACTTTTTGCCAGACTACTGATGCACTTTTTCTTGGTGTGCCCTGGATCCCTGCCAATCAGGTTCCCCGGGCCTGTGTTCTTTCCCCAAAACTAACCCAGTTGGCATCTCTGGCCACAGGTCAGCCCCTGGTAAATGGTACCACAGGTACCCAGGGCACTGTGACCAGGGAAGACCTCTAAGGGCTGCAGCACTTATTGTGCCACCCTTAGAGGCCCTGTACCCTTACACACACACACTGCCTTTGCAGGCTGCGTGTTTTGGTGCAGAACAAAGTGAAGAGTCGACATGGCACACATCCCTGTGTGCCATGCCTACAACTCACTGCCCTGGCATAGATCAGTCACCCCTCTAGCTGGGTGCCCTATGCCAGTGGTGAGGGTACAGGTGCATGAGCCCTGTACCCCTATAGTGTCTAAGTCCATTCTTATACATTGTAAGTGCAGTGCTGCCATTAACCCCTTCACTGCTAGGCCTTTTCCCCCCCTGTGCTAAGCCTTTTTTGGGCTATTTGGGGTAGTTGGCGCTTAGGCCCCTGTAACTTTTTGACCACATAAGGTATCCACGCCAAATTTGCGCCCTTTTTTTCCAACAGCATGGGGATTCAAAAGGTACCCAAGGTTTGTGGATTCTAAGCCTGGGCGTAGTCCGTGTAGTCACGCTACGCGTAGCTACGTGAAATATACTTTGCACTATGCGTGCTACGCGTAGCTACGCGAACTGCGTAGTACGGTAGGGAAATGCTGTTTGCAATGATTGCACAGTGCCGGATGTTTGTCCGCACTGTGAAATCATTGCGAACGGCATCATGCACAGTGCAAGCAGTCGTTTTCTGCCGCTCGAGTAGATTTGTACTCGAGCGGCAGCTTTCTCAACGCGGACTGGTAGTTTCTCATCGCGAGCGGTCGCGAGCATACGCGACCACTCGCAATGAGAAACCTGACCTCCCCGCGTTGAGAATCTCGCCGGGAGGTTTATTTTCCACGCTCGCGATCAGAAACTGGATGTTGCTGATCGCGAACGAGGAAAAAGTCTCGCCGGGATGTTGATTTTTCTCGCTCGCGGCCACCAACTTGACGTTGAGGATCGCGAGCGAGCAAAAAATGCCCGGTACGCTACGCATATTTGCACTGTGCTACGTGCGATTCGCGTAGCGCGTAGTTGCGCAAACTACGCACACTCCGCGAGCGTAGCGTAGTTTTCCGCCCAGGCCTAGTGGATTCCCCTGGAGGGGACCCAGAAATTAGCCAAAATACAGCTAAATGTTATTTTTTGGGGAAAAAAGGGCACCAGATGAAAGCGTCTGTTTTTTTCCCTGCAAATGGTATCAAAAAAGGGGTTGTGGTGCTGAAATCACCATCTTCCCAGCTTTCAGGGACAAGCAGACTTTTGTCAGAAAACCAAAATCTTTTACACAGTTTTGGCATTTTTCTGGGACATAGCCTATTTTTACTATTTTTTGTGCTTTCAACCTCTTTCCAATTAATGGTAGAAATGGGTATGAAATCAATAATGGATCCTGGAGAGCCATACATTTTAAAAAAGTAGACAAAATTCTGAATTCAGCAAGGGGTCATTTGTGTAGATCCTTCAAGGTTTCTTCATAGAAACTAACAGTTAAATATAGGAAAAATTGAAAATTAGTTGAAAAAAACAGCCATTTGTGTCAACGTTTTCACCTGTAACTTCTTCTAATTATGACAGCTGTATGAAAGCAATATACCGTTACATTTTCTGGACCTCTCTGGATGTGGGGATATATAGGACTTGTAGGTTCACCAAGAACCCGACGAACCAAGAGCCAATAACTGAGCAGCGTCTTGCAATGGTTTTTTTATTATGTACAGGGTATATAGCAATTATTTTGGGAAAATGTATACATGGAAAAATTGGTATGAAAGATACCTATGTATTTATGAAATGGGAACAAAATATAGAGTTTAGAAACAGTAGATATTTGCAC
The DNA here is from genome assembly GCA_963921515.1 of Calotriton arnoldi. Classification (NCBI taxonomy): domain Eukaryota; kingdom Metazoa; phylum Chordata; class Amphibia; order Caudata; family Salamandridae; genus Calotriton; species Calotriton arnoldi. The sequence continues at coordinate 623,012 of CAWUFW010006490.1, forward strand.
ATTTCCGAAATCGGGAGTACCCATACTAGCATGAGAATTATAGGTCATTTTTCAAAATGACTTCTTTTTTACAAATTGTCTTTCATTTGGAAGGCAGAAATGCATCGAAAGTCAATAGGTAATAACAGTTGCTCTACAATTCTGAGTTCCCCTAAGTCTCCCGATAAAAATGGTACCTCACTTGTGTGGGTAGGCCAAGTGCCCGCGACAGGAAACGGCCCAAAACGCAACGTGGACACACCACATTTTCACAGTGAAAAATCACCCTTTTTTTGCAAAGTGCCTAGCTGTAGTTTTTGAACCCTAGCTCTGCCGGCACCTAGGGAAACCCAGCAAAGCTATACATTTTTGAAAACTAGACACCCAGGGGAATCTAGGATGGGGTGACTTGACTGGCTCTCACCAGGTTCTGTTACCCAAAATCCTTTGCAAACCTACAAAATTGTCCAAAAAAACACATTTTCCTCACATTTCTGTGGTGGAAAGTGCTGGAATCTGCGTGGATCCACAAAATTCCACCCACCCCGCGTTCCCCAAAGTCTTCCGGGAAAAATGGTACCTCACTTGTGTGGGTAGGCCTAGTGCCCGTGACAGGAAACGGCCCAAAACGCAAGATGGACACACCACATTTTCAGAGTGAAAAATGACCCTTTTTTGCAAAGTGCCTAGCTGTAGTTTTTTAACACTAGCTCTGCCGGCACCTAGGGAAACCTAGCAAACCTATAAATTTTTCAAAACTAGACACCCAGGGGAATCCAGGATGGGGTGACTTGACTGGCTCTCACCAGGTTCTGTTACCCAGAATCCCTTGCAAATCTAAAAAATTGTCCAAAAAAACAAATTTTCCTCATATTTCTGTGGTGGAAAGTTCTGTATTCTGCGTGGATCCACAAACTTCCACCCACCCCACGTTCCCCAAAGTCTTCTGAGAAAAATGGTACCTCACTTGTGTGGATAGGCCTAGTGCCCGCGACAGGAAACGGCCCAAAATGCAAGGTGGACACACCACATTTTCAGAGTTAAAAACGACCCTTTTTTTGCAAAGTGCCTAGCTGTAGTTTTTTAACACTAGCTCTGCCGGCACCTAGGGAAACCTGGGAAACCTAGCAAACCTATACATTTTTCAAAACTAGACACCTGGGGGATGCTAGGGAGGTATGGCTTGCGTGGATCCCCTAACGTTTTCTTACCCAGAATCCCCTGCAAACCACAAATTTAGCCGAAAAAATCACTTTTTCCACACATTTTTGTGTGGGAAAGTTGTGGCATCACCGGGCTGACACAAATTTCCTACCACCCAGCGTTCCCCCAGGTCTCCTGATAAAAATGGTGCCTCACTCGTGTGGGAGGCCCAAGTACCCGCGACAGGCAAGGGTCCAAAACATATTGAGGCGACATCAAAATTGCCTATCACAAAACGACCTGGTTTTGCAAGGGGGTCACCTGGGTTTTGGCCCGTGCTTGGCGGCCAGCTAGGGAAACCTACCAAACCCACACATTTCTGAAAACTAGACACCTGGGGGATTCCAGGGAGGTATGGCTTGCGTGGATCCCCCAATGTTTTCTTACCCAGAATCCCCTGCAAACCTCAAATTTAGCTGAAAAAATCCCTTTTTCCACACATTTTTGTGTGGGAAAGTTGTGGCATCACCGGGCTGACACAAATTTCCTACCACCCAGCGTTCCCCTAGGTCTCCCGATAAAAATGGTGCCTCACTCGTGTGGGAGGCCCAAGTACCCGCGACAGGCAAGGGCCCAAAACGTATTGAGGCGACATCAAAATTGCCTATCACAAAACGACCTGGTTTTGCAAGTGGGGTCACCCGGGGTTTTGGCCCCGTGCTCGGCGGCCACCTAAGGAAACCTACCAAACCCACACATTTCTGAAAACTAGACACCCGGGGGATTCCAAGGAGGTATGGCTTGCGTGGATCCCCCAACCTTTTCTTACCCAGAACCCCCTGCAAACCTCAAATTTAGCTGAAAAAATCACTTTTTCCACATATTTTTGTGTGGGAAAGTTGTGGCATCACCGGGCTGACATAAATTTCCTACCACCCAGTGTTCCCCCAGGTCTCCCGATAAAAATGATGCCTTACTGGTGTGGGAGGCCCAAGTACCCGCGACAGGCAAGGGCCCAAAACTTATTGAGGCGACATCAAAATTACCTATCACAAAACGACCTGGTTTTGCAAGGGGGGTCACCTGGGTTTTTGGCCCCGTGCTCGGCGGCCACCTAGGGAAACCTATCAAACCCACTCATTTCTGAAAACTAGACACCCGGGGGATTCCAGGGACGTATGGCTTGCGTGGATCCCCCAACGTTTTCTTACCCAGAATCCCCTGCAAACCTCAAAGGTAGCTGAATAAACTCACTTTTTCCACACATTTGTGTGTGGGAAAGTTGTGGCATCACCGGGTTGACACAAATTTCCTACCACCCAGCGTTTCACCAGGTCTCCCGATAAAAATGGTGCCTCACTCGTGTGGGAGGCCCAAGTACCCGTAACAGGCAAGGGCCCAAAACGTATTGAGGCGACATCAAGATTGCCTATCAAAAAATGTTTTGGGCCCTTGCCTGTCGCGGGTACTTGGACCTCCCACACGAGTGAGGCACCATTTTTATTGGGTGACCTGGGGCAACGCTGGGTGGTAGGAAATTTGTGTCAACCCAGTGATGCCACAACTTTCCCACACAAAAATGTGTGAAAAAAGTGATTTTTGAGCTAAATTTGAGGTTTGCAGAGGATTCTGGTAAAAACGTTGGGAGATCCATGCAAGCCATACCTCCCTGGAATCCTCCGGGTGTATAGTTTTCATAAATGTATGGATTTGGTAGGTTTCCCTAGGTGGCTCGACACGGGCCAAAACCAGGTGACCCCTTGCAAAACCAGGTCGTTTTGTGATAGGCAATTTGATGTCGCCTCAATACGTTTGGGCCCTTGCCTGTCGCGGGTACTTGGGCCTCCCACGCGAGTGAGGCTCCATTTGTATCGGGAGACCTGGGAACGCTGGGTGGTAGGAAATTTGTGTCAGCCCAGTGATGCCACAACTCCCACACAAAATGTGTGGAAAAGTGATTTTTTCAGCTAAATTGAGGTTTGCAGGACATTCTGGGTAAGGAAACGTTGGGGGGTCCACGCAAGCCATACCTCCCTGGAATCCTGCGGTGTCTAGTTTTCAGAAAAGTGTGGGTTTGGTAGGTTTCCCTAGGTGTCCGCCGAGCACGGGGCCAAACCCAGGTGACCCCCCTTGCAAAACCAGGTCGTTTTTGTGATAGGCAATTTTGATGTCACCTTAATACGTTTTGGGCCCTTGCCTGTCACGGGTACTTGGGCCTCCCACACAAGTGAGGCACCAATTTTAAAGGGAGACCGGGGGGAACGCTGGTGTAGAAATTTGTGTCAGCCCGGTGATGCCACAACTTTCCCACACAAAAATGTGTGGAAAAAGTGATTTTATTTAGCTAAATTTGAGGTTTACATCAGTTTCTGGGTAAGAAAACGTTGGTGGGATCCACGCAAGCCATACCTCCCTAGCATCCCTGTGGGTGTCTAGTGTTCAGAAATGTGTGGGTTTGGTAGGTTTCCCTAGCTGGCCGCCAAGCACGGGGCCAAAAACCCAGGTGACCCTCCTTGCAAAACCAGGTCGTTTTGTGATATGCAATTTTGATGTCACCTCAATATGTTTTGGGCCCTGTCTGTCGCGGGTACTTGGGCCTCCCACACGAATGAGGCACCATTTTTATCGGGAGACCCTGGGGAACGCTGGGTGGTAGGAAATTTATGTCAGCCCGGTGATGCCACAACTTTCCCACACAAAAATATGTGGAAAAAGTGATTTTTTTCAGCTAAATTTGAGGTTTGCAGGGGATTCTGGGTAAGAAAACGTTGGGGGATCCACGCAAGCCATACCTCCCTAGCATCCCCCGGGTGTCTAGTTTTCAGAAATGTGTGGGTTTGGTAGGTTTCCCTAGCTGGCCGCCGAGCATGGGTCCAAAAATCCAGGTGACCCTTTTGCAAAACCAGGTCGTTTTGTGATAGGCAATTTTCATGTCACCTCAATATGTTTTGGGCCCTTGCCTGTCGCGGGTACTTGGGCCTCCCACATGAGTGAGGCACCATTTGTATCGAGAGACCCGGGAGAACGCTGGGTGGTAGGAAATTTGTGTCAGCCCAGTGATTCCAAACCTTTCCCACACAAAAATAAGTGGAAAAAGTGATTTTTTTCAGCTAAATTTGAGGTTTGCAGGCGATTATGGGTAAAAAAATGTTGGGGGATCCACGCAAGCCATACCTCCCTGGAATCCCCCGGTGTCTAGTTTTCAGAAACGGGTGGGTTTGGTAGGTTTCCCTAGGTGGCCGCCGAGCACAGGGCCAAAAACCCAGGTGACCCCCCTTGCAAAACCAGGTCGTTTTGTGGTAGGCAATTTTGATGTTGCCTCAATACGTTTTGGGCCCTTGCCTGTCGTGGGAACTTGGGCCTCCCACACAAGTGAGGCACCATTTTTATCTGGAGACCTGGGGGAACGCTGGGTGGTAGGAAATTTGTGTCAGCCCGGTGATGCCACAACTTTCCCACACAAAAATGTGTGGAAAAGTGATTTTTTTCAGCTAAATTTGAGGTTTGCTGGGGATTCTGGGTAAGAAAACGTTGGGGGATCCACGCAAGCCATACCTCCCTGGAATCCCCCACGTGTCTAGTTTTCAGAAATGTGTGGGTTTGGTAGGTTTCCCTTGCTGGCTGCCGCGAACGGGGCCCAAATCCCAGGTGACTCCCCTTGCAAAACCAGGTCATTTTGTGATAGGCAATTTTGATCTCGCCTCAATACGTTTTGGGCCCTGGCCTGTCGCGGGTACTTGGGCCTCCCACACGAGTGAGGCACCATTTTTATCGGGAGACCTAGAGGAACGCTGGGTGGTAGGAAATTTGTGTCAGCCCGGTTTTGCCACAACTTTCACACACAAAAATGTGTGGAAAAAGTAATTTTTTTTCAGCTAAATTTGAGGTTTGCAGGGGATTCTGGGTAAGAAAACGTTGGGGGATCGACGCAAGCCATACCTCCCTGGAATCCCCAGGGTGTCTAGTTTTCAGAAATGTGTGAGTTTGGTAGCTTTCCCTAGGTAGCCGTCGAACACGGGGCCAAAAACCCAGGTGACCCCCCCTTGCAAAACCAGGTCGTTTTGTGATAGGCAATTTTGATGTCCCCTCAATACGTTTTGGGCCCTTGCCTGTCGCGGGTACTTGACCCACCCACACAAGTGAGGTATAATTTTTCTCGGGAGACTTTGAGGAATGCGGGCTGGGTGGAATTTTGTGGATCCACGCAGATTCCAGAACTTTCCACCACAGAAATGTGAGGAAAATAGTTTTTTTGGACACATTTTGAGGTTTGCAAGGGATTCTGGGTAACAGAAGCTGGTGAGAGCCAGACAAGTCACCCCATCCTGGATTCCCCTGGGTGTCTAGTTTTCAAAAATGTATAGGTTTGCTAGGTTTCTCTAGGTGCCGGCAGAGCTAGGGTTCAAAATCTACAGCTAGGCACTTTGCAAAAAAAGGGTCAGTTTTCACTGTGAAAATGTGGTGTGTCCACGTTGCGTTTTGGGCCGTTTCCTGTCACGGGCACTAGGCCTACTCACACAAGTGAGGTACCATTTTTCTCGGAAGACTTTGGGGAAGGCGTGGTGGGTGGAATTTTGTAGATCCACGCAGATTCCAGAACTTTCCACCACATAAATGTGGGGAAAATGTGTTTTTTTTACAATGTTTGAGGTTTGCAAGGGATTCTGGGTAACAGAAGCTGGTGAGAGCCAGACAAGTCACCCCATCCTGGATTTCCCTTGGTGTCTAGTTTAAAAAAATGTACAGGTTTGATAGGTTTCACTATGTGCCAGCTGCGCTAGGGCCCAAAATCCACAGGTAGGCACATTGCTAAAAAAAATCTGTGCCAAGTGGGCTTTCTGCCGCCCTGGGGGAAATCGGGGGGGGATTGCCCCAATATGTCCCCAAGGGGGGCAGAAAGACTGTGGCTATTTTTTGGGGGGTGGGGCATTGGTATGCCCATTCTGTGCAGCCCCCACCCCCACGCATGAAAAAGCCAGGATAAACGCTGGCGCCTAGTGGGCTTTCTGCCCCCCCGGGGGCAGATCAGGGGCTACTGCCCCCATCTGCCTCCTGGGGGGGCTGGAAAGGCTGTGGCATCTTTTTTGGGGGGATGGGGGTATTTGCATGCCCATTCTGGGCAACCCCCACACCGAACTTTGGAGAAAAAAAAATCCCTGGTGGCTTGTGGGCTTTCTGTCCCACCCCGGGGGGGGCAGATAAGGGGCTATTGCCCCATCTGCCTCCCAGGGGGGAAGGCAGAAAGACTATCATTTTTTTGGGGAGTGGGGGCCTTGACATGCCCATTCTGAGCAACCCCCACCCCTACCTATATATAAAAAAAATCCCTGGAGCTTAGCGGGATTTCTGCCCCCCCCAGGGGCAGATCAGGGGCTATTGCCCCCATATTCCTCCTGGAGGGGCAGCAAGTCTTTAGTTTTCTTTGGGGGGGTAGGTTGGGGGCATTTGCATGCCCATTCTGGGCAGCCCCCACCCCGGGCCTATAAAAAAAATAATCCCTGGTGTCTAGGGTGCTTTCTGCCATGGGGGGGCAGATTGGGGGCTACTGCCCCCATCTTCCCCCAGGGGGGCAGAAAGACTGGAATTTTGGGGGGGAGGGGTGGGGCCATTGGCATGCCCATCTTTGGCAGCCCCCTCCCCCAGAATTAATCATTAAAAAAAAATCCTGGCATCTAGTGGGATTTCTGCCCCTTGGGGGGGGCAGATTGGGGTCTACTGCCCCCATCTGCACCCAGGGGGGCAGAAAGACTGTTATTGTGCAGGGGGGTTGGGGGCTTTGTCGTGCCCATAATGGGCAGCCCCCACCCCTAATTTACATAATAAAATAAATCCCTGGTTTCTAGTGGGCTTTCTGCCCCCCCGGGGGGGGCAGATTGGGGGCTACTGGCCCCATATGCCCCCTAGGGGCGGCAGAAAGACTGGAATTTTGTGGGGGGAGGGGTGGGGGCATTGGCATGCCCATATTGGGCAGCCCCCACCCTAATAACATGGGAACAAAAAAATCCCTGGCGTCAAGTGGGCTTTCTGCCCTCCCGGGGGGGCAGAAAGGCTGTAATGGTGGCGGGGGTGAGGGCATTGGCATGCCCATTTTGGGCAGCCCCCACCCTAATTATTTATGCCAACAAAAAAAATCCCTGGTGTCAAGTGGGCATTCTGCCCCCCCGGGGGGGGCAGATTGGGGGCTACTGCCCCTATCTGCCCCCCAGGGGGGGCAGAAAGACTGAATATGCCCAATTTTTGGGGGGGAGCAAAGGCCCTTGCCCATGGGGCCGCTCCCCCCTCCCTGGTGTCTAGTGGATGGATCCCTGCTTGGGGATCGCCCTCTGGGGGCGATCCCCAAGCAGGGATCCACTAGGTAGGGGTAATATTGGAAAGGGGAGATTCTCCCCTTTCCAACGATACCTCTCCTGACTTTCTATGTGCTCAGGGGGCTGAGATAGCCCCTGAGCACGTAGAGTGAAACTGAAATGTGCCTCTTGGCTCATTTCAGTTTCATTTTCATTGCAATGACGTCAGCGCGCCATGCGCGCGATCGGCATTGCAATGAAATGTAAATTGGCCTCGGGAGGTTGGGAAGCTCTTCCCCAACCTCCCGAGACCAATAAAAGGGAATCCCTCTGCTGTCTGCAGCAGAGGGATTCAGTGCCCCTGTTCTCATGACAGAATGGTTCCGTCATGAGCACAGGAGCACCGATTCGATTGACGGAGCCATTTCGTCATGAGCATCGAAGGGGTTAAGAGTATATGGTGCTGGGAGCTTGTCATTACGAACTCCACAGCACCATAATGGCTACACTGAAAACTGAGAAGTTTGGTATCAAACTTCTCAGCACATTAAACCCACACTGATGCCAGTGTGGGATTTAATGAAAAATGCACACAGAGGGCATCTCAGAGATGCCCCCTGAAAACTAACCCACCACTAGTGTCCAGGCTGAGTGGCTGCTTTCAGCTGCCACCACCAGACATGTTTCTGGACCCCTGGGTCGAGAGCCTGCTGCTCTCTGGGGCCTGAAACAATGCACATCCTGGGACGAGGTGCCAAGCCTACTCCCCCAGGATGGGCAGGGTTCATGAAGGGGAAGCTTCAAAGGCATGCCGCCTTTGTGAGCCTCCCCAGACCATTTGCTGCTTTCAGCAACTGGTTCTACCCCCCACTTTGGGCGGGGAACCGGCGGGAAAAACAAGTGAGGAAGAGAGGTGTGCCAACCTCTGCCAACTCCTCCCCTCAGGTGGGGGAGGCGAGGTGAAGCACAACTCTGAGTCCCCGCCATCTTGAGGATGGGGGGACCCAACCAACCAGGGACAGGCTCCTGCCCCCCTCCCACTGGAGGATGGCACGATAGGGGGTGTACCCACCCCAGGGAAGGGACCCATTGGTCCCTGCCCTTTACCTACCTGTAACGCCCCTAAATCTAGTATTTAGGGGGCACCCTGAACCTTGCTTCCTCAGATCCAGCCTGACAACAAGAAGAAAAGAAGAAGAAGGACCGAACAGCCGTGCAGCCAGCTAACAAGAGGAAGACGCCCACTGACTTCGCCCCAGCCCTACCGGCCTGTCTCCCCTCGAACCTGCTCCTGCGAAATCCCGGTGTGTCCTGCAGCCAGCAACCTTGAAAACGCCGGAGGACCTGCCTGCCTTCACTTCCAAACACTGCTTCTCCCGTGAACACCGGATTTGTTCAACTGCAAACCTCTGGCAGCAGCCAGACACCGCGAATCCAGCCCACTCTGCACCTGCCGAACCCGGCCAGAGCTTGAGTGGAAAAACACCACGAGGAGGTCACCCCAGCGATCCTGACCCGAGATCCGGTGACCCCTGACCTGTCTCAAGCCTCCAGCCGACGCCTGCAGCCTAAATCTAGAAGGCCCCCCTAACCGCAACCAGGAGCTGATAAGAAGATCTGACCCCAAAAGGCACCCCTGCACCCGAAGCCCCACGGCCTTGTGTGCCCAAACCGATGGTGCCTAACCAACCCTTCACTTCCCAACTTACCTCTCCAAGTGGTGGTCGCACACAGAAGTCCTTTGTCTCCCTGCCTGCAGTGCTTTTGCAAACCGGAGGTTTTCTATAGAAAACAACAGGGCGCCCGACGTTGAAACAGCACTCTGCACCCGGCTGCCCCAGTGCCGCTGAGGGCGCACCTTTTGTGCTACTTTGTTTCCCCATTTGCCCTGACCTTAACCCTAGGAGCTTTGCTCCCACAACCCAGTGGCCTGCTTGCCAGCAGCCACCAACCGGAGGCCCCCTTTCCCCCATTGGATAACATTAGGCCTCAACACTCTGCACCCGGCCGCCCTAGTGCCGCTGAGGGTGCAACAACAGTGCATCACTGACCCTGTGGGGCCCCTGAGTCTAACCCCAGAACCTTAACTCCCACAGTCCATTACTTACCTGAGAACCCTTAACCTGTTTTTCCTACATAGGATAACATTGAAAATTTTCTTCCAAAAAGTTTCTGTGGTGAGTTTTGAAATCTAAAAATATTCTTTAAAAATCGCACAAATAACCAAAACGTATTTACTTACCTGTTTACAGGAAATGTCCCAGTGCTGAATCCAGGTATCCAGCACTGAGTAAGAAAAGTAACGTACAAAGTAACTTACCTGTAATTTACTGAAAAAGCCTATTCATTTCCATGCACTGTTTTTCTTCCAAAAAAAGACTGTGTGGAGTTTTGAAATCTAAAGATATTCTTTAAAAATCATGTGAATAACCAAAACGTAATTACTTACCTGTTTACAGGAAATGTCCCCGTGCTGAATCTAGGTATCCAGCACTGAGTTAGAAAAGTAACGTTAAAAGTAACTTACCTGTAATTTACTGAAAAAGTCTATTCATTTCAATGTATTGTATTTGCTAAGTGTTGCAACCTGCTGCATCCCCTGTGAATCAAACAAAGTACAAGTTCTATTGCATTTTCAAACTGTTCTATATCCAGTAACTTATTACTGAAAAGTATTTAATGTTTACCTGTGCCAGGCTTGCTAGGTTCTAAAAATAAAACAACAGTATATATTTTTATACCAACACAATTGGCCTAGAGTTCAGTTATTGAGTGTGTGAATTAATTTGCTGACTGAGTGTGTACATCAAATGCTTAACACTGTCCTCTGATACTGCCTTACTGCTCAACCACTCTACCACAAATAGAGAGTAAGGTTCTATCTAACTTTAACCTCTGCCTACCTCTGGGGTCACTTGGACTCTATACACACTATACCTCATTTTGGTGTAGTATATATAGAGCCAGTTTCCTACAGGGTGCGGAGCTGTGCACAACCCCACTTGCACTTCAATAGATTGTGTCCTAGTCTCACACAAAGAACTTCACACTAGCCTATTGTGCCTACTGACAAACTGGGACAAGTGCAGGGAGGCAGGAAATTACAGACACTTCTGTGAGGGAGAGCCTGCAGAAGTTTCTACCACTTGAAAGGAGTCGCTAGGTATAAAAATAGGACCCTCAGACCCACTCTTTAGTTCACTTCTGGAACAGCAGAAGGACTCAGAGGACTGCCTGCTACTGTGACCTGGTGTGCACTCCAGGGGGACTGCTTTACTGCACCAAAAAGGACTGCTCTGCTGCTGGAAGGCTGCTCTGATCCCCGAGAGGTCTGCCCTGCTGCTAGACCTCTGCTCTTCTACTTAAGCCCAGGACTTCCAGAGTGACTCCAAGGTCTAGTTGGCTGTCCTCCTGTTCAGAGCCTCAGGTACTTAAAAGACTCCAACTATCTTAAACTCGTACCTGGACCCTGCCTGAGTGAGTCCTGACCCTCAAAGTGGTGCCTCTCTAGTCCTGAACCCTTGAAAGCGATGCTAAAAATACCCCAAAAGTGCTCTGAGAACTGAGAGGAGGCCTAGACTTACCTGCTTGTTTATCTGCCCAAGGTGCATCACCAGTCAGCCTGACTTCACTGCAGTTGCCAATACGATCTTCTACTCAGCAGCAAATTGTGTTTAGTGGCTCCTTGCAGAAGAGGTAACCGGGTGCATGGATCCCTCATTGGCTACAGCCTGCAACTTCACCCCCCAGGAGATTTTTGACTTAGGAGAATAAGTCCTAACGTAGAAATCTTCACAGTGACTTCGCTCAGCGACTCCTCGATGACAATAGCTCCTCTTCAGATTTCACCTGTTGCCTTGCCATGTTGAAATCTTACTTTTTCACACATTTTTCATGTAAATTTCTTTTAAGTCTGAAGGTATGCGGAGACTGAGCCCAATCCACTCTGTGTATCTGAACCACCCTCCATTGTGATCAGCCATAACATTTTACTTTGCCCCAGTCTCATGCAAATAGATGTCCATGGTTGGCGCATACATTTTTGTTGTTTTGGTGTCAAATAATGTATTAAATTTACTGTTTTGCTAAATTGGTGTGTGATTTTGCTTGTGTTGTGTTTTCACTTTATTACTACTTAAGTGCAACATGAATACTTTACACATTGCCTCCAAGTTAAACCTGACTGCTTTGTACCAAGCTATCAGAGGGGTAAGCACAGGCTAATTTAGTGACTTTTGTGGTTCACCCTGACAAGGATTGTGGCTGCTACTTGAGAAGGACTCAAACCCCCTCAACCAACAACCCAATTTCTCAGAGTTATGATATGTTAATATGTAAAGCATACTATCACCTGTGAGGGTATACTGGTGCTAAGCAGGTATGTGTGCCTATCCCTGCCTCAAGTAGGCTGGTTAATTGAAAAAGCAGATCTTCAGCTTCTTGAGGAATTCAAGAAGATTAGAGGAGGTTTAGATGGGAATGAGAGGTAGTACTGTAGAAAGGATGCCACGGCCCAGCTGCAAGCAAGGAAAATGGCCTGTTTGACTACTCTTGAGAAAGTAAAATACACCAATTATCAGGGTTTAGTGGGTACCCTAGGGCTATTGGCCCGGTGCACTGCACCTGCTGCACCAATAGTATTTAGGCCCCAGGTGAGAGGTCTTTCCATGCTTTAGGAGAGAGGGCCTGCCATCCTGATCTGGTTCCATGTATGCATGAGATGTGTGTGAGTGGGATGGCTGCAAATGTGTCTGGTTGGTTGGTGCAAGGAGATGTGATGGTAGGGCCTAAGTTATGTAGCACTTTGAATGTGTGTGTGAGGAGTTTCAAATGAGGGTATTTGTGTACTGGGAGCCAGTGGAGCTCCCTGAGGTGTGGTGTGATGTGATGTCTGTGAGGTGGAGGATGAGTCTAGCTACTGAGTTCTGGATTTGTGGTCTTCTAGTGCGATGCCTGGTGATCCCAGCATGGAAGGTGCTCCTGTAGTCCAACTTACCGTGTGATTAGGGAGTGAGCGGCTGTTTTTCTTGTTTTGCTTGAGAGCCATTTGAAGAAATAGTTAATACCAATGCTCAGCTTTCCATTCTTGTATATTCAACAATGTCTCCATATTCTAAAAACAAACATTAGTGATAATGTATAATGAAAGTGAACCATATTTCGGTCGAGCCTATAGCGGCAGCGCGCATGCGCTGCTCGCTCTGCGAGGCATGCAGTAATGGAGTATGGAGTGGAAGCTCTGCCCAGTCGTCGCCCATGTTTTTAATTGGCTCGTGTCATTGTCTTTCATAAATGCTCTTTTAAACCAATAGAGGAACGAGGGCTTGTAAGAGACAGGTCCAGCATACATGCCCAATAACATGTGGATCAACGAGTGGTATGCAGTTCCTAAGGGGGATGGGAAAAGAGGGGGAAAGAGGGAAGGAGGGGGAGGAAGGGGGCTGAGAAAAAGGGAAGGAAAGGGAAAGGAAGGAAACCAGGTGGGAGAAGGATCAGAGGGGGGGAGAGCTCCAATAAGGAGCAAGGGCCCTCACACACCCCGAGAGGTGTCATGCTTCATCATGGGGCAGCTCCTCGTTGGGCCGGCGCTGCAATGCCCAACGGGCCCCTCAGGGGGGCTCTTTGCCGGAGATCTTTAGAATAGTAAGCCAGGAGGCCCTATGTGTGGAGGTGGAGGGGCATAGAGTGGTGAGTAGGGTGGGTGCAGTATGTGTAATAAAAATAGCTATGAGTGCTCCAGGGAACCTTTATTAACTGGACACTATGCTATGGTTAAAAGATGAGACTACAAAAGTCTAGACTGGCAGGGGGAATTCAACCTGCTGCAGCTCAGCTTGTGTAGTGACGAGTGTGGGTGGTTAAAAGGTCGACATGTTTCACGCCTAAAAACTCCCAGTGGATGTGCGGCGTTTCTTCAGGACCGGGGGAGAAAAAAACCTAATCTACTCTGGAGTGTAGGTGACAGTCATTGGGGTATCCTAAGTTGTACCGTCCCTATTGAATGGATTCAAGTCAATCCAGAAATGGGGCAAGCATAAAATGCTGGGTAGTTCGTCCTTCTAGCAAACCTCTGGGACTGTAGACTGAGACTTCAGCCAGGACATCGCCCCAGGAGTCCGGCCGTGGGTAGGTCTCATGCAGGAGTGCACCTAACAGATGGTTACTGACATCCGCCATTGCTATGGATGGCCGTGTATATCCTGGCTGAAGTTTCATTCTACACTCCCAGAGGTTCGCTAGAAGGACGAACTACCCAGCATTGTATGCTTGCCCCCTTTCTGAATTGACTTGAATCCATTCAATAGGGACGGTACAACTTAGGATACCCTGATGACCGTCACCTACACTCCAGAGTAGATTAGGTTTTTTTCTCCCCCGGTCCTGAAGAAATGCCACACATCCACTAGGAGTTTTTAGGCGTGAAACATGTTGACCTTTTAACCACCCACACTCGTCACTACATGCACTGAGCTGCAGCAGGTAGAATTCCCCCTGCCAGCCTAGACTTTTGTAGTCTCGTCTGTTAACCACAGCATAATAACCAGTTAATAAATGTTCCCCGTAGCACTCATAGCTATTTGTATTACACGTACTGCACCCACTCTACTCACCACTCTATGCCCCTCCACACATAGGGCCTCCTGGCTTACTATTCTAAGGATCTACATCAAAGAGCCCCCCTGAGGGGCCTGTTGGGCATTGCAGCGCCGGCCCAACGAGGAGCTTCCCTATGATGAAGCATGACACCTCTCGGGGTGTGTGAGGGCCCTTACTCCTTATTGGAGCTCTCCCCCCTCTGATCCTTCTCCCACCTGGTTTCCTTCCTTTCCCTTTCCTTCCCTTCCCTTTTCCTCAGCCCCCCTCCTTCCCCTCCGTCCCTCTTTCCCCCTCTTTTCCCATCCCCCTTAGGAACTGCATACCACTCGTTGATCCTTTCGTAAATGCTGCCTTCTGACTGATTATGAAGCTTGTTAGTCCCTCCTTATTATGCCATGTCGTCATTGTATCCACGGCTACGGCTACTGGCCCCTTTACTTTGAGTGTTGTACGGTATGTGTTATATAGATTGTGAGCACTATTTTCTTTAATAAGGTTGCCTGTGCCTTCTCCCCCCGCAGTCCGTGCCTTCTCGCCCCCGCACTCCCGTCGTTCGTGCCTTCTCGCCCCCCTGCCTCCCACCCACACTCCCGTTTGCAATGCAATAGGTCTCGCATAAATGCGAGTCCTATTGCATTGCAAATGCTTGTTTTGTAAGCACTGGTAGATTAAGTGATTTTCCCAGAATCAAGAAGTCGAGGTGCGAAGCTCGGTACAGGGGCTGGCACAACGCGAGTTAAATTTTGGTTGGGGAAGTAAAAGAAACATTGAGCTTCTAGATGCGACGCGGCGCTGCCTACTGTTGTCATAAACCGCCGCAGTTGCACTACCACTGTGGCAGACAGAGCTCACGGGAATTGCTATTCGTAATCAACATTAAACAGTCGCCGCCCCCAGCACAAAGCATTTTCCCAGGGCAAAAGCGCATTTAGTAGGGAATCAAGTCCAAAGATGACACTCCAGACAGCGCTGATAACACATGACTGGGCCCTCTCATTCCTGCCGCGTTTCCCATCCAGAGAGAAGCAGCAGCAGAGATTGGCAGAGAAATTAAGCGAAGGGACGTGCGAAGGATCCTCACCCAGCGCCAAGGGCAGGACGGGAAGAGAGGAGGGCGGCCGCACTGGGCCCTGCCGGGCAGAGCAGGTAAAGGGTCACGAGCAGTGCAGCTACGCTTCTGACGGTGTTCCGTCGGTTGAAGCTCCCCGTTCACGCGCCCGGAAGTAACTCTTCCTCTTCAGACATCAAAACACTCACTAATGTCGGTTTCTGGAATTGTGCTGGGCATTTGTTCATTCAAGCAACGATATTACAGGCAGCTTTTAAAAAAAAAAAAAAAAAAAAAAATATTTAAAAAGAAACAGTTTCCCATACTTAAAAAAAAAATGTTTTGGTCTATTCATGCAGTTCTTGCGATAACTCTGGATGAAAGAAAGAGAGGGTGGGTGTGTTGGGTCCTCTTGCACCGTGAAACATATAGAGGGACAGAGACGAAACCAACCTTCTCTATAGCTTCCAAGTTTGTTTTTAGGTTGAGCCTATAGAGGCAGCGCGCATGCGCTGCACGCTCTGCGAGGCATGCAGTAATGGAGTATGGAGTGGAAACTCCGCCCAGTCTCCGCCCATGTTTTTAATTGGCTTGTGTCATTGTCTTTCGTAAATGCTGCCTTCTGACTAATTATGAGGCTTGTTGGGGGCGGAGCTTGCCGGCTCAACAAGATGGCCGCTTGTTAATGGAGCTCCGCTACGCCATAACTCTATCCTTAATTATCCTGGCGGAATCAGTGTTCTGACTCGAACGCACCTGGGTGCCTATGGTGTTGGAGGCTCTACGGCACAGATCAAAGCTGATTTGAGGCGTCTATCTTGAAAATCAGAGCTGTTGTGGCGCTGAGAAACCACGCGATCCTTACGTTCTGCAGTGAAGCGCAGAGCTGCGCTGACGAGGCCTGGAGCGGTGTTCCGATTGTGATGGGGCGCCCGACCGACTGAAGATCGCGGAGGCACGGTTGCCACCCGCTGGCAAGTGGTGTGACTGGGCTGGCCAGACGACGGTGTCACCCTAGCTATCAGCGCGACTGACCTGGCGGATCAGCGGCAGAGTGTTACGAGGCCTGCTGCGGTGGAACCAGACCTCGGTCCCGGCCTGACGCATGAAGGTGCCATGGCTGGCTGACTCCCCGGACTGCAACTGGAGATCGCTGACTGCCCCGATGCCTGAGCTGTGAGTGACGGGGGCGGTCTACAAGACCAGCTGTGGGACTCCCTCATTCTCCCCGAAAACAGCGTTGGCGGAGCAGCCGGGCCTTCCCGCTGAGTTGCGTACAGCCGCATCAACAACAGAGGGTTGAGCGCGGCGCCCCTGCCTTCTGGATTCACCGACTGGGGACGTCCCTGAGGAGGCTACGCGTCTGTGGGGTAATCTTCTTCGTATAAACATCATTGTAGCGCCTCGGTGTGCTGCATGCCTTGAAGTGACTGGCCCAGCGGAGCGGCCCAGCGGACCTGTGGTGTACATTCCCAGTCAGGTATTGCCCTCCATACACGTGAGTCTGAGGGAGGCTGGAGAGACGCAGGCACCCATTGAAGACACACTTTAATAATATATGCTAGTGCTCACTCCGCAGCAGGACTGGACATATTGGAACCTACATTGTGTCCCCCCTGCCACGTATCTCATTTTCGGAGGCCGCATTTCGCAACATTGACCTGCGACTCCTAAGTCTACTCAGTGCCCCTGCCTGCTCAATTTTACGACCAGGAACGACCCTGGAGAGACCGGGCGGATGAGAGGTGAGACGCTTTGCATAGCCATCATCGCTACACCACAGTGAACAGCGCCCATAGGAGTGATTAGCCCAAAGGTACGGCCCAGCAACCCAGTGCTTACCATTCCTAGACAACTATAGCCTTTCATTCCCGAGACGTTGAAGGAGGTTGGAGAGCCGGAGGCATCTACTGTGATTACTCTCTGATAGAGTATACCAGTGCGTTCACCATAGAGAGGCTGGTCTTGCTGGGCCCTTCACTGGATCCCCCCCTGTTGTGCTACCCAGACTGCGGAGACTGCGTATCAATAGGCTATCAGGATTGATTGCGCCAGGCTGTCTTGTGGCTGCTGGGACCTTGCTACTTCAGCTGCTTCGGGCGACTCATTCGGGCACTTCCCTAGCAGTTATGGGGAAGGTGGACAAACTTCAACCCAAGATCCAGTTTGATCATCGCAAAACCAGAAATCGAGAACTAGATGAGACTCACTCCCTTCCTGAGCAGGGAGCTATGGGCTGGGAGACGCCTGCGGACTTCTGTCAAATACTGGCCACCATACAATCCAGTCTCAGCTCCATAGACTGTAAGATAGACTTATTGGTTTATCGCGTTGACCACATGTCGGAGCGCCTTGACAAACACACGGAGAGGATTGATATGGCAGAGAGGCGCATCACTGAAGTTGAGGGGTCACATATGGAGACGGACGCTGCACAGAAGCAGATGGGGAAAGCCTTAACGCAACTGCAGGATAAAGCAGAGGACCTTGAAGCTAGGTCTCGAAGGAGTAATATACTTCTTATGGGCCTGCCCGAATCGACATCCACCGGGAACATGGAAGCGTTTACTGAATCCCTTTTGGTCTCACTGCTAGGCCGTGACACTTTTTCTGCAATGTTTGTTATTGAGCGGGCGCATCGCTCTTTGGGCCTGAGACCACCCCCGGGTGCACCCCCGTGCCCAATTATCCCTAAGTTCTTGAATTACAGAGACAGGGACGCGGCCCTGAGGAAAGCCAGGGAACTCTGGACATTACAATATGAGGGCTCAACGATTTTGCTGTACCCCGATTTTACAGCCAGGGTCCAAGAGGCGCGCACACAGTTTGCCCCTCTGAAGCGGGCGTTACAAGCCCAGGAATTGGACTACACTATGCTTTACCCTGCATGGCTGCGAGTTACCATGAATGGTGTTTCAAAGATTTATCAGGACCCCAAGTCCCTGCAGAAAGCGCTTAAGGAATACACTAAGGAGCAACAACGAGGAGCTGCTTCGGATCGATCGCCAGGGGCAGAAGGAGGTACCCTAGATGAAAATGACTAAAACATAGCGCAAGCCTCGCTCTTTATAGTAGTTTTTATCAGTGCTAGAGTTGTGTGACTACGCTTAAGATTGTTAGCTAATACGGATGGCTCAACCCTTAAGATAGTGGCTAATCTACTTGGGTGCAAAGCTGGACTGTTCTATGTTATCGCTGAAATGTGAGACTCTTTTTATATGTCTAAGTCACTATGTTAGAAATTATGGGCAGGCGCTCTGTTGCTGCATGCCCCCAGGTGCGAGCATTCGTTCGGCCTGGAGGTGGTTATGCGTTTGCACTGAGCTTATTGTGGAACTGCTGCCTTAAGGATGGGGGTTGTGTCTTCGCACTTGAAAGAAAGCCCATCATGTTATGGTTAGAAGAGGGTCTCGCAGGGTCAGATAAGAATGAGGCTGACGCTTTGATGCCCCTAAAGTTAGAGATGGATGGAGCGATACATCTAGCTTGAAAGGTGGCCTTTGGGTTTCTGATACCTGGGAGGTCTGGGAGCGCTTACTCAATCCTGGTGCTACAGCTATCTGCCATTATAGCCTATATATGGCGATCTTGGCATCGTCCAGGAGTGCGCTGGCAGAGAGGCAACATCCGCCCCTGTGTGTGCTCCACCAGTAGGCACTATGCCTCTTTTGTTTGAGTTCTGGGGAGGGAGAGATAACCAATGGTGTCAAGTTGGGGACGACGCAACGTGGGCGGGATATAAAGTTGGGGGGTGCATGGGGTGGGTGGGGGGGAAAGGAGTTCAGAGACCTAATTAATTTGTTACTACATATACGATGTTGCCGCAGCTGACAATACATTACATATTACACAGTACAGTAGAACGAAGAGTCACCCACACAAACGTACAAGTTGCAGTGAAGTTGCTTACCACGGAACATGATGCAGACGCATACCAGTAGGATAAACATTTTAACTTGGAATGTCCGGGGTCTAAACGATCATAGGTTAAAAAGATAAGAAATTATTTTAAAAATTAAAAAAAAAAAAAAAAATGATGAGGCTTGTTAGTCCCTCCTTATTATGGCCATGTCGTCATTGTAACCTTCCATGGCTACTGGCCCCTTTACTTCGAGTGTTGCACGGTATGTGTTATATAGATTGTGAGCACTATTTTCTTTAATAAGGTTGCCCGTGCCTTCTTCCCCTCCCTCCCGCAGTCCATGCCTTCTCGCCCCCCCGCACTCCCGTTGTTCGTACCTTCTCGCCCCCCTGCCTACACCCGCCCGCACTCCCGTTTGCAAGGCAATAGGTCTCGCGTAAATGCGAGTCCTATTGCATTGCAAATGCTTGTTTAACTTCCACTTTCCTCTTCTGATATATTGGCATACATACTTTACCTCGGAAGCCAGTCTGATATTGCTAAAAGCCAAGGAAGCATCGCCTGGTTTTTCGATATTATTACTTAAAAAACCAAACATACCAAACATTAAGAGTTTTCCCGGAAATCACTGATACTTTGCGTTTATCTTGATCTCTTTTCCACCCTCTTTTGCCTCCTTCCGAGTACTTCCGAAGTTGTACGGACATTGCAAAGAGTCCGTCCGCCGGACTGCTGGAGGCGGCCGCAGCGCCATGTTTGATGCTGTGCTCCTTCAGTGAGAAATCCCGCGGCACCCTTGAGTGCCCTCCCAACCGGAACCGGAACCCGTGATATCTGGGCCCGTCAGAGCAAACTCTATTCTCGGCACCAACTACACCCCGTGCTCCTGTTGCCAGGGAGACCTCCTTATCCCTCTACCTAACATCGGTGGCGGCCATGGGGAGGCTGGACCTGTGAGCAGGGCGCACCGGCTCCCCCCGCGTGCCTCCATCCAGCCTGGGGAGGGGCAGCCCTTCTGCCCACAATGAGTTTACCGCAGAAGCCTGCTTTGAAGGTGGGAGCCGGGCCTGGGCTACT
Organism: Calotriton arnoldi; assembly: GCA_963921515.1. Classification (NCBI taxonomy): domain Eukaryota; kingdom Metazoa; phylum Chordata; class Amphibia; order Caudata; family Salamandridae; genus Calotriton; species Calotriton arnoldi. Next base: position 643,005 of record CAWUFW010006490.1, read on the forward strand.
GGCAACAGCAGCAGCGCCCCCCCAGCACCAGGCCGTCGCGCCTCCACCTGTGGCCCTGTTGAGGCTGAGAGCCCTGCCTGGAGGACAGTATCCTTCACTTAGATGGGTGGGTATCAGGAGCCTGCACTGGTGGTCCAGCTTAGTAGACAAGGCAGTAAAGTATTCAGGACTGAACATGGGGTCATTATCTATCACTGTGGGAGGAGGGGTAGCATTTTTTATTGAGGGTTAAATGTGGGACTGTGAGAGCCCGCCACTGAGTTAATGGTGGTAGTAGTATCCCCAGAAGAGTGCGGTGGTGCTATTTCCTATGTGAAGGATAGCAACCAGTACTGAGAGGCATCAAGAGGCTCTGAATAATGTGGCAAGGTGTTTGCAGTGAAAGAAGGGCAGTATGTCCCTGAAAGGTATGTTGTGATTGGGCCTTTGAGCATAATCCACAAGCTCAAGCCCTTTTGAATTTTAGCGTCCTCCCCTCTTGAGACTTTAGGGTGCCCACCAACACAGGAAAAGGACTGATGGCGTTGTGGGTACTGGCTAGTTATATACTACTGCAACCTAAAGCGAAATTTGCCTTCCATGCTACTGTAGAGTGAGTTGTGCCATTTATTAGTCTGACAGGTGTGTCTAGGGATTGTGGGAGAGTTCACTCCACCCTGTTACCAAAGCCTTGTGAATAATGGGGCATTATTCACAAGTGAGGTTGTAGGTTCCCCCTGGTTGGCAGCCTGGTCTAGGTCCTCCATCATGCCTATTCCAGCCTCCTTCACTCATCTGTAGATTTCAGAACATGATGCTTTTAGAGGCAGGTAAGTCGCTCTTGTAGTGCTTCAATAAATTGATGGCGAACATTCAAGTGGCTGTTTTTTCATTGGGGCCGGTCTTGCTTTTGCAATGTACATGCCTGGGGTCGAACATGTAGGACTCTACACATAGCCCCTAAACACCGCTTTAGTAGACCCGAACAACTACAACAGGCTGTAAGTGTTGAGCTACTTTAAGTCTTCTACTCACGAGTTCAGATGTGACAAATGTAACGTATGACAAGTCTTTGAAAGTAGGGGTGGGCAGAATTTGCGTAGTCGCGCTACGCAAAGCTCCGCGAAACGGTAAAAAATCTCCGCGAGCACGCAAAAGTTCCGCGAACACGCGGAATTGCTTGTTCCGCCCGTTCGCGATGCTTTCTTCCTGTTCACGAACGCTGTTTGCGTGCTCGGGGAGAAATATCTCGCGAACACGCATTTTGAAAGCGCGAACAAGCAAAAAATTCCGCGAAGCTGCGGATCGCGGAATTTTTGGTAATTCCGCGTTCTACGCGGAACGCGAAATTACCCAAATTCCGCAAATTCCGAGAGCGGAACGGAATTTACCGCCCAGGCCTATTTGAAAGTGATAGAAAGAGTAAATCAAGTGCTGAGTTTAAGGTGCATGGAGAGAACAGTTGTCTGTCTCGTGGCCGTAATATCATTTGGTGTCTCTAATCAAGATTGAGGTCCATCGCCCGAGTTCGTATTTCAAAAATAGGAGGTGGAGTTGTAGATCAGAATTGTTTCGCTCTAAACGGTGAATAGAAGAGTGTGCTGCATTGCGAGATTTAGGTGCATTGGCTGAAATGTGCATGGCTCAGCAATACTTAGGACTTATACGAGTCAAGACTGAGTTTCATTGGGCTAGCTATTTCTACTGGAACAATAGCAAGATGATGGAAGTTTACAGAATGAATTATATCATTCAGTCAGTCACACCGCTTTATTCGATCATTATAAATAGACCATAAAAGCACAAGAAATACATATAAAAAATTTCCAGATCAATAAATATTCATATATACATTAGTTAAAACATTATTAAACAAGTTTTGCTATGGTCCAATTAAAACCTTTAAAATCAGATTATATAAAAAGAACAGTTCATGATATGATTACAGGGTGCTGCTAAAAACTATGCCCACCCTTTTCCTCTTCCTGAGGCAGGCCCATAAATATGAGGCGACACAAAAACAGACGAATGGGTCACTTAGAGCTTTTAAGAAATACATTGCGACCCGACATTGCCTGAAATTATGATACCTCAGGATTGGCAGAATAAACAGTTTCCTTTCCTCAGAATATTTTTGACAGAAAAGTAGGATATGCTGATCTGTCTGCGCCGAAAGGTTGTTACAGGGGCAGCGATCGAGATCTGCTAGCCTATACTTTTTTTGTGGATATCCCAGGAGTAACGGGATCATGTTTAATCTGAAGCGCAGTAGAATAAATCTGTGCTGCGCGTTGTTTATCCATGCTAAGTAATGGAATCCATCTCCTGGTATTGATGGGACCAAGTCATACACAATAGTTGAGTGATGCATCCGTTTTTTTTCCCTGCAGGCGTATTCTGCTCTTTGGGAATATAGATCTTTTAACCGTTTCTTCGTGACCCCCTTACAAGAGGCGGGGTCCTGAAAGAGTTTTTCCAACCCTATAGCCTTCAATACAGTTTCTACATGATTTAGCGACCCAATTCTTTTGTAATAATCTAGGTTGCAGCATTCTCTTATAATGGTTTGTGTCAAGTCGACCGTAGTTCTTTGCCAAATTGATAGCCACAAGAGGACCGGGGCCATTCTTATGGTGTCACTAAGAAAGGGGAGCCCTAATTCGAAATGTAAAATATAATTTGAAGCCGATTGGGGTAAGGACACACGATTTTTAAAAAAGGAGTCTTCCATTTGCTGTAACAGGCCAGCATTGGCCATCCCCCACACGCCTGCTCCATATATTGTGGCTGATTTTATTTTGGCTTGGTAAACATTTTTTGTTACGTCCAGTGAACTTCCACCCAACTTTTTTGCAAATCTTTTAAATGCGTTTAGGCTCCTTTGCATACCCTGAGCTCTTGTTTTTACTAATTTGGACCAAGAATGATCCTTATCAAAGAGCACTCCTAGGTATGAGAAGGAGTCCACCACCTTAATTTCATTGCCAGCCATCTGGAAGTGCAGGAGTTTCTCTCCTCTAGTCTCTCCGGCCACAATTATGAAAGATTTTGTTTCATTTACCTTTAAGTCAAGGGAAGCCATAAAGATGGCGTAAGCTTTAATTAATTTTTGTAAGGCCAGGCCCGTTCTTGCCATCAACACCGCATCATCGGCGTATGCCAAAATCGGAAGGGGGGTTTGATCAAATTTGGGTACGTCCAAAGAGAGGGCAGACAGGGAGGACTCAACCCCGTTCGTTTAGATTGAGAAAAGGAACGGGGCGAGCACACACCCCTGTCTAACTCCCTTTTCAATTTTAAAGTGACGTGTACACTCCCCCTTTCTACCATACCTTACACAGGCAGTAGCATTGGCATACAGCTGGCGGATGAACCCAATAATCGGCGGGTCTATACCCATGTCCTCCATCATGGACCATAGCCTAGAATGTGGCACACAGTCAAAGGCTGATGTTAGGTCCATGAAGGCCATGTATAGTTTCCCATTTCTGGCCTTCGAATACTTCCCTATAGTTAGGGAAAGGTTTAGGCACTGGTCGACTGTCCCCATACCTCTCCGGAACCCATATTGTGCCTTCATGATTATATTATGTGATTCTGCCCACTCCTCCAGTCTAGCCAATAGGACCCTCCCCATTAGTTTGGCAGTAGTATCGAGGAGGGATATAGGGCGATAATTATTTGGTAAGGCCCTATCCCCTTTTTTATAAATCGGGACTATTATGCTTTGATTCCACGAGGGCGGTGGGCCTGCTAACACAATGCTGTTAAAAGTGTTTGTAAGTAAGGGGACCCACATGTCGCAATCAAATTGGAAGAGGTCAATCAGAACACCGTCCGGCCCTGGTGCCTTACCGGGGATACATGATTTTAGTGCCCTTCGGAGCTCGGGTGTGGTGAAGACTAGTCCTTCCTGAGGTGTGTTTGGTGGGGAGAGTGTTTGTATGAATGCAGGAGGGGTTAACCTAAAAATCTCTTCGAAATGTCTCACCCAAGACTCTTCGTCTACATGAACATCTAGTACGGGGTCATTAATATCTTTAAAATAAGGAGCGTTTACAACTTCCCAGAAAGCTTTGCTACTGCCAGAGTTGGCTGCTTGTTCAAGATCATCCCACGCCTGTGTTTTTAAATCATTCTCTCTCACCCTCCTGGCTGTTTTATATTCTAAGCGTAGTAAACGAATCTTAGGGTAATCCCTGGGGAGGTTTTTAAGGCGTTTACAAGGTCTGTTTTGGCTTTAGTGCAGGCCGAGTCAAACCACCCCTTTTTGCTGTGAAGTTTGATGACTTTGCCCGCGTAATTGCTATTTTTATTTTTGCCAGAAGGGCAGTGAATCTGGTGACCGTGTCTGCGGGGGTTAGGTCTTCTCCCAGGCATTCTATAATATCTTTCTTTATATGTGCCAGCATTTCGGGGACCAAATTTGATTTTATTACCACTGTCCATTTCAGTTGGTAACCATTTGTCCTGGACAGGTTCACATCCGCAAGAACCAGATTATGTTCTTTGAGTGTAGGAAGGATGTTTAACTGAGTCAGTAGGATGGCATGGTCGCTATGGGGTGAGAACCTAATGCTCTTAAGGTCTACCTTCTGAAGTAGATGTCCAGACACTAAGACGAAATCGATAGTAGTTTCCTGAGTGCCTCTTCTAAAAGTTGACCCTTGCCCTTTTTCATTAAACTCGCTTAGTATAAACAAATTCCACTGTGATAACAAGTTGTTTAAGGCCTCTCCATACCCATTGTGCGAGAAGTGCAGGAGGGTATTGCCGTCGGTGGTTTCTACAACACAGACTCTAGTCTCCGTAAGTTTACATAGATGGGTATTAAAATCCCCCGCCCATATGAGATTCACATTTCCCCCTTTCTTCCCTTTATACAATTTATCAATCTCCACCGTTAAGGCATCCACCACAGCCCTAGAGTTTCTCCCGAATTCATTACTATAGAACTTGACGAGAGTACAAATATTCAGTTTCCTAAAGTCCAACTCTAGTATCTGGAAATGGGTGTGTAGCGAGCCAACTTGTCTGACTTGGAGTGGTGTGGTTTTTGAGATTAGTGTAAGTAAACCCCCCTTTGCCCTTCCTGAAGCTGCAGGCGTAGCTGGAGAGTGGAAGGAACGAAACCCCGTAAAGAAGGGAGGGTCTATTGCCCAAGTTTCCTGGAATAGGACTAACTCCATATCTTGCCACTCATTCAGCCAATGTTGGTTCATTAATTTGGAGGCCAAGCCTGACACATTCCATGATACCATGTTTGCTCTGGAGCCCTTGATCATATTTGAGGGGGTTGGCAGGGTATGCCCATGTCCCTGAATTCCTTGCGCCAGAGTTACATCTTCAGAGACCACTTCAAAAGGTGTTGGATTAAATAGAGGTGGTCGTAAGCTGTTTTCTGCTATGGCCTTAATGGGAGATTTGATGGATGATTGGGATAGTGACAAGGTTAGTCAATCACAATCCTCCATATTAGACAGGGCAGTGAATCTATTTTGTAGACTAATCCCGGGATTTATGTTGGAACCCCCGTTCCTGTCGGTTAATAAATTCCTAGTTTTGTCCATTTGAGCCCTCCCCCTGGGGTCATCCTGGCCGACATAAAAGTATTCCAGCGCTAGAGGTATTATTTGGGTATTCCTTAATGCAGGAATATGTAAATTAGCCAGGAGGGAGGCACTTGCGTGCGAGTAATTAAAATTGATTACCACGCAATCTCCATCATAATGTTTGCTTTGTCCCCCCACCCAGCCAACTCTCCTAGCCATAATCAATTCATGAACCAACACCTTCCTCCCCCGATCGGTCACGTTAACATTGTGAAGTAACCAGTGCAAACATTTGTCCATTAACTGTCCAATAGTTTCACTCTGATTTTCACGGAGGCGAGGAGTATTTGCCAGAACCAGGACCAATGGGGCAGCGGCAGGTGGAAGATGAAGGATGTGATGCCGGAAAATATGTTGCACTCCAACATTTTGATCTTGGATTCTTGCCTTATGTGCAACTCTCATTTGACCATTCTGGGATAATAATGGCTGGGAGGTAATGGCTCTTTCCTTCAGGCCTAGAAGGCCTTGCGTGGCCCCAGTTGGATTGGATTTTTGGGGAGTGTTAGGATCTTGCATTAGATGACTGGCAAGGCCTCCAGGTGGTAAACACGGTGCTAATGGTTGGTTCGAATTTGCCACTAGAGGAGTGTCCCGAGTTTCTCTTGATGGTTTTTGAGTTGTAGATGTTAATGGGTGGGGGACGTGGGTGGCAGGCGTTCTGGCAAGTAGAGTCCGATTCTGCGATTCCAACTCCGCCAAGCGGAGCTCAATTTGGATCAGTTTATCAAGAATGGGAGCCAGTACCTCACTTATTTTTCCTATAATCTCCAGCCCAGCCTCTGGTCCACTAGGGTCCGGGGGTAACAAAATGTTTGCTTGCTCTGGTAGTGATATTACCTTTAGGTTCTTGGCATGGGCCTTTGTTTGGGCAGGTTTAGGTTTCGGAGCGCGAATGATCTTGGGTTTTTGAGTATTGCACCATTAATGGCCCCGCCTGCTCTAGTTCGTTTGGCGGGTGGCAGCGGTGAAGAATAATTCAATGGGGAGACAATCTGGGGGGAGCGGTCTAGGCCCCTTCCTGGGGCAGATTCTATAATGTGGTTTACAAGAAGACAGCCACTCTTATCTAATACCCGGACTGTTGGGGTTACAGGGTTTGACAACATTGTAAGTGGTAAAGTGACAGACTCGGGAGGTGGTGTCGGGGATAGACTCAATCTTAGTGAGGTAGATTCCAGAGAAAGACGTCTTTCGGTCAACTCTATCTCATGGGAGAGGACGCTTGCCGCTCTTACTAGGAAGGAGTCCAATGTTGCTCCGACCCTCCCTCCGCACCTCTCTTTACAACCCTTTCCTTTCGACATAGTTATGGGCCGGGATAGTAAGGGATAAACTGTACCTTAACAGGAGTGCAGATGGAAGGGAATAGGCCCAGCCCAACCTCCTCTGGGCTCCGACGGGCATGGACGGGCCCGCCCTTGGCCCGGGCTTAGCCCGGACGCGCCCGTGCGCGTCCCGCGCTGCGTAAGGTTTCCGCGAATTAAGTAAGCGCCTCCGGGCACGTGGTCAGCTGCAGTGGTAGAAAAGGAGCCTGGGACGTGTAGTCCGGTCCCGCTCCTGCTTCCAGACGAAATACCGGCAGTAGCAGTGTCGGCAGTGTCCTCTCAAGTGGCAAGAGGTGCTTCCCAGATTTTACCAGGTAGCCGCTGGACGCAGTCTGGACCCTCCTGCTGCTCTCGAGCTTCCCCACGAAGGCAAAAAGAAAGCGAGAAGGCTTGTGCTTGCCGCGTCGCCGACTCACTCTTCATCTCAGAATCCCAATAATGGTTCTGAGATCTGAAAGGAGTTAGTACAGTTCACCCTGTATCTTCTTGACTCTGAATGGAGCCTGACCACCCACCACTGAAGAGCCGGCATGGTACCTGTAATTCCAGCGAGGACGATCTCCAGTTCATTCACGACGCAACTTCACGCTGGGCATATCTCCGGTCTTCCGACGACTTCCTGATTCTTCCCTCGTCACCACGGCAACCTTCTGGCATCGGACTTCTCCTGTTCCTGTTCCGGTCCCTCATTGAAATGAGCGCTGCATCGTTAAGTGTATGTGGGTACCAGTCCCAGTAAATTAGGTGCGATCAGCAGGATTAACGTACATTGACATAACCATGCCATCCAAACTATGTTTTACGTGAGCACTTATGAAAATGCAATGCACAGTGTGTGGTCCTATTACTGGAGTAGCGTGTGATGCTGCAGAATGAGTATGAGGCATGGTTAAAACTTTATTTATAACAAACTAGTTTTCGTCTTTCTTAGTTATTTTTTTCAGATACCTGTTGTTTGGTTGGTTGTGTTTTATTCAAAATGTATGTGATGGAAATGAACCACCAGTGCCTCCGTCGATAACCCCCACTATTGCGTCTTGCAGATTCCACCAGTGACCATTTTGTGGCCGTTTTAGAGCATTATTTCCCTTCCCTGCTTCCCGGTTGAACCACTACAGGCCAACCAGCTGCAAAAAATGTGCTGCATGGCTAAATACTTATAAGGCCCCAAAGGCGAGACCGATTGCATTGCAAATGCTTGTTTCAAATGTAGTTTGTTTTTACATTTTGCTTCGTTGACATAATCTGCAATCTACAACATTCTTTCCACACTTGCTCCACAGATCTTCAAAACAAAAAGCAAATGTCTTTATCCAGTGTGGAAGGACTGTTTAAAAAATGCCAAAACGTAAATCTTATAAGATGGAGTGTGATTCATCAAATGACTGTTAAGTTTTAAGCCTCTCACATACAGAACGCAACTATGCTATTGTACACTAAAAATTGCACTCCTCTGATGATGGTTGGACACACAAGAGTGAGGTAGCATTGCTTTTTTTTTGCCTCAAGACACCTGTAAGCAACAAGAGGCGTTGCAGAGGCAGGAGCCTAGACTTTGTTAGTTTTGCTTTACAGTGAAACTCACTTGAAACCATGTTGGCTGCTTAGTACCTTGCCTGTTCCCTACGCTCTCACTAAAAAATCTACAGGGAGGGGTCATATCCTTTCCATCCCCTTCCATTCCTACGCCCATGATTTGCTGATGTGTTAACAAAACCAGTCCAGTAGGGAAGAAGCAGGACAACAATTCCAGAGAGCCGGAGGATGTTAGTGAAAAACACATGACTGAAAATGATCAAGAGTCATCGCATAATCTTGGGTGTTATGCATTAATGCATTTCTCAGTAGAACTAAAATGGATGAAACCCTTTCATACATCTTATCCTTTATATTTAGAGGAGGGATCTCCAACGAGTAGCTCAGGACTACTGGTAGCAAAACATACACTGTGTCCACTCTAAATGTAGCTAAGTCACAAGAAAATTAGCCATGTTGTAGACCCTGCTGTATTATTCACACCATATGTGAACAATGAACCAAGAGTACCAGCAAAAACTGGAGCAGTAACCAATGACCTTTTCTGTAGTGAGAGCTACTTTTTCTCAAGTGAAGTCACCTGAGCTAATTTCAAATTTTATCACTGTGTCACATATTTTAACATTACACTAGGAACACCCGAACATTTCAGGTCTCATCAATATAAAATCTCTCCACTTAACTAATGAAATTACAAACAAAGCATCATGTTGTTATGTTATGTTATGGGGTATTTGTTAAGCGCACGGCTACTCCGAGGAGTGCACTTTGGCACAAAGGACATAACCACAGCAATAGGTCTCTCCAACTCAGCTTGAATTATCATTCAATTATCAAATTTAAACGTGTTTTGGAATGAAAATCCTTTGTCTTCATCAACATATCAGTATCTGAAAATTCACATTTCAAGCAAGGTTAGTAGAAGAAATGCCAGGAAAAAGCTTTTCAATATTAAATCCTTTATACATGTATATACATATATATAGCAACTCACAATCATTCTCTTTTGAGAAATGAACTGGCACTTCATAAGTGCAGTAGAAGATGTTTAATCCTGATGGTTACACATTATGCTGTTAAAGCCTTTGTCAAACCAATAGCATGGCCCGCTACCTCAGAAAATATTGACCCACAGTGACTAAACATAGAAAATATACTTAAAGTTCTGGATTGCAATATTCAACTTAGTTTTAAATTCGTCACAAATGTTTACAAATCCACAGTAAAAATAATCCCATCACTGTATTTCAGATCTTACTGCAAAAATTGTAAAAAATGAAAATAAATAATTGGACTTCGAGAAGTGGGCTCAACTCGGACTCTCGTTTTGGGGCAGGGTACAAGCGGTTCAGATGGTGACACTGCCACGATACACCTACACCCTCGGCCTGCTGCACCTACTGGTCCTTCTTTCGTGGCTGCATTCCGTGAACTGTAGTATACAGTCTTTTGATTGGGGGACCTCCCGTCCCCTGTTAGCCAGTAGCAAACTCCTGGATCACCAATGTTATGGGGGCTGGGCATCCCATTGGTTGAACACTACACTCTGGCCCTGCACTTGGCACAGCTCAATTGCATGCCTCCAAGGCCCATGGAACCGCTGCCGTTGGTGCTGGTGGAGCGCACCCTGCTGAGTTGCCCGCAGGGAATCCATCCACTCTACAAGAGTGGCACACCTATGCCAAGCCCCACCAACCCAATGCTGCAAGCCATGGTCAAAGCATGGTGGCAGGCCCATCGTCTCTCCAGGGTGGATCATCTTTTTCATGACTACGCACCGTTATGAGGCAACTCTGGCATCCGTATAGGTGGTGAGATGTTGAACTGGGAGGCCGCTTCTACAGCTTTCATTGAGTCCTCGAACAGAGTGCCCTTAAATATTTTGCTGCACTCCCTGAAGAATTTGGGCTCCCACCTTATCAGTCCTGGTGATATTTGCAGCTCTGTCATTGCATCAATTGTCCCCTGGGTGCGTGGCCCTGGGTCCTCCAGCCCTCTCCTATAGTCTCCTACCTTAGAATGTAGGGCCGTTTCCACGGGGTGATGTCTGGCTTCTATAGCCTCTTGATCTATCATCTTTCTCCCTGCCCCTTTTAAATAGCCTCCGCATCACATGGCAAACCAGACTTCAAACAGAATATGAAACGGAGGATTGGGTGGTCCTTCTGGAGGCATTGGATTGTGGGGCCCAGGAGGCACGGTTGAAGTTCTGTTTCTTTAAGATACTGCATAACTGGCACTGGACTCCCAAAAAACTGCAGGCAGTGGCCTTGTTACCTCATGCAAATTACTGGTGCTGCGCCCACAACCGCTGTGACTTGATACACGTCCTCTGTGACCTTTTTGGGAGGCAGTTGGCATCACTGAGCAAAACCCTACCAGTCACAACACTCCTACCTCACCCCCTGATCCTTCTACGTGACCTCACGACCTCCCCGGGCTTTTCCCACCTTCAGGACCGTCATCTGCATACAACGCTCGCCACGGCAAAGGTCTGCATTCTCCATCACTGGTGCACCCCCTCCCTTGATGAATGGCTCTTGATGGTGCACCAGACTGCCGCCTATTAGTGGGTCATCTATAACCTGCAAAATAAGAGAGAGACATTCCTCCTCACCTGGGCATTTTTTCTCCTGGCCGAAGCTCACTAGCTCTTAGTTGAGTGCGTCCCTGACATCCCTTAGTGGGATAACCAGATATTATATCACACTGACACTGCCCTTGGGACCCTGTATGGTCATGATCCTTGAGGGTGTGTGCCTACTCCCCCTACCTCCCTCTTCCGCTCCCATGTTTTCCAGATTTCTCTTCTTCTCTACCTCTCTTTTCTCCCCACCTCTCCCCCTGCTCTCCCACCCATTCCCCATCTCCCCCCCCAGGCATGTGTGTGAATTTGGCTCCCTTTTTGCTTTTCCTGTTTTTTTGCTTAATTTTTTTCATGTCTTATCTTTCTGGCCCCCTTTTCCTCGCTGTTCATCCTGTACACAGATACGGACCCACGTTCCTCATTGTCATCGTCCTTTCTTAACTCCCTAGGACCCCAGCCTCGTGGGACCTCCACATGCTATGTGTCGAGTGACATGATCCAGTTTGCACTGTGTTTTTCATACATTATTATTGTTTTACATATCATGCCTTATGTTTCCCCCCTTTCCCTTATACATTGTTTTGTTCTGCTCTTCCAAAAAAAGAATTGTGAAACAAAAAGAGTCATTTTTAGGGGCCTGAGTTCAACAGTTGCAGGTCTGGTCCTTCTCATCTAGCCCAGAGGGCAGCAGGTAGCAGGTCAGCACATCAGGACAGCCGCCCAGCAGAGTGGCAGTCCTTTTAGCAACACCGCAGTCCTCCTGGAAGAGTATCCACAGGTCCAGAAGTGTAGTGACGTGCTTGTGTCTGAGGTCCAATATTTATACCTGGTGCCCTTCCTCTGGATTGTGGGAGAAGCTTCTAGAGGTTTCCCTTTGAAGTCCTCAGGCATCCTGCTCTCTCTGTCCTGGCTCCAGACTAACTACAGGGGGTATGCAGCTCTTTGGGTGGAGTCAGGACATAGCTTATTCAAGTGTAAATAGGGCTGTGCCCAGCTCTGCCCTCCCATCCTGCCAGTGATTGCCCATCCTGGGACATCTAAGCTCTCTAGTGTGTGCGGCTGTCTAGAAGGAGTACACAAAGCCCAATCATGAGCTATGCCCAGTCATGTGACTGAGGGACAGGCTACAGGCAGAAAAATGCGGACCTTTTAAAAGTAGCATTTTCAAAATTGTAATTTAAAATCTGACTTCACCATAAGAGAGGAGTTTTAATTACAATTCCAAAGACACCAAACATGAACTGGTTACCTGTTCCCATTTGTAAATTATAGCATACTAAATGTAACAAGGTAACTCCAATGTTATCCTATAAGTGAGGTAGGCCTTGCAGTAGTGAAAAACAAATTTAAGAGTTCTTCACTGACAGTGCATGTAAAATTCAAAATGCCATGTCCTACTTTTTAAATGCACTGCACCGTGCCGCCAGGGCTTTACTTGGTCTTCCCTGGGATGACCTATATGTATTAAAAAGGAAAGTTTAGGCCTAGCAAAAAGGTTTAATTGGAAATGGTAGTTTAAAACTGCACCCACAACTGCAATGGCAGGCCTGAGACATGTTTTAATGGGCCACTTAGGTGGGTGGGACAACCAGTGCTACAGGCCCATTAGTAGCATTTAATTACAGGCCCTGCGTACATGTAGTACCATTTTACTAGGGACTCATAAGTAAATTAAATAAGTCAATTGGGGAAAAGACAATGTCATCATCATTTACAGAGTGAGCGCATGCACTTTAGCACTGGATAGCAGAGGTAAAGTGTGCAGAGTCCAAAGGCCAGCAAAAAGAGTACAATAAAAAATGGAGTAGGAAGGCAAAACGTTTGGGTGAAGACTGCTCTAAGGCTGACAGGTCTAACAGCCTCCAATGACCATAATGCATTATAAACCATATTGAAATCCTGCATTCTTAACAGAATTTCTTTGAACTATATATCAAGCCATCATTCAATGAAATCCTAAGTCTCCTAAGTGCAGTGCATGATGACTGTAAAAGAAAAGTGCTGTAGTTGAAAGTGAGCATTTACAATTAACAATCCCATAATTGAAATAATAATAAAAGACAGATGATGCATTATGGTGTGTGTTCCTATCAACAACCCCATCAGCCAACAGTGCATAGCGGCATGTATGTAATTGATATCTGATTATCAACTATGGAACCCGGGTGGTTACCATACATGGTGTTTTCTGTTTGGAGCGAATCCTACTCTCAATGATCCATAATATAAATATTGATCTTATCTTGATGATAGTCAACGTCACCCACATGGGCTTAGCACAAAATTATGGGCTCACAGCAACATTGGCAACAGGATCCATAACATTACGTTATACATGTATATATAGTGGTTATCCACCAGTTAGTCACCAATTGATTGTAAGTAATTATAGCGTAAAATACTAAAGATTATACTTGCTGATATAAATCAGCTATGTTATACATCGAGAATTGAATGAATTGTTACCAAAAATCATATATCAAATCAATTCACAAAACAATTCACAAAAACAATTCACAAAAACAGCCACACAATATATCACCTGTCCTCAGCAATCATAGAAATACAGATAACTCCTCATCCATGTTGTGTCCATTTGGGTGTTTGCATTTAAACTCCAGAATGTATTTACTCTCCAGCCATCTCAAAATCTTTTCTCGATTGCCACCTCTCTTACTTAGATTAACCCTGTCAATTCCAAATGATTCCAAATGGTCAGTATTCCGATTATGCTGTTTGCTACAATTTCTTGCTATAGGGTAAGGGTTATCCATATTTTATATTACTACAGGAACTAGGAAGATGGCAATACCTATAGAGAGTTGGTCACATGGGCATTTTAACACATATACAGCGTAGTCAATGGCACATGTAATATGTTTCTGTATCTTTATCGCTTTTCCTGTTGGCAATGTGATAGCCCTTCGGTTACTGATCAATTTACAGGCTTTGCATTTATTGCTCATATAAAAGCCTTTTCTGGGGTTCAACCAACAGGTTTCAAACTTGGGGTGGAAAAAACTGGATGTAAGTGTGTCTTTTAGGGATTTGGTCCTGCGATATGCAGTATTAAGGTGAAGCGATACATCATATCTCAGTAGGGGGTCTGCCTTTATCAAATGCCAATGTTTTCTTAAAATGTTATTGATCCTGAGCTTGACTTACTGTATGTACAAATGAAGTGTATGTTATCTTACACTTCTTTTCTTTAAAAAACAAGCATTGCTTCCCGGTTAAGTTAGAAACTTTGCCTTCAGCTTCATGTAATATCTTTTGTGGCTATCCTCTCTTCCTGAACCATTCCTTCATGGAAACTAGCTCATTAGTGAAGCCCTCCTCAGAATTACCCTTATGCTTTGCCAGAGGAAAACCCCTTGAGGGATACTCCATTTGAAATTTTTGTGAAGGTTACTGTTACCTGTCGTACTCCTGCAGAACAGATTGGTGAATATTTCACCATTTATGATCGTAACCTTGATATCCAAATATTCAACCTGAAGCACTGATGAGTGAGGTAAAAGCTCCATTTAAATTGTTATTTTGCAACTCATTAATACATTCCATGGCTTCCCTCTCACTTCCATCTCATAAGATAAAAAGCTCATCAATGTAACCACAAGTGTACCTGTTGAATCTGTTGCTCTTATTTTTTGTGGACCACTTGCTTCTCCCACCATCCCATGTAGAAGTTTGCATAGCTGGCAACAAAGAAGGTACCCATTGCAGTCCCAGATAGTTGTCTGTATAGCTACCCATCAAACAGAAAGGGATTGATATTAAGACAGAACTTAATCATATTCAATAACATTTCAGTATGATTTAACTAATACAATCGTCTTGCCTTCAAAAAATGGCGATATGATTCCTATCCTAACTCATGATCAATACACGTGTAGAATGAAGCAACATCTATGGTGATCATGTGGTATGTACTTTCCCAGTGAATATTGTGGATTTTGTCTAAGAAATGTGTGCTTTCCCTACAGTAAAATGATACACTTTTCACTATAGGGGACAAGAACAAATCCAGATAGATAGCGGAATTTTCAAGGAGACTTTGGTTTGAGGACACTGTAGGGCTCTCTGGAGGATTAATGGGGTTTTTATGGATTTTGGGTAACAGATAAAAACAAGGGATCAGTGAATCATCAATTTTTAAGAATGAATACTCCTCAGCGCTAAGTAATTCCAAATCTCTACAATCACTTAGTAGATCATGATACAATAATTTGATATCTCTGTGCGTATTTATGGGAACCTGCTCATAACAACCTGACAATGTTAGTTGAGTAGTGGCCTCGGTTTTGTAATTCTTAGTATCCCATAACATGATATTACCCCCCTTGTCTGAGTACTTGATTACTGAATTGGGATAGTTCCTTAAACGATGTAATGCCAGTCTGTGTGATTTAGTCAGATAGTACCCCATGCCATGGTTGAAATTTCATGCAAAATGTTATAAACTGTAATCACCAGGTTTTGGAAGACATCCATATTTTCATGTCCCATATTGAGATGAAAGGTAGATCTAAATTTGAAGGGATTTAAGCTTGCTTTGTCAATTCGCACACCCAATTCTACCAATGTTCTCCTCTTGTCATGTCCCTGTGGAAGACTCCTGTCAAATTCACACAGGTCTATCAGTGCGTCAATATTAGCAATACATAGGTTTACACCAGTGTCAGATGCAGATTATTTAATCATCTTTGTGGAATTTAAATTTAAAATATTTTTGAAGTATAAATCTTCTCAGGAATCGAAAAAGATCTACAAGAGTGCCACAATAATTGTACTCAGTCACTGGGCAAAAGGATTAACCCAACTCTAACACAGATTTATTAGTCATTGTTATTTCATAAATGGATAAATGTACCACAGTAAACACATGCTACTCACTTATTATTTCTTTTGGTGCTGCCTCATCTTTCTCCCATAAAGCATTTTGTCCTGCTTTTCTGCTCCATTGCCCCGTCTAGTTTTGCACTTTCTCTAGCGCCTCCTTTTACTTTTTTGCGACCTTTTCAGTTTTTGGTAATTTTGTTTTGTTTCAGTAATTGATATACTTTTCAAAAAATTGTTGAGGGCTGCAGGTGTATGTCAGCTGTTGAAGCACTTTCTTTCATGTTCAGAACGTGCATCAAAGCTGGTGCCTTACATGAATAATTCACGTTGTCTCTGCATCTGCTCCTTTTTTTTACATTCCTGATGTCAAATTTTGTAGCAAAAGTGAACACTCTCCTTCCATATAAACTTTTTTGTCTCTCAGAAATTTCCTGCATTTTTTAAACTTTAATACTTGCTCATATTTTGCAAGTCTTTTCTCCATGTCACGCATGAAATATTTTAATTTCTTCTTATTCCTTTTCAGTCCTTAACTAGTCATTCAATTTTTTGATTTCCTCCACTATGCCTTCAAGTTTGATTTTCAAATATTTTACAAGCAAATCCATCATATGCTTTGATGTCGTACCCATAAGGGCTTGGGATTTGGATTCTCCTGAGTGGAAATAATGAATATATGGAAACCTCTAGGCACCTACCCAAATTCAATATAATTCTCTAATGACATTATTCCCTACCATCTGTACATCTTTTTTCTGGAAGGTTTTACCAATAGTTACAATCGTTGTCCACTTTATCACTTACATCATCATCATCATCATGCGTTTCTTCAAAGATCCTTGCAGTCCCTTCCTTCATTTTTCACAGAGCATCCGCCATTGTGTAAGAAACAGGCATGATCCAGATACATATTACAAAAATATTCTTCCAACAGTCCTGCTGCTGTTCCTATACAGGTATCTGTGGCTACAGTGCACACCTTCAGCCAATCAAAGGAGCAATGCTGTAGTGGGAGTTTATTGGATGGTGTGGCACCGCCGCCCCACTCACAGACACCACTCAACAAGCTCTGAATGCTCCTTTGTACCTCATAACTTGGAAGGTGGAGGGAATCGGCAAATTGTCTCCAAAGCCCCAATGCTGCATTCATGCCGGTCACTTCCACCTATTGCGCCAGTGCCGATTCACGGGTGCAGCCCCTGCATATTTATATCAAGTCACAATGGTTCTCTTTAAAGAAACGGACTGACACTCCAGGATTGCAGTAGATTTTTAATCCAGACGGTTACACGTTTTGCCTATACAATCTATGTCAAACGAACAGTGTGCCCCACCGCCATGCAAAACATATTTGCACAGTGACTAAACATATAAAACATGCTAAGTCTTCTAAACTATTGAAATTATGGACATGTTAATTGCACATGATCACTTTGCACTACAGCACTTTTATTTTGCAGTTATTGTGCACTGTACTTAAGAGATTTAGGATTGAAGTGAATGACGGCTTCGTATATGGATCAAAGAAATTCTGTTAAGAATCCATGCATTCAATATGGCTTATAACACATTATTGTGTTTGGATGCTTTGTAAAGAATTTAAAACTAAGTTCCTTATTGCAATCCATGTATGCTAAGTATGTGTTCTATGTCTAGTCACTGTGGTTACACGTTTTGTGAGGTGGTGGAGCATATTATTGACTTGACAAAAGCTGTAACGGCGAAATGCATAACCATCTGGATTGTACATCTTCTACTGCAGTGCTGGTTCACTTCTTAAAGAGAACTATTGTGGCTTGCTATAAATACACAGGTTCTGCACCCATCTACCCGCACCAGCGCAATAGGTGGAAGTGACCGTCTTGTGTGCCGCAGTGGTCCTTTGGACACACACACACACAAACACACACGCACAAACACACACACACATACATATTAAATATGCATAAAATATATATGTTATATGATATATATTTAAACAAAGAAGGGGTATGGGGTTTATTAAATTGATATATATTACCTAGTAGCCACTAGGTGGTTATAGTTAGGTCTGCTTTACCATAGACAGAGCTTTTTTTGGTTTGCTAATAACTTAGGCGCCATTTGACGAATCTTCATGAAACTGTCAAAAAAAAAGGTCATCCATCTCAGCTCCTTCTTGGAAAGTTTTGGGGTAATCCGTCATGCGAGGGCAAAGAAAAAAAGAAGGGTCCCAAAACATAAAATCTCCATGCATTTTACATAGACTTTTTTAGGCAGGGCTACAGCAAAAACCGATGAACGGAATTACACTAAATTTGGCAGTAAGCTAGATCTTGGTCCATAGATTGTGCATTTTGTGATTTAGTCTAAATCAGTTCAGTAGTTTTTGGGAAATGAAGGTTAAAAAATAATTGTATATTTTGGCAGTTGGGCTCGCAAGAGTCTCTGAGAGTTTTGCGGGAGTGCCAGTTTAAAAAAAGAGCATTCTGATTGACTCAGGGAGCTTTATTTCCCTTGGGTCAACTTGCTCCCATGGGAGTCAGACTTCTGCAAGCGCCCTTATTGACTGCTAGCAACATGAGAAAAATGTTGCTGGCAGCCATTACAGGACTCAGGGACTTCTGGGCTGCATTTTAAAAAAAATAAAAGCCCCAATGAGGATACTCCCCTGGCCCAAAAAATTGTATATGGGAAGGGGGGATAGGAAGCCTCCCTCATCAAGCCGACTTAACATAGAGGAAGATTTTCATATGCACTTGTAGATGGAAATAACAGGAATGTAAGATATATGAGATCTACCTGCAAGAGCGCAAAGAAGAATATCTTGAGTTTTAATAGTAGAATAGAATGGTTTTAGCAAATCATGTCCATGACTACACGTAACCAGACAGACAAGTATATAATAGGCATGATGTGACTATATTTTAACATAGTACCATAATGTGCCCACTGGGGCTTAATAACATAGTAAGTTGAAAAAGTGATATACTCACCGTGGTTCGTGAATTGGGATCAATATATTCACAATGTATATTTATGTGCCCACTTGGGCTTGATTGTGGAGTAATGCAACAAATAGCATTGTGAAGGGTCCCTAAAATCATGAACATAAATGTAATTAAATGTTGAGGACCGGGTACATAATGAATGTAATAACTTACATTCACTAAGGGAGAAAACAGGACTCGAAAAGTGTAATTTTGTTTAATATTAATAATGGTGCGAATTGAAAATATTAAGTAATCACTGTGATTTAACTTTAATATGTAATGGTTTAAATGCTGATGAACTACGAGTCAATCTTCACTAGTACTTCATTTGTAGTTTACACGTGACACGTTCTGCACACGAACAAACTTTAAAAAAATGGCTGCTCTTTTGCCTCGCCATTGGTGAGCAAGGCTGCTGCGCAGCCGAAACGCGTTCAATAGTGGCCGATTAAAAATTTGAACAACTGCACAAGGCATCGTCATCCTTGGTTGAAAGGAATGTGTGGAATTCTACAGACCCTCGCTCCTGGGGTTCATTGAGGCGACGCGCCTTTCGCTCAGGAGGCAGTGACGGATACATGAGAGAAAATGGAGGATATATATATATATATATATATATATATATATATATATATATATAAATATATATATATATGTATATATATATATATATATATATATTCACTGAAAAAACCACAGGTTTCAGGGACGTTATAGTTAGTTGGACATTTCACTCGTACGAAACCAGTGAAATTCGGATGTTATAGTTAGTTCAGCTAACTATAACTCGCGCCCCACAATGCACTGCTGATGACGTCACATATTACATTACTCATGACATGGTCAGTGACATCACTGATGACATCACTGATGATATCTCAAACGACATCACTGATGACATCACTGATGACATCATCCAGTGAATGTGTGTTTCTGTAAAGTTTAAATATGTTTATTATATATAGGCCAAGGTGTTTTGAAGAATGAGTGGGTGTATGAGTGTCTGAATGGATGATTTAGTAGGTGCATGACTGACTCTATAAGTGAGTGATTAAATGTATCTTACTGAATGCATGGATTAGTGACTAAACTGTGTGAATGTCAGTATCAGTCTGTCTGTTGGTGTGTAAGCAGCTGCACGGGTTTGTGAATGGCTACATGAGTGTCTATATGGGTTATTGATTGGTTGTCTGAGTATCTGTATGGGTGCCTGAGTGTTTGTGTGGGTGGGGGATTTGTGACTCTGTGCATAGATGTGTGAGTGTGTGATTCACTGGGTGTATGGATTCAAGAGTGCATCTGTGATGGACTGTATGGGTGGTTGAGTGTGTGTATGGGTGTGTTGGTGAGTGAATGGCTGTCTCAGTGGTACATGTGTGAGTAACTACATATGTGAGTGTTGGAGTATATAAATGACTATGAGTGAGTGATTGTGAGAGTGGCTGTATGGATGAGTGTGTGCTTGTATCAGTGATTGTATAAGAGCGTAAGTATGTGTTAGTATCTGTATGAGTAAGTGAGGTGGTATGTGTATAACTGTATAGATGAGTAAATGGGAGTGTGATTAATTCTTTGCATGACTGACTAGGTGTGTGAGTAACTTTATGGGTGAGTGACAGTGTGTGAGTGTCTATATAGGTGTATGAGTTAATATGTTAGCCCTGTACTGATGAGTGACCAAAAGTATGAGTGACTGTATGGGTGAGTGAGTGGACGGGTGTGTAGACCTAAGGACCAGTGAGTGGGCATGTAGTGATTGGTGTTGGAGTGTCTATGGTTTTGAGAATGGCTGTCTGTAATTTAGAGTGGGTGTATCAATGGTTATATTAGGGTGTGAGAAGATGCATCAAATTATCACGTGGAGGATGTCATCAGTGATGTCATCAGTGATGTCATTTGAGATGTCATCAGTGATGTCATCAGTGATGTCACTGACCATGTCATGAGTGATGTAATATGTGACGTCATCAGCAGTGCATTGCGGGGGCGCGAGTTATAGTTAGCTGAACTAACTATAACGTCCGAATTTCACTGGTTTCGTACAAGTGAAATGTCCAACTAACTATAACGTCCCTGAAACCTGTGGTTTTTTCAGTGAATTTCTAAGGTTTTTAAATGCTAATTTCTAACTATAACGTCCCTGAAACCTGTGGTTTTTTCAGTGAATTTCTAAGGTTTTTAAATGCTAATTTCTAACTATAACGTCCCTGAAAACTGTGGTTTTTTTCAGTGAATTTCAAAGTTTTTTTAAATGCTAATTTCTAACTATGCCTACAGAGGTAGGACATGAAAGAGGCAACAGAAGTCCAGAAAGACGAAGGAAGGTGCAGAAAGAAGCAAGAGATGTGCACAAAGAACCGACAGAGGAGCAGAAAGAGGCTTTGTTGCAAAGTCATCCTGTGCACCCAACTGTTTGCTGACGGGTACTGGTGGTAACTGACTCTGACTAACCAGGCCTAGAGCCAGTGCTATGCTAAAAGACACTTAGAATATGAGAAAAAAAAAACTGCATACACTAGGGAACACTATGCGTTGGGCTACCCCTTTAATTGGCATGACCTCCTCTGTAAGGCCCTAGTACATAATAGGGCAGTGGGATTAAAACTACCTCTAAGTCAGAGGTGCAGAAAGACGCTTCTTTAAGTAGTAGTCACATTTGCAGAGTTGTGGAGAAGTGGTGCGGGGCCTCCGACCATCGCTCAGGAATTCCGCTGCATAGGACTTAGACAAGGTACCAAGAGGGCTTCTTGGCCCACAAAGTCCCTCCGGAGTAAGTTGGACTTCATCCCTCATCCCGTAGTCTGCCAGGAGGCGCGTTTGCAGAGTGTTGGAGAAAGGGGGCATGTCCTCCTTAGACGTCTTAGCAATCCCACTGTGTGAGACTTACTGCAGGTAACAAGAGGGGTAGTTGGCCACCAACGACAACCTTGGGGGCCAACTACCCCTCCTATTACCTCCAGTAAGTCCCACACAGCAGGATTGCTAAGTTCTTATAGCAGGCCACGCCCCCTTTGCCCACCACTCTGCAAACGCGCTCCCTGGCACGCTCTAGGATGGGGAGTGAAGTCCCCTTCGCTGCTGGGGGTCCTTTAGGGGCCAACTAGCCTACGTCTTACCTCCAGTAAGCCCCACACAGTGGGATTGCTGAGAGGTGGACAAAGGCCACGCCCCCTTCCCCAAAACTCTGCAAACGCGCCTCCTGGCGCGTTCTAAGTTGGGGTATTAAGTGCCCTTCAATCCTGAGGGTCCATGGGGGCAAACTAGCCCACCAGGTACCTCCAGTATGCGCAACAGAGCTGCGTTGCAGAGAGGTGGTCCGAGGCCATGCCCCCTTTCTACACCACTCTGCAAACGCGCCTCTTGATTGGGTGTATCAAAGGTTATATTAGGGTGTGAGGAGGTGCATCAGATTATCACGTGGATGATGTCATCAGTGATGTCATTTGAGATGTCATCAGTGATGTCATCAGTGATGTCACTGACCATGTCATGAGTGATGTAATATGTGACGTCATCAGCAGTGCATTGCGGGCGCGAGTTATAGTTAGCTGAACTAACTATAACGGGGAATTTCACGGGTTTTGTACGAGTGCAATGTCCAACTAACTATAACTGTCCCTAAAACCTATGGTTTTTTCAGTGAATTTCAAAGGTTTTTTAAATGCTAATTTCTAACTATAACTTATCTGAAACCTATGGTTTTTTCAGTGAATTTCAAAGGTTTTTAAATGCTAATTCCTAACTATAACATGTCTGAAACCTACGGTTTTTTCAGTGAATTTCAAAGGTTTTGTAAATGACAATTTTTAAATGTATTATTTTTTTCATACTGATTTATTACATTTTTAGAATTTTTTTTTACATATTTTATTTTTAAATTACATTGTAATTACATTATACATTACATTACAAAAAATACTTTCTCAGAATGAATTACTTTAGTTTAAATACTTTGCACATAGGCAATAGACTTTTAAGTACAGTAGTTACAGTTGTTGCAATGGGCACCACATTTTCAAACACAATGCAACATTCAGCTCAATGTGAATTTCTAGTTAAATGCAATTAGTTACTTTATGGATTACTTTTCTAACCACAGGACTGGATCCTAGATTCAGTCCTGGTACATCTCCTGTAAACAGTTGAGTAAAAGCGTTTTGGTTACAGTCGTGATTTTTAAGGAATATTATTGTATTTTAAAAGTTGACACTTAGAAACTTTTTCTCATAGAATCACCAATGTTATCCTATGGAAGGAAATTCACTTAGCAGGTAAAAACTGTTAACGTTACTTTTTCTTACTCAGTGTTGGATCCTGGACCCAGCACTGGTGCATCTCCTGTAAACAGTTGAAAGAATGCGTTTAAGTCATACAGGCGATTTTTAAGGAATATTTGTAGTTTGTGAAAATCGACACTTTGAAACTTTTCTGCTGAAAACCAGACAATGGATTCCTATGGAAGAAAATATAAGTTACTGGTAAGTACGGTTAAAATTACTTTTCAGGACCAGTACTGGGCTGAAAGATGCAGCACTGAGGTCTCTCCTGATAACAGGTGAGTAAATCGAAATTCGTATTTCGGCTGATTTTAGAGGAATATTTGTATGTTTCAAAAATCAACACTTAGAAACTTTTTCAGCAAAAAGCAGGCAATGATATCCTATGGAAGGAAATTCAAGTTACTGGTAAGTATGGTTAAAATTACTTTTGAGGATCAGTACTGGGCTGAAAGATGCAGCACTGAGGTCTCTCCTGATAACAGGTGAGTAAATCGGAATTCGTATTTCGGCTGATTTTAGAGGAATATTTTAAAGTTCCAAAACTCCACACTTAGAAGAATTTCCAAGTGAAACCAGTCAATGTTAGCCTATGGAAGGAAATTCAAGTTACTGGTAAGTACGGTTAAAATTACTTTTCAGGACCAGTACTGGGCTGAAAGATACAGCACTGAGGTCTCTCCTTATAACAGGTGAGTAAATCGGAATTCGTATTTCGGCTGATTTTAGAGGAATATTTGTATGTTTCAAAAATCAACACTTAGAAACTTTTTCAGCAAAAAGCAGGCAATTATATCCTATGGAAGGAAATTCAAGTTACTGGTAAGTACGGTTAAAATTACTTTTGAGGATCAGTACTGGGCTGAAAGATGCAGCACTGAGGTCTCTCCTGATAACAGGTGAGTAAATCGGAATTCGTATTTCGGCTGATTTTAGAGGAATATTTTAAAGTTCCAAAACTCCACACTTAGAAGAATTTCCAAGTGAAACCAGTCAATGTTAGCCTATGGAAGGAAATTCAAGTTACTGGTAAGTACGGTTAAAATTACTTTTCAGGATTAGTACTGGGCTGAAAGATGCAGCACTGAGGTCTCTCCTGATAACAGGTGAGTAAATCAGAATTCGTATTTCGGCTGATTTTAGAGGAATATTTGCACAATGGTGAAGGGAGGGGGCGGGGCCTGAGGTGACATCTGTGCAAACGCGCCCCGTCGCGCGTTTTAAGTTGGGGGATTAAGTCCCCTTGAATCATGAGGGTCCCTACGGGCCAACTAGCCCACCAGGAACCTCCAGTATGCGCCAGGGGCTGCGTTGCAGAGACATGTACAGAGGCCACACCCCTTTTTACACCTCTCTGCAACGCAGCTCTGTGGCGCTTTCTGGACGTACCTGTTGGGCTAGTTGGCCCCAGGACCCTCAGGATTGAAGGGGATTTAATTCCCCATCTACAACGCGCCACGGGGCCTGTTTGCACACATGTCACCTGAAACCCCGCCCCTCCCTTCACCACTGTGCAAACGCGCCCGTGGCGCGTTTTAAGTCGGGGGATTAACTCCCCTTGAATCCTGAGGGTCCCTGGGGTGCAACTAGCCCACCATATACCTCCAAAGCGCCACAGAGCTGCGTTGCAGAGAGGTGTAAAAAGGGCGTGGCCTCTGTACACCTCTCTGCAAGGCAGCCCCTGGCGATACTGGAGGTTCCTGGTGGGCTAGTTGGCCCCCAGGGACCCCCAGTATTCAAGGGGAATTGTTCCCCTCTGCAAACGCGCCAGGGGCGCGTTTGCAGAGTGGTGAAGGAAGGGGCGGGGCCTGCGGGCCCGATCGTTTTTTTTTTTTTATTCCCCCTGAAGGGGGCTGTGTGGCCCCCTTCCTTTTTCCTATTTTTAGGCCCTGGGGACCCCATCCCCCAGGGCCTTACCCCTTTTTTTTAATTAAATTTTTTAAAAATAACGGGAAGGGGGCCGCGTGGCCCCCTTCCCTGGGCCTGTATTGGCCCGGGGACCCCATCCCCGGGGCATGGCCTCTTTTTTTATTTGGAGGGGGCTGCGTGGCCCCCTCCTCAGGCCATTTAAGGCCCCGGGGACCCCATCCCACGGGGCCGGCCTTGCACTTTTATTTTTTACTTTTTTTACCTTTGGGGAGGGGGCTGCGTGGCCCGCCTCCGTGGCCACTTATGGCCCCGGGGACCCCATCCCCCGGGGCCTGGCCTCTCGTTGGGGACTGTGGGGGGGTCCCCAAAGCCCCCACAGTCCCGCCGGCTCCCCGTGTCCTACGGGAGCCGGCATTGCTTTTACACATGGGGAGCAGCTAACATGCTGCTCCCCGTGTGGAAATGCAATCAGCTTTGGATATTGGAAGAGAGAGCAGGTTTCCTGCTCTCTCTTCCAATATCCAAAGCAGTTTGCAATGACAGGACGGGAGCCGCGAGGCTCCCGTCCTGTCATTGCAAACAGCAGTGTCCCGGGGGTAGGCACCCCGGGACACTGCAGGAGCCGGCCCTTCCACCTATTGCGCCAGTGCCGATTCACGGGTGCAGCCCCCGCATATTTATATCAAGTCACAATGGTTCTCTTTAAAGAAACGGACTGACACTCCAGGATTGCAGTAGATTTTTAATCCAGACGGTGACACGTTTTGCCTATACAATCTATGTCAAACGAACAGTGTGCTCCCACCGCCATGCAAAACATATTTGCACAGTGACTAAACATAGAAAACATGCTAAGTCTTCTAAACTATTGAAATTATGGACATGTTAATTGCACATGATCACTTTGCACTACAGCACTTTTATTTTGCAGTTATTGTGCACTGTACTTAAGAGATTTAGGATTGAAGTGAATGACGGCTTCGTATATGGATCAAAGAAATTCTGTTAAGAATCCATGCATTCAATATGGCTTATAACACATTATTGTGTTTGGATGCTTTGTAAAGAATTTAAAACTAATTTCCTTGTTGCAATCCATGTATGCTAAGTATGTGTTCTATGTCTAGTCACTGTGGTTACACGTTTTGTGAGGTGGTGGAGCATATTATTGACTTGACAAAAGCTGTAACGGCGAAATGCATAACCATCTGGATTGTACATCTTCTACTGCAGTGCTGGTTCACTTCTTAAAGAGAACTATTGTGGCTTGCTATAAATACACAGGTTCTGCACCCATCTACCCGCACCAGCGCAATAGGTGGAAGTGACCGTCTTGTGTGCCGCAGTGGTCCTTTGGACACACACACACACAAACACACACGCACAAACACACACACACATACATATTAAATATGCATAAAATATATATGTTATATGATATATATTTAAACAAAGAAGGGGTATGGTTTATTAAATTGATATATATTACCTAGTAGCCACTAGGTGGTTATAGTTAGGTCTGCTTTACCATAGACAGAGCTTTTTTTGGTTTGCTAATAACTTAGGCGCCATTTGACGAATCTTCATGAAACTGTCCAAAAAAAGGTCATCCATCTCAGCTCCTTCTTGGAAAGTTTTGGGGTAATCCGTCATGCGAGGGCAAAGAAAAAAAGAAGGGTCCCAAAACATAAAATCTCCATGCATTTTACATAGACTTTTTAGGCAGGGCTACAGCAAAAACCGATGAACGGAATTACACTAAATTTGGCAGTAAGCTAGATCTTGGTCCATAGATTGTGCATTTTGTGATGTAGTCTAAATCAGTTCAGTAGTTTTTGGGAAATGAAGGTTAAAAAATAATTGTATATTTTGGCAGTTGGGCTCGCAAGAGTCTCTGAGAGTTTTGCGGGAGTGCCAGTTTAAAAAAAGAGCATTCTGATTGACTCAGGGAGCTTTATTTCCCTTGGGTCAACTTGCTCCCATGGGAGTCAGACTTCTGCAAGCGCCCTTATTGACTGCTAGCAACATGAGAAAAATGTTGCTGGCAGCCATTACAGGACTCAGGGACTTCTGGGCTGCATTTTTTTAAAAATAAAAGCCCCAATGAGGATACTCCCCTGGCCCAAAAAATTGTATATGGGAAGGGGGGATAGGAAGCCTCCCTCATCAAGCCGACTTAACATAGAGGAAGATTTTCATATGCACTTGTAGATGGAAATAACAGGAATGTAAGATATATGAGATCTACCTGCAAGAGCGCAAAGAAGAATATCTTGAGTTTTAATAGTAGAATAGAATGGTTTTAGCAAATCATGTCCATGACTACACGTAACCAGACAGACAAGTATATAATAGGCATGATGTGACTATATTTTAACATAGTACCATAATGTGCCCACTGGGGCTTAATAACATAGTAAGTTGAAAAAGTGATATACTCACTGTGGTTCGTGAATTGGGATCAATATATTCACAATGTATATTTATGTGCCCACTTGGGCTTGATTGTGGAGTAATGCAACAAATAGCATTGTGAAGGGTCCCTAAAATCATGAACATAAATGTAATTAAATGTTGAGGACCGGGTACATAATGAATGTAATAACTTACATTCACTAAGGGAGAAAACAGGACTCGAAAAGTGTAATTTTGTTTAATATTAATAATGGTGCGAATTGAAAATATTAAGTAATCACTGTGATTTAACTTTAATATGTAATGGTTTAAATGCTGATGAACTACGAGTCAATCTTCACTAGTACTTCATTTGTAGTTTACACGTGACACGTTCTGCACACGAACAAACTTTAAAAAAATGGCTGCTCTTTTGCCTCGCCATTGGTGAGCAAGCGCTGCTGCGCAGCCGAAACGCGTTCAATAGTGGCCGATTAAAAATTTGAACAACTGCACAAGGCATCGTCATCCTTGGTTGAAAGGAATGTGTGGAATTCTACAGACCCTCGCTCCTGGGGTTCATTGAGGCGACGCGCCTTTCGCTCAGGAGGCAGTGACGGATACATGAGAGAAAATGGAGGATATATATATATATATATATATATATACATATATATATATATGTATATATATATATATATATATATATTCACTGAAAAAACCACAGGTTTCAGGGACGTTATAGTTAGTTGGACATTTCACTCAGTACGAAACCAGTGAAATTCGGATGTTATAGTTAGTTCAGCTAACTATAACTCGCGCCCCACAATGCACTGCTGATGACGTCACATATTACATTACTCATGACATGGTCAGTGACATCACTGATGACATCACTGATGATATCTCAAACGACATCACTGATGACATCACTGATGACATCATCCAGTGAATGTGTGTTTCTATAAAGTTTAAATATGTTTATTATATATAGGCCAAGGTGTTTTGAAGAATGAGTGGGTGTATGAGTGTCTGAATGGATGATTTAGTAGGTGCGTGACTGACTCTATAAGTGAGTGATTAAATGTATCTTACTGAATGCATGGGTTAGTGACTAAACTGTGTGAATGTCAGTATCAGTCTGTCTGTTGGTGTGTAAGCAGCTGCACAGGTTTGTGAATGGCTACATGAGTGTCTATATGGGTTATTGATTGGTTGTCTGAGTATCTGTATGGGTGCCTGAGTGTTTGTGTGGGTGGGGGATTTGTGACTCTGTGCATAGATGTGTGAGTGTGTGATTCACTGGGTGTATGGATTCAAGAGTGCATCTGTGATGGACTGTATGGGTGGTTGAGTGTGTGTATGGGTGTGTTGGTGAGTGATTGGCTGTCTCAGTGGTACATGTGTGAGTAACTACATATGTGAGTGTTGGAGTATATAAATGACTATGAGTGAGTGATTGTGAGAGTGGCTGTATGGATGAGTGGGTGCTTGTATCAGTGATTGTATAAGAGCGTAAGTATGTGTTAGTATCTGTATGAGTAAGTGAGGTGGTGTGTGTATAACTGTATAGGTGAGTAAATGGGAGTGTGATTAATTCTTTGCATGACTGACTAGGTGTGTGAGTAACTTTATGGGTGAGTGACAGTGTGTGAGTGTCTATATAGGTGTATGAGTTAATATGTTAGCCCTGTACTGATGAGTGACCAAAAGTATGAGTGACTGTATGGGTGAGTGAGTGGACGGGTGTGTAGACCTAAGGACCAGTGAGTGGGCATGTAGTGATTGGTGTTGGAGTGTCTATGGTTTTGAGAATGGCTGTCTGTAATTTAGAGTGGGTGTATCAATGGTTATATTAGGGTGTGAGAAGATGCATCAAATTCAAATTATCACGTGGAGGATGTCATCAGTGATGTCATCAGTGATGTCATTTGAGATGTCATCAGTGATGTCATCAGTGATGTCACTGACCATGTCATGAGTGATGTAATATGTGACGTCATCAGCAGTGCATTGCGGGCGCGAGTTATAGTTAGCTGAACTAACTATAACGTCCGAATTTCACTGGTTTCGTACAAGTGAAATGTCCAACTAACTATAACGTCCCTGAAACCTGTAGTTTTTTCAGTGAATTTCTAAGGTTTTTTAAATGCTAATTTCTAACTATAACGTCCCTGAAACCTGTGTTTTTTTCAGTGAATTTCTAAGGTTTTGTAAATGCTAATTTCTAACTATAACGTCCCTGAAACCTGTGGTTTTTTTCAGTGAATTTCAAAGTTTTTTTAAATGCTAATTTCTAACTATGCCTACAGAGGTAGGACATGAAAGAGGCAACAGAAGTCCAGAAAGACGAAGGAAGGTGCAGAAAGAAGCAAGAGATGTGCACAAAGAACCGACAGAGGAGCAGAAAGAGGCTTTGTTGCAAAGTCATCCTGTGCACCCAACTGTTTGCTGACGGGTACTGGTGGTAACTGACTCTGACTAACCAGGCCTAGAGCCAGTGCTATGCTAAAAGACACTTAGAATATGAGAAAAAAAAACCTACATACACTAGGGAACACTATGCGTTGGGGTACCCCTTTAATTGGCATGACCTCCTCTGTAAGGCCCTAGTACATAATAGGGCAGGGGGATTAAAACTACCTCTAAGTCAGAGGTGCAGAAAGACGCTTCTTTAAGTAGTAGTCACATTTGCAGAGTTGTGGAGAAGTGGTGCGGGGCCTCCGACCATCGCTCAGGAATTCCGCTGCATAGGACTTAGACAAGGTACCAAGAGGGCTTCTTGGCCCACAAAGTCCCTCCGGAGTAAGTTGGACTTCATCCCTCATCCCGTAGTCTGCCAGGAGGCGCGTTTGCAGAGTGTTGGAGAAAGGGGGGCATGTCCTCCTTAGACGTCTTAGCAATCCCACTGTGTGAGACTTACTGCAGGTAACAAGAGGGGTAGTTGGCCACCAACGACAACCTTGGGGGCCAACTACCCCTCCTATTACCTCCAGTAAGTCCCACACAGCAGGATTGCTAAGTTCTTATAGCAGGCCACGCCCCTTTGCCCACCACTCTGCAAACGCGCTCCCTGGCACGCTCTAGGATGGGGAGTGAAGTCCCCTTCGCTGCTGGGGGTCCTTTAGGGGCCAACTAGCCTACGTCTTACCTCCAGTAAGCCCCACACAGTGGGATTGCTGAGAGGTGGACAAAGGCCACGCCCCCTTTCCCCAAAACTCTGCAAACGCGCCTCCTGGCGCGTTCTAAGTTGGGGTATTAAGTGCCCTTCAATCCTGAGGGTCCATGGGGGCAAACTAGCCCACCAGGTACCTCCAGTATGCGCAACAGAGCTGCGTTGCAGAGAGGTGGTCCGAGGCCATGCCCCTTTCTACACCACTCTGCAAACGCAGCTCCTGGCACACTGCTGCTCGGGGGATGAAGTCCACTTGTGTCCTGAGGTCCTCAGGACACAAGAGGACCTCATTGCCCCACCACCAGTGCGCCAAGAGGCGCGTTTGCACAGTGGTGTAAAAAGGGGCGTGGCCTCAGACCACCTCTCTGCAACGCAGCTCTGTGGCGCATACTGGAGGTACCTGGTGGGCTAGTTGGCCCCCAGGGACCCTCAGTAATGAAGGGGACTTAATACCCCAACTTAGAACGTGCCAGGGGGTGCGTTTGCAGAGTGCTGCAGGGAGGGGGCGGGCCTCTGGCGAGATGCCGGCTTTTTTTTTTTTTTTGAAGGGGGGCTGTGTGGCCCCCTTTATTTTATATTTGTGGCCCTGGGGACCTCATCCTCCAGGGCCTGACCTCCTTTAATCACTATTTTAAAGAAAAAATCGGGAAGGGGCCCGCGTGGCCCCCCTCCCGAGGCCAATTTAGGCACCAGGGACCCCATCCCCCAGGGCATGGCCTTTTATTAATTTTTTTTAATTTATTTTTCAAGGGGGGCCACGTGGCCCCCCTCCCAAGGCCAATTATGGCCCCGGGACCCCATCCCCCAGGGCCGGCCTTTCCTTATTTTTTTTAATTCTTGGGGGGGGGCCACGTGGCCCCCCTCCCAGGCGACTTCTGGCCCTGGGGACCCCATCCCCCGGGGCCTGGCCTCACTGTTGGGGACCGTGGGGGGAGCCCCAATGCCCCCATGGTCCCGCCGGCTCCCCGCCTCCTGCGGGAGCCGGCATTGCTTTTGAGCAAGGCGAGCTGCTGACATGCAGCTCCCCTTGCTCAAAAGCAATCCTGCTTTGCTTCATTGAAGCGAGAGCAGGTTTTCCTGCTCTCGCTACAATGAAGCAAAGCAGGAGTTTGCTATGGCAGGGCGGGAGCCGTGCTCCCGTCCTGCCATAGCAAACAGCAATGTCCTGGTAATGGGCACCCCAGGACATTGCAGGAGCCGGCCCTGTGGGGTGGCGGTCCCCAGGGCCATCAAGGGCTCCAGGAGGGGGGCCGTGCAGCCCCCCTCCCAATGATTTAAAGCCCCGGGGAGGTGGTGGTCCCCGGGGGACCTCAACGGACCCCCGCATTTGAATATATATTGCCCCAGGGAGGTGGTGGTCCCTGGGGCAGTGTTGGGAGGGGCAGGCCCCCCCACACACACTTTTTGTTTTAATTGCAGCCCCGGGGAGGTGGCGGTCCCCGGGGCTTGGGGGGGCCAGCGAGGCCCCTCTCCTTTTAAATTTGAATGCCCCGGGGAGGTGGCAGTCCCCGGGGCAGTGTGGGGGGGTTGGGACCCCCCCACGCCTTTATAAAGAAAGCCCCGGGGAGGTGGCGGTCCCCGGGGCTGCAGGGGCCCCCATGGGCCCCCGCAAATCAATCACCGATTGCCCCCGGGACCTGGCCCACCCGGGGGCTTTTTAAAAACGAAGCGCTTCATTTTTTTTTTATTTTCACGGCAGGATTCGCAACCGAAACGCGAATTCTGCCGTTTAAAAAAAAAATGCTTTTTTGGGCCTTGGGGGTCCTTGCGGGACCCCCTGAGCAGGCCTAGGGGGTCAGGGTGTTTCTACCCTGCCCCCTTTTCCTCTTTTTCAACCTTATTTCCACTCTTTTCTTGTGACTCGGTTACCGAGTCACAAGATGGCTGTCAACACTTCCTGGTTTGGAGTGTTGGCAGCCAATCAGAGTGAAGCTCGTGCCCGGGAGGGTTCGCGAACCATCCTCAGTGCTCAGATATCGATATTTTACTTTTTAAATTTCACAGTAACTACTGAACGGGTTTATACCATTTAACAAAAAGGGCGCAGTCTAAACCAAGACCGACCTTTTTGCCAAATTTGGTGTAATTCCATTCAGCAGGTCAGGCTGTAGCCTGTAATAAAGTTCCTATGGAAAATAACATGAAGAAAACCCGTTTTGAAACCCCCCTTTTTTCTCAGCCCCCGCTTGACGAATCACCCCGAAACTTTCAACACAGAAACTGAGCGGTCCGGCCCTATTTTATGGAAAATTTCACGAAGATTCGTCAAATGGCGCCAGAGATATTGGCAAATCAAAAACGCTTTTCCTATGGAAAATAGGTCCTAACTATAACTACCGACTGGCGATCGCCAGTAGAATATATATATATATATATATTCACTGAAAAAACCATAGGTTTTAGGGACAGTTATAGTTAGTTGGACATTGCACTCGTACAAAACCCGTGAAATTCCCCCGTTATAGTTAGTTCAGCTAACTATAACTCGCGCCCGCAATGCACTGCTGATGACGTCACATATTACATCACTCATGACATGGTCAGTGACATCACTGATGACATCACTGATGACATCTCAAATGACATCACTGATGACATCATCCAGTGACTGTGTGTTTCTGTAAAGTTTAAATATTTTTAATATATATAGGGAAAGGCGTATTGAAGAATGAGTGGGTGTATAAGTGTGTGTATGGATGATTTAGTAGGTGCGTGACTAATTCTATAAGTGAGTGATTAAACGTATCTTACTGAATGCATGGGTTAGTGACTAAACTGGGTTAATGTCTGTATCTGTCTGTTGCTGTGTAAGTGGCTGCATGGGTTTGTGAATAGCTACATGAGTGTCTATAAGAGTTATTGATTTGTTGTCTGAGTATCTGTATGGGTGCCTGAGTGTTTGTGTGGATGGGGTGTGTGCGACTGTGCATAGATGTGTGAGTGGGTGATTCACTGGGTGGATGGTTTCAAGAGTGCATCTGTGATAGACTGTATGGGTGGGTAAGTGTGTGTAAGAGTGTGTTAGTGAGTGAATGTATGTCCCAGTGGTACATGTGTGAGTAACTACATATGTGAAAGGCAGTATATATGTGTATTGAGTATATAAATAGCTATAAGCGAGAGTGAGTGATTGTGATAGTGGCTGTATGGATGAGTGTGTGCTTGTATCAGTGATTGTATAAGAGCGTAACAATGTGCTAGTATTTGTATGATTAAGTGAGCTGGTGTGTGTATAACTGTATAGGTGAGTAAATGGCAGTGTGTTTAATTATTTGCATGACTGACTAGGTGTGTGAGTACCTCTATGGATGAGTGGCGGTGTTTGAGTGTCTATATAGGAGTAAGAGTGCATATGATTGTCCTGTACTGAGTGACCATAAGTATGAGTGACTGTACGGGTGAGTGAGTGGATGTGTGTGTGTAGACCTAAGAATCAGTGAGTGGGTATGTAGTTATTGGTGTTGGAGTGTCTATGGTTTTGCGAATGGCAGTCTGTAATTTAGATTGGGTGTATCAAAGGTTATATTAGGGTGTGAGGAGGTGCATCAGATTATCACGTGGATGATGTCATCAGTGATGTCATTTGAGATGTCATCAGTGATGTCATCAGTGATGTCACTGACCATGTCATGAGTGATGTAATATGTGACGTCATCAGCAGTGCATTGCGGGCGCGAGTTATAGTTAGCTGAACTAACTATAACGGGGGAATTTCACGGGTTTTGTACGAGTGCAATGTCCAACTAACTATAACTGTCCCTAAAACCTATGGTTTTTTCAGTGAATTTCAAAGGTTTTTTAAATGCTAATTTCTAACTATAACTTATCTGAAACCTATGGTTTTTTCAGTGAATTTCAAAGGTTTTTAAATGCTAATTCCTAACTATAACATGTCTGAAACCTACGGTTTTTTCAGTGAATTTCAAAGGTTTTGTAAATGACAATTTTTAAATGTATTAATTGTTATATTAATTTTTTTCATACTGATTTATTAGATTTTTAGAATTTTATTTTAACATATTTTATTTTTTAAATTACATTGTAATTACATTATACATTACATTACAAAAAATACTTTCTCAGAATGAATTACTTTAGTTTAAATACTTTGCACATAGGCAATAGACTTTTAAGTACAGTAGTTACAGTTGTTGCAATGGGCACCACATTTTCAAACACAATGCAACATTCAGCTCAATGTGAATTTCTAGTTAAATGCAATTAGTTACTTTATGGATTACTTTTCTAACCACAGGACTGGATCCTAGATTCAGTCCTGGTACATCTCCTGTAAACAGTTGAGTAAAAGCGTTTTGGTTACAGTCGTGATTTTTAAGGAATATTATTGTATTTTAAAAGTTGACAGAAACTTTTTCTCATAGAATCACCAATGTTATCCTATGAAAGGAAATTCACTTAGCAGGTAAAAACTGTTATCGTTACTTTTTCTTACTCAGTGTTGGATCCTGGATCCAGCACTGGTGCATCTCCTGTAAACAGTTGAAAGAATGCGTTTAAGTCATACAGGCGATTTTTAAGGAATATTTGTAGTTTGTGAAAATCGACACTTTGAAACTTTTCTGCTGAAAACCAGACAATGGATTCCTATGGAAGAAAATATAAGTTACTGGTAAGTACGGTTAAAATTACTTTTCAGGACCAGTACTGGGCTGAAAGATGCAGCACTGAGGTCTCTCCTGATAACAGGTGAGTAAATCGAAATTCGTATTTCGGCTGATTTTAG
This sequence comes from Calotriton arnoldi, assembly GCA_963921515.1. Classification (NCBI taxonomy): domain Eukaryota; kingdom Metazoa; phylum Chordata; class Amphibia; order Caudata; family Salamandridae; genus Calotriton; species Calotriton arnoldi. The sequence continues at coordinate 678,320 of CAWUFW010006490.1, forward strand.
AGGAATATTTGTATGTTTCAAAAATCAACACTTAGAAACTTTTTCAGCAAAAAGCAGGCAATGATATCCTATGGAAGGAAATTCAAGTTACTGGTAAGTATGGTTAAAATTACTTTTGAGGATCAGTACTGGGCTGAAAGATGCAGCACTGAGGTCTCTCCTGATAACAGGTGAGTAAATCGGAATTCGTATTTCGGCTGATTTTAGAGGAATATTTTAAAGTTCCAAAACTCCACACTTAGAAGAATTTCCAAGTGAAACCAGTCAATGTTAGCCTATGGAAGGAAATTCAAGTTACTGGTAAGTACGGTTAAAATTACTTTTCAGGACCAGTACTGGGCTGAAAGATACAGCACTGAGGTCTCTCCTTATAACAGGTGAGTAAATCGGAATTCGTATTTCGGCTGATTTTAGAGGAATATTTGTATGTTTCAAAAATCAACACTTAGAAACTTTTTCAGCAAAAAGCAGGCAATTATATCCTATGGAAGGAAATTCAAGTTACTGGTAAGTACGGTTAAAATTACTTTTGAGGATCAGTACTGGGCTGAAAGATGCAGCACTGAGGTCTCTCCTGATAACAGGTGAGTAAATCGGAATTCGTATTTCGGCTGATTTTAGAGGAATATTTTAAAGTTCCAAAACTCCACACTTAGAAGAATTTCCAAGTGAAACCAGTCAATGTTAGCCTATGGAAGGAAATTCAAGTTACTGGTAAGTACGGTTAAAATTACTTTTCAGGATTAGTACTGGGCTGAAAGATGCAGCACTGAGGTCTCTCCTGATAACAGGTGAGTAAATCAGAATTCGTATTTCGGCTGATTTTAGAGGAATATTTGCACAATGGTGAAGGGAGGGGGTGGGGCCTGAGGTGACATCTGTGCAAACGCGCCCCGTGGCGCGTTTTAAGTTGGGGGATTAAGTCCCCTTGAATCATGAGGGTCCCTACGGGCCAACTAGCCCACCAGGAACCTACAGTATGCGTCAGGGGGCTGCGTTGCAGAGACATGTACAGAGGCCACACCCCTTTTTACACCTCTCTGCAACGCAGCTCTGTGGCGCTTTCTGGACGTACCTGTTGGGCTAGTTGGCCCCCAGGGACCCTCAGGATTGAAGGGGATTTAATTCCCCATCTACAACGCGCCACGGGGCCTGTTTGCACACATGTCACCTGAAACCCCGCCCCTCCCTTCACCACTGTGCAAACGCGCCCCGTGGCGCGTTTTAAGTCGGGGATTAACTCCCCTTGAATCCTGAGGGTCCCTGGGGTGCAACTAGCCCACCATATACCTCCAAAGCGCCACAGAGCTGCGTTGCAGAGAGGTGTAAAAAGGGGCGTGGCCTCTGTACACCTCTCTGCAAGGCAGCCCCTGGCGCATACTGGAGGTTCCTGGTGGGCTAGTTGGCCCCCAGGGACCCCCAGTATTCAAGGGGATTCGTTCCCCTCTGCAAGCGCGCCAGGGGGCGCGTTTGCAGAGTGGTGAAGGAAGGGGGCGGGGCCTGCGGGCCCGATCGTTTTTTTTAATTTTTTTTTTATTCCCCCCCCTGAAGGCGGGTTGTGTGGCCCCCCTTCCTTTTTCCTATTTTTAGGCCCTGGGGACCCCATCCCCTAGGGCCTTACCCCTTTTTTTTTTAATTAAAATTTTTAAAAAAACGGGAAGGGGGCCGCGTGGCCCCCTTCCCTGGGCCTGTATTGGCCCCGGGGACCCCATCCCCCGGGGCATGGCCTCTTTTTTTTATTTGGAGGGGGCTGCGTGGCCCCCTCCTCAGGCCATTTAAGGCCCCGGGGACCCCATCCCACGGGGCCGGCCTTGCACTTTTTTACTTTTTTTACCTTTGGGGAGGGGGCTGCGTGGCCCCCTCCGTGGCCACTTATGGCCCCGGGGACCCCATCCCCCGGGGCCTGGCCTCTCGTTGGGGACTGTAGGGGGTCCCCAAACCCCCACAGTCCCGCCGGCTCCCCGTGTCCTACGGGAGCCGGCATTGCTTTACACATGGGGAGCAGCTAACATGCTGCTCCCCGTGTGGAAAGCAATCAGCTTTGGATATTGGAAGAGAGAGCAGGTTTCCTGCTCTCTCTTCCAATATCCAAAGCAGTTTGCAATGACAGGACGGGAGCCGCGAGGCTCCCGTCCTGTCATTACAAACAGCAGTGTCCCGGGGTAGGCACCCCGGGACACTGCAGGAGCCGGCCCTTCCACCTATTGCGCCAGTGCCGATTCACGGGTGCAGCCCCCGCATATTTATATCAAGTCACAATGGTTCTCTTTAAAGAAACGGACTGACACTCCAGGATTGCAGTAGATTTTTAATCCAGACGGTGACACGTTTTGCCTATACAATCTATGTCAAACGAACAGTGTGCCCCACCGCCATGCAAAACATATTTGCACAGTGACTAAACATAGAAAACATGCTAAGTCTTCTAAACTATTGAAATTATGGACATGTTAATTGCACATGATCACTTTGCACTACAGCACTTTTATTTTGCAGTTATTGTGCACTGTACTTAAGAGATTTAGGATTGAAGTGAATGACGGCTTCGTATATGGATCAAAGAAATTCTGTTAAGAATCCATGCATTCAATATGGCTTATAACACATTATTGTGTTTGGATGCTTTGTAAAGAATTTAAAACTAAGTTCCTTATTGCAATCCATGTATGCTAAGTATGTGTTCTATGTCTAGTCACTGTGGTTACACGTTTTGTGAGGTGGTGGAGCATATTATTGACTTGACAAAAGCTGTAACGGCGAAATGCATAACCATCTGGATTGTACATCTTCTACTGCAGTGCTGGTTCACTTCTTAAAGAGAACTATTGTGGCTTGCTATAAATACACAGGTTCTGCACCCATCTACCCGCACCAGCGCAATAGGTGGAAGTGACCGTCTTGTGTGCCGCAGTGGTCCTTTGGACACACACACACACAAACACACACGCACAAACACACACACACATACATATTAAATATGCATAAAATATATATGTTATATGATATATATTTAAACAAAGAAGGGGTATGGGGTTTATTAAATTGATATATATTACCTAGTAGCCACTAGGTGGTTATAGTTAGGTCTGCTTTACCATAGACAGAGCTTTTTTTGGTTTGCTAATAACTTAGGCGCCATTTGACGAATCTTCATGAAACTGTCCAAAAAAAAGGTCATCCATCTCAGCTCCTTCTTGGAAAGTTTTGGGGTAATCCGTCATGCGAGGGCAAAGAAAAAAAGAAGGGTCCCAAAACATAAAATCTCCATGCATTTTACATAGACTTTTTAGGCAGGGCTACAGCAAAAACCGATGAACGGAATTACACTAAATTTGGCAGTAAGCTAGATCTTGGTCCATAGATTGTGCATTTTGTGATTTAGTCTAAATCAGTTCAGTAGTTTTTGGAAATGAAGGTTAAAAAATAATTGTATATTTTGGCAGTTGGGCTCGCAAGAGTCTCTGAGAGTTTTGCGGGAGTGCCAGTTTAAAAAAGAGCATTCTGATTGACTCAGGGAGCTTTATTTCCCTTGGGTCAACTTGCTCCCATGGGAGTCAGACTTCTGCAAGCGCCCTTATTGACTGCTAGCAACATGAGAAAAATGTTGCTGGCAGCCATTACAGGACTCAGGGACTTCTGGGCTGCATTTTTTTTAAAAATAAAAGCCCCAATGAGGATACTCCCCTGGCCCAAAAATTGTATATGGGAAGGGGGATAGGAAGCCTCCCTCATCAAGCCGACTTAACATAGAGGAAGATTTTCATATGCACTTGTAGATGGAAATAACAGGAATGTAAGATATATGAGATCTACCTGCAAGAGCGCAAAGAAGAATATCTTGAGTTTTAATAGTAGAATAGAATGGTTTTAGCAAATCATGTCCATGACTACACGTAACCAGACAGACAAGTATATAATAGGCATGATGTGACTATATTTTAACATAGTACCATAATGTAGCCCACTGGGGCTTAATAACATAGTAAGTTGAAAAAGTGATATACTTACCGTGGTTCGTGAATTGGGATCAATATATTCACAATGTATATTTATGTGCCCACTTGGGCTTGATTGTGGAGTAATGCAACAAATAGCATTGTGAAGGGTCCCTAAAATCATGAACATAAATGTAATTAAATGTTGAGGACCGGGTACATAATGAATGTAATAACTTACATTCACTAAGGGGAGAAAACAGGACTCGAAAAGTGTAATTTTGTTTAATATTAATAATGGTGCGAATTGAAAATATTAAGTAATCACTGTGATTTAACTTTAATATGTAATGGTTTAAATGCTGATGAACTACGAGTCAATCTTCACTAGTACTTCATTTGTAGTTTACACGTGACACGTTCTGCACACGAACAAACTTTAAAAAAATGGCTGCTCTTTTGCCTCGCCATTGGTGAGCAAGGCTGCTGCGCAGCCGAAACGCGTTCAATAGTGGCCGATTAAAAATGTGAACAACTGCACAAGGCATCGTCATCCTTGGTTGAAAGGAATGTGTGGAATTCTACAGACCCTCGCTCCTGGGGTTCATTGAGGCGACGCGCCTTTCGCTCAGGAGGCAGTGACGGATACATGAGAGAAAATGGAGGATATATATATATATATATATATATATATATATATATATATATATATATATATGTATATATATATATATATATTCACTGAAAAAACCACAGGTTTCAGGGACGTTATAGTTAGTTGGACATTTCACTCGTACGAAACCAGTGAAATTCGGATGTTATAGTTAGTTCAGCTAACTATAACTCGCGCCCCACAATGCACTGCTGATGACGTCACATATTACATTACTCATGACATGGTCAGTGACATCACTGATGACATCACTGATGATATCTCAAACGACATCACTGATGACATCACTGATGACATCATCCAGTGAATGTGTGTTTCTGTAAAGTTTAAATATGTTTATTATATATAGGCCAAGGTGTTTTGAAGAATGAGTGGGTGTATGAGTGTCTGAATGGATGATTTAGTAGGTGCGTGACTGACTCTATAAGTGAGTGATTAAATGTATCTTACTGAATGCATGGGTTAGTGACTAAACTGTGTGAATGTCAGTATCAGTCTGTCTGTTGGTGTGTAAGCAGCTGCACGGGTTTGTGAATGGCTACATGAGTGTCTATATGGGTTATTGATTGGTTGTCTGAGTATCTGTATGGGTGCCTGAGTGTTTGTGTGGGTGGGGGATTTGTGACTCTGTGCATAGATGTGTGAGTGTGTGATTCACTGGGTGTATGGATTCAAGAGTGCATCTGTGATGGACTGTATGGGTGGTTGAGTGTGTGTATGGGTGTGTTGGTGAGTGAATGGCTGTCTCAGTGGTACATGTGTGAGTAACTACATATGTGAGTGTTGGAGTATATAAATGACTATGAGTGAGTGATTGTGAGAGTGGCTGTATGGATGAGTGTGTGCTTGTATCAGTGATTGTATAAGAGCGTAAGTATGTGTTAGTATCTGTATGAGTAAGTGAGGTGGTGTGTGTATAACTGTATAGGTGAGTAAATGGGAGTGTGATTAATTCTTTGCATGACTGACTAGGTGTGTGAGTAACTTTATGGGTGAGTGACAGTGTGTGAGTGTCTATATAGGTGTATGAGTTAATATGTTAGCCCTGTACTGATGAGTGACCAAAAGTATGAGTGACTGTATGGGTGAGTGAGTGGACGGGTGTGTAGACCTAAGGACCAGTGAGTGGGCATGTAGTGATTGGTGTTGGAGTGTCTATGGTTTTGAGAATGGCTGTCTGTAATTTAGAGTGGGTGTATCAATGGTTATATTAGGGTGTGAGAAGATGCATCAAATTATCACGTGGAGGATGTCATCAGTGATGTCATCAGTGATGTCATTTGAGATGTCATCAGTGATGTCATCAGTGATGTCACTGACCATGTCATGAGTGATGTAATATGTGACGTCATCAGCAGTGCATTGCGGGGGCGCGAGTTATAGTTAGCTGAACTAACTATAACGTCCGAATTTCACTGGTTTCGTACAAGTGAAATGTCCAACTAACTATAACGTCCCTGAAACCTGTGGTTTTTTCAGTGAATTTCTAAGGTTTTTTAAATGCTAATTTCTAACTATAACGTCCCTGAAACCTGTGGTTTTTTCAGTGAATTTCTAAGGTTTTTTAAATGCTAATTTCTAACTATAACGTCCCTGAAACCTGTGGTTTTTTTCAGTGAATTTCAAAGTTTTTTTTAAATGCTAATTTCTAACTATGCCTACAGAGGTAGGACATGAAAGAGGCAACAGAAGTCCAGAAAGACGAAGGAAGGTGCAGAAAGAAGCAAGAGATGTGCACAAAGAACCGACAGAGGAGCAGAAAGAGGCTTTGTTGCAAAGTCATCCTGTGCACCCAACTGTTTGCTGACGGGTACTGGTGGTAACTGACTCTGACTAACCAGGCCTAGAGCCAGTGCTATGCTAAAAGACACTTAGAATATGAGAAAAAAAAACCTACATACACTAGGGAACACTATGCGTTGGGGTACCCCTTTAATTGGCATGACCTCCTCTGTAAGGCCCTAGTACATAATAGGGCAGGGGGATTAAAACTACCTCTAAGTCAGAGGTGCAGAAAGACGCTTCTTTAAGTAGTAGTCACATTTGCAGAGTTGTGGAGAAGTGGTGCGGGGCCTCCGACCATCGCTCAGGAATTCCGCTGCATAGGACTTAGACAAGGTACCAAGAGGGCTTCTTGGCCCACAAAGTCCCTCCGGAGTAAGTTGGACTTCATCCCTCATCCCGTAGTCTGCCAGGAGGCGCGTTTGCAGAGTGTTGGAGAAAGGGGGCATGTCCTCCTTAGATGTCTTAGCAATCCCACTGTGTGAAACTTACTGCAGGTAACAAGAGGGGTAGTTGGCCACCAACGACAACCTTGGGGGCCAACTACCCCTCCTATTACCTCCAGTAAGTCCCACACAGCAGGATTGCTAAGTTCTTATAGCAGGCCACGCCCCCTTTGCTCACCACTCTGCAAACGCGCTCCCTGGCATGCTCTAGGATGGGGAGTGAAGTCCCCTTCGCTGCTGGGGGTCCTTTAGGGGCCAACTAGCCTACGTCTTACCTCCAGTAAGCCCCACACAGTGGGATTGCTGAGAGGTGGACAAAGGCCACGCCCCCTTTCCCCAAAACTCTGCAAACGCGCCTCCTGGCGCGTTCTAAGTTGGGGTATTAAGTGCCCTTCAATCCTGAGGGTCCATGGGGGCAAACTAGCCCACCAGGTACCTCCAGTATGCGCAACAGAGCTGCGTTGCAGAGAGGTGGTCCGAGGCCATGCCCCCTTTCTACACCACTCTGCAAACGCAGCTCCTGGCACACTGCTGCTCGGGGGATGAAGTCCACTTGTGTCCTGAGGTCCTCAGGACACAAGAGGACCTCATTGCCCCACCACCAGTGCGCCAAGAGGCGCGTTTGCACAGTGGTGTAAAAAGGGGCGTGGCCTCAGACCACCTCTCTGCAACGCAGCTCTGTGGCGCATACTGAAGGTACCTGGTGGGCTAGTTGGCCCCCAGGGACCCTCAGTAATGAAGGGGACTTAATACCCCAACTTAGAACGTGCCAGGGGGTGCGTTTGCAGAGTGCTGCAGGGAGGGGGCGGGCCTCTGGCGAGATGCCGGCTTTTTTTTAATTTTATTTTTTTGGAAGGGGGCTGTGTGGCCCCCTTATTTTATATTTGTGGCCCTGGGGACCCCATCCTCCAGGGCCTGACCTCCTTTAATCACTATTTTAAAGAAAAATCGGGAAGGGGCCCGCGTGGCCCCTCCCGAGGCCAATTTAGGCACCGGGGACCCCATCCCCCAGGGCATGGCCTTTTATTAATTTTTTTTAATTTATTTTTCAAGGGGGGCCACGTGGCCCCCCTCCCAAAGCCAATTATGGCCCCGGGGACCCCATCCCCCAGGGCCGGCCTTTCCTTATTTTTTTTATTTTTTTTAATTCTTGGGGGGGGCCACGTGGCCCCCCTCCCAGGCGACTTCTGGCCCTGGGGACCCCATCCCCCGGGGCCTGGCCTCACTGTTGGGGACCGTGGGGGGAGCCCCAATGCCCCCATGGTCCCGCCGGCTCCCCGCCTCCTGCGGGAGCCGGCATTGCTTTTGAGCAAGGCGAGCTGCTGACATGCAGCTCCCCTTGCTCAAAAGCAATCCTGCTTTGCTTCATTGAAGCGAGAGCAGGTTTTCCTGCTCTCGCTTCAATGAAGCAAAGCAGGAGTTTGCTATGGCAGGGCGGGAGCCGTGCTCCCGTCCTGCCATAGCAAACAGCAATGTCCTGGTAGTGGGCACCCCAGGACATTGCAGGAGCCAGCCCTGTGGGGTGGCGGTCCCCAGGGCCATCGAGGGCTCCAGGAGGGGGGCCGTGCAGCCCCCCTCCCAATGATTTAAAGCCCCGGGGAGGTGGTGGTCCGCAACGGACCCCCACATTTGAATATATATTGCCCCAGGGAGGTGGTGGTCCCGGGGCAGTGTGAGAGGGCAGGCCCCCACACACACTTTTTGTTTTAATTGCAGCCCCGGGAGGTGGCGGTCCCCGGGGCTTGGGGGCCAGCGAGGCCCCTCTCCTTTAAATTTGAATGCCCCGGGAGGTGGCAGTCCCCGGGGCAGTGTGGGGGTTGGGACCCCCATGCCGTTATAAAGAAAGCCCCGGGGAGGTGGCGGTCCCCGGGGCTGCAGGGGCCCCCGTGGGCCCCCGCAAATCAATCACCGATTGCCCCCGGGACCTGGCCCACCCGGGGCTTTTAAAAACGAAGCGCTTCATTTTTTTATTTTCACGGCAGGATTCGCAACCGAAGCGCGAATTCTGCCGTTAAAAAAAAATGCTTTTGGGCCTTGGGGTCCTTGCGGGACCCCCTGAGCAGGCTCTAGGGGTCAGGGTGTTTCTACCCTGCCCCTTTTCCTCTTTTTCAACCTTATTTCCACTCTTTTCTTGTGACTCGGTTACCGAGTCACAAGATGGCTGTCAACACTTCCTGGTTTGGAGTGTTGGCAGCCAATCAGAGTGAAGCTCGTGCCCGGGAGGGTTCGCGAACCATCCTCAGTGCTCAGATATCGATATTTTACTTTTTTAAATTTCACAGTAACTACTGAACGGGTTTATACCATTTAACAAAAAGGGCGCAGTCTAAACCAAGACCGACCTTTTTGCCAAATTTGGTGTAATTCCATTCAGCAGGTCAGGCTGTAGCCTGTAATAAAGTTCCTATGGAAAATAACATGAAGAAAACCCGTTTTGAAACCCCCCTTTTTTCTCAGCCCCCGCTTGACGAATCACCCGAAACTTTCAACACAGAAACTGAGCGGTCCGGCCCTATTTTATGGAAGATTTCACGAAGATTCGTCAAATGGCGCCAGAGATATTGGCAAATCAAAAGCGCTTTTCCTATGGAAAATAGGTCCTAACTATAACTACCGACTGGCGACCGCCAGTAGAATATATATATATATATATATATATATATATATATATATATATATATATATTCACTGAAAAAACCATAGGTTTTAGGGACAGTTATAGTTAGTTGGACATTGCACTCGTACAAAACCCGTGAAATTCCCCGTTATAGTTAGTTCAGCTAACTATAACTCGCGCCCCGCAATGCACTGCTGATGACGTCACATATTACATCACTCATGACATGGTCAGTGACATCACTGATGACATCACTGATGACATCTCAAATGACATCACTGATGACATCATCCAGTGACTGTGTGTTTCTGTAAAGTTTAAATATTTTTAATATATATAGGGAAAGGCGTATTGAAGAATGAGTGGGTGTATAAGTGTGTGTATGGATGATTTAGTAGGTGCGTGACTAATTCTATAAGTGAGTGATTAAACGTATCTTACTGAATGCATGGGTTAGTGACTAAACTGGGTTAATGTCTGTATCTGTCTGTTGCTGTGTAAGTGGCTGCATGGGTTTGTGAATAGCTACATGAGTGTCTATAAGAGTTATTGATTTGTTGTCTGAGTATCTGTATGGGTGCCTGAGTGTTTGTGTGGATGGGGTGTGTGCGACTGTGCATAGATGTGTGAGTGGGTGATTCACTGGGTGGATGGTTTCAAGAGTGCATCTGTGATAGACTGTATGGGTGGGTAAGTGTGTGTAAGAGTGTGTTAGTGAGTGAATGTATGTCCCAGTGGTACATGTGTGAGTAACTACATATGTGAAAGGCAGTATATATGTGTATTGGAGTATATAAATAGCTATAAGCGAGAGTGAGTGATTGTGATAGTGGCTGTATGGATGAGTGTGTGCTTGTATCAGTGATTGTATAAGAGCGTAACAATGTGCTAGTATTTGTATGATTAAGTGAGCTGGTGTGTGTATAACTGTATAGGTGAGTAAATGGCAGTGTGTTTAATTATTTGCATGACTGACTAGGTGTGTGAGTACCTCTATGGATGAGTGGCGGTGTTTGAGTGTCTATATAGGAGTAAGAGTGCATATGATTGTCCTGTACTGAGTGACCATAAGTATGAGTGACTGTACGGGTGAGTGAGTGGATGTGTGTGTGTAGACCTAAGAATCAGTGAGTGGGTATGTAGTTATTGGTGTTGGAGTGTCTATGGTTTTGCGAATGGCAGTCTGTAATTTAGATTGGGTGTATCAAAGGTTATATTAGGGTGTGAGGAGGTGCATCAGATTATCACGTGGATGATGTCATCAGTGATGTCATTTGAGATGTCATCAGTGATGTCATCAGTGATGTCACTGACCATGTCATGAGTGATGTAATATGTGACGTCATCAGCAGTGCATTGCGGGGCGCGAGTTATAGTTAGCTGAACTAACTATAACGGGGGAATTTCACGGGTTTTGTACGAGTGCAATGTCCAACTAACTATAACTGTCCCTAAAACCTATGGTTTTTTCTGTGAATTTCAAAGGTTTTTAAAATGCTAATTTCTAACTATAACTTATCTGAAACCTATGGTTTTTTCAGTGAATTTCAAAGGTTTTTTAAATGCTAATTCCTAACTATAACATGTCTGAAACCTACGGTTTTTTCAGTGAATTTCAAAGGTTTTGTAAATGACAATTTTTAAATGTATTAATTGTTATATTAATTTTTTCATACTGATTTATTACATTTTTAGATTTTTTTTTTACATATTTTATTTTTTAAATTACATTGTAATTACATTATACATTACATTACAAAAATACTTTCTCAGAATGAATTACTTTAGTTTAAATACTTTGCACATAGGCAATAGACTTTTAAGTACAGTAGTTACAGTTGTTGCAATGGGCACCACATTTTCAAACACAATGCAACATTCAGCTCAATGTGAATTTCTAGTTAAATGCAATTAGTTACTTTATGGATTACTTTTCTAACCACAGGACTGGATCCTAGATTCAGTCCTGGTACATCTCCTGTAAACAGTTGAGTAAAAGCGTTTTGGTTACAGTCGTGATTTTTAAGGAATATTATTGTATTTTAAAAGTTGACACTTAGAAACTTTTTCTCATAGAATCACCAATGTTATCCTATGGAAGGAAATTCACTTAGCAGGTAAAAACTGTTATCGTTACTTTTTCTTACTCAGTGTTGGATCCTGGATCCAGCACTGGTGCATCTCCTGTAAACAGTTGAAAGAATGCGTTTAAGTCATACAGGCGATTTTTAAGGAATATTTGTAGTTTGTGAAAATCGACACTTTGAAACTTTTCTGCTGAAAACCAGACAATGGATTCCTATGGAAGAAAATATAAGTTACTGGTAAGTACGGTTAAAATTACTTTTCAGGACCAGTACTGGGCTGAAAGATGCAGCACTGAGGTCTCTCCTGATAACAGGTGAGTAAATCGAAATTCGTATTTCGGCTGATTTTAGAGGAATATTTGTATGTTTCAAAAATCAACACTTAGAAACTTTTTCAGCAAAAAGCAGGCAATGATATCCTATGGAAGGAAATTCAAGTTACTGGTAAGTATGGTTAAAATTACTTTTGAGGATCAGTACTGGGCTGAAAGATGCAGCACTGAGGTCTCTCCTGATAACAGGTGAGTAAATCGGAATTCGTATTTCGGCTGATTTTAGAGGAATATTTTAAAGTTCCAAAACTCCACACTTAGAAGAATTTCCAAGTGAAACCAGTCAATGTTAGCCTATGGAAGGAAATTCAAGTTACTGGTAAGTACGGTTAAAATTACTTTTCAGGACCAGTACTGGGCTGAAAGATACAGCACTGAGGTCTCTCCTTATAACAGGTGAGTAAATCGGAATTCGTATTTCGGCTGATTTTAGAGGAATATTTGTATGTTTCAAAAATCAACACTTAGAAACTTTTTCAGCAAAAGCAGGCAATTATATCCTATGGAAGGAAATTCAAGTTACTGGTAAGTACGGTTAAAATTACTTTTGAGGATCAGTACTGGGCTGAAAGATGCAGCACTGAGGTCTCTCCTGATAACAGGTGAGTAAATCGGAATTCGTATTTTGGCTGATTTTAGAGGAATATTTTAAAGTTCCAAAACTCCACACTTAGAAGAATTTCCAAGTGAAACCAGTCAATGTTAGCCTATGGAAGGAAATTCAAGTTACTGGTAAGTACGGTTAAAATTACTTTTCAGGACCAGTACTGGGCTGAAAGATACAGCACTGAGGTCTCTCCTGATAACAGGTGAGTAAATCGGAATTCGTATTTCGGCTGATTTTAGAGGAATATTTTAAAGTTCCAAAACTCCACACTTAGAAGAATTTCCAAGTGAAACCAGTCAATGTTAGCCTATGGAAGGAAATTCAAGTTACTGGTAAGTACGGTTAAAATTACTTTTCAGGATTAGTACTGGGCTGAAAGATGCAGCACTGAGGTCTCTCCTGATAACAGGTGAGTAAATCAGAATTCGTATTTCGGCTGATTTTAGAGGAATATTTGCACAATGGTGAAGGGAGGGGGCGGGGTCTGAGGTGACATCTGTGCAAACGCGCCCCGTGGCGCGTTTTAAGTTGGGGGATTAAGTCCCCTTGAATCATGAGGGTCCCTACGGGCCAACTAGCCCACCAGGAACCTCCAGTATGCGCCAGGGGGCTGCGTTGCAGAGACATGTACAGAGGCCACACCCCTTTCTACACCTCTCTGCAACGCAGCTCTGTGGCGCTTTCTGGACGTACCTGTTGGGCTAGTTGGCCCCCAGGGACCCTCAGGATTGAAGGGGATTTAATTCCCCATCTTAAAACGCGCCACGGGGCCTGTTTGCACACATGTCAACTGAAGCCCCGCCCCTCCCTTCACCACTGTGCAAACGCGCCCCGTGGCGCGTTTTAAGTCGGGGATTAACTCCCCTTGAATCCTGAGGGTCCCTGGGGTGCAACTAGCCCACCATATACCTCCAAAGCGCCACAGAGCTGCGTTGCAGAGAGGTGTAAAAGGGGCGTGGCCTCTGTACACCTCTCTGCAAGGCAGCCCTGGCGCATACTGGAGGTTCCTGGTGGGCTAGTTGGCCCCCAGGGACCCCAGTATTCAAGGGGAATTGTTCCCCTCTGCAAACGCGCCAGGGGCGCGTTTGCAGAGTGGTGAAGGAAGGGGCGGGGCCTGCGGGCCCGATCGTTTTGTTTTTTTCCCCTGAAGGGGGGCTGTGTGGCCCCCTTCCTTTTCCTATTTTTAGGCCCTGGGGACCCCATCCCCAGGGCCTTACCCCTTTTTTTAATTAAATTTTATTAAAAAACGGGAAGGGGGCCGCGTGGCCCCCTTCCCTGGGCCTGTATTGGCCCCGGGGACCCCATCCCCCGGGGCATGGCCTCTTTTTTTTTATTTGGAGGGGGCTGCGTGGCCCCCTCCTCAGGCCATTTAAGGCCCCGGGACCCCATCCCACGGGGCCGGCCTTGCACTTTTTTATTTTTTTACTTTTTTTACCTTTGGGGAGGGGGCTGCGTGGCCCCCTCCGTGGCCACTTATGGCACCGGGGACCCCATCCCCGGGGCCTGGCCTCTCGTTGGGGACTGTGGGGGTCCCCAAACCCCCACAGTCCCGCCGGCTCCCCGTGTCCTACGGGAGCCGGCATTGCTTTACACATGGGGAGCAGCTAACATGCTGCTCCCCGTGTGGAAAAGCAATCAGCTTTGGATATTGGAAGAGAGGCAGGTTTCCTGCTCTCTCTTCCAATATCCAAAGCAGTTTGCAATGACAGGACGGGAGCCGCGAGGCTCCCGTCCTGTCATTGCAACAGCAGTGTCCCGGGGGTAGGCACCCGGGACACTGCAGGAGCCGGCCCTGGGGGTGGCGGTCCCCAGGGCCACCACAGGCTCCAGGAGGGGGCCGCGCGGCCCCCTCCTTACATTTGAAAGCCCCGGGAGGTGGTGGTCCCCGAGGCTTGAGGGTCCAAAACGGACCCCCATTGTAATTTTCTTAGTGCCCCGGGGAGGTGGTGGTCCCGGGGTGTGTGGGGCTGGAGCCCCCCACACAGGTTTTTCAAAAATAAAAAAGAAGCCCCGGGAGGTGGCGGTCCCGGGCTGCGGGAGGGCTCAGAGCCCTCCCGCACCATTATACATAAAGCCCCGGGGGTGGTGGTCCCGGGGCTTGGGGGCCCTTAGAGGCCCCCACACATAAAATTAACCCCCCAGCATGCCCCCGGGACTTGGCCCACCCGGGGCCAATTAACATCGAAGCGCGGAGACCGCGCTTCGATTTTTTTTCGGCAGGATTCGCGCACCCTGAGCGCATCCTGCAGATTTAAAAAAAAAAAAAAATTTTTGCCCAGGGGTCCTTGTGGGACCCCTGAGCAGACCTAGTGGGTCAGGGTGTTTCTACCCTGCCCCCTTTGTGCGCTTTGCGCACTTGTTTCTGTCCCTCGGTTCTACCGAGGGATAAAATGGCTGCCAACACTTCCTGATTTGGAGTGTTGACAGCCAATTAGCATGCAGCTCGTGATCGGGAGGGTGCGCGAATCCGACGCGGCCATAGATATATCTATCTTTTACTCTTGATTTTCTCAGCAACTACTGAACGGATTTACACCATTTAACAAAAGGGTTCTTTCTGAACCAAGAACTACCTCTTTGCCAAATTTGGTGTAATTCCGTTCAGCAGTTCGGGCTGTAGCCGTGTCTAAAGTTTCCTATGGAAAATTGCATGGGGAAAACGCGCTTTGGGACCCCCTTTTTCTCGGCCCCGCTTGACAAATCCCCCGAGACTTTCAGGGTAGGAGCGGACCGGAGCGCCCCACAAAGTTTGAAAATTTTGCGAAGATACGTCAACCGGCAAGAGAGTTATTTCAAATAGAATGTCGCGGATTTCCTATGGATAATAGGTTGTAACTATAACTATCTACTGGCGACCGCCAGTAGATAATATATATATATATATATATATATATATATATATATATATGTATATATATATATATATATATATAAATATATATGATTTTATATATATATATAATTATATATATATGTCAATGCTGCCTTGTTCAAACATCCATAAATATATCTTACCTAGTGGCAGTTGCCACTGGGTGGTTTTAGTTAGGTCTGCGTTGCCATAGGAAAAGCTTGTTTTGTGTTGCTGATAACTTTGCCACCATTTTTCCAAATCTTCACAAAATTTTCCCCCAAAATTTTCTTTTTCTACTTAGCTTGTGCATGGAAAGATGGAAAGTTTCAGGTAATCAGTCATGCGGGGGCTGACAAAAAAGGCGGGTTCCCCAAATCCCCATCCATTTTCCATAAGCTTCTTTAAGAAGCCCTACTGCAAAAACTGCGAAACAGAATTACATTAAATTTGTCAGAAAGGTAGATCTTGGTTCGCAGATTGTGCTTATTGTGATTTGGTGATAATCCATTCAGTAGTTTTTGAAAAATGAATGTACAAATGTATTTGTATATCTGGACGGTTGGGTCTCTCCAATTTTAACATAGAGTGTTCCGATCGGCAAAGGGATCTTTTTTTCCCCTTCGGCCATCTCACTCCTGTGGGATAAGACTCCAACAGAAGTGAGTGCTCTGATTGACTGACAGCAACATAGGAAAAATATTGCTGTTAGGCCATTACAGGACTCGGAGACTCTTTCCTGAACTTAAAAAACATATTAATATAAGGGGGCACAGTAGGGATACCATGGCCCCCTATGCCACATAGGGGGGCACCCAGAGGGATCCACTTCGGCCTAAATAAAATAAAACAAAATTGGCAGATTTTGCCGCAATCACGCGATAGTCCTGTGAGATTGCAGCAAATTCTTTTTAAAATAGTATCCACCATATAATTATATATATATGGGGTGGGAGGTGTCAATAAAGCCCCTTCCACTTAGGGCCATTTAGGGCCCTTGGGCTGCAGTATATATTTAAGGTGAGGTGTCCCCCGCCTTAAGCCGTTTTAGGCCCAGAGACCCCATCCATGGGGCACAATTCATTAATTAAGGGGGAGGGCCACGCAGCCCCCTTCCCAAACTGTTTCTGGCCCCAGGACCCCATCCCTGAGCCCCAATTTAATTATTTTAGGGAGGTAGGCATTCGTCCCCTCCCTGAGCCATATTCAGCCCCGGGGACCCCATACCCCAGAGGCATCACATTACTTAAACTGAGCCCAATTCCTGAGCCTTTAATTACTCTGGGGACACCATCCCCTGGGGCTGTCTCACTTGCAGTGTCCCGGGGACCCCATCCCAGGGACACAGTAGTTTTTCTGCCCGCACCGGCGCAGGAAAAACAGCAGGAAAATATTTGTTTGTTTCCATCTGGTTGGACCAATTTCTAATTTCCAATGTAACACCAAACGGGAGCAAACACAAAGTCTGCTCCCAGCAAGTAGGAGCTTTAAAAATGCTCCCACTGGCTGGGAGCAGACTTGAGATCTGTTTTCCTGTCCACACTGATCCAGGCATGGAAATAGAACAACAGAAAACGTGTGTTTGGTGGGTGCCCTGGGTGGGCAACAAGGCACTCAACTATTTAAAATGGAGACCACAGGGATGGGGTGCCCGGGGCCTATAGAGGCACGGGGAGGGGGCTGCATGTGGGGCGCATTGCCCCGTCCCCTTTTATTTATATTTTGACCCAGGGAATGGGAAACCTGGGTACTAATTAAGCTCAAAGACGGGAGCCGCATTCCCCCTTCCCATTTTAATCACATTTGGCCCCATCCTCTGGAATGGGATCCAGGGGGGCCTCATAAGGCATAATAAGGCTTGGGAGGGGTCACGCCCCCCGCCCTTTTTCATTATATATGGCCTAGGGGGATTGGGTCTCCAGGGCCTAATAAGCCTTAGGCAGTGGGGCTGAAAGCTCCCTCCCCATAGCTTTTAGGCCCAGGGGATGTGGTCCGTGGGCCATATTTAGGCTCAGGGAGGGGGGCTGCATGCCCTTTTCCCCTTTTTAATTTTCGTTGGCCCCAATATGGTGGTGATTTGTCCACAGGGCCTGGTGGCAGGCCAAGCACAGTAACCAACCCCCTGCTGCGCATGGCCAAAGGCTGCCAACAGGGAGTTGGAAGCCGGGCCTGGCTGCAACACAAAAGCCCAAGCACAGCATGGGTTAGCTGCCTCCAGGTGGCTGCCTGTGTGGACTTGGATGCAAGGCCTGGCTACAGGCCAGGCCTTGCGGCAACTCCACGCCACACATGACGAAAGGCCTTGCACAGCGTAAGGTTTGCTGCCTATGGATGAGCTGACCAAACGGCCCTGTTATGAACCTCCTGCTTGACATGGGCGAAGGTCATGTGCAGTGTGGGGTTGGCTGCCTGTGAAGGCATTGCCGCAGGGCCTGGCTGCAGGCCAGACCCTGTGGACAATCCCCGCTTTGCCATGCGCAGCAGAGAGTTGGCTTATGTATGGTAATAAAATATTAATTTACATTACAAAAACCTTAGAAATTCTCTGAAAAAAACAAAGGTTAAAGTAAAGTTATAGTTAGGTGTGCTTAAAAAGATCTGTTTTTGTTTTTAGAAAACCTTAGAATTTCAGTGAAAAAACTGAGGTTAAAGAAATTTTATAGGTAGGTGAATATGTCAATGACAACATTAACGTTTTAAACTCAAATATACCACAAAAATCACCAGTTATAGTTAGCAGAACTAACTATAACTTGCTCCCTGCCATTGTGTTTTTGTGTTCTATTGTGATGTTTGCTATTGATTTTTTTTTTCCAGTATGCAAGTGATTACTCTTTGTTGGTGAGTATGATTTAAACAATATCACAAACGGATCTGTATTTCTTTTCTTAAAAAGTAAAGGAATTGAAATTCGTGAAGTAGAGCAAGACCTCTGACCTCCTGGTCGGAGTCACTGCTCTCCCCCCATGCAGCTCCATCGTTAAGGCTCTGCCCTTAGCGCCAGCTTTAGCCCTTCAGGTAGGTGATCGAGGCTCTCCTCCACCCGCAGGCTCCTGCCTGCACCTCATTCCTGGTGGTCTAGTGGAAGAGCACCCTGCTCTTCTACTATTCCGCTCTGTTCTGTGTCATTTTGCTTTTCTCGTGTTTGCCTTTTATTCTCTTGTTTTTGCCTCTTTCTCTCTTTTTCTTCTATTGTGCCTCCTTTTCTTTGCTTTTTTTTCCCTCTGTTGTGCCTCTTTCTCTCTGCCTTTTTCCTCTTTTGGGCCTCTTTCTCTCTGCCTTTTTCATCTGTTGTGCCTTTTTCTCTCTGCCTTTTTCCTCTATTGTGCCTCTTTCTCTTTGCCTGTTCGCTTTCTGTCTCTTTTCTCTTTGTCTTCCTCTTGCCCTCCCTTCTCCCTCTTACCATGCTCCTTGCCGCTGCTGCCACGTGGCCCCTCCCCCGAGCGTGTCATTCCCGCTCCTGCCTCCCAGCTGACGCCCTCCCCTGACACCTACTTAATGGCGGCCGCTGTGCGGCCATGTGCAGCGGGCACACTACTTGTGCGCCAAAGGTTTGCCAAAGGCAAGCCTGTCTGCACCCGTCTGTGACCCGAACGCGACCAGCGCCAGGAACCCTGGTCCCCCGACCCCCTGCCGCTATGACCCCAGCACTCTCCAAGCACTCAACCCGGACACAACAACAACTGCCAGCTCTCAACACCGAGCAACACTCAAGGCCCGATCTCCTGCCGATACTGCCGCCGCACCTTCACCCACCTCCGGACCCCAGCAGTAGCCTTGAGCCCACTGGACACCAGCGCACACAAACCACTGGACTGCATCCTCCTCAACATATGCTCCCTGCACAGACACACCGTAGAAATCTAGGCCCTCCTCAACACCCACACGCCCAACGTTGCTTTCCTCACAGAGACCTGGACCAATGCCAGCTCCGCACCCGACATCGCAACCGCCATCTCCGAAGGATACAAGATCCTGAGAAAAGACCGCCCCAACTGCCAAGGAGGAGGCCTTGCCATCGTCCACAAAAGCTCGCTCCGACTGACAACCACCAACTAGGACGATGCCTTGCCCCCCATGGAACACATTCGCTTCCAGATCCAGCCCAACCCCAGAACGATGCTCCGTGGAACACTCGCCTACAGACCGGCTGGACCCTGCACCCCCTTCATCAATTTCATCGCTCACCACATCGCATCACACACCCTCACCTCTATGGACTACATACTACTCAGAGACCTGAACTTCCACCTGGACAACCACAGCGATCCTAACACCACCGCCCTCCTGGAGAACCTCACCAACATAGGACTGAAGCAAATTGTATCCAACCCCCACTCACACAGCAGGACACACACTTGACCCCATCTTTGCTGGAGGAAACAACATTCGCTTCAGCCACACCACAGAACTGCTCTGGACCGATCACCACTGTATTCATTTCTCCTTTACGAAACCTACCGCACTCAAGCAAATGCGCCTCCTCCCACGCAGAAGCTGGAACAAAGTCTCAGAATAACTCCTCACCTCTGCCCTCACCTGCACTCCATCCCCTACTACCACAGACACCAACACAGCGGCAAGTAACCTCCACCACCGGATTGACAACTGCGCCAACACTCTCGCTCACCTTCAGAACAACACGAGGCGACACAACAAGAAAGCCAACTGGTTCACCAAGGAACTCCGACGCCACCCAACAGACCCTTCTCACCTGGACCCCTCTCACCACAGAAGTCACCTTAAAGACAATGAAGAGCATCAACTCCGGAGCACCTTCTAACCCCTGCCCGCTGCACATTTTCCACAGGGCTGCCACTGCCATCGCACCCGAGCTACGTCAAACTATCAACTGCTCCCTCCTCACAGCCACATTCCCCGACTACTGGAAGCGCACTGAAGTCAACCCCCTCCTAAAGAAGCCCTCTGCAGACCCGACGGGCCTCAAGAATTTCAGACCCATATCACTGCTTCCTTTTGCCACCAAAGTCACCAAAAAGGCCATCAACACCCAGCTAGCACACTTCATAGAAACCAACAGCATCTTAGACAACTCTCAGTCCGGATTCCACAGCAACCACAGCACTGAGACCACCCTCCTCACCGCCACCAACAACATCTGCGCCCTCCTTGACCAAGGCCACACGGCAGCCCTCATCCTCCTCAGCAGCCTTTGACACTGTTTCCAACCGCACACTAGCCACCAGACTCCACGACGCCAACATCCAAGGAAAGGCCTTAGACTGGATACATTCTTTCCTATCAGGCAGAACAAAGAGACTAAGACTCCCACCCTTCCTCTCAGAACCAACAGAGATCAGATGCGGAGTACCCCAAGAATCCTCCCTCAGCCCCACACTCTTCAGCGTCTACATGGCCCCCTCCGCAACCATCATCAGAAACCACATTCTCAACATCGTCTCCTACACCGATGACACTCAGCTCATCCTCTCCCCCACCAAGGAACCCGACATCACCAGGCACAACTTCCAAGAAGGGATACAAGCCGTCACGACCTGGATGAGCAACAGCTGCCTGAAGCTCAACTCTGAGAAAACAGAAGTCCTCATCCTCGGCTCCACCCCCTCCGCATGAGACAACACCTTGTGGCCCCCCACCCTCGGAAACCCACCCACCCCAATGGACCAGGCACGCAACCTCATCATCATACTCAACTTTTCACTCACCTTGAACCGCCAGATCAACACCGTATCCTTCACATGCATCAACAACCTACGCATACTTCGCAAGATGTTCAAGTGGATCACCCCTGACTCCAGGAAAACCATCACACACGCACTCACCACCAGCAGACTGGACTATGGCAACACCCTCTATGCCGGAATCAACAAAAAAACCCTCTGCAAACTCCAGACCTTTCAGAATGCCTCAGCCAGACTTATCCTCGATATCCCATGACACAACCACATCACCTAACACCTCCGCGACCTCCACTGGCTCACTGTCAAAAAAAGAATAACCTTCAAGCTGCTAACACACGCCTACAAAGTCCTCCACAACACCAGACCCCAATACCTCAACAATTGAATCTCCTTCCACGTACCCAAGAGAAACCTCCGCTCAGCCAACCTCGCCCTAGCCACTGTCCCTCGTTTCTACAGGACCAGAGCTGGTGGAAGATCATTCTCCTGCCTCGCAGCCAAGACCTGGAACGAACTTCCCCTTCACCTCCGATGGAGCCCGACACTGCACCAATTCAGAATGGACCTCAAGACCTGGCTCTTCGAATGACCCTAACATAGCTGCTCACTTACTCCCCCCACCCCAGGGCCTTGAGTCCCTCGCAGGTGAGAAGTACGTTCTACAAAACCCTGATTGATTGATTGATTGAATCGTAATGGGTGGGGGCTTGTGGAGTGAATTGGATAAAAGAAACTCAGGTTTTCATTGATGTATTCAAAGCTAAATAAGGAAAAAGTGTTTTTATTAGTCAATTTTGACCTGGTGAGCCTAAGAAACTCAGGTCCCCATTGGTATCTTTTATTGGGATAAACAAAACTCAGGGTCTCATTGGTGTACTCCAAGCCGACTATGGAAACAGTTTTATTTTGGTCAATTTTGAGATAAATGTTGAGCTTAAGAAACTCAGGTCCCTAATGCTCTATTACTTACCGGTATCCTTCATTACTCCGGGTCCCGTTGTCCTCGTCCCATTCATTAACAAAGTGGAGATAACCATCTCCCGACAGAAAAAAAGACCAGAGGAATGCTGGGACCCTAACCCCACCCCTCCCACTGGGAGTACATAACCAGCACTTACCCAGCATTCCGCCTGAACCACCAAGTCCCCACAGGAAGGCCGGACTTCCGGGAGGGAGGGCGGGGCGTATGAATGGGACGAGGACAACGGGACCCGGAGTAATGAAGATTACCGGTAAGTAATAGAGCATTACCCCCAGGTCCCTTATGTCCTCGTCCCATTCATTAACAAAGTGGAGAATACCAAAGCAGAAAACCCGGCCTTCCAAACCTACAAGCACACCCAGGAAACCACACCAAAGGTAGCAACCGAAGGGAAGCAAAAAGGGGGAACCGCAGGAAACAACAGGCAGAGCACCCAGACAGGAAAGCACCCCACCAAAGCAGGAACGCACTCACCAAGCAAACGGGAGATGACCAAGCCGAAGAAGAGGACAACCCACTGAGGGCAGCCAGCACACACCATGAGCCCCCCCTCCCAAGTGAACAAGGAAGGGGGAGAAAACGCCAAACAGAGGCCGCCCACAACAAAAGGACAGCAAGGAGGCCACATAAGAAGAAGAAGAACCCCAGTGGCCCAACAGGCCAGCAAGCCAGAACAAGCTAGCAGGGACACAACCAAGGACCAGAAACCAGGACCAATGAAAACAGAAGGCGACAACCACAACAAGGAGGCAGCCAACCAGAGAAACCGGAAACAGAGCACCCAGGCCAACCAAAGTGAAACCCCAACCCACCAAATGGAGGAAAGCATGCCAAAAAGGCGACCAGGCGACCAGGCAAAAAAGGAAGCCGAAAAGGAGGTACCCCAAAGGGACCCCAGAGGCAAAGCCCCAGAAGGGAAACAGGCGCAAAAGCAACCGACAACCGGGACCGCAGCGGACCAGAGAAGACAAAGCCCCAACAGGACACGGCCAAGGGAACCTACCAGACAAAGGCTGATAATCCCAGCACCACCAGGGAGGCACAGAGGACCCGGCGGCAGCACAGACACAGACCGAGCCCCAACCACACTGGAACAAGAAAAAGGAAAGAGGCCAGGGCCAGCCAACAGGGCGCAGGCACAACCCAAAGGACCACCCAAGGGCAGGACCACCCAGACCAAACCAGGAAGGAGGAAAGCACCGGCCAGGCACCAGGCCCCCCTCCCCCAACCATAACGAACCAACCCCCAGAGAGCCCAGAGGACAAAACACCCGAAAACCACTCAGAGGAGGACCAGGCCCCAGAAAAGAACGGCCAGCACCAACAACCAGAGCCACCAGACGACAACCACAGGCACCCAGCCCGGGAGGGGGAGCCACACAGAGAGCCCAGGAGCAGGCCAACAGCCAGCACAGGCCAAGGCACACACAAGAAAGCCGGGGAAACAGGAATACAACCCCAGGAACGGCGCCCCACAAGGCCCACAGAGCCAGCAGGCCCGCGACCCCAACAGAAACCAGCCTCTGAAAGAACAAAAGACCAACCCGGAGGACAAGACAGCCAGAACCCAACCAAACAGAAAAGGACAGGTAAAGAGCCAGAGACCAGAATCCCAGAGGGCCAAACGCCCCACAGGGAACCTGGCCGCAACCGAACCAGGGCCCAACATGAAACCCCGGAGCAGCAGAGGCAGGGGAGGCCAACCCCAAAGGCCACAACGACAAGGGCACACGGCAATGGCAAAAGAACAAGCCAACCAGAGACGCCCCCAGAGAGACCAGGCAGACAGCCTACCAAACAACAGAGGGGCCAGCAAAGATCAGGGACCAACATCCCAGAACCGCTCAGGCCTGGAAGGGGTGGGACAGGACCAACGGCCACAACCCAGAAACCCTCAACCCCAAGGGTAGGGAAACGAACCCCCAAAATCAGCCAAGCCACAGAGGCAACAGAAGCCAGGACGGAAGCCAAACAGACCGCACAGGCACACAAACACCACGGCCCAGCACTCACCAATGGCGGGCAGGAGCAGGGGAAAAACCCCAGGGCAGAGGACAATAAAACAGACCCAACCAGCTGCAACAGACGCAAAAAGGAACCAGGAAGCCAGGGCCGAAGCCAAGCGACCCACCCAGGCAAGAGGACCCCGCGGCCCAACCCGCACCCAGGAGAAGCCCACGCAGTGGACAGGCCGAAGCAAAGGGCAGGGAGTCTGACAGAGACCCCCGGCACAGAACCACCATGCCACACAGCAGGTCGGATGAAAACAAAAGAGAGGCAACAGCCAAAGATAAACAGAGCCGCTGGCAGAGAAACAACAGACCGGGAACCGGAGGAAGCAGAGAAGCCAGAGGCACAAGCAGCACCAGGCCCCGGACAACCAGCAGCAAGGAGGGCAGACCGCAAAAGTGGCAAGAAAAACACCACAGGACCGCACCCTGACAGGAGAGGGCAGGGCGCACGCCGACCGACAGACTCACACCAGGAGCAGGACTCAGAGGAGCACGGAGGGAAGACAGGAGCGGGCGGACAGGCAAAGACAGGCCCAGACTGAACCACAAAGCCAAAACGGCTGGAACACCCCAAGCTCGCAAGCACCGGGACCCGACAGAAGAGGGACCAGCCAACCAACAAGCAGGGAGCACACAAGCCAGGACACCAGCACCAGGAAAGGGGACCGGGAATGCCAGGCAAAACACACCCCAGAGCCGGCACAAAAGCCACAGCACAGCCAGCGAAACCAAGGAGGCACAGCCGGAGGCCAAGCCGAACCAGCCGCCAGCCGGCAGACCAGGAGCGACCGGAGACAACCCTGGACACGCCAACCCAGAAGCACAGAACACTAGGACCCCACACAGGCATCTACAAGGCCAGATACAGCCCAGGGGCAAACAGGGCGGAAAGACCGCCGGCCATAAGAAGGGCCAATGAAGGAGGAGCGCCGGGGCAACCGGGGAAGACAACAAAAACCCGGAGCCCAACACCAGCCAAAGAAAACCCAGCAGAACCAGGCAGGAAATGCGGGCACCCAACCAGGGGTGAACCAAGCCTGCGAAGAGAACAGCGGGCAAGAGCAGGCCCAGGAGTGCACGCAAGGGAGGATGAGACCACCCCAGGAGCAAGAACAGGCGAGCACCGACAAGCGGAGCAGGCCCAGCACAGAAAGGAACCAGCGGCCACCAGACACGAGCAAGCAAAGCAGCAGCTGCAGCCAAAAAACCACTGGCGTGCCATGCCAGGAAACTCAGAGAGCGCAAAGGCAAGGACCCAGGGCCGAGGAAGGCGACCGACAGGTGCCGAAAACCCACAGGAGCAGGAAAGCCCAGGCGGCCCCCCCACCCAGGCACCAACCAGGCCCGACCTCGCCAAACGCCAGAGACGAGACGAGACCAGGAACCCTCAGGGAGGAAAGGCTGGAGGCGGAAAACAGGTACAAGGCCAAGCAACCGTACCAGGTTCCCAGGCGGACCCCCGATAGGGAGAACCGTGGAGAAGAGAGGAGACCTGGCGCCAACAACCGGGACACAGCACCAGCGAAAAACAGCCTGGCCCATACAGAAGGGGCACGAACTCCAGACTCCCAGGGACTACCGGAAAGTGGAAGCAAAACAGGCGAACCTCCACACGGAACACACCCAGAAGACATGAACAACTCCCCAGTTGCACCACCAAGGCGCACCACCAGCCACCACGCCAGGGCAGGAGGAGCAACCAGCCCGGGCGCCGGGCACACCGGGGGCAGCAAATACCAACACTCAGACAACAGCCAGGCGGTGAGGGGACCGGGACACCACGGCCCCCAACGGACAACCAGAGGCAGAACCCCAGATGCCCCGCACACCAAAGAACAAAGAAGAGCAGGAGCGCAACTTACACCAGCCACAAAAACGGCACCAAATCACAGGAAAGACGGTGCACAGGCCACAACAAGTACCAGAGACACAAACTTCCCAAGGGAAATGGAAATAGCGCGAACAGGACCCGAAGGGACCAGGGGCAGCACACCAGCACTAGCCACGTCACAGGAGGACACATTCAACTGGCAGAAGCAGGCACCAGAAAGGGGGATGCAGCAGGAGTAACCCCTGACCTCGTAGCACTGCAGACGGAACCAGATTACAGGTGAAGCCAGCCCCAACGACAAGGCAGCGGCCAGCACCCACCGAAGCAATCCAGGCCAAACGCGCTGTCCCCTGAAACATTCGAGCGCCAGCAAAGTCACGTCCAAAAGAATAGCTAGGGCAGCCCCAGAGAAGCAAGGGGAGCGCAACCAAGCGTGGCAGAGAATGCAGCAGGGGAACACATGGACCCCGCCAATAAACCCACTGACCCTAATGTTGGAAAAAAACACTGTAAATCTCTGGGACGTAACTGGAGACGTACCTACGACCCCATAGCTAAAAAGATTTACAGGCAGGCTATTAAAGCCTACCACAAACTTGTTCAAAAGTCTAAAGGTGCATTCTACACCAATTTGATCACATCGAGCCCCAACCCCTCCAAAACCATTTTTTCTCTCATAAATGACATGACAAAACCCCCAGTAGGAATTAACAATATCATATCTACCAACCTGTATTGCGAATCTCTGGTACGCCACTTCATCAATAAAGTTGAGTGCATCTACAAGACACTCAACGCCAGAAGGGCTGCTCCCAAACCTTGGCCGTCTAACTACTCATCCGATCTCCCCTACTCTCTACAAGACTTACCATCTATGTCCTGTAAAGACCTGGAAACTCTGTCAGCAAAGGTGAAATCAGGCTCCCCTGACGATCCAGTAAAACCAGACACCTTCAGGAATTTCCAAGTCTGCATTATGACGAAGGGTAGGGAACTGATCAATAGATCACTCCAGTCGTCAGTAATTCCCGAATTTTGGAAACATGCCAAGGTTGTCCCTTTACTGAAAAAGCCATCACTGGATACATCTCTATCGGAGAATTTCCGGCCAATCTCCCTACTTCCTTACTTGGCCAAGGTCATGGAATCTCATGTTAACATCATCCTGACCAAGTATTTGGAAGTTAATGAGATTCTGGACAGGTCACCAAACGGGTTCCGGCCTAAGCATAGTACGGAATCCGCCTTGTTGGCAGTTACAGAGCAGCTGAGGGCATCGCTTGATGAGGGCAACACCTCGGTACTGGTCCTACTCGATCTGAGTGCGGCCTTCGACACGGTCTCCCATGAGATTCTGCTCCAACGACTCAGGGAGATCGGGGTCAGCGGCATGGCCTGGGCCTGGCTTGCGTCTTTTCTATCCGGACGCTCCTTCCAGATCCACGCCCCCTCCCTTACCAGTCCAGTACTTACCCCCTCAGCAGTGGTGTCCCCCAAGGCTCTGCTCTGAGCCCCACGTTGTTGTACGTCCGCCCTTTAGCCCTCCTGGCCAAAGCCCGCAACTGTTATTCACTTTCTCCAATAACCTAGCCCAACACCAACTGAAATTCCGTGATGATGTCTTGGCCATCTCAGATTGGATGGCGGAAAATTAACTCCAACTTAATTCCTCAAAAACGGAGGTGCTTTTGGTTGGCCGGGACCCCCATAAATGGCACTACCAGTGGTGGCCCGCTGCACTGGGCACTTCACCCCAGCCGAAAAGCGCAGTCAAGAACCTAGGGGTCCTGATGGATAACTCCCTCTCCTTCGAGCTTCACGCCAAAAAAGTGGCAGGTATATGCTTCGGCCACCTACGCGAGCTGAAACCCATTTTGGGGTTTTTTGACGCTCCCACCCGACAAGTGATCATCCAATCAGTGGTTCTGTCATGTCTTGACTACTGTAACGGACTACTACTGGGCGCAAATAAAACGGTTACGAAGAGACTTCAAAGGGCACAGAATGCGGCTGCCCGCTCTCTTTTTGCCCTCCCTAAGCATTGTCATACCTCCCATCTCCTGTACCATCTACACTGGCTGCTGATCGAACAGAGAATTCAGTTAAAAACTCTCTGTACCACTCACAGGATCCTACATGGCCAGGGCCCCCAGATACTGCAGGGGCTCTGCACACTATATGTCCCAACGCAAGCACTGCGCTCCACAGATCTGCATCTGGCATGCACTCCTAGGGTGCGCAGGAGCAGAGCGGGGGGCGCTCGTTTAGGTCCCTGGCCCCAGCCCTATGGAACTCTATTCCAATCATGGCACGCAGCACACAAGATCATTGGGCATTTATAAAACAGATTAAAACCTGGCTGTTTTCATCCATCTAGCACAGGATGCGCCCGCTCGCTGCACTCCTGCTCCCTGGGTTTTTGAAACAGACATTCTCTGGCTGTCTTTGCATCTGGCTAGCAGTCTCCATCTATGGCCACCCGTCCGCAAGCGCTGGGACGCCCCGTTGCTGGGGCAGCCATGCGCTATACAAGCACTCCTAACATAACATAACATTACATATCCAGGAACAGGGAGACACAGTGAACCGTGGCGAAAGGCAAGGAGAACACAAAACAACAGAGGCATACAGCACGGAAGAGGCAAGCTGCCCGACACTGCGCCAGTCAGCCAGCCCGTCACTAAGCAGCCCAGAGGCAGAGCACAAGCCACACACGTAGGAGGCCCTGGGACAAACACCGGCACCCCCAGGCGCCATAGCCCGAAGGCCAGCCTTCCACGCTCCCCCACCGACTCGCAGTCAGTGCCCAAACACACTCCCCTGTGCAGATGAGGCAATTCCCCCAGCAAAAGAAGGGGAAAAACAGACACTGCAATGCGGTACTCACCCGGGAGGGGGGCCGGGAGGCCGGGAGACTTGAACAAGGCCCCCTCCCCCCCCCCAGCCAAGACATACCACCAGGAACGACGCCAGGGCCGGGCGGACACATCCAGGGAAGCAACTCCGGCGCGTCTTCCACCCGGCCAGGACCCAGGAAGACGCGCCCCTTGACCCGAAAGAGAGCCGAGGCCGGCGCACCAGCCGCAAAGGGCCGGCCAGCACACAAGTGCCGGCAGTGAAGATCTCAGCCTCCCAGCAAGCCCGGCAGGCCAGGAGGCAGGACAGCAGACACCCCGGCCGAACAGCCAGGCAGCCGGACGGGGAGTTCCAAGGATAAAAGCCACCCAACCCAGCAGGAGCAGCACCAGCATCCACAACACACTTCTGTCGACAGACAGAAAAAAAGAACAGGCAGAATGCTGGGTAAGTGCTGGTTACGTGCTCCCAGTGGGAGGGGCGGGGTTAGGGTCCCAGCATTCCTCTGGTCTTTTTTTCTGTCGGTATATGGTTATCTCCACTTTGTTAATGAATGGGACGAGGACATAAGGGACCTGGGGGTAATGGTGTACTTGTAGTCAAGTCATTGTGTGTTATCAGAGATGCATCTGAGTAAATAGCGAAATGGTTAAACACAGGAAAGTACTCCAGATTGAATGAATAGGGAGTTTGATTACCTATCAATCCAGGTAACTAATTTGAGGAGATTTGAACACAGCAAGTGGATACATTTGGAGTAGTCAGGGAACATGGAAGTACTTAAAACCCAGAATTTAGAAATTCTAATAATTTATTTTCTTCACAAAATGGCTTTTTATTCAACTAAAATGGTAATTATGTGACTGCTTATTTCCAATGACGCCTTTATTGTTCAATCTTCCTTTTATGATCTCCATTTCATTTTAAATATTAAGTAAATAAATGTACATGAATTTGAGAACATTGCTGTCTATTGTGAGCTTTGTAATTATTTTGCAAATATACATTTTTAAAAGCCCTGAAGAAGCGGCAGTTCACTTTATGCAGCAAAACATGTGGTGGCTGCACAACATCTAAGAAACCAATTATTGTACTTGATATGAATGGAAAATGACTATTGAAATTTGGAATTGTTTGGCTATGCTACATCAATAAACAAATAACACTGAATTTTGGATGCAATGTTACATGTGTAAAGATACAAACTTGCCAATTGAAAATGAAAAACAAATTAAATTTATATATTATCGATATGTTCCAGAAATAAATGTGTTATTATATTTTTCCTTTTTGGACTCTCCACCAATTTGTTACATTTATTGTTTCAGTGGTTAATGACATTTTGGCACTAGGGTTATTTTTCTAGGGTTTTTTCAACCCAGTGGGTTGAGTCCAGCAGGGCTGTCATTACACCAAGCCCAATGGTTTTCGTATTTAAAAAAAATATTTTTACTCTATAATGCACACATCACACAATTTAGTCATCCAATTGACTTCACCACGTAAAGGAATATTTGAAGAGTAAACAACAATTTAACCAAGCAGTATACATGCCGACGGACTGTATTAGGACTCTCCTAGTGCATAGCTTACATTAGCCCTATCACATTTATGTCCAGTGTCCAGCTTTGCTTGAGGAGGCTGATCCATACCATATTTTCAGGATATTAAGCAGGAATAAATGTATATCCAGTGAATATAAATGTGGTTATTCTGAAAATTTGGCATTAAAATGGTGGGTGTGGAACAATATTGGGCAATATTGGGTGTGGAAACGATTGAGTCAAACAATCAGTAAAGTGTCCGCTCCAAAGTGTGTCTCATTCTCTGTGTTCTATATGTTGTTTAATTCAGTTTATTTCATTTTTCCAGGACTGCAAAATAATAAGGCTTTAACCTAAGCATTCTTCAGACAAGTATGTCCAGAGGTGCTTTATAAAAGATCTAAAAATGGACTACAAGCAGGGAGCTTTCTTGAGCGCTCTTCTTCAAGGTAATTCATCATCACTCTCAAGCAGATTGTGAAATATACTGTTGTCCATTTCTGTGCAGCAAACAATCGATACGAGCTTATGTTTTATCTTTCCTACTGACAGCTGTTAGATTTCAGTTTTTGAACAACTATTATGAACAATACCAGTACCTATAGCGGGCTTTGGCAACCTCTTTGCTTACCACTGATTGGCACTCAATGGACGTGCATGTATTTTCTTACTCTCTCCTTTCTGTGCAGTTCCCCATCTCAAATATCCACTGACGTTTGCTCTGTGTTCCCCTCCCCTGGCCAACAGCTCATCTATTGCTGCCCTACTCCTCCCTCCCTGCTTTTTTTGTTGTTTTTTATTAGTTTTATTCCCCTGCCTCTCGTTCCTATGTTGCTTCATCCTCCCCAATTCTCTGTTACTACCTTATGCTTACTTCTCACTCCAGCCGGTACTCCATTGCTCGTCTGCCTCTCCAGCTGTGATCTTTTTTTGAAAAAAATGTTTCTTTATTTAATTATTTGGAGGGCCCATTGTCTGCGATTTGCTACCAGCTTGCTCCATTTGCAAAATGTGGTTTGAAGCATATTTAAGTCAATTTTGTTTACCATTCCATGACTTGGCTTTCCCTTCTTGGAATGGTAAATAAAAAAATAAAATTTCGTCTTGCTGCATGAGTGTGCATGCGTAGTAACGCATACACATGCATTTACTCAGCCGCAGTAGTTTCGAAACGCATGTGCATGCATGCGTACGCATCAATAATCTTTTTCTTTTCTTTTTTTTTTAAATAATGCACAGCATTTACAAAAGCCAAAAAGCAAAACCAACCAGTCTCCACTGGAAACCAATTTAAAAGGCCTATGCAGGTTATTATTGATTATTGCCTTTTATTTTGTTTTATAGAGATACAATTAGGGAAGTGGGGCATCTTTGGAATTGAGTTCCCTATTGTTTACAACTGTTCCTTTCATACTTCTGTGTGTGCAGTATAGTCAGTATGTCAATTTAGTTTATTAGGGTTAAAAAGCAGCCTTATAAATAAATATGTACAGACATAAAACAATAATATGAATACATCATATAACAATAGCCAATCTTAATAAATTCATCAAACAGCTAATATAACATTGATCAAGGTCAGCCCTAATCTTGACAGGAAGATGCAAAAAACACCCCACAACTTGACAAGGGCACAATAGTAGCTGCAAGTATAAGAAATCACATCTACAACTTGTGAAGCCACAGCTTCTCAATAACGGTAAAGTGCTTATGTCATGAAAGTTTTAAAAAGCTTCGAAAATATAAAGTACATGCGAGTTTGGACATATCTAAAGTGTAGGAAAAAGTTAAAGGTTTCATGAAGTGCCAAGCTTTTTTAAAACAACAACTTTTAAAGAGCAATATCTATTCCAAAAAGTAAACAATGTTCATAACTATCAGAGACAGTGTACGGATAAGTCTCCATTCACACAACCAATGAAAAACTATTTCCTCTTATTTTTCCCGATAATCCAAAGAGTCTTAAACAATTATGCCCTCCCCAATTCAAAGCATGCAACATGGGAACATTGGAGACGCAGGATCCTTAAGGGGGTTTCTGCCCTCAAAAAATCATTTACAATTTCAACCAGCATATAGAACATATCATCTTGATGATATATTCTATATCATTCATCTGATGTTTTCATGACATAAAAAATGAGAGGTGGGAGGCCCAGAAGTCATCTTTAAAACTTAGTTTCTTTCACCAGCAGACTCGTAATGTCAGTAAAGCCCCAAGTATACATTCTCTTCTATATATTTCCAACATGTGTTTAAGCGATCTGGGGCCACATGTATGTAGGTTTTAATTTTGTGAGTGAATTTTTGCGATTCGCAATTGGGAAATCGCAAACACCTATGTACAAATGTGTCTTTGACACATTTAGCGATTCCTGATGAGGGTCGTAATATTCACGAGGTAGGTCGCAATTTGAGACCAATTCAGAATCCCTAAAAACACAGGGATGGTGGCTTGCTCAGGATAGCAGACCACCATGTCTGTGCTTGCTTTTAAATAAAGTAGCATTTTTTTTTTAAGTGCAGCCTGTTTTTCTTAAAGGAAAATGGGATGCGTTTCCAAAATAAAAATGAAACGCTTCTGTTTAATTTTTTCAGAGCAGGCAGCGGTCCTTGGGACCACTGCCTGCTCTTAAAAACATTTTTGCAACCATTAATAAAGGGGAAGGGGTCCCATGGGATCCCCTTCCCATTTGCAACTAGGTTACCACATACTTGAAGTAGGCTGTAAAATGTGAATGTGTTGCGACTGCATTTCAGTCACAAAACAATTGTACATAGCACTGCGAGTCGCTATTAGTGACGCCCTCAACAACCCTACCTAATACCGAATAGCTAATCCATTTTGCAATTCAGTAGTAGGTTACCGAATTGCAAAATAGGGTTCTGTATGTACAAAAAAGCTTTTTTGCTGTCGCAAACGGCCCAATTCGGTGAATAGGGGTGCTTGCAACAACAAAAAAGCTACGTACGTGTGGCCCCTATTTTCTAATCTAGTTGCAGAATCAAAGGGAGCCCCATTTCAATGTGTTTGAATTAACGTTAACCTCTTTGGCTGTTTTATGGTGTTTGTCTGTACAACAGATCAATAAAGATACAAAAAAAAAACCTCTTTGGCTGCCCGCTGGGGATCTCTGCTGCCTGGAGGGCTTTGTAGGCGGCTCCCCAATAATCTACTCTCTCTCCTGTCCTTGCTGTGCCTGAAGCCTGGACTTCCACAATCCCAGCCCCACGGTGCATGGGGAGGTGGGCGGGCCGCAGGACTTTTATCGGCTGGTGGCAGCCCAACCCCACGAGGCTGCAGTGATCAGTGGGGCCGGCATAGCTGGGGGTCTGTCCCAGGGCCCTGCTTGGTTGGTATGAGCCCCCGTTAAGGAGGAGAGATGGGGATTCCCTCTCCTGCATTAGCTATGGAGGACACCGGTGACTGTGGATGGGGGTGCCCACTCCTCAGGGCCTTGCTTTACTTGTGCGGACAAGCAGCACAGAGCTGGCCTGGTGTCTTGCTCCTCTTCCCCCCTGTCAGGCAGTATAACTCTGTGCAGACCACCAAAGGTCTTTCTTTACCCTCGGGAAATTGGTGCAGTGGTTCCGGGGGGCAGGGGGTGATAAGGCCTGCGGGTGGCCACAGCCCTCACCACCTATTCGGGCTACTGCCCAGGATGTCAGGGCCTGGCTGCTGCCCCTACTGTTGGGATACCCTGGTGCCAGGGGCTGGGGTTTTCTGCGGGAGCTGGTGGGCTTCTACTCCCCAGGTGATCAGCCTCTTCCTGGCAGACATCCAGGGATTTGCGGTACTGGTAACACCCTGCCCACTGCTGGAGCTGTGATTGTTGGGTGGCAATCCAGTACACCTATTGCCCCAATGCCCTGGGGAGCTTGGGGGTCTCGGGACAGCTTCTCTCCCAGACTTTAGACCTGCACTCCTTGGGGGTAGATCCCCGACTTATTGAACTGCCTTTTTCGTGCCGGCTCATGGTGTTGCCACTGGCAAGGGGAAGAGCAGATCTCAACGCAAGACCCAGTGGAACACCATAACAGTATACCACCAGTCACCACCTGCCACACAGGATTATGCAGCAGGGTCGTGCATCCTCGCCCGAACAGTCCCTCGAGCAGGAGGCGGAACCATCCAGAGTGGCTTTTCTGTCACCTTACAGGGTTCTAGGGAACCACTTGAGGGACAAATTGCGGGTGTCTCCATCGAAGTTAATCTCCTGCGCGCAGACTTGCGTGAAGTCACCGACAAGGTGGACAATGCGGAATCCAACATTAGTATCTTGTAATTGGAGGTTTGCCAACTAAAGCAACAGGTGTACCAAATGTCTGTGGTCACAAATACGCTGGAGAACAGCATTGAGAATGCCGAAGGGTGCTCGCGTTGAAATACTGTGTGCCTTCTGGGATTTACGGAACGGGTGGAGGGCCAATCAGTGGAGACCTTTCTTTAGGACTGATTGACTTGCTGTAGAATTAGTGCACCAGGCGATGGCCCCTTTTCTGCCATTGGGGGCCCAACCCAGGACCCTCATTGCCAGGATATTGAAATACCATGACAGGGACGTTATCCTGAGGACCACCAGGGAACTTTCGGTCCTGCAATGCGAGAACCGCAACACCTCTATCTACCCGCACTACACTCATAAGGTACAAGAGCAGTGCAAGTCCTTCATTGCTGTGAAAAAGAAGTTCTGCAAAATGAACCTCAAATGCATGTTTCTATATCCTGCGAATCTCAGAGTTCTGGCAAACATGACATCACATTTCTTTGAACACCTAGAGGAGGTATGGTCCTGGCTGGACTTATCTCCCATGTCCCTGCACGTCCATTGAGTACGGTGGACGAGGGGCTCAAGTGCCACTATCTGGGTGGAGGGGGACGTCGGAGGGAGCAACAGGGACTAGGCCGTATTGTGGTCAGAGAGGATGGCACTATAGACTCCTCCACAGAAGAACACTCCTTTGTCCCTGAAACTTTGATAATCGCTGCCCCCTCTGACCAGGGTGCCCGGGGATCTCTCTCACAGACCACTGACGTCGTCATTGGGAAGCTCTTCTTCTTCTCAATGTTCTATGAGCTTGCTGGTCCGTGCCTGGGCATTGATCGACTCCCCCACCCCTTCTGAGAGGATGATTATTTCAGGGACAAAATTGGCTGCAAGTTTGCCCCTGGCCCTTCTGGGTGGGGGGGCATGTAATTTATTGAATGGGGCAGATGGGATTGTATAACCATGTGTTACATTGAGTGTATTTTCACTATGCATGTTCCCTCACGTACATGTGTTATTTCATCTTGCATTCATATATTTTTTTATGTGCACTAAAAAGGTAGAAGATGTGCTACATCTGGTATATTTTCACTATACCTGTTCACTCATGTCAATTCATTGTTCCATCTTGCATTCCTATATTTTTTATGTGTTCTGTAAAGGAGGAAGTTGTGTTATATCTTGTGTACTTTAATATGCATCTTCCCTGGTGTTCTGTTCCTTGCTGTTCAACCAATGTGAATGTGATGTGTGGAATGTTGGAGTGGTGTTAATGCAATGGAATGCTTGGGTGCCTGTGAGGTGGAGAGTGGCAGTTGGAGTATGGGCTGAGCAGCAGGGAGGCTGCTCCTGATGGGTCTATCCTAAGGACCTAGCTAAGAATATACTTATCTGTAAATAAAACTAATAAATCATCTTCTAAAACTACACCTCAGCCTCTTGACTTTCGTAACAACATTTTCGATCCCATCCTCTTCGCCAAAAGTGCAGTTATCTAGCAAGCACTAGGGTCATGATTTCAATAGTGCAGTAGGTGCAGTGACACAGGGGCCAAAAGTTGGCATAACTCCACTAAACGCCAATTATTTCTATATTTTACAACTAAATAGGCAGTCAGAAGTGCAGTTATCTTGCAGGCAACAGGATCATTATTTGAATGGTGCAGCAGGTGCAGTGGCGTCTAGTATAATGGGGTAACCCAGTGCCCCTCAGAACCTGGGTGTGAAGTTGTAAAGTAATGTTGGTTCTGTCGGGAACAGAATTGCTTTCTTACTCACTGAGTACAAAACAACATTAGCAAAGCACTTATTCAAACATTTGTATCATCACAGTTAATGGAGAAAAGGAGAACAAAAGAACACACAAATCATGAATAAATCAAAGGAATATATTGGAAGAAAAAATTCCTTTTTTTCTTTTTATAGTGTATCGATGACACCATTAGGCTGCCACAAGTAATAAACAGACAAAACGGCGCAACTGCTGGGGTGACAAGGTGAAAAAAAAGTGGTGGTTGTGGACAAGATATATACAGTGATGCATTGCTGGGTAAAAAAGATCATTTCAGATGACGGGAGCAGAGAGAATAGGGTCAGGATTGTGACATGCGCGTCGACGTTTCGATCCAAAGGTAAGCGCAGAATGTAATGCGTCACGGCGGGCCTTCTTCAGGACTGGGTAAGCAGATATGGACAAATGAATAAATTCATTTAGATAAAGTCAGGTGAGTTCCAATGGTAAGAATGAAATCTTCGAAAAGCACCCATTGGTGAAGGGACTTAACAAACGGTGGTGAAGTACAAGAGTGTGTTAATCGCGAATTCCCAGAACATGCGGAGAACCAAGCAGGGTACACAGCAACTGTGGTTGATCTGGGATTTGGAAGTGTCAGGCGTTATTTAGGCTAAGAAGAGTGCCAACCCAAATCAAACAGTGCCACAGAGGTAAAGAAACTTACCCAGTGGTCAACAATGAGGCTTCATTAAATGGGTCATGCGTCGGTATCCCAAATTACGAAAAAACGGGTTGATTAGCAACTGTTAATGGGCAAAGGGAAGATCCACCATCCGGTTGGAATCTGAAAGTAATGATGAATTGGTGTTTGGAATGAAGAGCGAAGCAGGCCAGTCGTTAAAATCGGCCGAATTGAAAGAATTCATTTATAGAGGTTTAAAGGGAACAAAAGTTCCCCGCCTACCTTACATCACAGCAATTGTATGCAGGCAAAGATCCACCATCCGGTTGGCATCTAAAAATAACAGCAAAAATTTTTTTGAGACCTGATTGAAGTGTAACTTGCAAAAAACGAGAAAAATGCGTGTTCCTCTTACCTTGCATGAAGGTTATCGTTATGTAATCAGGTAATTTAAATCCCCATAGAATTGGAGTCTAAGATAGGAAAGACAAAAACGTCCTGTAGCAGTTTTTCTCCAAGATCAAAACGGAGAAGGCGAGCACCACAGCGCAGAGCAACCTCAACTGAAGCAATCAATGTAGTGAGGGTCCTGTCACTATCGAGCACGGTAACAAATGTCGCTGTAATTGAAGGGAAACTGATGTGGCAAGAATGCTGACTCAGCAGACGCCTGCGTGCACGCCAGTCTGCAGCCGCTAGATGCTGTCCTGCAGACGTGTGCTGCACGGATCAGATGGTATTTGAGCCGAGGTGCAAAAACGTGCCCGGCCATAATTAAATAAATATGCCGGAAAGCAGGAAACTAGTATTCAAGCAAGCACAATTGTCGTCCTCACCTACATCATTTTAAGCCGAGACGCCTAAACGTGCCCGGCCATCGTTTGGGAGGTGAGAAAGATAGCCAGTATATTATTGCACAACGGTCATAGTTAAATATGCCGGAATACAGGAAACTGTAGTATTCAAACACAATTGTGGTCCTGACCTACAAACAACTGCAATGGGTGTTGTAACTAAAGACTGTCACGTGTTAAACATTAAACATTCCTTTTTAAAGTTCTCAAAACAGTATTGATAGGCATGTCATCAAGGACCATGGTCACATGTAGCATATTGTATTGGGTCAAAACTTAAAGTGCAGGTGACATAAACAGTACCGCCATTCAGGTATTGTGGTTTCAAGCATCAAGTCAAGTGTGCACAATAATATACAATTTCATGTGAAATTGTCACATGGATGGGTCACACAATTGCATGAAATGGTATTTCTGGCAGAATAAACGCATTGTACTTAAGGTTGGCCACATTGAGTATCAATGTACATGTTAACAATTGCAATAATAAACGGGGCGTGGCTTAGGAGCTGAGCGAGATGGCGACTCTTTAGAGGAGCTCCGGCTCCCGATCCTGGATTCACCCTGAATATCCGCACAATGATCCGTTTAATCGACCCATCGACCCGGCGCTGTACCAGAGAGAAGTGGGGGTGTGATTTGAGCCGTACGCTGCCCGTGCAAGGCAGAGAGTGGGAGAGCACGGCAGCCGAGGAGTGTGAGGCCTTGGCAGCACGCATTTGCGTAGCCACCTGGGTGAGGGACAGAGACGTGGCTGGTGGCGGCTGCGGAGCGCCTGTGTTGTGCGCTGGGGGCGGACAATGAGTGAGCCGCTGTCGCAGACAGCTTGGGTGCGAGCGGGGCTCCCCCCCTACGCCCAGCACTTGATATCCGGTACCAGCGCAGTGAGCCCAGGGTGTTGAGGCCGGAGTTCGTGGTGCACCCGCAGGACTCTGCTGCAGTGGCACCAACACGTCACAGAGGATATCCCTGAACAGGAGCGGTGAGCTGCGGCAGAGTAAATAGCGGCGCATTCAACAGAGGCGCCGGAGAGAGTGGTGGTGGGATTCTAAAACCGCTGAGGAGACCAGTAGCAGTTGGGCCTATGGTGTAGGCGGCCTCCAGTCCCAGTGATTGAGAAGCCACTAGGGTAGTGGTGAGCCCTGGGAGTGAGGATAGGCTGCTGGTGTGATCTCCAGAAGAAATGTGCCGATTTTAGCAAACCTCAAGCGGCATCACAGGAGGGGTTGCTGCCCCAGGAAGGAAAAGACAGTGCTGAGAAGGCCGCAGTGCAACATTGTACACAGTGACAGAATCGGAGGGTGTAGTACGGTACCGGAGAGGCACCTCAGAGGGGGAGGAATTGCCGGTGCGCCAATATATACCGGTGAGAGAGTGAACGCTGCGCCTTGTATTGAGGAAGCGCCAAGTGGGCGGCAAGGCAGAAATTTGGGATCACAGGCGGAGTGCCACTGCGAAGAGGACCAGCCCAGGAATACCTTTGGGGGCCATTGGTGTGATCCAAGACCGAACAGAGAGGTGAGCCGGGCAGTACGGAGATAGGAGGGCCCGGGATACCGGAGGGGGCTGTCCCCGGGACTTAAAGTTGAGCAGTGTTAAGTTGGGGACATCGATTGCCACAAGGGTCTACGGATGAAGCCCAAGGGACAAGGTGGGACGCAGACCAACAAGATGGACAAATACGCGGTCCCGAAGTAAACGACGACGGCCCAGGAAAATGGGCCGGAGGAGACCGCAGAATCCTCCTTAAGTGCACTAATGGCAGCCATCACGGACCTGAAAGGTACGATTGAGCCCAAGTTGGACGCAGTGACGGTGGATGTAAACCTGCTATGGATGGACCTTCATAAAATGGCGGACAAAGTCGCCGCCACTGTGACGGAGGTGACGCACTTGCAGACAAGTACGAAAAGTCTAGAAGAGAAGATCCTATCCCTTACAAAGCAGCAGGAGATAATGGCCGCCAAACTGGAGGACCAAGAAGGGCGGGCACGGAGGAACAATATTAGAGTGGTGAGGGTCCCGGAGGGCATGGGGGGGCCCAGTGTAGATCTGT
The DNA here is from genome assembly GCA_963921515.1 of Calotriton arnoldi. Classification (NCBI taxonomy): domain Eukaryota; kingdom Metazoa; phylum Chordata; class Amphibia; order Caudata; family Salamandridae; genus Calotriton; species Calotriton arnoldi. The sequence continues at coordinate 718,132 of CAWUFW010006490.1, forward strand.
TTCTGGAGGATCTCATCCTTTACCACCTAAAGCCCAAACGACTCTCCAACTATTTCATCATAGAACGTGTGCACAGAGCGCCTATACCTAGGCCCAAGCCGGGGGCCCCGCCAGAACAATTATTGCGCGGATCCTCAACTTTAGGGATAGAGACGCTATCCTGCTTGCTGCACGCACAAATGGAGACCTACATCACGAAAATGCAGTGATTCGCTTTTTTCCTGACTTTATGTTACAGGTCCAGAGACTGAGGTGAATGTTCGAGAGGGTCAAAAGAGAACTGCGCAGTAAGAAGATCAAGTATTCGATGCTGTACCCTGCAAAGCTAAGAGTGGCAGCCGAAGGGAAAACCTGGTACTTTAACACGGCAGAGGAGGCCTGGGAGTGGCTGGAGGGTTGGTGTACAGTGGTTCACAACTCTCAGAAGGATAGGAGGAGAAGACAGCAGAAAGTGGATCTGCGACAGAGGGAACTCATATGTCGGATTACGATAGGTCTGAGAAGCAGGAGATGAACTAAGACGGCACTGTGCACCGAGTGAGATGGTAACCGTATGTATAAGACTGGACTTCACACGCATGATGGGTAGGGGGAGATAGAATTTTATGATCGAGACTGCACCCACTAAACGAGATAATCTAATATTGGTACAATGTAAAGTTGGCGGATATGGTGTTGAGTTCAGGGCTATGGGGTACGTCGGGGCCCCGGGTTGCTTGGCTTCTGCCAACCCCCGCTTGGTTCTCCAGTTCAGGGGCGACAGGCACTCTGCGAGTTGGGGTGGTGGGAGGTTGTTTATCCCGCCAGCAGGGTAGCAGGGTGGGGGGGACAGGTATAGTTGGGGAATGCAGTGGTTTTGTTATTGTCATTTTAGGAATGCTTTTCATTTTTTGTTCACATGTCAGAATGTCGTATTAGTGCAGATTCCAGGAGAACTGGTGACACATTTGATCCCGGCATGGCATTGGGGAAGAGGTTCTACCCCAAAAGGTGGATCAAGGAGCAAAAATGCAGAGTCGGGGGGAAGATAAGCATGACAGCAACCTTAGAGTACTGTCCTGGAATGTGAATAGTCTGGGCAATCGAATTAAACGTACAATAGTTTTGCAATATTTGCATAGGCATGCTCCCGACCTGGTACTGATCCAAGAAACACACCTGAAGGGCAATAGATATAAAGCATTAGATAGATATGGATACAAGCTAGTTGTGCACTTGGGTTACACTTCAGGATCGAGGGGAGTAGGGATAGTGCTTAGAACTGCTCTCCCCCTAGTGATGAAAAAGGTTTGGCATGATCCGTTAGGACGATATGTAGCCCTTACGGGGACGTGGGAGGGCAAGAATCTGAATATTGTCTCATGTTATTTACCCCCTGCTATGTACACAGGGGCACTATCGGCAGTGGGAGCTCTATTGGTGGACCTCCCGCCAGGCATCTTGATATTGGGGGGGTGACATGAATTTCACCATGGACCCAGATAGAGACAGGGAAACTAAGGCACATAGGGGATGGGGGTGGAGCCACACCAAGCATTCGTAGAGGCCGTGGGTTTGACAGACTTGTGGCATTTACACAATACCCGAGAGAGACAATACACCTTCTATTCCGCAGCCCATGGCAGGTATTCTCGTATTGACCATGTATTCACACAAGGGGGAAGTGAGGGATGGTTTCGAAATGCCCGTATTGGACCACAGGGAATATCAGATCACTCACCAGTAGAGGTGATCGTGCAGGGCCCGACAAAGACCAACGTATTGCCACCCAGAATAAACCTGTGGGTCTTCAAAGATAAGGAATTGGTTAGCCAAATAAGAGAAGGGGCACAACTCTATTTTCAAGAGAATGAGGGATCGGTGGAATCGGCGTGTACCCTATGGGAAGCATTTAAGCCAGTAATAAGGGGGCATATCCAGGCCCTCCTGGGGGGCCGTAAAAAAGAAAAACGGATCCAGTTCGATATATTAGAGGAAGAAGTGGTATCACTGGAAGCTAGGGTGTTAGCCGGGGAGCTGGCTGATCCGCCGCTCATACACCGCCTTGACCTTAAAAGACAGGAAATGAAGGATCTCGCGGATAACGCCGCAACGTCGGCGGCCTTAGCAACACAAAGAAGGATATATGATCTGGGTGTTAAGGCCAATAAAATTATTGCATGGCTGGAAAAAAGGGACTGGGAACGAAATTGGGTGGCCAAAATATATGATCCCCAAGGGATAATGCACAAGACTGGTGCCGGGATAACGAGGGCCTTTGCGGATTACTATGAAGGGGTTTATTCTTCCAGCCCCACCAGAACAGAGACAGACTGTCGAGAATTATTGGTGGATTTTAGGCTCCCCACACTGTCCGAGGAGGACAGAGATAGTATGGAGAAAGACATAACAACTGAGGAGATAGTTCAGGCCATCTAGGAACTGCTGGAGGGGAAGGCGCCGGGGCCGAATGGCCTGCCAGACAAATTGTTTAGGGGCACTGCGAGTGTGTTGGCGCTGCATCTCCTGGCAATGTTTGACGAAGCCAGAGAATGGGGTTGTTTACCACTGGACCAGCGAACAGCAACTATGGTGGTTATACCCAAGGCGGGTAAGCCACCGGACCATTGCAGCTCTTTCAGGCCCATATCCCTATTAAACATAGAACTTAAAATTCTGGCGAAGGTTTTGGCGACTCGCCTTGCATACACCCCGGCCAATCGGGATTCATGCCACACCGTAGTACCAGGTTGAACCTCAGACGCCTATATGGTGTGATGCATTTGACTACATCCCGACCAGAGGAGGAAGCGGTGCTGCTGTCATTAGACGCACGGATGGCGTTCGACAGCATCGAATGGCATTATCTACTTGCAGTGTTGGAGACATTCGGGTTTGGGCCCCGGTTCCAATTGTGGATTAAGTTGCTGTATAGGGGTCCACTGGCCAGGGTACAGGTGAATGGCTAAGTCTCCCATTCAGGGGAACGAGACAAGGGTGCCCACTGTCTCCCATGTTATTTGCGCTGGCGTTGGAACCACTCGCTGCATGGGGAAGGGGGTTCCAGTGGTGTCTGGAATCGCTGGGGGAGGACAGTGGGAAGAGCGTATATCTCTATACGCGGATGATATCCTATTGTATGTGACGAGTTCTCGGTTTACCATTAGCCGACTATTGCAAATTTTTCACCTATTTGGAGGATATTCAGTGTACCAAATTAACTGGGATAAATCCTTAGCGTACATGCTCTCTGATGGGCCGAGACCCATCCTCCCTGCGGGGACGCAGCTCCAGTTTAAGGGCTTTTTTAAGTACTTAGGTATCAATATTGCTAAAACGGAGGCAGATTTCATGACTGGAAACCTAATGCCACAGCTGGAGTGCCTACGTAGGGATGTCGCTCATTGGAGGACGTTGCCGATCTCCCTGATGGGAAGAGCGGTGCAGTTCAAGATGATGTCACTACCAAGGATTATATATGTTCTCCAAAATACCCTGTACGCAGTGCCAGACAGGTTTTTCAGAGAAATGGACAGCGAATTGCGGAAAGTACTGTGGGACGGAGGTGGGGCTAGAATAGCACTCGTCAAACTCCAGAGAGGAGTATATGAGGTTGGCCTTGCGATACCAGATCTCAAAAAATACTATTGGGCATCACAGTTAATATATATTAATGATTGGATTTTTACTGACAGGAATGACCCGGCATACAGGGTGGACCACCTGGTGATGGGGTCAAAAGGATATCCAGAAGCATTGTACAGGGAAAAGTTTGGGAAGTGCATGCCCCAATACACAAAGACTGTCCTACAAGCATGGAAGAGGGCAAATAGGTTCCTCGGGTAGGACAGTAGGTTGACGGAACGAACCCCACTACGGGATAGTGACTAGTTGAAGGAGGTGGGACATTTGCAGGGCTTTAACAAATGGAGGCTACTAGATATTGCCCACCTAGGAGACATATGGAGGGGGCCGGCTATAATATCGTTCGAAGACCTACAGAAGGAGTATCAATTAGCTGACTCTGAAAGATATAAATATATGCAGCTGGGACACGCGCTTCGTAGGCACATACAAGAAGGGGAGTGTATTCCTGAGTATAGCCTTCTGGAGGATCGACTCCTCTTAGACCCAATCCCGGAAAAAGCACTCTCCTGCGGGTATAGAAAGATCATTAATAATTCTCCCGGTCCTCTGATAAAGTTGCGCGAGGCCTGGGAGGCTGACATTGGCTTACTGGAAGACGATGATTGGGTGCAGGCTATACAAAGCCCAAGAGAAGTGGCAGTAAGAGCGAGATTTAGGCTAATACAACTACGGATTCTTCATAGATCATACTCCACGACCACACCTCTGCATAAGCTAGGGCGCACCCACACAGATCGTTGCCTACGTTGTTGCAACCAAAAAGGTACTTTCTTCCATATTATTTGGGATTGTCCAGCTATACAACAATATTAGGGGAAGGTAATACGAGTAATGTCGGACGTTTTGGGGCAGGAAATCCCCGTAGATGCTAGATGGCATATATTATGTGTCATGGGGGAGCAGACATGGCCTAGATATCAGAAACTATGGCTACTAGTGACGGCCATGGTGGCCAAGAGGAACGTTGCCAGGGCGTGGGGGGCCGCTCTTCCTCCGAAGGTGGGTCAGTGGAAAGCAGATCTGGACTGGTGCAGTGCAGTGGAAAAAATTGTATATGAGAGTAGGGGTTGCCCACGCAAATGGGAGAAAATATGGCAACAGTGGGAGACATATCAGGGTTTGTGAGGGGGGAGATTAGTGCAATATTTTGACGATAGGGGAAATGGGGGCTGTTAGTGTTCTTTGGGGTCAAGTTGGTAAGATCCGGAACAACTGTTACAATATGTGATCATAGTTCTGCACATATACAATGTATGTATCTCCAAAAGATGCTGGAAATGTGCTATACACTGTATCTGACATTGGTTGAATAAATTTTTTTTTTTTTTTTAAACAATTGCAATAACCAGACACCTGTAACATTATTCCAAAGGTAAGGTGCAAAGCTAGGTCAATGTCTGGAATGAAACTACAATTAGATGCAATCAATGCAATCTTACACATATGCCTCCTTTAAACAATAGTGCAGTAAGGAAGGTTATACAGCCATTATTGTTGCAGGCTCAGGATGCGATCACACACATGGATCAAAAGTTTCAAGCCAGTTTGACAGAGCCATAAATGGGATTATCCTTCTACGTTTCGGAGATGTGTTGTGTTGTGCAGTTGTTTAAGGTGGTGCTAGGAGGACATTTATATGTATAGAAAAATGGATCGGTACTGTGATACCCTATGAGTGCAGTATAGAATTATCTTCTAACTAGGAGGCCAAGTTGTCTACTGGTCTCTTCCAGTTCGTTCAGACCATCGTTCACAAGTATTGAGTTGGTGGGTCCACCTACATTCTTTGAAATTGAGTGATGAAGCTAGGTCGCTGCCCCTCGAGTGTGGAAGGACCCTTTCAAGTGCCCACCACCTGAGGTCATCTGCTTGGTGGTTCTTTTCAAGAAAGTGTTCAACCAGGGGTGCTCCCTGGGTTTTGCAGTGCAATCTGCTACAATGCTGTAGAATTCTGCTCTTGATTTTTTGTGTAGTATGCCCGATGTAGAGTTTGTCACAAGGACACTTGACGGCAAAAATAATGTTGGTGGTATTGCAGTTGGTTAGATGTGAGAGTTGAAATGTACGTCCTTGGTGGGTGAAAGTAGCGCCTTCAACTGTGAGTTTACATGCCTTGTATCTACTGCATTTAAAATGGCCTGTGAGTGCGGGTAGTTGTAATTGTGTCCTAATGTCAGGAGGACCTGGTGTTGTCAGATATGCGCTAACAAAGTGGTCACATACATTTTTTGCTCTTTTAAAGGCAAAGACAGGCTCACGGGCGGTGTTTATTTCAGAGGCCACCAGATTCCAATATTTTTTGATGATTTTCTTGATTTCCTGGCTTCTCGTGTTAAATGTAGTCACGCAGACTAGTTTCTCTTCCATGTCTGTTTTAGTTCTTACTTCTAGTAGGGTTTCTCTGGGACAATACCAGGCCCTCTTCCTTGCGCAGTTCAACAAACCTTTGGGGTAGCAGTGGCACCAGGCCCAAAAAGAATGCCTCTAAACACCTAATATTGCTATGTTTTACTACTATACAGGCAGTCACGTTTGCAGTTACCTTGCAGTTAAAAGGTGCTTGATTTGAATGGTGCAGCAGGTGCAGTGCCACTGGGGCCACAAGCTCTAAGGATCTCACTTAACACAGAATATTGCAAAAGTTTACTACAAAACAGGCAGTCACAAGTACAGTTACCTAGCAGGTAGTAGGGTCATGATTTCAATGGTACTGCAGGTGCAGTGGCACCAGGGTCAAAAGTTGTCAGAACTGCTCTAAAAACCAAATATTGCTATATTTAACTACTATACAGGCAGCCATAAGTGCAGTTCACTTGCAGGCACTAGGATCATGATTTCAATGGTGCAACAGTTGCAGTGACACCGGGATCCAAAGCTCTAGGAACACCTCTAAACACCAAATATTGCAATAATTAACTACTAAATAGGCAGTCACAAGTGCAGTTACCTTATAGGCAGTAGGGTCATGATTTGAATGGTGCAGCAGGAGCAGTGGCATCCAGGGGCGGCTCCTCCATGTGGGCGGAGGAGCGTCGCCTCACTGCTTTCTGGCAGTGCGAGAAGCAGTAACATAAAATGGTATAAATACCATTTTATGTTACTGCTTCTCGCACTGCGAGAAAGCAGAAGGGTTTGGTTGGGGGCAGGCGGGTGGGCTGTCCTGCAACAGGGCAGGGGAGGAGTGGCTACCCCAATGTTGCAGGGTCTGACTGTTTGGTCGGCCCTCTGGGGCTGACCAAACCAGTCATGCGCACTCTGCCATTTTCTCCATGTAGGCTGCATGCAGCCTGCATGGAGAAAAGGGCCTCCCCAAAGACGCCTGTGTGGCTGGATTCAAGCTATCCTGGCTGAAGAGCGGTGGAACCCCGAAACCGGCCCTAGGATGCTTGTTTCCGGTCCAGGGAGGACCTGGCTTGGCAGTTCGGGCTGGACTGTTCCCATTAGGCGCAGGGTCAAGACTGATTTGCATATGGCTGGGTCCAAACTGGAGTGGCATGGTGAGCAAAAAAACAATGGATTTAGGCTCAGATCTTTGTACTGGGGTGAATGTATGACATTGTTCTGCATTCTGTCCATCAATTGTTGTTTTTGCATTTGTCACCCCGAGTGGGACGGGTATGCCCAGACGGGGGTCCCGTGCTCTCCATGCCACTGGAGTCAAGCTATCCTGGCTGATGAGGGCTGAAAGCCCGAAACTGGTCCTAGGATGCTTGTTTCCAGTCCAGGGAGGACCTGGCCTGGCAGTTCGGGCTGGACTGTTCCCATTGGGCGCAGGGTCAAGACTGATTTGCATATGGCTGGGTCCAAACTGGAATGGCATGGTGAGCAAAAAAACGATGGATTTAGGCCCAGATCTTTGTACTGGGGTGAATGTATGACATTGTTCTGCATTCTGTCCATCAATTGTTGTTTTTGCATTTTCTGCGTCTAAGGCCACTGCTTCCAAGGATTGTGGTAGGTGGAAGGATTTAGACAGAATGTCAAAAAATAAATGAGTGTTGTCTGTAATGAGACATCCTTTAACAAATCTGGATTGTTCCACGCCTAGTAATTGGGGTAAGTGAGACTCCAAACGTATGACCAGAGCCTTTGAAATCATTTTGTAATCGATATTGACTAGTGAAGTAGGCCTATGGTTTTTGCAGTATCGTAAGTCCTTCCCTTCTTTAGGAATAAGGCAAATTAGGGCATCTGAAAAAGAGCCAGAGGATCCGCCTGAGTGTAAAAAAAAAGCCTAGGAGATTGTGTAATTTGGGGAGGAACAACTGGTGCGAAATGCAAAAAAAAACTTGGCAGTGAAACTATCTGGACCTGGAGCTTTATCTTTTTTCTGAGCGTCTCTAAGGCAGTGAGGAGTTCCTTTTGTGATAGATCAGATTCTAAGAAGGTGAAATCTAGCCAAGTATCAGAGGACTGCTGAATGTCAGAAAGAAACAGAGATGTGAAACTCTGAGGGAGGATTTTCTGATGTGTAAAGTGCCTTGTAAAAAAGGAGGAATTCATTCAAAATGTCAGCATCCTTAAACTTCAATATTTGTTGCTCATCCATGGTAGATTGTATATTAAGTTTATTGTGCTTAACTATTCAAATAATTAGCTAATATTTTCCCAGCTTTATTTTGGCCACGATAAAACTTTGCACTAGACTTTAATAAATATGTTGGGGCATTGTCTGTCGATTCCTTGTTAAATTGAAACTTGGCATTCATAAGTTCAGATAGACAATCTTTTGATTTAGAAGAGTATTAGGAATGCTCCTATTTCTTTATCTTAGTTAAGAGGTCTTTGGTTAGTTCACGCAAAGTTTTACATTTTCTGGAGACAAAACCAATAATAAAGTCTTGAGCAGCTGCTTTAAAAGCATCCCAAATAACAGAAAAAGGTAAGGTATCGGTTTAATTAAGCAATAAATATTCATTAAAAAAGGAAATAAAAGAGGAGGTAAACTTTGGATCCAATAGAAGAGCATTATTAAAACAACATCTCCTGGGTACATTAAGTTTTTGTAAAATATAAAGTTGGCTAGAGGTTGGAGCATTTTCTGATATTAGAATGGAGCCAATATCCACAGCTTTTAGGGATTGGGAGATAATATGGGATATAAAAACATAGGGGCATATTAGCAAGACCGGCGATAAAATTATCGCCGTTTTAGCGGCAGGAAACTGCCGCTAAAGCGGCGATAATGGGCTTGCTAATATGCGTTATGGAATTCAATAGAAGCCCAGGTTAGATGTGCAGGACATCTAACCTGGGCTTCTATTGAATTCTATAACGCATATTAGCAAGCCCATTATCGCCGCTTTAGCGGCAGTTTCCTGCCGCTAAAGCGGCGATAATTTTATCGCCGGTCTTGCTAATATGCCCCATAATCTATTCGTGATTGGGTCTGATGAGCCGGAGAATAGTAAGTGTGTTCTCTTGTGGGGGGGTTACAAAGTCTCCAGGCATCAATAAGCTTGTACTGTTGAATAGTTTGAACAGAAAGTTTATGTATCCAACACAAAAGAACTTGGGCAACGGACTTATAGCAAAGCACCTCACGGCTGTACTGCAATCCTATTAGAGTAATAGTTTGTGCACACTTCTCAGCACCCGTTGCCCTTCGGTGCCACTGTTCACAGATTCAAAAGCTATATTCCATAAAGAGCAGTGCACTTGAACAAAAAACTTTTCAGTCTCTTAGTATTTTCTTTCAGTGCTTTCTTATCAAATCCAAATGAAATTTTACTAAAAAGCAGCTGGTTTATGTGCCTTATGTGAGACAAAGGAGAGCATTGAGTTACGATCTATGAAGGGGTCTACAAATTGGTTGCAATCACCTGAAAGGATAAAGTTATCTTCAATGCAATGTGTAATTTGTTGAGCCAGGGATGTCCAAAAAGAGGAATCTCCAGAGGTGGAAGCATAGATATTGAGTAAAGAAACCGGAGCATTCCCGATCAACAGTTTGGTATATAACCATTGTCCTTCGTTATCAGAGCTCTGGGAGAGCAATTTACCAGAAAGTGTTTGACGACAAAGAGTTAGAACCCCATTTCGTTTACCATCCCCTGGTGAGAATAAGACCTCTACCCATCCCTTCTTCAATTTTAAGGATTCATTTGTCGTGAGGTCAGATTCCTGTATACAAGCTATGTCAGCCTCTAATTTAGCCAAATGTGTTAAAACCCTTTGACTTTTTATGGGAGAATTCAAACCTCTGACGTTCCAAGAGACAAATTTCAAAATAATGTAGATAGTACAAGATTAAATAAAAGACACCAATCTAGGCAAACCATCAAGCAGCGAAAGACCTACCATATAACAACCCAACTATACAAGGAATTAACCAAACAGTACATGAGAAATAAGAGAAATTAATATAAACACAAATGTGAAACATTGGGTAGATGAAAGAAAAAGAAATTGAATAAGAGAATAGGAGAGAAATAAGACAAAGATAGAAAAAGAAAGAGATAAAAAGACAAGAAAAAAGGGAGAAAAAGATACAGGGGTAAGAAAGGTGAAGCATGCTTAGAAATATCAAACAGGGGTGGGGGGGATTCAACCACATGTTATGTTAATTATATTTCTTAAGTGCAACCGTTACCCGTAGGTGTCCTGGTTGTGAGAAGTTGGCCTGGTATATGCTGTCCACTAATTATAGTGGGCACCTTGCACCAGTCCAAACAACCCCTTATTGGAGATAGGTTAAAGACAACCTTATTGAAAGCTATCCTAGTGGTAGCTATGGAGAGCAGCCTTCAGGCTAAGTCTTGAAGGAATGTAAAGCAGCTTGTTTTACCAGTCTATAATCTCTTGAGTGATCAAATGAAAGAGCACCACACCAGGTATATATTCAAAATATATGTATTTATTGCTAAACACACCCCTCTAGTCTCTTTATGAGGCTAGAGTTCGAAGTACATAAGTTAGAAGTTATTTAAACACAGTAATAGCACAAATACACGTTTGGGCCCTAGGGGCGTACCAAACCATATACCAATAAAGTGGTATAAGAACCACGACTGAACTAGACACTAGGCCTAGAGCCTCTAGAAGTGCTTGGACCACAAGGAACCACCCAAGGTAGTGACACAGGGGACCCACGGGGGACGCGTGCAGTGTAAATACACAACCGCGATACGCCGTTGACTTCTATGGAGAAAGTCGCGATCAGGAAATTAAAGAAAAGGGACACTTAAAGGAGGACTTGGAGCAAACCCTTTGAGAACTAGTACTTTGAAGAGTCTCTACCCACGGGAGCACCGGAGTACTCGTGTTACCTCACCCAGGGAAGCCGGGTGCATAGGTGCCTTTCGGGGTCGGGTTTCGTCGTCGATTTGAATGGCGATCTGCTGCAAAGCGCTGCTGGCGACCAAGTGGAAAGTGTCCGGGTGGATCCAAGAGTGGATCGGAGATCTGAAGAACCTGAAAGCAGAGGGGACAGAGTCTGGGTCACTAGCCAGTGACCAGGAAGGCGATGGACAGATGCCCACCGATGTCGAGTGCTTCAGGTGCGTTGACGGTCGTCTTGACTCTTCAGCCACGAGGTCCAGGAGGCGTTGTCGACGACCAGGAGCAGGATTCGGGCGGGTACACGATGTTTGTCGAGTGCTGAGGTGTCGGCGACCGAATTGGACCCAACAAAACCTTGGCAACGGCAAGTCTTGATGAAGATGTAGATCGTCGATGGTGCAGACCAGCAAGGTCTGGGGAACTCACCCAGCGAGGGTTAGTGAGGGCAGGCCTGGAGCAACCAGGATGCCAAGTAAGAAAAAGATTGGCCTTCGTTAAGGGCTACTAGCCAACGGGCTAGCGACCGCGAAGGAGCCTCGAGACGTCGCACGTGGATCTGGCTCACAGGACACTCGTGGAGTGGAGGCCAGTGATCTTCGGTGCAGTTGGTGCTGGAGGCTAGGGCTACTCGGAGCCCAAAGCACGACTTCGTGGGAGACCCAGAAGAGAATGCACTTGCAAATGTGCTCGGTGTACAGGGGTCACGGTCTCAAGTCACCCACGATAGCTACGGGCCTCAGCTTTCTGGGGACTCAGGGTAGCCTCGGGGAAGTCTGAGAATCCACCTCTGGTGATGCGATGACTTCGGCGTCCGACGGGAGCTTCAGAAATGCGAACCGGACAGATGCTTCTTTGGTGCCTGCCAAGCAGGGAGTCACTCCTTGACCCCAAGGGAGATTCTTCTGTCCTCTAATCGTGAGTAGAGCGTCGAAGGTCCAGGATTCTGTTTCAGAGTTTCGTCCAGGGATAATCTAAAGTCCTAAGGACTGGGTTCCTATACTTATACTAAGTTTAGGGGTTGGACTACTCTGTGGCCCCACCTATGGGTGGGTCAGGGCAGAGGGGTGGCTACACCCTTTCCCTTTGTCCAGTTCGCGCCAAAGCAGGGGCTGCAAGCCCTGATCCGGTTTGAACTGGGGTATGCACAGGGACACCAAATGTGCCCCCAGTGCAGGACTTCAAAGCACCCGAAAGTGCTCCCGCCCAGCCCCAATACACATTATCCTGTCTGGGGAGGTGGTCACACCTCCCTGGGACAGGAAACCTATTGTCCAGGCCTCCCCTGCCGGAGTTTCGTCCAGCAGCAGGAGGCCAGACTCGTGTCTGTGGCAGCAGCATCCATTTTGTGATGCCAGGGCTTTGGAAAGAAGTTACCGGGCTAGCCAGAGTTAACATGTCTTTCCCTCTAGAAGGGTGGAATGCTACCCCCGCCGCCAGAATTGGCAGGGGGTAGTATTCCAAGATGTTTGACACCAAACACGACATGTTTAGGTGCAGCCTTTCCAAAGTTAGCATTTAACGCGAGGTTATAATGCGCTTAAGAGTATATGGTCAGGCTGCACTACAAACAGCATCAGAGAAGGGTCTCCGAACGCTGCAGAGGGCCCTGCTCATGCAGGGGCACCCTCTCACATAGGAACCATGCACTCTGCCTTTAGGATTGATAAGGCCTGCCTTAGGAGTGACTTATAGGTTTATATGTGTGTATGTATTTAGTGATATAGGTAACCTATATCACAGTAAGGAGTGCCTGCACCACCTTACCCAGGCTGCAGTAGCAGACCTGTGGTGTCAGTTTGGATGGCCTTCCAGGGGTGGCATAATACATGCTGCAGCCCCTGGTAGGCCTCTGAGGTACCTATGCCCTTGGTACATAGTATACCATATACTAGGGACTTATAAGGGCACTCCAGATTCAATCAGTGATGTGCCTAAGGCACATGGAAACCATTTTAGAGAGGAAGCAGCTAGGCTGGGGTTCTGATTAGCAGGGCCCCAGCCAGACTAATGTCGAAAAACAGTGAAGCATCAGCAAAAAGTGGGGGTACCCATGTGAAGCAGATCCTACTCTCCTACACAACCCCCCAAACGTAGGGACATTAAACTAACCTTGCCCAGTTAAGTCTTCATGTTCTAAGTGGAAGTACCTAGAGAGTCCATCTGCATTGGCATGGTTACTCCCAGGTCTATGTTCCACTGTAAAGTCCATCCCCTGTAGGGAAATGGACCACCTAAGCAGTTTGGGGTTTTCACCCTTCATTTGTTTTAGCCATAAGAGGGGCTTATGGTCTGTCTGAACCAGGAAGTGTGTACCAAACAAGTATGGCCTCAACTTCTTCAGAGCCCAGACCACAGCAAAGGCCTCCCTCTCTATGGCTGACCAACGTTTCTCTCTAGGGGTCAGCCTTCTGCTAATGAAAGCTACTGGCTGATCCTGACCTTCTTCATTCAATTGTGACAGTACAGCCCCTACCCCCAATTCAGATGCATCAGTTTGAACAATGAACTTCTTGGAGTAATCAGGACTCTGTAGAATGGGAGCAGTGCACATGGCCTGCTTCAGGTCATCAAATGCCTTTTGACAGCTAACTGTCCACTGAACCTTTTGGGCATTTTCTTAGAAGTTAAGTCATTCAGGGGTGTCACTATTGATCCATACCCCTTGACAAATCTCCTATAGTACCCAGTCAGGCCTAAGAAGGCTCTCACCTGAGTCTGGGTAGTGGGAGCAGTCCAGTCCATGATAGTCTGGATCTTGCTCTGCAAAGGTTGAACCTGGCCTCCACCCACAAGGTGGCCCAGGTACACAACCTGACTCTGCCCTATCTGGCACTTAGTGGCCTTGATAGTCAGGCCTGCCTTTTGCAGGGCCTGTAAAACATTCCTGAGGTGGACCAGGTGATCCTCCCAGGTGGAGCTAAAGACAGCAATATCATCTAGATATGCTGCACTATAGGCTTCAGACCTGTGAGAACTGTATTGACCAACCTCTGGAAAGTGGCAGGTGCATTCTTCAGACCAAAGGGCATCACCACAAATTGATAATGCCCACTAGGGGTTGAGAATGCTGTTTTGGGCTTTGCAGTATCAGCTAGTCTGATCTGCCAGTAGCCAGCTGTCAAGTCAAATGTGCTGAGATATTTGGCTGAGGCCAAAGTATCTATGAGCTCATCTGCCCTTGGTATTGGATGGGCATCAGTCCTAGTGACTGCATTGAGACCCCTGTAGTCCACACAAAACCTCATCTCTCTTTTTCCACCACTGGTGTGAGGTTTTGGCACAAGGACCACTGGACTAGCCCAAGGGCTATCTGAGGGTTCAATAACTCCCAACTCCAACATTTTCTGGACTTCAGTCCTGATACAGTCCCTGACATGGTCAGGTTGCCTATAAATCTTATTTTTAATAGGCAGACTGTCCCCAGTGTCCACTTCATGAGTGCACCAGGTGGTCTGACTGGGTGTCAGTGAAAACATATGTCTAAACTGATTGAAAACTTGCCTACAATCAGTTTGTTGCTGGGTAGTGAGGCTGCCTGCCAAGGCTACACCATCTACTGACCCATCGTCAGGGTTCTGTGAGAGCAGGTCAGGGAGTGGGTCACTCTCTTCCTCCTGCCCTTCATCAGTAGCCATGAGCAAGCCCATGTCTGCCCTGTCCACATATGGTTTTAACCTGTTGACATGAAGAACCCTGGGGGGACTCCTGGGTGTTCCTAGGTCTACTAAGTAGGTAACCTCACCCTTCTGCTCAACAATAGTGTGGGGTCCACTCCATTTGTCTTGGAGAGCTGCTGGGGCCACTGGCTCCAACACCCACACCTTCTGTCCTGGCTGGTAAACAGTCAGAACAGCCTTTGGTCATGCCAGGCCTTTTGAAGTTCCTGGCTAGCCTCAAGGTTTTTGGTTGCCTTTTGATGTACTCAGCCATCCGGGAGCGGAGACCAAGTACATAGTCCACTATGTCTTGCTTTGGGGGCTTGAGAGGTAACTCCCATCCTTCCTTCACCAAGCACAGTGGACCCCTCACAGGGTGGCCAAACAGAAGTTCAAAAGGGCTGTAACCAACCCCTTCTGAGGCACCTCCCTATATGCAAATAAAAGGCAGGGTAAGAGTATGTCCCATCTTCGCCTAAGCTTTTCTGGGAGCCCTTTAATCATGCCCTTCAAGGTTTTGTTGAATCTCTCAACTAAACCATTGCATTGTGGGTGATAGCGTGTGGTGAACTTATAAGTCACTCCACACTCCTTCCACATTGCTTTTAAGTACCCAGACATGAAGTTTGCACCCTGTCTGATACTACCTCCTTAGGAAAGCCCACTCTTGAGAAAATTCCCAGGAGGGCCCTTGCCACCACAGGTGCTGTAGTGGTCCTGAGGGGAATAGCTTCTGGGTACCTGGTGGCATGATCCACTACCACCAGGATAAACCTGTGCCCAGATGCTGTTTGGGGATCCATGGGACCAACAATGTCAATCCCTACCCTTTCAAAGGGCACCCCCACCACAGGTAGTGGTATCAGGGGGCCTTTGTAGTGCCACCTGCCTTGCCACTGGCCTGGCAGGTTACACAGGAGCGACAAAACTCCTTGGTGTCTTCAGACATGTGGGGCCAGTGAAAGTGAGGGACAATTCTGTCCCAAGTCTTGTTCTGGCCCAGGTGACCTGCCAAGGGAATATCATGGGCTAGGGTCAATAGGAAGCCCCTGAACTTCAGAGGTATAACCAACCTCCTGGTAGCACAAGGCTTGGGGTCTCTACTCTCTGAGTACAGGAGTCCATCATCCCAATACACTGTATGGGGACCACTAGCTTTCCCAGCAGCCTCAGCAGCAGCTTGCTGTCTGAGGGGTTCAAGGGAGGGGCAGCTCTGCTGCTCCTGGCTCAGATCTGCCCTAGAAGGTCCCCTGTCCCCAAGAACTCAACCTGGTCAGGTTCAAGTTCCTCTGGGACAGTTCCTTCTTCAGGGCTGAGATCATCCCCCTCAAGGGACTGATCTTCCTCCTGAGCCAAGGGGGAAGGCACTGCCTTAACCCTACTACTCCTCCTCTTGGAAGGCACTTGGTCCATTCTTCCAGAATCCAAGGCCTGTTCAGTGCTAGACATTTTGGCTTGTGACCTGGTCACAGCAAACACATCTGCAGGGATCCCCAGCATTTCTGCATGGGTCCTGAGCTCCACTTCTGCCCAAGCAGAAGTCTCTAAGTCATTGCCAAGCAAGCATTCGACTGGTAGGTTTGCACTCACCACAACCTTCTTAAGGCCAGTTACCCCTCCCCAGGAGAAGTTAACAACTGCCAGAGTATGGTCTGTTCTGACATTGCTAGCATTGGTCACTTGGTACATCTCACCAAGTATAACTTGCCCAGGATTCACAAGGTCTTGTGTCACCATTGTGACACTTGCCCCTGTGTCCCTAAATGCCAAAGCCTCACGTCCATTGATTAAAGGCTGTTGTCTGTACTTGCCCAGATTACTGGGACTCACAGAGGAGGTCACACCCATGCCTCCATCACAGACTAACACAGCCTGAGTCAGTTCTCTGACTAGGTCAGAGCCCAACTCAGTACCCAGGGTGAACCCTACTAAACCCTTGGCTGGAGCACTCCCACCAACTGTACTAGGGGGAACAGGTGCCTTAGGGGCATTGGTGGGTGCTGGATTTGAGTCTTTGGACTTGGTGCAATCACTGGTCCAGTGGGTCTTTTGCTTACAGACCTTGCACCATGGTTTTCTTTGGCCTTTCCCTTTGGTAGACTGTGAATCCCCACCTGAAGAAGATTTTTGGGGGCCTGATGAAGACTTTTGATCTTTACCCTTCTCCCCACCCTTTTCAGAGTTCTTAGCATCTTGCTTCTTGGTTTCCCCACCTTGGTTCTGTACCTTCTGCTTCACCCTGGTTCTGACCCATTTGTCTGCCTTCTTTCCCAATTCTTGGGGAGAGGTCAGATCAGAGTCTACCAGGTATTGATGCAACAGCTGATTTTGACAGTTATTAAGAATCTGCTCCCTCATTATCAGATTGTACAATCCTGAGAAGTCACACACCTTACTGCCCATCAACCAGCCTTCCAGAGCCTTGGCAGAACAATCCACATAGTCTACCCAGTCTTGAGTCTGTGCTTTTTGGGTATCTCTGAACTTCAACCTGTACTGTTCAGTGGTTAGGCCAAACCCATCAATAAGAGCACTCTTCAAGACCTTGTAATTATCAGCATCCTCCTCTCTAACAGTGAGGAGCTTATCTCTACCTTTGTCTGCAAAGGAGAGCCACAAGATTGCTGCCCACTGCTCCTGAGGGACCTTCTGTACCTTACAGACCCTCTCTAGAGCAGTTATCCACTTGTGGATGTCATCCCCATTCTGATAGGGACAATCTTGCTCAGGTTCCTATGGTCATAGGACCTTTCCCTATCTCTAGGGACATGGCTGCCACCATGGGACTCTAGTCCCAACTTTCTTTTCTCTCTAAAGAGATCTAGGGACTCCCTGTCTAAGGCTACTTGCTTCCTTCTGAGTTCAAGCTGAGCTTCCTCATATTGAATCAGCCTTGTTCTCCTCTCATGAGAGGATTCCCTCCTATGAGATGAGACAGAGCTCCCTATTGAGGTGCCAGAGTGGTTAGACTCCTGAGAAGGAGATCTAGACTTTCTGGGCACACTCTTAATCCTTCCTGGGGGACAAAGAGGGCATCATCCTGATTATCCTCTTCATCTTCCTCAGGAGGGATTGGGTTATCCAGGTCAGGGTCATTTTCACCCTCCTGGCCAGTTTCAGAGGGGGCTGGGGGTATTTCTACCCCTGGTCCCATCCTCATCTTCTGCCCCACTCTCAGCTCCTACCCCTTCAGTCCCCAAGGGCTTACTAAGGTCATAAGCCACCAACAACTCTTTAAGGTGTTGGGTGGTGGGACTTTGGCCTGTCCTTATTTTTCTCAAGTTGCATAAAGCTCTCAATTCCAAGAATGGGAGTGTATCATACTTGGAGGGTGGAAGCTCAGTGGCTTCCTGCAAGGATTCTTTAGATCCTACCCTTAAAGACATTACTAGTGTGGTGTGGTGTATGCACTACCTACTCTAGTGTGGCCTACTAAACTCTCTTGAGTTGTAGAAAGGGTTGTGTTATCCCTTAACACACAACTCTAAGTTCAGTAGAACTTACTGTATTCTAAGCTTAAATTATATGTACCTTAGGTACCTTTAGTGGTTTTCAGTTGATCAATTCAATTGAGATTATCTGGTAAAACAATAGCAAGCTGGAATCCCACACGCTGCACACCAATGTGAGAAGTTGGCCTGGTATATGCTGTCCACTAATTATAGTGGGCACCTTGCACCAGTCCAAACAACCCCTTATTGGAGATAGGTTAAAGACAACCTTATTGAAAGCTATCTGTAGTGAGTGAGTCCACTCCAGGTAGGTTATTCAGGATTATGTTTATTCTTGCATACAGGTGCTGCGCAGCAGCCAGCTCTCTCCAACGTCCAGTTCGCAACTGTTCCCACTTTCAAACCAACATTCCAACTAGAATGCCAGTGGCCAGAACATCATGGCTAAAGCATTCTAAACTTGGAAGGAGGACACTACATTATCCTCCTCCTCATAAACCATAAAATAAGGAAGAAAGGAGAAAAGAAAAAGAAAGGAAGGAAAGAAAGAGAATAGAAGAACAAAGAATGGTAAAAATTCTAACGATATTTAGCAGGAACAAAACGTTGACGGCAACTTCTGCGTAAACCCTCAAAAGAAGGAAAGGAAGAAAATGAAACATCATTTTGATTACATGGAGGATTTTGATTGATACACCCAGAGACCTTTACAACTCTGGAAACATTCCACCAATTCTTTAAATTAACTCTTACAGCATTTCCACATACTTTGTCGACAGTGAAAGGTTCAGAATATTTTGAGCTCCCTTTTTACAATGGACAGGAATCTTTATGCGTACAATGTCACCAACAACAAATGGTCGCGAGACAGATCTTTTCCTGGAGTCAAAATAAAGTTTCTGTCGGGATTGGGCTTGAGACACATTGCACCTCACAAACTCATCTACATCACACACAGAGTCCATTTTCACCCATCTGGACATCCATCCTGGACAAACTTTCGAGCAAGGTTTCCTCCCACGTAATAGTTCGTAAGGGGACACCTTAGTAGTCGAGTGCGGCGTGGTGCGATAGAACCATAACATGGATCTCACAGCATTCTGTACATTGCACCTTCCAGCCAAAGCCCACTGTACACAGTTGTTAAGGACTCTATTCATACGCTCGACCAAACCATTGGTCTGTGGGTGATAAAGCGCTCTTTTTGCATGTGTGATACCACCCTGGCGTAAGAATGACTCAAATTCATGGCTAACAAATTGTACCCCATTGTCGTTTACAATTGTAGAGGGAAACCCTTCTCGCAAAAAAAGATCTTTCAAGAAGTCAATCACATTACTTGAATTAGGATCATTAATAAAACGTATTTCTGGCCATTTTGAATAATAATCTATGGCCACAATCGCAAATCTGGAGTTAACAGGAAGCATATTGAAAGGTCCAACTAAATCAATCCCTATTTTTTCCCAAGGCCTATTAGGTAGCTCAATGGGTTGAAGAGGTGGTGTACGAACTTTCAAATTCTTCTCAGAGTTAGAACAAACAACACACTCCCCAACAAACATGTCAACATCCTTGTCCATTTGTGGCCACCAAAAGTGTTCACGTAATCTTCTCTTGGTAAAGGTTTTTCCCAAATGACCTTCATGTGCGCCCATGATCAACCTAGCTCTTAGTACATCGGGTGGAATCAATCTATCACCGCGTACAAGAAGACCATCCTCGACAGAAAGTTCCGGAGAGACTTTAACAAACGTTTGCAGAGAAAGATGAGCATTTTTCTCTCTCGGCCAGCCATTTTTCACACAGTTAATAACTTCTCCAAGTAAAACATCTTTGGATAGTGAATCTCTCCACTCTGTCTCACCAACAGCACACATGTCCTCCAGCAGAAGAGGAGCAACAAAACAATCTTCATCATCATCATCGTCAATCTCGTTATCACAGTCAACGGGGTGCCTAGAAAAATAGTCCGCCCTCACATTCTTGTTTCCAGGAATGTAGGTGACTTCAAAATCATATTGTAACAGTTTAGTTGACAATCGTGCAATCCTAGGGGTATGTTCTTTAAGCCTATCGCCAGAAAGAATAGAAATTAGTGGACTGTGGTCCGTACGTAATTTGAAGTGTTTACCCCAAATGTACGGACTAAATTTTCTTATGGCCCAACAACACGCTAACAATTCCCTCTCAATAACAGCAAAATTAAATTCCGAACCTCGTAGTACCCTAGAGGCATAGCCTAAAGTATTCTCATGTCCATTGATATTCTGGGTGAGGACGGCACCCAATCCCAAACCGCTAGCGTCCACAGTGATGGTGCATGTAACATTTGGGTCAAAAGGTTTGAGTATCTTGGGACTAACTAGCTGATGCTTTATCCACTCAAAAGCTTCTTTACAGTGATTATCCCAAAGGAAAACAACACTTTTCTTGAGCATATTGGACAGGGGTTGAACTCTGGAAGCGTAGTCTGGTATAAATCGTGAGTAAAACTCACACAGACCGATAAATGACTTGAGACCTACCTTGTCCTTGGGAGCAGGACAATCTACTATGGCTTTAACAAGACCAGGTCTCGGTTCAACACCATCTTCTGAAAGGACATGTCCTAAATACTCCACCTTCTGTACTCTGAAAACACATTTCTCTTTTTTTAAAACTACACCAGCATCACGCAAAGCCTCCAACACACAAAACATGGTATCATCATGTGATTCGCACGTCTCACCGTGAACTAGTATATCGTCTTGGAAGACAACCACACCTTTAATATTTTTGAGCAAATTAGACATAATCCTCTGGAAAACTGCTGCCGCAGAGGCAAGCCCAAATGGCATGCGGCAGTATTGGAAAGACCCAATAGGGGAAACGAAAGCAGTGAGATGCCTAGATGA
This sequence comes from Calotriton arnoldi, assembly GCA_963921515.1. Lineage (NCBI taxonomy): Eukaryota > Metazoa > Chordata > Amphibia > Caudata > Salamandridae > Calotriton > Calotriton arnoldi. The sequence continues at coordinate 739,045 of CAWUFW010006490.1, forward strand.
TGGGTCGAGAACCACCTGGTGATACGCTGACGCCAAATCCAATTTGCTAAACCACTTCGAACGATTGATCAAGGATAACATGTCTGTAATCTTTGGGAGGGGATGCAAATCAATCCAAATATTTTTATTAAGACTGCGTAAGTCTATGCAAACACGAAGCTCACCATTTTTCTTTTTAGCAACGACCAAAGGAGATAACCAAAGAGACGATTCTATCGGTTCGATGATACCCTTCTTACAAAGCCCATTGAGCTCCTGTTCCAACTGATCCCTAACACTGAATGGAACGTTTCTAAGCCTATGCTTAACAGGTATAGCGTTGTCTTTGACCTTGATAACATGGGTGAATCCTTTGACCTGTCCAAGCCCATCACCAAAAACAGAAGGAAAACGATCACTCAATATGTCAATAAAATCATCCGAACGAAGAATAGAAACTTGGTCCCTTGTGCCTGGTCTAAGTACCATCTTGAAAAGTCCCTGATGGAACCATCCAAGGATGTTTAAACCCTTGATAGCTACATAGACTTTGCCAAAAATCTTCCGTCCCCTAAATTCTAGTGTGTCCTCAAAATATCCTGCCAATTCAATGGTCCTCCCTTCGTATGAAACAGGAGACCGATCAGGAGGTTGTAAAAGGCGAGACCCCCAAACCTCTTTGAACCTTTCTAGTGTTACCATAGTTATTCTCGCACCTGAATCAACTAGCAAACAAACTTTCTTACTACCAATTTCAACATCAACATAAGGATCCACACACTCAGTGCATTCGTTTGTTCCATTGTTCATATCTCCGACTACAACAACCATGTCCCTTAAGTCATCTTGTATGTTGTTTAAATCATCATGTTTAGATTCGGACATAGAAACATTCGCAACTGACGAAGATGTGCTAGAAACCTGTTTGGCATCTTGGTGAAAAGAAAAACCCCGCCTCCCATTCTGACAAACTTTTGCGAAATGTCCTAGTCTCCCACATGTTCTACAGATGACATTCTTAGCAGGGCAAGGGCGTCCTGATTTAAAATGAGGATAATTGCCACATTTAAAACAAATATTCGTTTGTTTGAAAAACTTATTTTCAGGTGGTGTATAGGTGTTATTTTGAACCCCTTTTGACCTTACTACATTGACAGATTCTTCTTTCATGGTGGTGAATGAAGATTTCTCATCTAGTTCCTTCACAGAAAACTTTGAAAGTTCAATGCTCTTTGCGACACGAATGGTTTCCTCTAGAGTAGGATTGCCTAAAGAGAGTAATTTCTGTTGAATACTCTTGTCAGTGCACTTACAAATATACTGGTCTCTTATCAGTTGATCTCTAAACCCCTCAAATTGACATTCTGCACTCAAAATGCGCAGTGCAGAAATGAAATCTTCCACCTTTTCTCCATGTCTCTGTTCTCGCTTAAAGAATTTGTGCCTCTCGACGACAAGACTAGGTTGAATATCAAATCGTAATTCTAGTTTCTTGACTGTCTCAACAAATTCGTCAATCTCCTCATCATCGGCAGCACGTATTAAAGGGGGTAAATGTTTGAAAATGGATCTCCCTTCGAACCCTAAAACATTAAGCAAGAGACACTTTTTCCTCTCAGCCCTCTAGCGTGAACCACCTATGGCACCAATATAGGTTATAAAAGCATCATACCATTTTTTCCATGAGATGGGAGGCTCGCCTGGCGTCTCCAGAAAAGGTGGAGGTGGGGAAACTGACTGCATATTGAATATACAACCTTGTATTGAATGTACAACCTTGTAGAGATAATTCAAAAATGACAAATTGTCAAGATAAACACACAATTAGTGGTGTGCGTATCACCGTGAAGTAAAAAGAATATTTCACCTCTAAATGTATCCCGTTTGTTTGGTGTGCGCCTCACTGTGAATATAAATATTAATGTATCGTGCGCCAGTTGTGCATATCACTTTTAATAAAAATAGTTCCTTTCCGTACTAATCTCCTTGAAGTACAATCTTTTCTAATGCGAAAAGGTGTTCAAAGTTGAACTGTATGTCTGATGCTGAAGGGAATAGTTGTAACGACGTACCCTGAATCTTAAATGGTGTGCGTGTCACCGATCACAAGCACGTTAAGTTGAACATTGGGTCTGATCCTGTTAGCAATAGTTGTAATGACCTAGCTTGAATCTAAAATGGTGTGCGTGTCACCGATAACAAGCACGTGTGATCATGACCTAGCTTGAATCTGAAATGGTGTGCGTGTCACTGATCACAAGCACGTAGGATCAAAGTGAAAAAAGAAAAAAAAAAAAGTAACGGACATGTGAAATGGTGTGCGTGTCACCAATAACAAGCACGTGTGATCTTTATTTTCATTTCCGAGTATAAACAAACTCGCTGCCATAAAATGACGTACACTGAGTTTACACTGCGCTCACCGTGTTTTCCGCTTCATCCGACGAATTATCCTGAAAGCACGCAGTAGCGCCAACCACAAGATGGCGTCGACGTAGTGCGTGAACCAACAGGTCAGTGGTTCAAGACGTAAACCACAACGTTGCGTGAAAACTCCTATGATGGCGTAGCTAACTGAGGCTGAAACGCTCACCTTCAATACTACGCTGTGACGCGCTGTGACGAGGGTTAACTCGATACCCTCTTTCTTCCGCTGCCGCTTTTAACTTTTCCGCATAACTAAAGCGCAACACAGTACCTCAAAGCCTTCATCTCCGGCGAAGTTTTTTCTTTCATCAACGAAGACAACGTGATGCTAGTATTCTTCCTACGCGCCGGTTAGCTGATGAAGTCTTGTTCCTTACTCCTCTCGTGGGTTCGTTGTGCAGACACCTGTTTCCCGTCGTCGCCAAGTATTTTGTAGTGAGTGAGTGCACTCCAGGTAGGTTATTCAGGATTATGTTTATTATTGCATACAGGTGCTGCGCAGCAGCCAGCTCTCTCCAACGTCCAGTTCGCAACTGTTCCCACTTTCAAACCAACATTCCAACTAGAATGCCAGTGGCCAGAACATCATGGCTAAAGCATTCTAAACTTGGAAGGAGGACACTACACTATCCTAGCGGTAGCTATGGAGAGCAGCCTTCAGGCTAAGTCTTGAAGGAATGTAAAGCAGCTTGTTTTACCAGTCTATAATCTCTTGAGTGATCAAATGAAAGAGCACCACACCAGGTATATATTCAAAATATATGTATTTATTGCTAAACACACCCCTCTAGTCTCTTTATGAGGCTAGAGTTCGAAGTACATAAGTTAGAAGTTATTTAAACACAGTAATAGCACAAATACACGTTTGGGCCCTAGGGGCGTACCAAACCATATACCAATAAAGTGGTATAAGAACCACGACTGAACTAGACACTAGGCCTAGAGCCTCTAGAAGTGCTTGGACCACAAGGAACCACCCAAGGTAGTGACACAGGGGACCCACGGGGGACGCGCGCAGTGTAAATACACAACCGCGATACGCCGTTGACTTCTATGGAGAAAGTCGCAATCAGGAAATTAAAGAAAAGGGACACTTAAAGGAGGACTTGGAGCAAACCCTTTGAGAACTAGTACTTTGAAGAGTCTCTACCCACGGGAGCACCGGAGTACTCGTGTTACCTCACCCAGGGAAGCCGGGTGCATAGGTGCCTTCGGGGTCGGGTTTTGTCGTCGATTTGAATGGCGATCTGCTGCAAAGTGCTGCTGGCGACCAAGTGGAAAGTGTCCGGGTGGATCCAAGAGTGGATCGGAGATCTGAAGAACCTGAAAGCAGAGGGGACAGAGTCTGGGTCACTAGCCAGTGACCAGGAAGGCGATGGACAGATGCCCACCGATGTCGAGTGCTTCAGGTGCGTTGACGGTCGTCTTGACTCTTCAGCCACGAGGTCCAGGAGGCGTTGTCGGCGACCAGGAGCAGGATTCGGGCGGGTACACGATGTCTGTCGAGTGCTGAGGTGTCGGCGACCGGATTGGACCCAACAAGCCTTGGCAACGGCAAGTCTCGATGAAGATGTAGATCGTCGATGGTGCAGACCAGCAAGGTCTGGGGAACTCACCCAGCGAGGGTAAGTGAGGGCAGGTCTGGAGCAACCAGGATGCCAAGTAAAAAAAAGATTGGCCTTCATTAAGGGCTACTAGCCAACGGGCTAGCGACCGCGAAGGAGCCTCGAGACGTCGCACGTGGTTCTGGCTCACAGGACACTTGTGGAGTGGAGGCCAGTGATCTTCGGTGCAGTTGGTGCTGGAGGCTAGGGCTACTCGGAGCCCAAAGCACGACTTCGTGGGAGACCCAGAAGAGGATGCACTTGCAAATGTGCTCGGTGTACAGGGGTCACGGTCTCAAGTCACCCACGATAGCTACGGGCCTCAGCTTTGCTGGGGACTCAGGGTAGCCTCGGGAAGTCTGAGAATCCACCTCTGGTGATGCGATGACTTCGGCGTCCGACGGGAGCTTCAGAAATGCGAACCGGACAGATGCTTCTTTGGTGCCTGCCAAGCAGGGGAGTCACTCCTTGACCCCAAGGGAGATTCTTCTGTCCTCTAATCGTGAGTAGAGCGTCGAAGGTCCAGGATTCTGTTTCAGAGTTTCGTCCAGGGATAATCTAAAGTCCTAAGGACTGGGTTCCTATACTTATACTAAGTTTAGGGGTTGGACTACTCTGTGGCCCCACCTATGGGTGGGTCAGGGCAGAGGGGTGGCTACACCCTTTCCCTTTGTCCAGTTCGACGCCAAAGCAGGGGCTGCAAGCCCCTGATCCGGTTTGAACTGGGGTATGCACAGGGACACCAAATGTGCCCCCAGTGCAGGACTTCAAAGCACCCGAAAGTGCTCCCGCCCAGCCCCAATACACATTATCCTGTCTGGGGAGGTGGTCACACCTCCCTGGGACAGGAAACCTATTGTCCAGGCCTCCCCTGCCGGAGTTTCGTCCAGCAGCAGGAGGCCAGACTCGTGTCTGTGGCAGCAGCATCCATTTTGTGATGCCAGGGCTTTGGAAAGAAGTTACCGGGCTAGCCAGAGTTAACATGTCTTTCCCTCTAGAAGGGTGGAATGCTACCCCCGCCGCCAGAATTGGCGGGGGGGTAGTATTCCAAGATGTTTGACACCAAACACGACATGTTTAGGTGCAGCCATTCCAAAGTTAGCATTTAACGCGAGGTTATAATGCGCTTAAGAGTATATGATCAGGCTGCACTACAAACAGCATCAGAGAAGGGTCTCCGAACGCTGCAGAGGGGCCCTGGTCATGCAGGGGCACCCTCTCACATAGGAACCATGCACTCTGCCTTTAGGATTGATAAGGCCTGCCTTAGGAGTGACTTATAGGTTTATATGTGTGTATGTATTTAGTGATATAGGTAACCTATATCACAGTAAGGGTGCATGCACCACCTTACCCAGGCTGCAGTAGCAGACCTGTGGTGTCAGTTTGGATGGCCTTCCAGGGGTGGCATAATACATGCTGCAGCCCCTGGTAGGCCTCTGAGGTACCTATGCCCTTGGTACATAGTATACCATATACTAGGGACTTATAAGGGCACTCAGATTCCAATCAGTGATGTGCCTAAGGCACATGGAAACCATTTTAGAGAGGAAGCAGCTAGGCTGGGGTTCTGATTAGCAGGGCCCCAGCCAGACTAATGTCGAAAAACAGTGAAGCATCAGCAAAAAGTGGGGGTACCCATGTGAAGCAGATCCTACTCTCCTACACTGGTGCTGGCTACTGCCTTCCGAACAGAGAAGTACATGATGAACTCTGCACTGAAAAGCCAGGTTTTGAATCCTTTCCTAAATGTCATTAGCTCAGTGGCATTCCTAATATGGAAAGGAAGCTTGTTCCAAGCCCTTGCGGCACAAGTGATGAAACTTCTTCCACCCCTGTTGGCTTTTTTAAAGGAGGATATTAGCACACCTTTAGCTCCTGAAGAGCAAAGGGCTCTTTTGGGGACGTACCATTGAAAGCACCGTTTCAGGTAATCTGGTTCTATTCCTTGAAGGGCTTTAAAAACAGTGCACAGGGATTTAAATTGTATCCGTTGTTAAACTGGAAGCCAGTGCATCCTTTTTATTTCCTTTACAACAGAAACAAACTTTGGTGTACCGGTCAGCAGTCTAGCTGCTGCATTTTGCAGGAGTTGGAGTTTGTTTAAATGTCGCTTTTGAATGTTTAGGTAAAGGCTGTTACAGTAGTGCACACGTGAGAGAATGAGAGATGTTATCACTACACTTTGGCTGTCTTCCGGTAAAAATGGCATTATTTTCTTGATCATTCTAAGGAGGTGGAAGCTAGCGGAAGCAACCGCGTTTATCTGGTCCCCAAAGGTAAGTTTAGTGTCGACTATGACCCCCACATTTCCTAGTTGGTTTAGGGAGAGTGCCTAATTCTTCTGGCCACCAATCTGGGGTCCAGAAATTGGCATTGTTTCCGAAAATAAGGACCTCCATTTTGCTGGAGTTTAACTTCAGGCAGTTCAAGGTCATCCACATTTTGACCGCTTTCATGCAGTCATAGAACCTTTTCTCTTTCTCTGACTCCTGCCCTGGTTGCAAAGACACCACGATTTGCGTGTCATCCGCATAAGATGTTAACTGAAATCTGAAAGATCTAATCAGAACCGCCAGGGGCGACTAGTAAACATTAAAAAGTGTGGGACTAAGGGAGGAGCCCTGTGGTATTCCACAAGGTAAGGAAAAAGGTTTGGAGCGGGCTTTGTCTAAATCCACGGTTTGAATTCCTTCCATCAGGTAAGATTTCAGGAGCTTCCAGGCATTGCCTTGAATCCTGCAGGGCAACAACCGGTCCATCAGAACTTCATGGTGGACCGTATCGAAGGCCGTTGGGAGGTCCAACATTATTAATGCTGCATTTCCTCCCTGGTCCAGGACTTCTCTTACTTCTTCCGTGGATTTTATCACATGGAACAGATGACACGCCCAAACTCAATGGAACGAAGGGTGAGGAGGGACCGCGTCACACATGATGAGGTAACAAGGCGGGTACAGACATCAACAATCCTGCAAAGAAGGAAAAAAGGTAATTATTATAAAAAGAGTCACAGTAAAATGCTGGAATACATCACAACAACAAGTTAAACTAATCAATTGTAAATTGGAATTCCAGCTTAATAAAATAGGAAAAGAAGGAAAACTACTTTGAAAGTTTGTTGACATTAAATGGTCTGAGACATCGAGGCTCCAGAGAAGTCCATAGATTCTGTTTTACAGGAATTGATGAAGCTTTGCAGCTTGACTGGATCTTTGTACGTTGTGGTTTTGTTCTTAAGGGTGACCTTAAAGAGGCAGGGATGGAAAAGTACAAAGCGGGCACCTAAAGAACGTAAATCAGGTCTCATATTCAGGAACTCCTTGTGTCTGTTTGCTGTAGCTTTGGCGTAGTCTTGCGAGAAGAATAAAGTTGTATCTGCCAACAAGACGCGTTGAATTGATTTGACAGCTGTGAGGACTTTTATCAGACCTGTGTATTCGAGGAAGTATAGGATGACTCCCCTCGGTCTCCGTGAATTTGATATACCAGTCGGTTGACTGCGTAACCTATGCGCATGTTGGATGCTAAGCACAGTTCCCTCTGGTAAATGCAATAACTTAGCCAGGAAGGATTTGAAGAAAACAAGGGGATCAGAGCCTTCTGTACCTTTCGTCAAACCATAAATGTGTAGGTTATTTCTTCTGTTTGGGTTTTCAAGGTTTTCGACCTGTCTTTAAAGTGAGGAAACCTGTGTCTGATCCAAAATGGCGGCAACTAATAGCATTATCCTGAAAGGAGAAGTGCTGTCCTAAAAAGGAGACTGTAGGACCAAGCGGATAACCATACATTCAACTCTCCGCAGTAGCACAGTAATTATGACAAGTGTTCCAAAATGGATAATGTAGAGGAGTGGGGGGCGACCCTTTCGATAGCACCAGTGAGGTAGCAGCGCTTCGCGGAAATTCCACAATCAAAATGGCAGCCACATTCAGCGCCACACTGAGGCAGAAGCTTCCTTCCTTGAAAAACAGGTCTCGGTCCGAGAAAGCTGCCGCAAAGGGTATTTCCTGAGTCAGGACGACATCCGCAGTTTAGGACGCCTTACCAGCCGTGTAGACACAGCGTTTTGCTGCAGTCCATCCGCGCCACTCAAAAGGAGTCTCACTTGGGCGCCGCCATCTTACAGGGCGTCAAGCCACACCTCTCAACTTATTTAATTGTTGTTGCTTTAGAGTTAAATGTAGGGTTCTGTTAGCTAAAGAAAAAGAATGCTCAAACCATCTGGGATCCCTGTTAACTAACCTCTTTGTCTGATAAGAGCTAAGTAAATCCCACTCTGTAGCACATCTATTATTAAAAGCGTTAACATGACTAACAGCTATTAGAAACCTCATAGGACAGAAACAATCCTATAATGATGCAAAATACATTAGATCCAGCAACACCCCAGAGAGGAATATGTAATTGATAATGCTGGAACAACCTCTGGCAACATAATTGGCAAACTGAGAGCTAGAATAGACAGGATACTCATTGACATTAGAAACTTTCCATTTAACTGCTAACTCTGACAGAAACTCCGCTTGTCGGATGTAAAAAAGAACAACAGTCATCAGTAATAGTCGAACATTTGTCGACAAGTTCAGGTTTCGAATAACAACTTCCCATTTTGGCATTAAAATCACCAGCGAGAAAGATAGATAATCTAGCACCAACCCTGCTTATAAAAAGCACTACTACCTTGCCAACAATGTCAGAGTTTCTTTTGAAGTTGGTAGATTTAGGAGTGAAATTGTGATTCTAACTATTTATAATGAATATAATATCTCTAAATGTAAGAACAAGGGTCTGCATATATACTGCGTGTGAGCTTGGTCCTTGCCCCTGTTAAAATATAAATACCCATATAAATACCTGTTCGTTCCACCCCAACTTGTTCCGTTCTAGCACTTGGATACTCTCCCGGGTGAGTTGTGCGCTCTACAAATTTTCATAATATAATATAATGTTCGATGAACTTAAATCTATGATGGTGATGCTACACTCCAAAGGGTGCGCCCCCTGAATATCAAAGATGCAATATAGAGGTATAGGAATATAGAGGTCAAAATATCAAAGGGAAAATATTGAAAGGTAAAATTTAGACTTCCCTTAGTATACATAAATCCATACAAACACAAGCGTTCACACTGTTCCTCTGGCCACTTGCACTGTGGCACATGTGTGGATGTGAGCACCTGCATATATGCCACCCCAAAAAAGTGCAGTCATTCTTGGCTTAGGTGGCCATGGTTCTCAAAATCAAAAGCCTGATTCAATCACTAAAATCATAAATTAGGGCCATAGTGGCAAATCCTCATACACATTATTTGTTGATGTCAAAGGTATCAATACATAGATCCTGCATAATCTCATATTACTCTCATCTTGGCAGAATTGTTATTCAACCCATAAACATTTCTTGTTCTTTTATGAAAAATGCAAAAACATGCATTGTGTACTATAACGTCCCAAACAGAAAAAAGTCAATACTGTATGGGTGGGCATCGGGGAACCACAATTATTTTTGTTTGGGGCCACAGGAGGGAGACCCCGAGCCCCTGTGGCCCCACTGTCTCTCTGCTCCTGCAGGAGTCAGCACGGTTCATGGTTTTTTTTTTTGTGCACAAACATGAACCGTGCAGGTTCCTTATGGTTTTTTAAATATTTTGTCTAGGAATTGGGATGGAGTCTTGAGTCCTAAGATGGCTTCCATCACATCCTTGTCGATGTGCTGGCAGTCAATATGATCTCACCATGAGCTCTGTCAGCTCCATGGATCCTCTGTGGCATGATTTATACCATGTTTTTGAGCCTTAATTGCTCAGAAACTACTCAACGGATGTACGCAAATCACAAAAAACGCTCTTTCTGGGCCAATATCAAGCTTTCTGTCAAATTTGGTGTAAATCCGTTCAGCCAGTTGGGCTGTAGCTGTATCTAAAATTCCTATAAAAAAATGAATGCGGAAAACACATTTTGGGGCCCCCTTTTTTCAGCCCCCACTTGACGGATTCCCCTAAAACTTTCCAGTTAGGAGCTGAGGTGAAATAATTTGGGGGGTGGGGGGAGTATTGGGAAGATTCATTTAACAGTGCTTAAGATATATAGCAAACCAAAAAATGCATTACCTAAGGAAACATAATCCTAACTTTAACTACCCAGTGGCAATCACCACTGGGTAATATAGATATATGTATATATATATTTTTAATATCTCCTTATACCCCCCTCACCCCTTGCCCCGCCACCCCAATCCCTGCCGGCCGCTACTAATTTGTAAAGTTTTCACCACAGTACGAAGGTTGCAGGTAGTATGATCTTTAGCACCTTCAGACATTGATTATTTTACGTGAACAGTTGCTCTTTGGCCAAGTTTTACATAGAGTGTGTTATGACATCCCTGATGACATCTCAAATGACATCTCAAATGACATCATTGATGACATCATACAAGCCTCTTTTGTACACATTGCTCATTAAATGGGCATACCATAAGAGCTATTAAAGTAAGTGAACAATAGCTTAGAATAATATGAAGCGTCTTTACTGCTATCATACGTACAACCTTATACCATGCACTGCATGGGTAGGCGAGTTCATGTTGCCTATGAACCAGAGATGAAAGGATAACCTATCCTGCACGCGGAGTTCAATCTGTATACAACTGTTCAGGGAAAACCAAGTTCCTCCAGATACACAAGCCCTGTTACATAACGAATTCCCTACTATGGACACTCTTTACCTGAATCAGACCCCTGACAGTCACTGATCCTACATTTTGAAATTAAGTGGATATGAGTAGAAAAGTGGATCATGTTAACAGTGTTTACTCAATGGAGAGAGTTTACTCTGTGCCACACTGTTTGCAGACAGTGAACCTCTCATGACAAATACACAACAAAGTTTTCAAAAGTATCCACTAAACACACTCTATGTAAAACTTGGCCAAAGAGCAACTGTTCACGTAAAATAATCAAGGTCTGAAGGTGCTAAAGATCATACTACCTGCAACCTTCGTACTGTGGTGAAAACTTTATAAATCAGTAGTGGCCGGCAGGGATTGGGGTGGCGGGGCAAAGGGTGAGGGGGGTGTAAGGGGATATTAAAAAAAGAAAAAAAAGTGTACCTTACCGCTGCATCTCTCTGTCTTCTCTCCTCATGTCGGGAATGGAACAGGAAGCAGCCAGGCTCCCCTGACCAATCACAATGGTGCAATACAGCATCGAAATTGGTCTGAGTGCCGTGGTTTAGCGCTCAGCCAGGTACTGGGGGCCTGGGCATGTTCTCCTCTCAGGTTGTAATGCAGCCTGCACAGAGAACATGCGAAGCGCGCATGACTGTTTGGCCGGCCCGAGAAGGCTGGCCAAACAGTCACTGCGCACTTAGGAGGGTGCTACTACACCTCCCTTGCTCTGTGAGCAGAGCATCCCTGCCCCCTCATGAAGAACATTACGTTATTATCATTTTATTTTTCCTTTGTTTCACTGCCTCAAAGCAGTGGGGCGACGCTCCTCCGCCGTAGCAGAGGAGCAGCCACTGTTACAGATAGCCCATCTTCTGAAGCAAAACAAGCACATGTAAATCGGTTATTACCTGCTGCACACAGTCTTCTATGTTAAGTAGAAATTGTCATGCTGAGACAATTCTGGCTGCTAACTCAAGGCTGCTTCCAAAACTAAGGGGCAAATTTACAAGCCCCTTGCGACAATTTTGCACCGCTGTTGCGTCACTTTGGTGACGCAACGGCGGCGTAAACAATGCAACAAATTTACAACGTGGTGCATCTTAGGGAGATGCGTCATGTTGTAAAGCCCTGCGTCACAATATACCTGCGTCAGGTATAATGTTTGCTGAGTGGGCGTACCCAATTCCAGGGCGCCAATTCCAGGACACCACTGCGTCAAAACCTTACGCCTGCTTGAAGCAGGCAGAAGGAGTGACGAAATACAATAAGTATAGGCCTCAAAATGCATTGCAGGAGTTGCGTCGTCCTTGCGACACGACCCCAGCAATGCGTGACTTTTGGGCCAACAGATGCGTCAGAATTTCTGATGCATCTGTCAGTCCTTGCGCCATGGTGCGCCGTATCGTAAATATGGCGCATCCAGGGTGGCGCAAGGGCATCGCAGGTTGGCGCACGGAAACTGACTCAACTCTACAGATGCATCAGTTTCTTGTAAATCTACCCCTTAGTATGTAGTATGTAGAATCTTTGCCCTGCTGGAACTTTTTTCTGCAGAACCACAAAACATATGTGGAACATAATTAACACAAGTCAACTGTCACCTGCACATAGAGTTAACAAGATTTGTAACATGTTAATTACCTCTACACACCATTAGACCTTTAGGAGCACTTGCGTTTTGTAAACACTTATCCCAATTAGCTGGATACAGACTGTAAAAAATTAGGTAGAAAGTAATATGGTAGTTACCCGCCACTATGTAAACTATAAAACAAACTAGTACACTCATAGGATAATGTCATCAGTGACGTCATTTGAGATATCATCATCATCAAAACTTTATTTCGATCACAGAGATCTTAAAAAATATACCACAGCCTGATACAAAAATACATATATTTGCCGACAGCAGAATTGTTTAAAATACTAAGAATATGACAATTTAAATAGGAAAACATTAAAATACCATATCAAAAATGATACTGTATATAAAAATACATATCCAGGTAGAATATATTGGTAAGTATTACATACTAAAGATGTTGCACGTGGCACTTTGAGTGTCTATTCCATAATACACAGCGTCTGAGCCAAAAAGCCTGAAAAGATTTTGAGAGGCTGAAAATACTACCTAGTGTCTGTGCTCAGAATTCTTAATACCTCTAGATAATGGCCAAGTCCAATCAGCCTGTACAACTGGATGATCCACTTGGCCCTTAGGTTCTCGTAATGCGAGATGTCATGAGTGGTGTCATAAATGATGTCATTGAACATGCCATGAGTGATGTCATGTGTGAGGTCATAAGCAGTGCATGGCAGGGGCGCAAGTTATAGTAAGCGCTGCTAACTATAACTGGTGAATTTCTGTTTTCTTTAGTTCAGACCATTAATGTTGTCACTGACAAATTCACCTAACTATAACTTTAATTTAACCATTGTCTTTTTCAGTGAATTTCTAAGGTTTCTTTTAAAAATAAGAACAGATCTTTTTATGATACCTAACTATAAAATTACTTTAACCTTTGTATTTTCAGTGAATTTCTAGTTTTTCTAAACATAAATATTTAATTACCATACATAAGTGCAACCCCCCACCACACAAAGCCTGCTGCCGTGTGTGGTGTGGGGTTGACTGCAGGGTCTGCTGCCAGGCCCTGCAGCCAACACCTCCCATACAGCCAACCCCATGGGCCACTCTTTTAAATACAGGAGAGGAGGGGCAGGTGCCACCCCTCCCCGGGCTGATTTCAGCCCAAAGACCACATCCCCCAGGGCACAGTGTAATAGTTTAGGGGGGGGGTGCACGTGGCCCCCCTCCCCGGCCTGATTTTGGCACCGGGGTCCCCATCTCCCAGGGCCTGGCATTATCTTGAAGGGGAAGGGAAATAGTAGTATATGGGAGGGACTACCCTCTTCACTGAGAACCCTCTGTTAAATAATGGATGTGCATGCTGGAGTATGAGGAGGGTCTCCCCTCTGCTTTCAAACCTCTCTCTGAAATCACAACAATGCATAGTAGGTGGAGTGCAGGGATTGGCCTCTCTGCTGAGACCCCTTTCCTGTATGAAGGTTGTACATAGTATAGTGTAAGGAGGGACTGGTCGCTACACTAAGACCTCTCTCTGGAATGTCAGGTGGGCATAGTGGGGTGAGAGGAGAGACTTGCATCTCTGCTAAGACCTAGCCCCAAGAATACAGATCTACAGTGTAGGGTGTAGAGAGTTAGTGCCTTTTGCGTATCACCTATCTCTTGGATGACAGATGTGCATAGTAGAGTATGAGGAGGGACTGGCCTTTCCTTTAAGACCTATCTCTAAAATGACAGATGTTCATAGTAGTGTGTGTGAATGGACTTACCTCTCCTTCGAGACCGCTCTCTAAGATTACGGGTGTACATAGTAAGGTATATGGGGAGTGATAGGCCTCTCCTTCAAGACTTCTCTCTCAGATGACAGGTGTACATAGTAGTGTGTGTACATGGACTAGCCTCTCCTTCGAGGCCTCTCTCTACGATGACAAGTGTGCGTAGAAGGATGTATGGGGAGTGACTGGCCTCTCCTTTAAGGCCTCTCTCTCAAATGACTGGTGTGCACAGTAGTTAGTGGGGAGTGACTGGCCTCTTCTTTGAGACCTCTCTCTCTCAGATGACAGGTGTTCCTAGTAGGGAGTGTGGATGGACTGGCCTCTCATATGAGACCTCTCTCTCGGATGACAAGTGTGCATAGAAGGATGTATGAGGAGGGACTGGCCTATCCTTTGAGATCTCTCTCTCAAATGATGAGTGTGCACAGTAGTGAGTGGGGAGGGACTGGCCTAATTTATCAGACCTCTCTCTCAAATGACAGGTGTGCATAGTAGGGTATGTGGATGGACTAGCCTCTACTTTGAGACCTCGTTTTCATATAATGGATGTGGGTAGTAGGGTGTTTGGAGAGTAACTGGCTTCTTTGAGACCTCTCAAATGACATATGTGCATAGTAGTGTGTGGAGAGGGACTGGACTCTCTTTTCAGACCTCGTTTTCAGTTGATGTATGTGCATAGTAGTGTGTGAGGAGGGACCGGCCTCTCCTTTCAGACCTTTGCCCTAATGATGAATGTGCGTGGTAGAGTGTGGGGAGGGATTTAACTCGCTGCTCAGAACTCTTCCCAACCTGTAGGCCGTAAATAGTAGGTTCGGATAAATACCATCTCCCCTAACACTCCTTCCTACAGTGTCTATAGTAGGGTGTATTACAAGATCATCTACTCCTTCTACTTTTCACTATCCTTTGAAAGTATCGTGAGATCATAAGATTTAGGTACACAATTCCTCCTAGTAGAGTGCATTCTCAACTCATCTACTCCATTTAACTAATCAGGATCCCACTACTGTGAGAGTCTTCCGAGATCGTATTTCTTTTTAAAAACAATATACATTTACTTTCATCAAAGTACATGAACCTTTGTGAACCCATGTCAAATTCTAGGGTCACATTATGCCTTTCTCCTTGCCCTTTATACAGCTTTTTTACTTCATTTCCACAACATCTGCAATTTTTCACAGTAAACAGTAATGGCGGCCATTTCTTTTATATAATTCCAGAGGCCAGTCAATCAAAGCGCCTGCTCTCGTGAGACTCACAAGAGCATCTTGCTCCCACAAGATCATGAAGGCTCATGGAAAAAATGGGCCTCTCGCCTAATCACATGGCTCCATTTTTTAATTTGTGATCTCGTGGGACTCTGACGACAGTCTTGCAGCCCAATAGTCCAAATATCTATATTTTTTACCCTTATTATCTCAGAAACTACTAAACAGATTTACACCAAATCCACAAAATCACAATCTGCGCCAAGTTCTAGCTTCCTGTTGAATTTGGTATAATTCTGTTAAGCAGTTTTTGCTGTAACCTGTCTTAAAGAAGCCTATGGAAAATGCATGGGAATTTTGTGTTTTGGTACCCCCTTGTGTCTCATCCCCTGCTTGACGAGTCACTCCAAAACTTGTCATGTCCAAACTAGTTAAGAATTAGCAACTTTTTGGAAAATTTCGTGGATATTTGTCAAACTGCGCCAAAGCTATTAGCAAAGCAAAATAATTTTTTTCTATGGAAACACGATCCTAACCACAACTACCTGTGGCAACCACCACTAGGTATTATACAGGTACATAGATGTGGAGTTAGGAAAAGTAAAGCTATACTTTCTTTCTTTATATGCATTTCATTTTCGATATTTTGGTCTTCAATGTTTTGGCCATGACATTCTTATATTACAATATTCATATACTCGATATTTAGTAGTACAATATCCAAAGAGAGCAACACCTGTTACCCTCCCTTACAGAGGTGGAGAGGCTTGAATCACACAGGCAGTATAGCATCCAAAAAATATTCCCTTGTGCCCTAAGTCTCTCGAAAAAGAATGATATTTTACCTCTCCTCAAATTGTAACACATCCCTATTGGGCAATTTTGAATGAATTCCATCAATGTTCCAGGCATCAAATCTGCTATTTCATGGAATTAGGTCAGGCACAAAAGTATCTGAAACAATCGAGTTTGATAAAATTGACGCATTTTGGACACATACATGAGCAGCCACATAATCTGTAAAAGATCTGATGTCCATAGTCAAATTAATGAGGTAAATCGGTTAGGAACAGAAGCAGGGCAATAAAGGATGGCATGACAATTAAAATGTTTTGGCTCATCTGAATTCGAGGGGCAAGTGTGAATGGTAGAGGCAAATAGAAGAATCCCAAAGGAACTGCTTTCATTCTGGAAGATGCACAGATTGTTCTATCAATAAAAGTGAACAATTATTTTGGCGCTTCCGAACTGTATCACAACAAAATCCCCAGGTATGAATTAGGGAGAATTGTTAACACAGGAGACACTTCTTACAATTTTTGCATCACCAAACCTGAGCTTAAGCCACCCCATGTTAGTTTGAAACCACTACATAGTCTTATTTTATTTTGCATCTTCTGTCAGGATGTGTGATAAGGGTGGCACTCCGACCAGCACCATAGCATGGGAAGTAGTTTCGGGTGTAGATGAAGCTTGGGTAACTCAATGTTGCTAATATTCCAGAAGCTGCTAGATTTATAGGCTGGATCTATTGGCCAAATATTAGGTATGATTTAGTCTGTCATTTTCGGTGTTATTAGGAGCAGCTTGTGAGGTCAGTGACAAATGTGGGGAAGGCAGTTTTGTGGTGATTGTCCCACAAAGCTCAGTTGAGGTGCTTCTCGGAAGCACATACACAACAAGAAGCCTGCTTTTCTGGGCAGAGATTGGATTCAATAGAAATCACTCTTTCCTCTGAGATTTTAAAAGGCAGAGTAAACAGGGCTGTGAGAAGATGGCCTGGTATATGCTGTCCACTAGTTATAATGGGCACCTTGCACCAGTCCAAACGACCCTTATTGATGATTAGGTTTAAAGACAACCTTATAGAAAGCTATCCTAGTGGTAGCTGTGGAGAGCAGCCTTCAGGCTAAGTCTTGAAGGAGTGTAAAGCAGCTTGGTTTACCAGATTATAACCTCTTGAATGACCAAATGAAAGGAGAACCACACCAGGTATATATAAAATATATGTATTTATTTCTAGACACTCACTACTAATCTCTTTATGAGATTAGAGTCCAAGATACACAATATCACAGTATTAAAACGACAGTAAATAGCACAATACACAGTGGGCTCCAGGGGGAGAACAAACCATATACTAAGAAAGTGGTATAAGAACCACGACTTGACTAGACACAGTGCCTAGAGCACGTAGAATCGCTGGGACCCCAAGGAACCACCCAAGGTAGTGACACAGGAGACCCACGGGGGACGTGTGCAGTGTGAGAACACAGCCGCGAACGCCGTAGGAGTCTACGAGGCAAGTCGCGGTTGGAATTTTAAAGATAAAGGACACTTAGGAGAGGACTTTGAGCAAACCCCTTTAGACTTAAGGGGTTCTAGGGCCAACACCCACGAGAGTACCGGAGTACTCGAGTTACCTCACCCAGGGAAGCCGGGTGCATAGTTGTCAAACGGTGTCAGGAATCGTCATTGATTTCAATGGCGATCTGCTGCAAAGTGCTGCTGCCGTGAAGAAGAAAAGTGTCCGGGAGGATCCAAGCCTGGATTGAAGATGTGAAGAACCTGAAAGCAGAGGGGACAGAATCTGGGTCACTTCACGTGACAAGGAGCGGAGCAATCAAATGCCCACCGATGTCGGGTGCTTCAGGTGCGAAGAGGTGCAGCTTGACTCTGCAGCCATGGGGTCCAGGAGACATCGAGGACAACCAGGAGCCAGATTCGAGCTGTCCCACAAAGGATGTCGAGTGCTGGGGTGTAGGTGCTTGGATTGAACACAACAAGCCTTGGCAATGGCAACCCACGCAGGAAGAGTAAAGATGCTTTGGTGCGGACCAGCAAGGTCCGGGGGACTCCCCAAGCAATGGAGAGTCAGGGCACATCTGGAGCAACCAGGGAAGCCCGTTGAAAGTTAGAGTTGCCTTCTTAGGGACCCACAGGTCAACGGACCAGGGATCGCAAAGGAACCTCAAGAGGAATCACAAAATGGCAGCCCACGGAACACTCGAGTGTAGGCCAGCAATCTTCAGTGTAATAACTGCTCGGGGTCAGGGCTACAAGTAACAAAAAGCTCAGCCTCAGGGTTCGCCGGAAAGCTGATGCTTCGGCAAATAGACGCGGTGTCCAGGGGTTCGGGTTGCACGGTCACCACGAGGGATACGGGCCTCAGACTTGCTGTGGGCACAGATCAACCTCTAAGACCTTGGGAACCCACCTCTTGTGCTGCAATATTCTTCGGAGTCCTCAGGAGCTTCGGAGATGCAGACCGGTCAGATGCGTTAAAGGTGCCTGCCTTGCAGGGGAGTAACTCCTTTACTCCAAGGGGGATTCTTCAGTCATCCAGCATAGTGTAGATCGTCGAAGTACTTGGTTTCTGTAGCAGAGTTTAGTCCAGGTGTAATCTAAAGTCCTGTAGCCAGGGGTTCCTAGTTTATACCCAAGGAAGGGGTGGGACAAACTCTGGGGACCCACCTATGGGAGGGTCAGGAAAGAGGGGTGGCTACACCCATTTCCTTTGTCCAGTTTCGCGCCAGAGCAGGGGCTGGTAGCCCCTGCAACCGGTTTGAGCTGGACTATGCACAGGGTCACCAAATGTGCCCCCAGTGCAGACTTCAAAGCACTCTTGGAGTGCACCCACCCAGCCCCAATACACTAAAGCCTGTCTGGGAGGTGGTCACACCTCTCTGTGACAGGAAACCTATTGTCCAGGCCTCCCCTGCCGGAGTTTCGTCCAGCAGCAGGAGGGCAGACTCGTGTCTGTGGCTGCAGCATCCATTTTGTGATGCCAGGGTTCTGTTAAGCTGGCACCGGGTGTACTGGTGGTGCCATGTTTCTCCCTCTAGTAGGGTGGAATCATACCTCCCACCCCAGTTACTGGGGTGGAGGTATGATTCCAAGGTGTTTGACACCAAACACGACATGTTTCCATGCAGCCGTTTTAAAGTTAGCATTTACCGCAAGGTTATAATGCACTTAAGAGTATATGGTCTAGCTGCATCACAAACAACCCCGGAATGAAGATTCCGAAAGCTGCAGAGGGGCTCTACTCATGCATGGGCACCCTCTCCCATGAAACCCAGCACCCTGCCTTCAGGATTGTTAAGGCCTGCCATAGGGGTGAATGATAGGTTTACATGTGCAGTGATATGGGGAGATATAGGGACCCTATATCTCTGTAAGGTGTGCATGCACCACCTTACACAGGCTGCAGTAGCAGACCTGTGGTGTCAGTTTGAATGGCCTCTCAGGGGTGGCATAATACATGCTGCAGCCCCTGGGAGTCCTCTGGGGTGCATATGCCCTGGGTACATAGGGCATAGGCATGTACCCAGGGCACGGTCCACCACCACCAGTATATATCTGTGCCCAGATGTAGTTTGATGATCTAGGGGACCAACAATGTAAATCCCTACCCTCTCAAAGGGGACCCCCACCACAGGTAGTGGTATCAGGGGGGCCTTTGTAGTGCTACCTGCCTTACCACTGGCTTGCTAAGGGAATATCATGTGCTAGGGTCAATAGGAAGCTCCTAAACTTCAGAGGTATAACCAGCCTCCTGGTGGCTCCAGGCTTGGGGTCTCTACACTCTGAGTAAGGGAGTCCATCATCCCAGTAGATCCCAGTAGATCCTGTGGGAACCACTAGCACTCCCAGCACCTCAGCAGCAGCTTGCCATCTGAGGGGTTCAAGAGAGGGGCAGTTCATCTGCTCCTGGCTCAGATCTGCCCTGGAAGGGCCCCCTGTCCCCAAGAACTCAACCTGATCAGGTTCAGCTCATCTGGGACAGTTCCTTCTGCAGTACTGAGGTCATCTCCCTCAGGAGACTGATCCGCATTCTGAGGCAGGGGGGAAGGCACTGCCTTAACCCTACTGCTCCTGCTCCTGGAAGGCACCTGGTCCATTCTTAAAGGATCCAGGGCCTGTTCAGTTTTAGACATTTTTGCCTGTGACCTGGTCATAGCAAACACATCTGCAGGGATGCCCAACATTTCTGCATGGGTCCTGAGCTCAACTTCAGCCCAAGCTGAAGTTTCCAAATCATTTCCAAGCAAGCATTCAGCAGGGAGGTCTGCACTTACCACAACCTTCTTAGGGCCAGATACCGCTCCCCAGGTGAAATTAACAACTGCCAGGGAAAGGTCTGTCCTGACATTGCCAGCATTGGTCACTTGGTACATTTCACCAAGTATGATCTGTTCAGGGGCTACAAGATCTTTTGTCACCATGGTGACACTTGCTCCTGTGTCCCTGAATGCCAAAGCCTCTCTTCCATTAATCAAGGGCTGCTGTCTGTATTTGCCCATATTACTGGGACTCACAAAGGAGGACATATCCATGCCTCCATCACAGACTAACACAGCCTGAGTTGGAACTCTGACTAGGCCAGAGTCCATCTCAGATCCCAGGGTTAACCCTACTACACCCTTATTTGGAACACCACCACTTGGAGCTGAACTAGGGAGAACAGTTGCCTTAGGGGCAGTGGTGGCTGGAGTTGAGTCTTTGCTCTTGGTACAATCACTAGTCCAATGGGTTTTCTGTTTACAGATTTTACACCATGGCTTCTTTTGGCCTTTTCCTTTGTTAGATTGGGACTCCCCACCAGATGCAGATTTTTGGGGCCCTTGAGAAGACTTCTGGTCTTTACCCTTTTCCCCACCCTTATTAGAGTTTTTAGAATCCTGCTTCTTAGAGTCACCACCTTGGTTCTGAACCTTCTGCCTCACCCTGGTTCTGACCCACTTGTCTGCCTTCTGACCCAATTCTTGGGGAGAGGTCAGATCAGAGTCCACCAGGTACTGATGCAATAGTTGATTTTGACAGTTATTAAGGATCTGCTCTCTCATGATTAAATTATACAATCCTTTGAAATCACATACCTTACTGCCAAGTAACCAGCCTTCCAGAGCCTTAGTAGCACAATCAACAAAGTCAACCCAGTCCTGAGTCTGTGCCTTTTGGGTATCTCTGAACTTTAACCTGTATTGTTCAGTGGTTAGGCCAAACCCATCAATCAGAGCACTCTTCAGGACTTTGTAATTATCAGCATCCTCTTCTCTTTCAGTGAGGAGCTTGTCTCTACCTTTGACTGCAAAGGAGAGCCACAAGATTGCTGCCCACTGCTACTGAGGGACCCTCTGTACCTTAAGTGCAGTTATCCATTTGTGGATGTCATCCCCACTCTGGTAGGGAGGGACAATCTTGTTCAGGTTCCTATGGTCATGAGTATGATCTCTACCTCTAGGGACACTGTGGCTGCCACCATGGGACTCTAGTCCCAGCTTCTGAGAAGCTCTTTGAAGCTCGAGGGATTCCCTGTCTAAGGCCAATTGCTCTCTCTTGATCCTGGGCTTAGCTCTCTTAAACTCAAGCAGTTGGCACTTCTTCTCATAAGAGGATTCCCTTTTATGAGAAGCAGAGGACCCTATAGAAGTACCAGAATGATTAGATTCCTGAGAAGGAGATCTTGATCTTCTGGGTAAACTATTAACCCTTCCTGGGGGAGTGAAGAGAGGGCCACTGAGGCCTTCCTCACCTGCAGGAAGAGTTGGATTTTCCAGGTTAGAATCATTTTGATCCTCCTGGCCAACATCAGAGTCTGGGTCATGGTAGAGTTCACTACCTGGCCTTTCTTCTTCTGCTGCCCCACCCACTCTGCCAACCTCATCAGACCCTGGGGTCTTATTGAGGTCATCTGCAAGCAACAACTTTATGAGATGTTGTGTGGTTGGGCTTTTCCCTGTCTTCAATTTCCAGAGGCACACATAGTCCTCAATTCTTGGTATGAAACTTGATCATACTTAGTTGGGAGAGGCCCACTGGCTTCTGCCCTTGAAGACATGACTAGTGTGGTGTGGTGTTTGCACCTACCTACTCTAGTGGGGCCTACTAAACTCTCTTGAGTTGCAGAAAGGGTGTGCTAAGCCCTTGACATACAACTCTAAGTTCAGTCGAACTTACTGTATTCTAGACTTGATTTATATGTACCTATGTACCTATAGTGGTTTTCAGTTAGTCACTCAAAGAGATTATCTGGTAAAGCAATAGCAAGCTTGAATCCAACCGCTGCACACCAATGTGAGAAGTTGGCCTGGTATATGCTGTCCACTAGTTATAGTGGGCACCTTGCACCTGTCCAAACGACCCTTATTGATGATTAGGTTTAAAGACAACCTTATAGAAAGCTATCCTAGTGGTAGCTGTGGAGAGCAGCCTTCAGGCTAAGTCTTGAAGGAGTGTAAAGCAGCTTGGTTTGCCAGATTATAACCTCTTGAATGACCAAATGAAAGGAGAACCACACCAGGTATATATAAAATATATGTATTTATTTCTAAACACTCACTACTAATCTCTTTATGAGATTAGAGTCCAAGATACACAATATCACAGTATTTTAACGACAGTAAATAGCACAATACACAGTGGGCTCCAGGGGGAGACCAAACCATATACTAAGAAAGTGGTATAAGAACCACGACTTGACTAGACACAGTGCCTAGAGCACGTAGAATCACTGGGACCCGAAGGAACCACCCAAGGTAGTGACACAGGAGACCCACGGGGGACGTGTGCAGTGTGAGAACACAGCCGCGAGCGCCGTAGGATTCTATGAAGAAAGTCGCGGTTGGAATTTTAAAGATAAAGGACACTTAGGAGAGGACTTTCAGCAAACCCCTTTAGACTTAAGGGGTTCTAGGGCCAACACCCACGAGAGTACCGGAGTACTCGAGTTACCTCACCCAGGGAAGCTGGGTGCGTCAGTGTCAAACGGTGTCGGGAATCGTCGTTGATTTCAATGGCGATCTGCTGCAAAGTGCTGCTGCCGTGAAGAAGAAAAGTGTCCGGGAGGATCCAAGCCTGGATCGAAGATGTGAAGAACCTGAAAGCAGAGGGGACAGAATCTGGGTCACTTCACGTGACCAGGAGCGGAGCAATCAAATGCCCACCGATGTCGGGTGCTTCAGGTGCGAAGAGGTGCAGCTTGACTCTGCAGCCACGGGGTCCAGGAGATGTCGAGGACAACCAGGAGCCGTATTCGAGCTGTCCCACAAAGGATGTCGAGTGCTGGGGTGTCGGTGCTCGGATTGAATACAACAAGCCTTGGCAATGGCAACCCACACAGGAAGAGTAAAGATGCTTTGGTGCAGACCACCAAGGTCCGGGGGACTCTCCAAGCAACGGAGAGTCAGGGCACATCTGGAGCAACCAGGGAAGCCCATTGAAAGTTAGAGTTGCCTTCTTAGGGACCCACAGGTCAATGGACCAGGGATCGTGAAGGGACCTCAAGAGGAATCACAAAATGGCGGCCCACAGAACACTCGTTGAGTGTAGGTCAGCAATCTTCAGTGTAATTACTGCTCGAGGTAAGGGCTACAAGTAACCCAAAGCTCAGCCTCAGGGGTTGCCGGAAAGCTGATGCTTCTGCAAATAGACGCGGTGTCCAGGGGTTCGGGTTGCACGGTCACCACGAGAGATACAGGCCTCAGACTTGCTGTGGGCACAGATCAACCTCTAAGACCTTGGGAACCCACCTCCTGTGCTGCAATATTCCTCAGAGTCTTCAGGAGCTTCGGAGATGCAGACCGGTCAGATGCGTTAAAGGTGCCTGCCTTGCAGGGGAGTAACTCCTTTACTCCAAGGGAGATTCCTCAGTCATCCAGCGTAGTGTAGATCGTCGAAGTACTTGGTTTCTGTAGCAGAGTTTAGTCCAGGTGTAATCTAAAGTCCTGTAGCCAGGGTTTCCTACTTTATACCCAAGGAAGGGGTGGGACAAACTCTGGGGACCCACCTATGGGAGGGTCAGGAAAGAGGGGTGGCTACACCCATTTCCTTTGTCCAGTTTCGCACCAGAGCAGGGGCTGGTAGCCCCTGCAACCGGTTTGAGCTGGACTATGCACAGGAACACCAAATGTGCCCCCCGTGCAGACTTCAAAGCACTCTTGGAGTGCACCCACCCAGCCCCAATACAGTAAAGCCTGTCTGGGAGGTGGTCACACCTCCCTGTGACAGGAAACCTATTGTCCAGGCCTCCCCTGCTGGAGTTTCGTCCAGCAGCAGGAGGGCAGACTCGTGTCTGTGGCTGCAGCATCCATTTTGAGATGCCAGGGTTCTGTTAAGCTGGTACCGGGTGTACCAGTGGTGCCATGTTTCTCCCTCTAGTAGGGTGGAATCATACCTCCCACCCCAGTTACTGGGGTGGAGGTATGAGTGCAAGGTGTTTGACACCAAACACGACATGTTTCCATGCAGCCGTTTTAAAGTTAGCATTTACCGCGAGGTTATAATGCACTTAAGAGTATATGGTCTGGCTGCATCACAAACAACCCCGGAATGAAGATTCCGAAAGCTGCAGAGGGGCTCTGCTCATGCATGGGCACCCGCTCACATGAAACCCAGCACCCTGCCTTCAGGATTGTTAAGGCCTGCCATAGGGGTGACTGATAGGTTTACATGTGCAGTGATATGGAGAGATATAGGAAACCTATATCTCTGTAAGGGGTGCATGCACCACCTTACACAGGCTGCAGTAGCAGACCTGTGGTGTCAGTTTGAATGGCCTCTCAGGTGTGGCATAATACATGCTGCAGCCCCTGGGAGGCCTCTGGTGTACCTATGCACTGGGCACATAGTATACCATATACTAGGGACTTATAAGGGTACCCCAGAACCCAATCTGGAGTATACCTAAAGTACATGCAATTAATTTAGAGGAGAAAGCAGATAGACTGGGGTCCTGAATAGCAGGATCCCAGTCAGACTAAGTCGAAAACAGTGAAACATCAGCAAAAAGTGGGGGTAACTATAAGAAGCAGATCCTACTCTCCTACAAGGGCTTTGATATTAACCATCAAGATGTTCTTGAATAAATCAGAGTTAAAATTGCCAATGAGCGGACTGTTTTTGGTTCCAAGTTTTTTTTTACAGCAGGCCTCTTTCTTAGTGGAAGCTATAGTGGTGGGAGCTTGGTCTGCTTCAAAATCCTTATGCTCATCAACCACAACAAAGAAAGTATTGCCAACTAATATTGATTGCTCCTGCAGCGCATTCCAGAAAGTTCTGTATTGACAATGTTTGCTCCTGCCTCTTACCAGGGTGTTGTTGAGGCTAGTGAGAGGTGGCATTCCACTTCTGATGCATGATGCAAATCAGTAGTCTCCAGGCAAGGAATATAGTTGATACAAGACCTGAGGGCCAAGAGTCATGGTGAAGCCCAGATTCCACTGCTTGCCTTTTCTTAGCTTATACTTTGTTTGGGCGTTGCCCATGCTGCTAGAGTCAATGGCCTCTTTCGTTGCTGACCCGAAGTAGGGCCAGCAAACTCAAGGACTATGTAAAATGTTGTACCCTGGAGTCTAGCATGTTCTCACGTCTGCCCTCTCGCTGGTGCCTGTTCCTTTGGGCTCTCTTATTTCCCCACAATGAAAGAAGTTTTGCAGCTTCACGTGTCAACAGTGCTGCTTGCTTGGGACTTGCTGACACACAGCTGTGTTCACGCCTGGCATTGTTCACCTCAAGGTTCAAGGTTCAAAGACACTTTATTCGGATAGCTTCGTATCCATAAAAGCACAACATAGCAGCAACAAATTTAAAATATACAACGAGAGTCATAATCAAATCCATTGACGACATACAGTGTACAAAAAATCTTTGAATTCATAAATAATCATAAATAGATAAAAGCTCAGGGGTAGACATCATTTGGCGTGCACGAACTGCGATTCTCAAGAAAGTGCCTGTGCGAAAGACCAGTTCTTCATCGTCCATGGCAAGAAGCCTCAATTGAGCGTTTTCCAAACTGATGGGCATATGCTTTTTAAAATACGGAGTTAAAAACCATTTGATATACTTTAAATAATAATTACAAAAAAACAAAAAATGTAAAATGGATTGACCACTCTGGCCATCACACGGACAGGAAATGCAATTAAGGTTAGAGTGATGGCCAAGGGGAAAACATAATACAAATTTAATAGTACCTGCCCTTAGACGAAGCAAAAGGCTCCTCTCCCAGTGGCTCATTGGTAAAGTAATGTAATTAGCCAGCGGGTGTACAGAATTATCAATAGCCATGTAGCTGTAAACAAGTGATTTTCTAGATTCCTTTTCAATCCTTTCTGTTCTGTATAACGACTAGAGCGCACTCCTAAGCTCATTTTTATTCGTTGTCATTGCTGTGCTGGGATCTAAGAAAATTCTTCCTTTGTTAACGCTACATAGGCTCTGATACACCCCTGGCAGCCATGGATTATCCTTCCCTTTCACACATCCCAAACAATCACTAATAATCTCTCTCGTTAGGGATGCGTTTGGGTTATTCCAAACCGATAGCCAGAAAAGGGCAGGTCGGGCCCTGATAAAATCTTCAATAAAATTTAGGTTGAGTTCCCCGTGACAGGTATACTGTGGGGTCGAGATTGGGACGCGTAATAATTTTCTGCAAAATCTATTTTCTTCCTGTTGGATGCATGTGCTCTTAGCAAAGCCCCAAACCTCAGCACCATACGTGGCTGTTGGCACGCATTGGGACTTACATTTTTTTAAAATAGCACCTGTTCTCTTTGGAGACTAAGGATCGAGTTGGTGGCCTCTTTGAGAACTTGCTCCTGGAGTGAGCCATATGCTCAGTCCAGGAGCCGTTCGCAGCAAAGACCACCCCAAGATAAGAAAAGGTGCTAGTGCTCATCAGCTTCTGGTTGCCCACCGATATTGAACTGAGTTGACGTTTCTTCGGACCACACGACATTATGAATGACTTTTTAAAATTAGTGCGTAAATCCAAACTCTCCATGTGGTTAACGAAACCCTGCACTAGGATGCGCAAGGAATTCGGAGTGCGGCCCATGAGGACCGCATCGTCTGCATAGAGTAGTACGGGGAGTAATTTTCCATTAATTTTTGGAACATCTTGGGTTAGTGTTTTCAGTGTTTTATTCAACCCATTAATATATATAATAAAAAGGAGGGGAGCCAGAACACAACCCCGTCTGACTCCCCTCCCTACTTCTATGGCTTCAGTGACCTCGCCCCCACATCCAATCCTCACCCGGGCTTTAAGATCTTTATGAAGGTGTGCCAAGAAGTACACCAAGGGCTCATCCAGTCCATAGGACAGAAGGATAGACCAGAGCTTTGACCTATTAACAAGGTCAAAAGTGGAGGTCAAATCCATAAAGGCCAAATAGAATGGAGATGCCCGCGCAATGTTGTATTTGCCCACAATTAGGTTAAGGTTAAGGCATTGTTCGTTAGTGCCCACCTTACTACGGAA
This sequence comes from Calotriton arnoldi, assembly GCA_963921515.1. NCBI lineage: Eukaryota > Metazoa > Chordata > Amphibia > Caudata > Salamandridae > Calotriton > Calotriton arnoldi. Next base: position 766,567 of record CAWUFW010006490.1, read on the forward strand.
GCCCAGTTGACAAGGGTCTAAAATTCTATTTTCCTCAGACCACTCCAAGATCCTGTTGTACAGTACTCTCCCTAAAATTTTTAAAGTATTGTCAATTAGGGAGATAGGTCTGTAACAACTGGGTTGAGAGCATTGTTCACCTATGTTCTCTTTAATTATGTTACATTGTGTTATTGAGTTTTTAGAATGTATTCATACAGCCCTAGGGTGTTATCAGTGCAACCGGAAATGCTGCAATTAACAGCTGTGAGAAATTGGGTTGTTGGTTAAGGGGTGGAGTGAAACCCTACACAAGCAACAGCCTCAAACTGTGTTAGAGTGAACCACAAAAAGTCACAATATTAATCTGTGCTTAACCCTCTGTTAGGTTTTCACAAAAACAGTCAGGCTTAAATTATTCATGAAGCACTTAAACAGTCATAAAGTGAAAAAACAACAAAAGAAAAATCCGACACTAATTTAGAAAAAGAGAGTACATTTTAAATAAATATTATGACACCAAAACAATAAAAATCCAATCAGTAAAACTGGATTTATTACTTTTTAAAGTTTTTATTAAAATCTTGCCTCAAAAACTGCCAAATGCGGATATCTAGTTGTGCAAAACCCGGTCAAAGTTAAAAGTAATGTCCATCCACAATGGAGGGCCGTTCGGATACACAAAGTGGATTGGGCCCCATCTCCGCTTACTTTTGGACTTTGATGAGAGTTCAAGAAAAAATGCAGGAGAAGCTAGAGTTCAGTAAAGCAAAGCTGCCAGCGGTGTCTGAGGAGGCACTGTTGGCATCGGGTAGATACGGAACAAAGTTGCGGGGACGATTTCTACATTTGGACTTCGAGCGAGATTTATAATTTAGCCGATGGGATACTTCATCATAAAGAACTGAGATTCCATCCACCGAATTACAAAAGCCATTGGATATAACATAATTGTAATACGGCTGTCATATCCTACTCGCTAAATAGAAATCAGACCCTAACTAAAGAAACAAAGGGCCCCTGATTAAAATGGAAGGAGCAGGACAGGGGAATAACCAAAGAAATACCAAAGAACTCTGCCTCCCTGGAATATTAAAGATTTGCTATACCATCATTCAGTATTATCACAATATACTTTGAATATACAAAATACTTATGAAATCCTAAATATATATCCACAAGCTTTCATTTATTATGGCAAAACTTCATTCTCACATCTCGATTAGACATAACTCTTTTAGTTACAATTATTTTATACAAATCAAACCATAAAGTACACAATACAAATACCTTTTAAGCATTGTCTCTCCACATTACACACAGCCATCCTAAAACAGAAACCAATGTCATTCATACCTCACTCATCTCCATTTATACCATAAAATCTTATATATATATCTATATCTATATCTATATATATATATATATATATATACATCTATATACTTTAAGGAGGCACATCAAAACAATTTAGAACATTTGAAATACTCAGTCATTGATTGCATACCCACACTGAGAAGGGGGGGCAATCGCGAAAAATTGTTACGCCAAAAAGAAAGTAAATACATTCTAGAATTCAATACAAAGACACCGACTGGTCTGAATACCAGCGAAGATCTACACCTCTTTCTGTAATTGACCACTAATACTGTCTGTCCATGCATTTGTTGGTCTGCTAAGATCAGGCAGGTGACTAGTCTAGTACACACACCAACATATATGATACTCCGTCATGCTAAGGTTTCTTAATGTATTGTTTCCAGTTGGTCATTTTGTGTATCTTCATTACGATTTTCCTTTGCGCATTTGTGCATTGATGAAGTTTCTCTTGCTGCTTATAATTTGTTCGATTCTAATATCTATGTTTACATATATTTATGTATGTTTTAGGTGACATCATAGGCGGTACACTGTTACAGCAGTCACCACGCACTGGGTAGGTTGATTAGTTTAAGGGACATTTCCACACATCACTCTGTCAATGTGTATGACTCCCTTTTTTAACCACTGCTATCTCAGACTGAAAGGGACTTTTAATCTACACGTAACACCACCACTACCAACACTGTGCACTGATCACGCACGTCCCTTTCTTTCTTCCCTTTGGCACTCCTCACTTTCCTCTCACTCACCAGTTGTACAGCGAAATCACACCATAGTAGTCTCCGGTTATTTCTAGCCGGTTAACATGCTGTCAAGGCGTAACCCACCCATTGAGTAACTCTAAACAGGACTTAATGTAGCCTGAGGATGTTTTCACTTATAGCCGCTACCCACAATATCACGACTAATTTTTCTGTTAGGATGCGTAATTCCACGTACCTTAGTTCATGCCCATGTTAGAATCGTTAATTTTCATATGCCACTATGGCCCGTATTTTCGTTTGGAAATTTGTTCAAACATGGGTTCATGTACTTTTTGTAAATAAGTTGTGCTTTATTCTGCTTTTTATTATCCTCCTAAAGGTGTTCTTTCACGGCTACGAGTTACAATTTATTTAATCAATTTCAATTGCAAGTCTGTCTTTTATGTTTGTCCATGCCTGTATATGTCTCAGGCATGCTGCCTTGTAAAGCAAAGTAAATCAACCCACATGTGATCCATGCAGTAAAGTGTGGAAAAATGCCTTCTCATTGTAGTTGACATAGTAACAAGACTACTTCACTTACCTGTATATATTTCGCCAATGTATTGTCAGCGCGCTATGTGATCAAGGCTGCATGTCTGGCAGCCGAAACGCGTAATTTGGACCTTGATGCTTCATTAAACTTCTAAAAGATATTCAAATCAGCTTTTGGAGTCTGTGCCCTGGTGTTGCGCCGCAGTGGATGTTAATACTAAGGGATTTCGGAGTGATATATCTATATATATATCTATATCTATCTATCTATCTATCTATCTATCTATCTATCTATCTATATATATATATATATTCACTGAAAAAACCATAGATTTCAGGGCGTTATAGTTAGTTGGACATTTCACTCGTACAAAACCATAGAAATTCCCCCGTTATAGTTAGTTCAGCTAACTATAACTCGCTGCACCCACAATGCACTGCTGATGACGTCACATATTACATCACTCATGACATGGTCAGTGACATCACTCATGACATCACTGATTACATCTCAAATGACATCACTGATGGCTGCATGGGTTGGTGAGTAGCTACATGAGTGTCTATATGGGTTATTAGTTGGTTTTTTGAGTATCAGTATGAGTGTCTGAGTGTCTGTATGGTTCGGTGGGGGGTATTACTTAGTGCATAGATGCATGAATGAGTGACTCACTGTATGTGTTGAAGACAGCATGTGTGCAGGACTGTATAGGTGGATGAGTATGTGTATGGGTGTGTTAGTGAGTGAATGACTGTCTCAATAGTGTCTTTATGAGTAACTACATATGTTTTAAACTAGTATATGTGAGTATTGGTGTATATAAGTGAGTATATGTGAGAGTGAGAGATTGGAATATATATATATATATATATATTCACTGAAAAAACCATAGGTTTCAGGCACGTTATAGTTAGAAATTAGCATTTAAAAAACCTTAGAAATTCACTGAAAAAACCATAGGTTTCAGGGGCGTTATAGTTAGTTGGACATTTCACTCGTACAAAACCATAGAAATTCCCCCGTTATAGTTAGTTCAGCTAACTATAACTCGCGCGTCCGCAATGCACTGCTGATGACGTCACATATTACATCACTCATGACATGGTCAGTGACATCACTCATGACATCACTGATGACATCTCAAATTACATCACTGATGACATCACTGATGACATCATCCTTGTGATAGAGTGGCAGACCTCCTCTCACCCTAATATAACCTTTGATACACACACTCAAAAATACAAACTAACATTTTCAAAACAATGGACATACCAATACCAGTTACAACACACCTATTCAGTAATTCCAAGATCTACACACACATCCACTCATTCACCAACAGTCCCTATACAGTCACTCATACATGTACTCACTCATCATATGTACTCATACACCTATACATCCTGTTACACACCGCCACTCATCCATAGAGTTACTCACACACATAGTCACACATGCAAACAAAGTATCAAACATCCATTTACTTGCATATACAGTTATACACACACTACCACACTTACTTCTACAGAAACTTACACATACTTACTCTCTTAAACAATCACTTATAGAAACACCTACTTATTTGTACAGGAACTCTTCCAATCTCTCACTCTCACATATACTCACTTATATACACCAATACTCACATATACTAGTGTAAAACATATGTAGTTACTCATAAAGACACTATTGAGACAGTCTTTCACTCACTAACACACCCATACACATACTCATCCACCTATACAGTCCTGCACACATGCTGTCTTCAACACATACAAACAGTGAGTCACTCATTCATGCATCTATGCACTAAGTAATACCCCCACCGAACCATACACTCAGACACTCATACTGATACTCAAAAACCAACTAATAACCCATATAGACACTCATGTAGCTACTCACCAACCCATGCAGCCACTTATACACAAAGTGAGAGACTGATACAGATATTTTCATATTTAAACATTACTCACTAACCCATGTATTCACTAAGATACACTTAGTCAGTTATACAATCAATTTTACAAAACAAAATCATCCATTTAGACACTTATATACCCATTTATTCTTCCATCGACCTTGAGATATACATATATAAAACATATTAAATTTTCAGAAAAACACACATTCACTGGATGATGTCATCAGTGATGTCATCAGTGATGTCATTTGAGATGTCATCAGTGATGTCATGAGTGATGTCACTGACCATGTCATGAGTGATGTAATATGTGACGTCATCAGCAGTGCATTGCGAGTGCACGAGTTATAGTTAGCTGAACTAACTATAACGGGGAATTTCTATGGTTTTGTACGAGTGAAATGTCCAACTAACTATAACGCCCCTGAAACCTATGGTTTTTTCAGTGAATTTCTAAGGTTTTTAAATGCTAATTTCTAACTATAACGTGCCTGAAACCTATGGTTTTTTCAGTGAATTTCTAAGGTTTTTTAAATGCTAATTTCTAACTATAACGTGCCTGAAACCTATGGTTTCTTCAGTGAATATATATATATTTATTATACTATGTATACATGTGAAAATGTCTCGGTCCCCTCTTTGCCTTGGTGGCACGGAAAACATGGGTGGAACTGACGTCAGCACGCCGACGAGGTTCTCTTATGGCTCCGATGACGTCATACGGAGTCGCGAGCGGAGCCGTGCTATTATGACGTCCTCGTTGACGTGGGAGAGCTAGGAAAGAATTTCCGTGGAATGCTGGTGCAGGGGATATTCACCTAAGTGTTCAGGCTAGTCCTTTGGGAGCAACTGTTTATGTTGCCACTCCAGAAACCGAAACCAGTGATCCGAGGGCAAAGGCCCTGCAGATGGCACACGAGGTGGGGTGCCCAGTCGTGTGCACCGGCGGGGCAGCGAAGTGACAAGCACCACAACCCACAAAAAAGGTAACGAGGGCACTGAATAACACAGGATCTTCTCTTTGTATCTGGCAGGAACAACGAAGTTAAAATGCCCTAGTACCAAAATGTAGAATTAGTGCTACAACGGTCTTCAAGAGGACCTGCGATGCCGCTTCTGCCTCCCGTACCCTGGAGGTGGCACATGGGTCACGCGGTACGGTCATACTGCGGTGGGACGCACACTCGTTGACCTCTCATGGCACTGCTCCACACTTCAGGGAGGACGCTTTCCATTAGCTATGTTTTCTGATGACATGTTGCACCGGCCCCGTCGAACAACAGAACTCCTTTAGATCCAAACAGACTCTTCCACTCTCTCACCGGAAGTGAAACCAGGCCACGCGGACACTTTCACAATACAACAGCCGGGAATGCACTTTTCGGTAAAAAAACACATTCCTTCCTCCTAATTAATCAAATAAACGTCTCACTGAAGAACAGGGGCCAGCTTCGATCGGTAAACAGCTGTTACAACGACTTTTTACTTTGCGATACCATTACAACGCATGCATTACCACGCATGCGTTGTACATCACGAAGTCATTACTACGCATTTTTTAGAACGCATGGTCATTTACCACGCATGCCTTTACAACGAATTTTGTTGTAAAGGTATGTATGGTAAATGAGCATGCGTTCTAAAAAACATGTAGACGATCCATGCCGTTGTAAGGAAACAGAGGCTGTTCCGTTTCCTCACAATGACGTGCACCGCCCCTCAGAGACAACGTGAAGCAGGAACCACGAGGAGAGAGGAACCATGAGGAGTGAGAGGTAAGGGGGATTGGGCATGGGGTGGGGTTTCTTTTCTAGGGTTTAGGGTAGTGCAGTGGTGTTTGGGTGGTGTAGGGGTCGTGCTGGGGGTAGTGTTTTAGGGTTTAGGGTAGTGCAGTGGTGTTTGGGTAGTGTAGGGGGTCGTGCTGGGGGTAGTGTTTTAGGGTTTAGGGTAGTGCAGTAGTGTAGGGGGTTGTGCTGGGGGTAGTGTTTTAGGCTTTAGGGTAGTGCAGTGGTGTATGGGTAGTGTAGGGGGTCGTGCTGGGTTAGTGTTTTAGGGTTTAGGGTAGTGCAGTGGTGTTTGAGTAGTGTAGGGGGCCATGCTGGTGGTAGTGTTTTAGGGTTTAGGGTAGTGCAGTGGTGTTTGTGTAGTGTAGGGGGTCATGCTGGGGGTAGTGTTTTATGGTTTAGGGTAGTGCAGTGGTGTTTGGGTAGTGTAGGGGTCGTACTGGGGGTAGAATTAGGGTTTAGGGTAGTGCAGTGGTGTTTGGGTAGTGTAGGGAGTCGTGCTGGGGGTAGTGTTTTAGGGTTTAGGGTAGTGCAGTGGTGTTTGTGTAGTGTAGGGGTTGTGCTGGAGGTAGTGTTGTAGGGTTTATGTTAGTGCAGTGGTGTTTGGGTAGTGTAGGGGGTAGTGCTGGGGTAGTGTTTTAGGGTTTAGGGTAGTGCAGTGGTGTTTGTGTAGTGTAGGGGGTAGTGCTGGGGGTAGTGTTTTAAGGTTTAGGGTAGGGCAGTGGTGTTTGGGTAGTGTAGGGGTTCATGCTGGGGGTAGTGTTTTAGGGTTTAGGGTATGGCAGTGGTGTTTGGGTAGTGTAGGGGTCGTGCTGGGGGTCGATTTAGGGTTTAGGGTAGTGCAGTGGTGTTTGTGTTGTGAGGGGGTCGTGCTGGGGGTAGTGTTTTAGGGTTTAGAGTAATGCAGTGGTGTTTGTATAGTGTAGGGGGTTTAGGGTAGTGCAGTGGTGTTTGTGTAGTGTAGGGGTCATGCTGGGGGTTGTGTTTTAGGGTTTAGGGTAGGGCAGTGGTGTTTGTGTAGTGTAGGGGGTAGTGTTTTAGGGTTTAGGGTAGTGCAGTGGTGTTTGTGTAGTGTAGGGGTCATGCTGTGGGTAGTGTTTTAGGGTTTAGGGTAGTGCAGTTGTGTTTGTGTAGTGTACGGGGTCGTGTTTTAGGGTATAGGGTAGTGCAGTGGTGTTTGGGTAGTGTAGGGGGTCATGCTGGGGTTAGTGTTTTAGGGTTTAGGGTAGTGCAGTGGTGTTTGGGTAGTGTAGGGGGTCGTGCTGGGGGTAGTGTTTTAGGGTTTAGGGTAGTGCAGTGGTGTTTGTGTAGTGTGGGAGGTCATGCTGGGGGTAGATTTAGGGTTTAGTGTAGTGCAGTGGTGTTTAGGTAGTGTAGGGAGTCGTGCTGGGGGTAGTGTTTTAGGGTTTAGGGTAGTCCAGTGGTGTTTGTGTAGTGTAGGGAGTCGTGCTGGGGGTAGTGTTTTAGGGTTTAGGGTAGTGCAGTGGTGTTTGGGTAGTGTAGGGGGTCGTGCTGGGGTAGTGTTTTAGGGTTTAGGGTAGTGCACTGGTGTTTGTGTAGTGTAGGGGGTCATGCTGGGGGTAGTGTTTTAGGGTTTAGGGTAGTGCAATGGTGTTTGTGTAGTGTAGGGGGTAGTGTTTTAGGGTTTAGGGTAGTGAAGTGGTGTTTGTGTACTGTAGGGGGTCGTGCTGGGTTCTAGTGTTTTAGGGTTTAGGGTAGTGCAGTGGTATTTGTGTAGTGTAGGGGGTAGATTTAGGGTTTAGGGTAGTGCAGTGGTGTTTGGGTAATGTAGGGGGTCTTGCTGGGGGTAGTGTTTTTGAGTTTAGGGTAGTGCAGTTGTGTTTGGGTAGTGAAGGGGGTCGTGCTGGGGGTAGTGTTTTAGGGTTTAGGGTAGTGCAGTGGTGTTTGGGTAGTGTAGGGGTCAACCAACATGAATTTGTCCTTGTGTGATGTAACCAATTCTCATGTAAAGCACTCCAATACCTGATCAGTCTGCACCATATAAAACTGCAAAAAAACAAAAATAAAAAGTGTTTTGCACACTTCTGTCATTGGGCTATACGTGGCCTACCTCTGGGTGACTTATTTGTTATGAAGTTTCCTAATTTCCTAATTTACTACAGTCTCCTCAGTAGGAAATGCTTTCAGTTTTTTACTTTGATTCCATCAAGAAGGCATTCAGATGTGTCACACATTTGCCATAAATTCAGAATGTTAGCACTCTAGTTGTTCATTAGATCACTGTAGTAAAGCTACTGCTCACCAAGGAGTTAACTGGAAGTCTACTGCTGGTATTGAAAGTGATTGTTTCAGTCTGCATGTCAGAATTTTCTGCCCTAAATTTTTTTTTTGCAGCACTAACCATAATTTCTATGGCAAAATGAACCCCCTCATTTTGTTCCTTTTTAAATTAAATGTTTTAAGTGTTACCAGTTTATTCCAATCAAGATGGCTTCAGGTGTGCCATACTTTTGTCATAAGTAAGGCTGTTAGCACTCTAGTTGTTCTTTAGAACACTCTGGGAAGCTGCAGTAGAACACAAAGGCATCAACTGACAGGCTGCTCCTGTTGAAATATAACAGGAAGATATTTGAGATCACACTTGAAACATGTCCTAATTTTTCTTTCTACAGCACTAACCATAATTTCTATGACAAAATGAACCCCATCATTTTGTTCCTTTTTAAATTAAATGTTTTAAGTGTTACCAGTTTATTCCAATCAAGATGGCTTCAGGTGTGCCATACTTTTGTCATAAGTAAGGCTGTTAGCACTCTAGTTGTTCTTTAGAACACTCTGGGAAGCTGCAGTAGAACACAAAGGAATCAACTGACAGTCTCTGCCATTGTTGGATGTACATGTTTTACTGAGAATGTCAGACTTCATTCTCACATGACTGAGAAAGATAATGTGAATTTACAGAATATATGCTCTCATTTTAGCTTCTGGAGCACCTTCCAAAACTGTATGGGACAAGCATGTGAAAATAGTTTTCTCTCAAACATGATTCATGATATCCCAGCAGAAGGTTTTTCACAGGGTAAAATCACCTTAGAACACACCACAATTCCTGAAATTAGTATGGTACCATCAACAAATGAATTCTAATGTAACTAAAGTCTGTTATCACCCTTTATAGTTCTCCTTTTGGTAACCCTCAAAATCTTTGATTCACTACAATGCATTTCAATAGGGTACTATCATTTATATTGGTCCCAAGATGGCTGCCAGCAATTCCAGGATGAAGTGCTGACAGCCAATCAGATCTCACGATGACATGTGTAGTTAGGCTCCGCCCAGATATATATGTGTTTTTACTTTTGATTTTCTCAGCAACTACTGAACGGATTTACACCATTTACACCATTTAACAAAAAGGGTTCTTTCTGAACCAAGAACCACCTCTTTGCCAAATTTGGTGTAATTCCGTTCAGCAGTTCGGGCTGTAGCCTTGCATAACGTTTCCTATGGGAAATTGATTTTTTGACTCTTATTTTTTTATTTCTCCGCAACTACTGAACGGCTTTACACCATTTAACAAAAGGGTTCTTTCTGAACCAAGAACTACCTCTTTGCCACATTTTGTGTAATTCCGTTCAGCAGTTCGGGCTGTAGCCGTGGCTAAAGTTTCCTATGGGAAAATGAATGGGGAAAACACGTTTTGGGACCCCGTTTTTCTCAGCCCCCGCTTGACGAATCACCCCAAAACTTTCAGGGTAGGAGCAGACCGGAGCGGGCCATAAAGTTTTAAAATTTCGCGAAGATTCGTCAACCGACGCAAGAGTTATTTCAAATAGAATGTTGCGGATTTCCTATGGAAAATAGGTCCTAACTATAACTATCTACTGGCGACCGCCAGTAGATAATATATATATATATATATATATATATATATATATATATATATATATATATATATATATATATAGATAGATAGATAGATATAGATATATATATAGATATAGATATAGATATATATACACACACACCAACTGTGTCTAATCTAACTATATTCTGATTTTCAAATTGAACAAAACATCATTTTCTCATCAAGTTCATATATAGATATTACATTTTCCCTCTCCTGGTAATTGTTACAAATTGGGTTTCTGGTTGACAGAGGTATGCACCCTGTCTGAGCAGGAACCTCAATCCTAGTCAGGGTACGTGTGGTACACACTAAAAGTTTACCTGTGCTCTCTCTCTGGTAGCTTGGCACAGAGCAGTCAGGCTAAACTAAAGAGGCAATGTGTTAAGTATTTGTGCCCACACATACAGTAACACAGCGAACACACCACAAAAGTACTCCACACCAGTTTAGAAAAATAGTCGATATTTTCCTGAGTAATAGAAGCCCAAAATGATAAAAATTCAACATACACAAGTCAAGTAATGAATTTTGCAAGATTAAATCAAAATGCAGTGCTTAGAAATCAATAGCTCCAACTGGGACTATCTGGTCATGCATGTCAGGGGCAAATCTAAAATTTCAGTCCGACCGCGATGGAGCGTGGGCCAAATACAAGAGTCACACAGACCCATTGACATTTCTTAGATGTGTTGAAACTCGGGGATGAGTCATTGAGCAAAGGAGGTGATGCATAGCTGTCGAAGGCTATGCATCATTTCTGAATTTGGGCAACATTGTAGAAGCGTCAATGCCAAGAAGCAATGTGCGTCGGTGTGAAGCCGCCAGGAACGAGGATGCGTCGGAGTCCAGGGATGGGCACCGCAGATGTTGGCGATGGAGTGTCCGAGACCCATCCAGCAGCAGTGATGCGGAGGCGCTGCGTTGGCAAAGTCGGGTCTGGATTGTACGTCGTGGTCGTTGCGTCGCGCAGTCGGTGAGCGATGTCCACAGCTCCAGTGCAGGCAGCAGCAATACATCGATATTGCAGAGAAATGTGCCAGTTGAGATCAACGTTTCGGTGTCAATGCATTGGTTTCTTGGATTGCAGCACCAAACACTCACTTCCAAGGGCCCAAGACTGACTTTGGCACCACTTGGCAGAGGACAATTCACAGCAGAGAAGCCCAGGTGCTGGTAGCAAGATGCAGGTGAAGGCTTTGATATCCCTGAGACTTTAGAAACAGGAGGCAAGCCCGAACAAGCCCTCTGAGAACCTTTAGAGATGCAGGTTGTATATAGTCAAGACCAGTCCTCTCGCTCACAGGCAAGACGCAGCAGGCCAAAACAACAAATCAAACAGCAAAGTGGCAGTACTTCCTGCCAGCACAACAGCTCTTCTTCTTGGTAGAATGTCCTCAGTTCCAGAAATGTTCTGAGTATATGGTGTCAGAGGTCTAATACTTATACCCATTTTAGCCTTTGAAGTAAGGCGACTTCAAAGAAAGGTTTTTGTAGTGCACAAGACCCTGCCCTTTCCTGCCCTGGCTCCATACTCACTACAGGGGTGTATGCAAGCCTTTGTGTGGGGACGGACACAGTCATATTCAGGTGCAAGTGTCAGTGCCTCCCTCTCACTCTAGCTCAGGAAGACCCAACAGCTGGGGATGGGCCATCAGGATGTGTGTGGCACACCTCAGCTCCATTTGTGTGTGACTGTCTGAAGGGAATGCACAAAGCCCAGCTGTGACCCATCCCCAGACTTGTATTCCAGAGACAGGCAGAAAGCACACAATGGTTAAAGTAAGAAAATGCCAACTTTCTAAAAGTACAAAATTACTAATCACAGCTGGTGCGCACTCAAATTCAACCGGTTCTCTAATTATACCCAATGTTCATTGATTTTCTAACTTGGTGTGCACAACCTGAGGTGGTTCCACCCTGCCACCAATTCAAAGTAGAAAATGCAAACTAGAGCGTAATGTTCTAGACAGGACGTGCACTACCGGAAAACACTCCTATGTGAGTGTGTATAAACAGTACATCAAAATCTTTTAGTACATTTTTAACATGAAAAAACTGTGTTGTTCATGAATCTACAATGTCCCCGAAACCATAAATCTTCAAAGCATGTAAGCTTAAGTCTTCAAACAAAAAGTCTTGCCGATTGACTTCTTTTTATCCATACATATGCTGTGAATCCAAATCAAACTGCGGATTTTCAAAGGTCCATTTATTCAAATCATAACAGTGAAATGCAGTTCACTCCACTTTCTAAAAGTGGCATTTTCAGACCTGTTATTTAAAAACCAACATCACTAAAAGATTTTTTTAAATTGTGAGTCGAGAGACACCAAACTTACTCTTCCTATCTTTTCTCAATCCTAACTTTTCTCAATTGGAATTTGCTCTTGTAAAATGTTACAAGGCAGCTCCAATGCTAACCTATGGGAGAGATAGGCCTTGCAGTAGTGGAAAGTGAATTTAATATTTATTCACTACCAGGGTATGTAAAACCTAAAAGTACATGTCCTAACTTTTAAGTACACTGCACCCTGTCCATGGACTACCCAGGGCCTACTCTAGGGGTGACGTATGTGTAATAAAAAGGAGGTTTTATGCCTGACAAGTAGGTTAACTTGTCAGGTCGAAATGGCAGTTTAAAACTGCACACACAGGCTCTGCAGTGGCAGGCCTGAGACATATTGGAAGGCTACTCTTGTGGGCGGCTCAACCAGTGCTGCAGGACCACAAGTAGCATTTGATTTACAGGCCCTGGGCACATGTGATGCACTGTACTAGGAACTTATGAGTAACTCAAATATGCCATATATGGAGAAAATAAATGCTAAGTGACAGATAAAAGAGCCCTTTAAAGAACCCCAGCCTCACTGTAGCTGCTAAATTGGGGGGAAGGCGGGGTGTTCACAATGCCCCTGCCCTTTGAATAGTCTGGAGCCAGGTCAGGAAAGGCAGGATGCCTGTGGACTTCAAATGGAAACCTCTGTAAGCTTCTCACCCACTGTGTATAAATACTGGACCTCAAACACCACCACTTCAGCACACTTCTGGACCTGTGGATACTCTGCCCGGAAGAAGTACTGTTGTGCTGCTGAAGGACTGACACTCTGCCAGACTGCTGTCCTGCTGGACTACTGTCTTGCTGTGCTGCTGCTTTGCTGTGATGACCTGCTGCTTGCTGCCCTCTTGCCTGGGTGAGAAGGACTGGACTGCATCTCTTGAACCCACAACCCAGAGTGATTCCAAGGTCTAGTTGGATGGCCTCCTGATCTGAAGCCTCAGGGACGAAGCAGGCTTCCAACAACCTTCCATCTGCACTTACACTCTGCCATCTGTGAGTCTACTCTGCCAAGTGGACCCTTGGAAATGGGCCTAAGGTGCTCTGCCATCCTCTGTGGATCTAGGGGGACTAATGCATTTATTCTGCTATGTGGTGCAACCCAGACCACAACCAACACATTGCTGCTACTGCATGGATCGGAACCACTGCAAATATTTGCATCACATCGCAGTTCATTGCCGTATTAGAACTGCCACTGTGCAATGCATCCCCGGCGCAGGCCCTGGCATCCATTATAAACACAGCCTCGATGATGATGCTGGACTACGCATTGCAGCTTCGCAGCTCCTCGGCTTTGACGCATCACCCTGACTGGCCGCGCATTTTTTATTCTGGGCTTTGCATTGCAGGACCCTTAATGATGAGGCAGTACCTTGCACTGCAGCCTCACCGCATTTGAGAACCGGGGCATTGCTTCAGCTGTGTGACGCATCTTCTATGTGAATATTCACAACGCTCTGCAAACCAGGATGGAAGGTACTTTGTTTAACAGGCCTAACTGGGTCCCTGTAGCCGGCCCATGCTTCAACACTGTCGCCTTAAATTGTGACTTTGTCCCAGTCAGGCTTGACCGGATAGCCACAGTAGGTGCTTTAAGCCTTTTGGCACTATATTCACTAAAACCTTTAAAATGTAATATCTCTGGTTCTACTAACTGGAATTTTGTTGCTTTGGTATTGTTTCCATTATTAAAAATTACTCTATTTTTCTAACTCTGTTGTAGGTTTCTTTTGTTGTGTATTTTCACTGTGTTTCTGTTTGAAGTGTTGCATAAATACTTTTTGGACTTTAACTACAACCCATACCCATTGGACTGCATCAACAACCTAGCCAACAGACCTGAAATACAGGCTCCATTGGGGTGGGACTCTCCAATTGTTAGGGAAGTGGTTTTATGTTGGGCCTGTGTGACCATCTGAGGGGGTCAACAATTACACCTGTATCATCTACTGAGCTGAAGGATTGCAACCACCATTCCTCCAAGTCACCAAAGTTGCTTTAGGCTCCGCTCCAAATTGCCTCTGAGTTAAGTCTGAATGCTCTATGCCAAGCTACCCATGGTTTGAGCATAAGTTAATTTAGGGTTGCTTGTGACTTCACCCTGAGAAGAATTGTGGTTGCTGTTTGAGAAGGGTTTTACCCCCTCAACCAATAACCCGATTTCTTACAGTTGAGGTCACATGTGACTCATTATAGACTCCCTGATTCCTTCATACTTAGATGCTAATGGAGCAGCCATCTTAAATTGGGCTAATGGCTTCTCACATTCCCTCTCAACATGTATCAAAGTGCCGTTATAGTACTTCTACTATGCTCATCTTAATACAAAAAGTAGCTTGCCCTATTTAAAACCAGACATCAAACGGGGTACCAATGAAAAAATAACTAATCTATCAAAATAGTTTTGAAAAAGTGCGTCATCAAAATCAGTTGTTTGCGGGATTGGATGATTTTGATAGTTAAGACGATAAGGGAGGTGGTGATTTTCCTCAATAAGATAATGGAGGAAAAATTGAAAAGATAAAATGTTCTATATGAAGTGAAAAGGAAATTAGAAGCGGTCAATGTGGAAATAGACTCCTTTAACGACTACCTCCTGAAAAAGAAAACAGACAAACTAATAAAAGATATAAAAATTATTTGCCCAGGAACCTCTGTATCCTTACCTGATGAAAGACTACTTCACTGAAAGTGGTCCTAAATAAGGTATGGATGGGGCAAGAAGCAAGTAGCTATGTTTTTGGATATATCTAAGTCAGTTGGAGATGGGGGTTCAAAACACACTTGGGCCGATTCACAGAACTAATTTGAGACAAAATCCTAAACTTACTACTTCAGGTATTCACAGGAGGCACTTACGATATTTGGTATTCACAGAAATCACGTACGACTCCTAACTTTACGGCCACAGTCAGGCCGAAATCTCCGCACCCGGACTGTACTCTCAGCACCTGGACCATACTCTCCGTCTAGGGCCGTACTCTCTGGCTCGAGCCGTAATCCCCGGCTCGGGCCGGATAAAGTGTAATCAATGGTCTGGAATGCAATTTTTACAAAAAGGAACATTAAGAATGTGTGATAAATGGTGGAGGAGGTCATGAAAAATAGTTTGGGCAGGGAAAAGTGTATGGCCAGACACTACATCATAACCCAGAAAAGTTTGCTCCTTTGCATCATAGTACATGCAGTGCACAATTTGTGCTCCTCTCAGTGTTGACTGGGGAGCGCCCTTAGTGTTGACTGTGGTGTTGATATTACAGTCAACATTGAGAGGAGGGCAAATTGTACCATGATACGAAGGAGCAAACTTTTCTGGGTTATGATGTAGTGACTGGCCATACCCTTTTCCCTGCCCAGACTATTTTTCATGACCTCCTCTACCATTTATCACACATTCCTCATGTTCCTTTTTGTAAAAATTGCATTCCAGCCCATTGATTACACTTTATCCGTCCCGAGCCGGAGATTACGGCTCGAGCCGGAGAGTACGGCGCTAGCCGGAGAGTACGATCCGGTCGCAGAGATTCTGGCCCGACTGTGGACGTAAAGTTAGGAGTCCTAAGTGATTTCAGTGAATACCAAAAATCGTAAGTGCCTTCTGTGAATACCAGAAGTAGTAAGTTTAGGATTTTGTCTCAGATTACTTCTGTGAATCGGCCCCTAAGATCGGTATGGAGATAGACATCCACTGCAATCCTCCAATAATTTCTTTTTTAACACAAATGGTGAGGTTATCGGGCTCGGTTCCAGAGCAAGATGAGGGGCAGGTACCACGGTATTCTGTCAAGATATGGAGTTGGAAATGTCGACTTACACTAATATCAAGTTTTAAATATAGTGACACAGAAATATCGACAGCAAGAATATAGTGGTCAAGAATATCAACTTTGAGGTAAGAAATATCGATTTTGAAAATATAAAAGTCATTAATATTGTTTGCAAAAATATGGATTTGTAAAATATTGATTTTTTTAATTAGTGTTATGTATTTTAGTATATATTTTAAATGAATGTGATGTATTTTTTTGTATAAGTATTGTTTATGTTTTTTAATACATGTGTTACATTTTTAGTAGTTATTCATTTCATTTTAATTAAATATTGTGTTTTTTAGTTCCGTAGCGGGTTTTAGGTTTAGAGGGAAATAGGGTGGTAAGTAATTTAATTTTAATAAATTAATGAATATTTTATATTTATTAATATTTATTTAATTGAGATTTATATTTGTAATTGTGTTTTAAATTTTTTGGGGGTAAATATTAGGGGCGGGTTGTGGGCTTCAAAGGGGTAAAAGGTAGAAAGTAACTTATTTTTAATTAATTAATTATTTATGTTTGCTTAATATTAATTAATTGACAATTAATTATGGTAATTGTGTAATTAATTTTAGGTGCTGGTTGGGGGGTTTATAGGGGCAAAGGGTGAGAAGTAATTTACTTTTTAATTAATTAATAATTCATTGTTAATTTATATTAATTAATTAATTGACAATTAAATATTGACTTTGTGTAATTAATTTTAGTTGTGGGTTGTGGGGTTTTTAGGGGTAAAGGGTGGGAAGTAATTTATTTTTAATTGATTAATAATTAGTTGATAACTAATGTTAATTAATTAATTGATCATTAATTAGGGTAATTGTTTATTTTTTTGGGGTGTGTGGGTTTTGGGTTTATTGGGGTGAAAGGTAGGGAGTAAATACATTTTACTTACTTTATAATTTGTTGTTATTACTATTAGCTTTTTAATTGAAATTATTTTTAATTGTGTAATTAATTTTTTTACAGTTTAATTTTAGGTGTGGGTTGTGGGGATTATAGGGTTTAAGGGTGGGAAGCTAATAAAATGTTATGTGTTTTAATTTGTTTTTTAATTAATAATATTTGTATAGTTGATAATTAACTATGTTGTTTTTTTTGATGCGGGTTGTGTATTGTGTGGTGTTATAGGGTAGGCAGTAAATAGACTAAATTTATTTAATAATTAATGTTTTTGTAAATAAATAATTTCTAACAAAAATATTTATTGGTTTGAAAATTATTTTCTCTTTTATTTAATGTAATATTTGTAGGAATTTGTGATATGTATTTAACATTATAATATGTTTTTATTTTTTCATTTTTAATATTAAATTTATTTTTATTTTTAACATATTTATATATTTTTATGTACTTTAAAAGAAATATTTTTATTTTGTTTGTTTTTAATTTTGAACTGACTGGAGTAAGAATAGTACATTTTAACCCTCCGTAATCCAGAACTTTCCCTACTGTTGCACTCACTGGAGTGGGAATAGTAATTTTTACCCCTCCGCTATCCAACACTTTCCCTACTGTTGCACTCATTTGAGTGGGAATAGTGAGTTTTAGCCCTCCGCTATCCAACGCTTTCCCTACTGTTGCACCCTTTGGAATGGAAATAGTAATTGTACCGCCCCTCTAGTATCCAACACTTTCCCTACCGTTGCACTGACTGGAGTGGGAATAGTAAATTTTATCCTTCCGCTATCCAAAACTTTCCCTAGTGTTGCACTCACTGGAGTGGGAATAGTAATTTTTACCTCTCGGCTATCCAACACTTTCCCTACTGTTGCACTCATTGGAGTGGCAATAGTAATTTTTACCCCTCTGCTATCGAACACTTTCCCTACTGTTGCACTCTTTGGAGTGGAAATAGTAATGTTTACCCCTCCGCTATCCAACACTTTCCCTACTGTTGCACTCTTTGGAGTAGAAATAGTAATTTTTACCCCTTTGCTATCCAACACTTTCCCTACTGTTGCACTGACTGGAGTGTGAAATTTAAGTTTAAAGGTGTTTAAATAGTTTAATGTTATATATATATATATATATATATATATATATATATATGTATATTTAAATATTATATATAATTTTAAAATTATACAAAACATTAAAATTATTTGTTTAATAATTGTTTTAAAGTAAATATATATATAAATTAATTATTATGTATGTGTTTAACTTTTTATGGTTTAAATCTTTTATTGGCATTTTCAAAAGTATCAAGCAAATACAGCAGCAGATTTTAGTCTTCGGGGGTATTCAACCACCGAGAGGCGAAACTAAACTTAATGCCTTGCTGCAATTGACACGTAAACAAAACAAAGAAGCAGAGGAAAAGCCTCCACAAGAGAACCCACCCCCCCAACTGCCCCCTCCCATGCCCACTCACCCACTTGGGGTATTTGAACCATTGTGTGTATGTGGTTGCGGTCATTTCTCTGTGTGTTCCTCCGGCTTGGGGACTTCTAAAATACGCAAGAGTCTGAGATACTTGGGACACGTCAACTCGTGGAATTCCTGTGGCAATAGCGACACATAAGGGTCCCATACCTCCTGAAATTCAGCCCCCTTCCTTGCCAGTGACATGGAGATCTTCTCCATTCCCAAAATGTGCCATATCCTGTGTAGCCAGTTTGTATGTGTGGGGATAGTTGAGGTGCCCCAGTGGGCCAGGATGGCCTGGACTGCCGCCCCCAGCGCCATTCTGTTCTGTCAGCCACGGTTAGTTCTTAAAGGGTATGTTAATGGGTTTGGGAGGCCCAGCAACACATAGGTTGGAAATCGTGGGAGCTGTGTATCGAGATATCTATTTATGTCATGGATGACCTGTGTCCAGTATTGCTGAATCCGCGGGCAATCTCACAGTATATGTGTCAGGGACCCCTTGCCTCCGCAACCCCACCAGCAACTGTCGCAATGCGAAGGTTTCCTTTTATTTATCCTGACCGGTGTGTAATACCAGTGCAATGTGATCTTAATAAGTGTCTCTGTAAGGGCCATACTGGGTGCAGTGTTGCGGGCCCTATAGGCTATGCGCTCACAATCTTTTGCGCTCAGGGACCGTCCCAGTTCCTCCTCCCACCATGCCCGTCAAGCGTGAAATCTAAGATGGCGTATAACTCGGAGATGTTGCCCTTATCAGATGATTTGGCCAAGAGCCACCTTTCATACTGAGGCAAGTGGCCCTGCGCATTAGTGCGGTTGGCGGGGTGTGTGATCCAATGTCTTAGTTGTAGGTAATGAAATTGTTCTGATTCCGGGAGCTCAAAGTCTTCGCGTAGCTGAGGGAAAGAGAGTAAGCCCTCCGAATCGAAGAAGTGGCCCATAGAGCAACATTCCGATACTTTCCAGGTTGCAAAACCCATCGCCGTAGCTCCCGGGGTAATGTCCGGGTTCTCGAAAAGGGGAGTCAGCGGAGATGGATAAGTGGTCAGTCCCATTTTAATGCTAGTACTATCCCAAGCCGTCAACGTTGTCCGGGTTATTGGGGACAGATACAGGCTCCTTGGCCTATGTGCTTTGGAGATAAATGGAATCTTCCAGAGGGCCGTACCCATGACCGCTCTGTCCTGAAAAAGCCAGTGCTTCTCAGATTCTGGGCGACTCCATTCCACCAGATATCGCAATTGTGCCACCTTAAAATAGAGTTGTAAATCCGGGATTCCCAGCCCACCAGCCTCGGGGGGGGGAGAAAACTCAGGGAGCACTTCATGCGCGGCTTCCATCCCTGCCAGATGAACTGCGCTAGTTCTGACTGGAGTTTAGCGATCGTGCCCTGTGGAGGGGAGAGGGGAAAGCTCTGGAAGAGGTATAATATCTTGGAAAGGGCCGTCATTTTGCAGGCCGCTATCAGTCCCAACCAAGAAATTCGAAGGTGTTTGCACCTCCCCAGGTCACTTCGTATACGTCGGAGGAGTGCCCCGTAGTTGCTATCTATTGTCGTTTGAATCGTGGGAGCTAGGTTAATCCCCAGATACGGAATAGTCTCTGAGGCCCACAGCACCGGGAACCGGCACGCAAGAAGATCTACTGTACCTTGAGGTACCAAGAGGTTAAGTGCTTGAGATTTGGTTATATTTATTTGGAACCCCGAAACTGCCCCGAAAGCCTTCAGTTCCCCCATTAAGGCCGGTAAAGAAATAAACGGGTGCGCCAGGGATGCCAGGATGTCATCGGCATAAAGACTGATGGTCTCGTATCCTCTGGGCCATAGGCTCCATATACAGAGCAAATAATAACGGCGAAATCGGGCAGCCCTGACGGGTGCCTCTGTGTATGGAGAAGGGGGTTGAAGTGAAGCCATTAATCCAGACTGTCGTGGTAGGGGCTCGGTAGCAATTTAGGATGGGAGTCCTACATCTGTCCCTGAACCCGAAGTGAGTTAACAACTGGTCGAGGTATGGCCAGTAGACCCAGTCGAAAGCCTTTTCGGCATCGACTGCTAAAAGCATATATTCCCCCTGGAACCTGTTTGCCTTATCAATGATGTGCAGCGCTCTTTTGGTATTATCACTGGCCTGCCTATGAGGAACAAAGCCTGCTTGGTCCGGGTCCACTAAAAAGGGGAGATATGTGTTGATCCTGTGGGCAATAATGCTCGTGTATAATTTAAGATCAATGTTCAAAAGGGAAATAGGCCGGTAAGAGCTGCATCGTTGTTTCTCTTTCCCCGGCTTGGGTAAAACTATTATAGAGGCTTTAAGCATTTCAGGCAGGATCGACCCGGGATCTGAAAAGGAATTGTAAAGTTTTGTGAGGATAGGGGTTAGGGTAGAGCAGAAGGACTTATAAAAGGCCACTGAAAACCCATCTGGGCCCGGCGACTTTGCAAGTTTAAGGCGGGATATTGCTGATACGACCTCGTCGATATGAATGTCCTCGTCTAGGGACTCCGCCTGATCCAGGGTAAGGGTCGAGGTCTTAGCCCCTTCAGATATTGAGCTCCGGCCTCTGCGTCCAGATGTTGGTAGTTATATAGGAGCTCATAAAAGTCCTTGAAGGCGTTCGCTACGTCTGGGACTTCAGTAGCCAGGTCCCCTGTGGTGGTATAGATCTCAGAAACACCCTGTTCTTGTCTTTTAGCCCAGAGGGTATTAGCCAGGCGCCGGCCGCACTTGTCTCCCCCGATAAAATATGAGTGCCATAAGCAGAGTGTGGAGTATTCTGCCCTGTCTGTGTCTAACGCTGCCAGTTGAGTGCGCAAGTTGGATAGTTGGCGCCAGACCCTGGGGGCTCCCGTGCGCTGATGTACGCGTTCAAGTTCCCTGGTTCGCCCAGTGAGGTCCTCTCTCTTTGCCCTACGCAACTTATTATCTGTTGAAGATATAGCAATGAATTCCCCTCTACTGACAGCTTTGAGTGCCCCCCACAGTGTCGTGGGTGATATCTCGGGGGTATCACTGTGTGTGAGATAGTCTTCAAGGGAATGCTGGATTTGTTTTATAACCTCTTGCGGTGTAACATGGAGTCCCGTAACCGCCAGGGCCTAGGGGGAAGAGCAGTCGGGGGAGAGACAGCAAAAGTGTGACCGCCCCTTGATCGGACAGCGCAGCTGTATGTATTTCTATGTCTTGTGTGAGGGGAAGAATTTCCTGGGTGCCCAAAAAATTGTCTAGCCTGGCATATGTTTTATGTGCACTAGAGTAGTATGAGGATGCTTTGGACTGCAGGTGTTTAGCCCTCCATAAATCCACCACCCCCTGTTACCCCAGTCGCGCCAAACCCTCCGTGGACAACGCACCCGACTGGCCGTACCTCTGTGCCGATCTGTCCAGCGAGTTGTCGAATACCAAATTGAGGTCCCCTCCTAGTAGTACTAATTGATCCCCAGATCCCAGCACCCTCTCCAGTGCCTCATGCAGGAACCCCTCTTGTTTCTCATTGGGAGCATAGATTGTACCTATCGCAAGTGACCTCCCTGCAATGGAGAACCTATATATTAACAGGCGACCCCTGATTTCTTCTACTTTCTGCTCGATCACCCCTCAAATGGATTTGACCACCAATATAGCTACTCCCGCTGATTTAGAAGGGGAAGAAGAAAAGAATTGCTGCGGGAAGGCCCTTGATTTCAATCTGTGACATTGCCAAAAGAGGAGGTGAGTTTCCTGTAATAGGCATATATCTGCCCGAGACGACTCAAGGTGATTAAGTATCGCCCGCCTTTTAATCGGGTTATAGAGCCCACGCACATTGAGTGTTAAAATTTGGAGAATGCTTCCCGCCATGTGGGCAGTAAACCGGTTTCCGCTCTGACCAACCCGAACCCCCCTCCTCTCCCAGGAACCCGGAAAGTTATGCAATGCATGGTGTCAGTACAGAGTATAAAAAGAGAGCAGCCCCTGTGTGGGTGAGTGCAGGCCCAAACAAATGACCTCTCAAAATACAACAACAGTAGAAAAAGTAGAAATACAGTCCTACGTTTAGTCTTGTGGTACAATGAAACCACATGGTGGATCCACTGTGGGAAGTAATGTGGTCAGTGACTCGACTCCCCCAGCCCGCCCTCCTGTCCCTTATCCGTACATTATGCGATGGCTGGACCCAGGCTCAGGGAGCAACAATTTTAGCCAATGTAGAAGGGACCGCTTCCAGAGCCGCCTGCCGACCCTTAGTGATCTCCTCCAGGTCTGGTTTGGCTAGGGCATGGCGCCGTCCTACTCTCTGCCAGCCGTTTTGCTTCGCTCTTTGAGAAGAGGGTGGTGTTTCCTCCGCACGCTGCTCCTCCGGGGGATCTATGCCCAGCACACGGCATGTCTCTGTGAGTGAGCATAATTGGTGTAGCCATCCCTCCCAGCGGAAAATTAGGCGGAAGGGATGGCCCCTGAAGTAGGAAATGCCAAGGCTGCGAAGGTGTGCTGTCGCTGGGCGGAACGACCGACGTTTCTGCAGGGTGAGAGCCATGAGGTCTTGAAAAAGTTTGGGGGAGTGGCCCTGGAAGACAATAGGGTGTGAGCTGCGTGCTTTCCTTAGATTATCCTCTTTGACTTGAAAGTCATGTACGCAGACCAGTATGTCCGGTGGGTTAGAAATTTTCTGCCTGGGAAGGCCCACCCTGTGTGCTCTGTCCAGTTGACTCAGGGATTGCAGAGGGACCCCAAGATATGGTGGAAAAGATCTCGGACAAAGCCAAAAATGTCTTCCCCCCGCTGCCCCGGAAGCCACTCCCCTAATATGTACATTGTTCTTCCAGGAACGATTTTTGAAGTCTTCCAGATGTGCCTGCAAGTCAAGATGCTGTTCCCAGAGTCAAATAACCTCTTGTTGAAGGGTCTCTGCCTCTTCCTTATGGCCCTCTTCCCTTTCCTCCAAATCCGCCACACGCTCCCCCAGGGCGTCCACATCCCTCCGGGTCTCCTTAATCTTCTGGGCAAATTCACGTTTTAGAGAGTGAAGTTCATCACCTAGGGAGTTAAACAATGCCTCCATAAACGACTGTCACTTGTTCCTCAACGGTGTGGTCGGGTTGGGACCCTGTCCCACCAGGCAGGGTGGTTGAGTCCTCTGACATGGTCCCCCAGGTGTGGGAGAGGAGATCTTTTTTATGGCGTCAGGTTGCCATAGTGTAGGGATTAGCTTTGCCAGTCACCCAGGGTCTTCTCGTTCGCCGTGCGTGGTCTCGCTACGGCCTCAAGAGGAAGCTATGTCCATGATGGTGGGAAGGGGGGAACCTCCTCTCCAGAGCCACTCTGACACCCCCGTCTGGCCACCTCTCGTAGATGTGCTATCCGGCAGTTGCCCAAGAACACGCTTGGCTTATCAAGGAGGGGCAGCCCCCAAGTCAGACGGCCGTGTGCACCCCGCTTGAGACCCTACTGTTGTGACCTTGGGGCTGGCAGCTGCCTGAGTATGGGCCTTCGTGTCGGTGCTCCCCGGGCTGTTGCTTGCTGCCTCTCCCTAATGTCCTTGGATCCCCGACGTGCAATAACGGGGGAAGCTATTGGGCCATGTGGTGAGCCCCAAACCGTGATCGCTGCACCTCCCTCGTTGCCTTTGGTAGTGCCTGCTCAGCACGGGTCAGTTTGCCCGTCAATATGGGGGGGGAAGGGATGCGTGCAGAGGGGTATGGAACCCCAGCTAGCGTCCCCGTGGCTCCGCTCTGGCACCCTGGGCCACTCTCTTCCCCTCGCACCAGGGAAGTCATGGCTGAACAGCACCCCGCACCGCCCCTTCGAACTGGGGGGGGGCTGTGCGCTTTGCCAGGTGCTGGGAATCCTCCTAATGCGTGTGTGGTGATGGGGAGGGGCAGGGTAACGTGGACCGTGGCCTACCTTCCCCTCGTCTCTGGAATCGTGGCCGCTGTGCTTACTTCCAGCCCATGGAGTCTTGGCAGGCTGCTCCCCTCACGCCACCTCGGGCCATCGTCCCATCTCCCTTGTGCTGCTGATGGAGGGCATTTGACACGGGCCTGTCCGCCTGCCGAAAAGAGGTCACATCGGGGGGAGTTCCGGAGAACCCCGCTGAGGTGCCCCCTCGCTCCTACAAGTCGATCTGGTCAGCTTGCCCATCACCGCCTGCTAAGTCCGGCCTCAGAAGGCCTCACGTTCGGCCCGATGCCGGTGTAACCCCAGCAGGCCCTCTGTGGAGGGGGGCGCAATGCAGCAGGCTTACACAACTGTGGCCCACGCCCTCTGATCTTCAAATGGAAGCCGCGGCACCTGCGCAACCCCGATCCGGGCCTGGGTGCGCGTGCTGCGGCCTACGTAGCGTTCTTCCCCCGCCGCCGACTAGCCTCGCCAGATGCCTCTCTGTGCGCTTGTTCGGGGTCTCACAGGCGCCAGCCCCCCGTGGGTGTTGCTGGCCACTCCGGTGCTGCGTGTGCCCCGGTCCAGGCCCAGGAAGCCCATGTTAATTTCCATAGGAAACTTTAGACACGGCTACAGCCCGAACTGCTGAACGGAACTAAACCAAATTTGGCATAAAGGTAGCTCTTGGTTCAGAAAGCGCCCTTTTTGTGGTGTAAATCCGTTCAGTAGTTGCTGAGAAATTTAAAAAATAAAAATATCGATATCTGAGCACCGAGGAGGAGTCGCGACTCCTCCCGAGCATGAGCTTTATTTTGATTGGCTGTCAACATTCCAAACCAGGAAGTGTTGGCAGCCATCTTGTGATCGGTAACCGAGTCACAACAAAAAGGGTGAAAAACATTAAAAAACAAGAAAGTGGGGCAGGGTACAAACACCCTGACCCCCTAGGCCTGCTCAGGGCCAAAAAAAGCATAAAAAAAAAAAAAACAAATTGACCGAATCCGCGCTGGGTGGGGGAATCCGGGCGAGAAAACAAAAAAAAACTAAGCGCGTGCTCCCGCGCTTCGTTGTACTTAAGCCCCCGGGTGGGCTAGGTCCCGGGGGCAATATTTATAATGTATTTATAATGGATCGCCACCTCCCCCGCCACCTCCCCCGCAGCCCAGGGACCACCACCTCCCGGGGCTTCTTTAAATAATGAGGGGGGGCTTCGTGGGGCCCCCCAAGCCACGGGGACCACCACCTCTCCGGGGCTTCTTTAAATAATGAGGGGGGCCTCATGGGCCTCCCCAAGCCCCGGGGACCACCACCTTCCTGGGGCTATATAATTAATGGGGGGCCTCGCAACCCCCCAAGCCACAGGGACCACCACCTCCCTGGGGCTTCTTTAAATAATGAGGGGGGGCCTCCTGGGCCCCCATGCCCCAGGGACCACCACCTCCCCAGGGCTTCTTTAAATAATGAGGGGGACCTCGCAGGCCCCCCCAAGCCCCGGGGACCACCACCTCCACGGGGCTATAAAATTAATGAGGGGGCCTCACGGGCCCCCCAAGCCCCAGGGACCACCGCCTCCCCGGGGCTATATAATTGATGGGGGGGCCTCGCCGGCCCCCCCATGCCCCAGGGACCACCACCTCCCCAGGGCTTCTTTAAATAATGAGGGGGGCCTCGCGGGCCCCCCAAGCCCTGGGGACCACCACCTCCCCGGGTCTTTGTAGTCGCAGGGAGAGGGGTGGCGTGTCCCCCTCCTGGAGCCCAAGATGGTCCCCCAGGGCCAGCTCCAGCAATGCCCCGGGGTGCCCACCCCGGGACATTGCAGTTTGTAATGACAGGGCGGGAGCCATGTGGCTCCCGCCCTGTTATTGCAAACTCTGTTTTGCTTCGTGGAAGCGAGAGCAGAAAACCTGCTCTCGCTTCCACGCAGCAAAGCAAATTGCTTTTGGGCAAGGGGAGCTGCATGTTAGCAGCTCACCTTGCCCAAAAGCAATGCCGGCTCCCGCAAGAGGCGGGGAGCCGGCAGGGACCGTGGGGGCATTGGGGCTCCCCCCATGGTCCCCAATGCTGAGGCCAGGCCCTGGGGAATGGGGTCCCCGGGGACAGAAGTGGCCCAGGACGGGGGCACGAGGCCCCCCTCCATAAAAAAAAAAATGTCTGGCCAGGCCCCGGGGGATGGGGTTCCCGGGGCCAATAGCGGCCCCCTCCATAAATTTTTTTTTTTTTTTTTAAAGTCTGGCCAGGCCCTGGGGGATGGGGTCCCCAGGCCCAATAGTGGCCCAGGGAAGGGGGGCCACACGCCCCCTCCCTTATACATATATATATATATTTTTTTAACGAGGCCAGGCCCCGGGGGATGGGGTCCGCGGGGCCAATAGTGGCCCAGGGAAGGGGGGGCCACCCGGCCCCCTTCCCATTTTTTTTAATATAAAAAAAAAATAAGCTCAGGCCCTGGGGGATGGGGTCCCTAGGGCCCAAAAAATACTAAAAGAAGGGGGGCCACATAGCCCCCCTTTTAAAAATATATTTTTTTTAAACAAAAGCCTACATCTCACCGGAGGCCTTGCCCCCTCCCTGCACCACTGTGCAAACACTCCTCCTGGCGCGTTCTGAGTTGGGGAATTAAGTCCCCTTGAATACTGAGTTTCCCTGGGGGCCAACTAGCCAACCAGGTACCTCCAGTAAGCCACATAGTGGAATTGCTGAGAGGTGGTCCAAGGCCATGCCCCTTTTTATACCACTCTGCAAACGCGCCTCTTGGCGCACTGGTGGTCGGGTGATGAGGTCCTCTTGTGTCCGGAGGACCTCAGGACACAAGTGGACTTCATTCCCCGAGCAGCAGTGCGCCAGGAGCCGCCTTTGCAGAGTGGTATAAAAAGGGGGCATGGCCTCGGATCACTCTCAGCAATTCAGGTGTGTGGCGCTTACTGGAAGTACCTGGTGGGCTAGTTGGTCCCCAGGGTCCCTCAGGAATGAAGGAGACTTAATACCCCAACTTAAAACACACCAGGAGGCGTGTTTGCAGAGTGGTGGAGAAAGGGGGCGTGGCCTTTGTCCACCTCTCAGCAATCCCATTGTGTGGGGCTTACTGGAGGTAAGAGGTAGGCTAGTTCGCCCCTAAAGGACCCCCAGCAGCAAAGGGGACTTCAATCCCCATCCAAGAGCGCGCCAGGGAGCACGTTTGCAGAGTGGTGGGCAGCGGGGCATGGCCTGCTATGAGAACTTAGCAATCCTGATGTGTGGGACTTACTGGAGGTAATAGGAGGGGTAGTTGGCCCCCAAGGATGTCCTTGGGGGCCAACTACCCCTCTTGTTACCTCCAGTAAGTCCCGCACAGTGGGATTGCTAAGACGTCTTAGGAGGCCATGCTCCCCTTTCTCCACCACTCTGCAAACGCGCCTCCTGGCAGACTACAGGATGGGGCATGAAGTCGAATTTACTCCTGAGGGACTTGGGGGCCAAGAAGCCCTCCTGGTACCTCCTGTAAGTCCTACGCATTGGAATTCCTGAGCGCTAGTCGGAGGCCCAGCACCCTTTCTCCACGACTCTGCAAACGCGACTACTAGTTAAAGAAGTGTTTGCAATATAATAGGTTTCACATTTGCGAGAATTAGAGCTATTGGCATTGTAAATGTAAAAGTTTTTTACTAATGTTTTTTGGAGTGGAGTGGATGTAAGTTGTGTATAGTGGAATTATGTAGTATGTTGTGCTGTGAAATTATGTGAATATAAAGTATGTGGTAATTAAGCGTATACAAATAATGTAGAGTGGGATTATGTGTAATGGAGAGTAATTATGTGGTATGGTAGTCTGTGTTGTGGAGTGGTAACGTAAGGTTTAATCTTCCTCGTTTCCATAGAAGCTCGACTATGAACTCAGTGAGACAAAAAAAGAAGGAATCACTTAGGAGCACTTGTGAACCTAGTCAGAGGTATGAGCAGGGCCACTGGAATTATGCGACTGTTTTGCTGCACTGACTTTCGCACAATTGTACATTTTCTGCATTAGCCACATAATTCATCATCTGCTCCCTAATCTGCAGATTTGAACAAAAAAAGCCTTGTTTCTAGCTCAAACGACCCAAACGTTCCTAAAAATGCTGCGACAAGTGTTACAGCGTGGTGGAAAGCCCTTTGCAAACCTAGAATGGTCACCTGTTTCTTATTGCTAAATGTGGGTGTTAAATTGGTACTAATGGTGTGCAAGCCACTCTTGCTTCCTTCTGAGCCTCTCTTGCCTCTTTCTGCATTTCTGTTGCTTCTTTCTGCACATTTCTTTCCTTTTCTGCACTTCTCTTGCCTCTTTCTGCAAATCTCTTCTACTTTCTGCACCTCTCTTCCCTCTTTCTGCATGTCTGTTGCACCTCATTTGCTTCTTTCTGTACCCCTCTTGCCCCTTTCTGCACCCTTCTTCCCTCTTTCTGCACCTCTCTTGCCTTTTTCTGTACCCCTCTTACGTCTTTCTGCACCCTTTTTGCCTCTTTCTGCGCCTCTGTTCCTTCTTTCTGCACTTCTTTTGTTTCTTTCTGCACCTGTCTTGCTTCTTTCTGCACCCCTCTTGCTCTCTCTCTACCCCTCTTCCCTCTTTCTGCACTTCTGTTGCTTCTTTCTGCACTTATCTTGCTTCTTTCTGCACCTCACTTGCCTCTTTCTGCACCTCTATTGCCTCTTTCTGCAGTTCTCTTGTCTCCTTCTGCACTTCAATTGCCTCTTTCTGTAACTCTCTTGCTTCTTTCTGCACCTCTCTTGCCTCTTTCTGCACCTCACTTGCTTCTTTCTGCACCCCTTTTGCCTGTTTCTGTACCCCTTTTCCCTCTTTGTGCAACTCTCTTGCCACTTTCTACATCTCTCTTTCCTCTTTCTGCACCACTCTTGCCTCTTTCTGTACCTCTGTTCCTTCTTTCTTTACCTGTCTTGTCTCTTTCTGCACCCTTTGTGCCTCTTTCAGCACCTTTGTTGCTTCTTTCTGCAGTTTTCTTCCTCTTTCTGCACCCCTCCTGCCTCTTTCTGTACCCCTCTTGCCTCTTTGTGCACCTCTCCTACCCTTTTCTGCACCCCTCTTGCCTCTTTTTCCACCTCTGTTGGTTCTTTCTGTACCTCTTTTGCTTCGTTCTGCACTTCACTTGCCTCTTTCTGCACCCCTCTTGCCTCTTTCTGCACCTCTGTTGGCTCTTTCTGCACTGCTATGGATTCTTCCTGCACGGGCGGGAGGAGCACGCCAGATATTATGCTGCACTACACTTTTAATTTCGAAGTACAGCTGCCTGTATTAGAGTGATTCTAAGGATGTGCAGGTCCTAATGTACCAGTACGTTTCCCACTTAACAGTGGTTATCATACCACGTCATTTACAGAACTCTTTATGACTTTTGGAAACCGGAATTTATTACATAAAGTTTTTGATTCTTATCTTGGATCCTCTACTTGCTATACGGATGAGCTCTATACAGATGTGAGATTGCTACCTCTGTTAGAAGAAATTTACTTATAAGGCAACTACTACATGTACCCCATCTTCTGGTCGACTCAGACTGTTGAATGCCCTGAAGAAGTCCAATGTTTCAGGATGAAACGCATTGGCTGTTGCTCTTTAAGATTGAAATAATAAAAAAGAAATGTTCTTACTCCACGCCTCATTGAGCAATAACTACCTGTATGGACTTGATTACTTCATAAGTGGTGCAGCTCTGATCTAGCTTATTTGGATTCTTCCTGCACCTCTGTTCCAAATTTCTCCATCCCTCTTGCCTTTTTCTGAACCCCTCTTCCCTCTTTCTGCACCTCTCTTGCCTCAGTCTGCCCACCTGTTCCCTCTTTCTGCACCCCTTTGCCTGTTTCTGCAACTCTCTTGCTTCTTTCTGCAGTTCTCTTGCCTCCTTCTGCACCTCACATGCCTCTCTTTGCACCTCTGTTGGTTCTTTTGCACTGCTCTTGCTTCTTTCTGCACCTCTCTTGCAAATTTCTGCACCCCTCTTCCTTCTTTCTGCACCCCTTTCACCTGTTTCTGCAGCTCTCTTGCCTCTGTCTGCACCTCTGTTCCCTCTTTCTGCACTTCTCTTGCCTCTTTCTGCACCCCTGTTGCTTCATTCTGCACTTTCCATGCTTCTTTTTGCACCTGTCTTGCTTCTTTCTGCACCCCTGTTGTCTCTTTCTGTACTCATCTTCCCTCTTTCTGTACCTTGCTTGCCTGTTTCTGCATCTCACTTGCCTCTTTCTGCACTTTTCTTGCTTCTTTCTGTACCCCACTTGCCTCTTTCTGCACCCCTGTTCCCTCTTTCTGCACCACTCTTGACTCTTTTTGTACCTCTGTTGGTTCTTTCTGCACTTCTCTTGCCTCTTTCTGCACCCTTCGTGCCTCTT
Source organism: Calotriton arnoldi (assembly GCA_963921515.1). NCBI lineage: Eukaryota > Metazoa > Chordata > Amphibia > Caudata > Salamandridae > Calotriton > Calotriton arnoldi. The sequence continues at coordinate 797,491 of CAWUFW010006490.1, forward strand.
TCAGCACCTCTGTTGCTTCTTTCTGCACTTCTCTCGGTTCTTTCTGCACTGCTCTTGCCTCTTTCAGCATCCTCTTGCCTCTTTGAGCACTTCCTTTGCTTCTTTGTGCACCTCTCTCTCCTCTTTCTGTACCCCTCTTGCCTCTCTCTGCACCTCTGATGCTTCTTTCTGCACCTCTCTTGCTTCTTTCTGCAGCTGACTTGCTTCTTTCAGCACCTCTGTTGCTTTTTTCTGCAGATCTCTTGCCTCTATCTGCACCTCACTTGCCTGTTTCAGCACCTCTCTTGCCTCTTTCTGCACCCGTTCCTTCTTTCTGCACCTCTCTTGCCTCTTTCTGCACCTCACTTGCCTCTTTCAGCACCTCTGTTGCTTTTTTCTGCAGATCTCTTGCCTCTTTCTGCACCTAACTTGCCTCTTTCAGCACCTCTGTTGCTTTTTTCTGCAGATCTCTTGCCTCTTTCTGCACCCCTCTTTTCTCTTTCTGCTCCTCTCTTGCCTCTTTCTGCACCCCTGTTCCCTCTTTCTGTACCTTTCCTGCCTGTTTCTGCACCTCTCTTGCCTCTTTCTGTACCTCTGTTGCCTCTTTCTGCACTTTTCATGTCTCTTTCTGCACCCCTTTTGCCTCTTTCTGCACCTCTGTTGCTACTTTCTGCACTTCTATTGCCTCTTTCTGCACATCTCTTGCTTCTTTCTGCACCTCACTTGCCTCTTGTAGCACCTCTGTTGCTTTTTTTCTGCAGATCTCTTGCCCCTTTCTGCACCTCACTTGCTTCTTTCAGCACCTCTGTTGCTTTTTTCTGCAGATCTCTTGCTGCACCCCTCTTTTCTCTTTCTGCACCTCTCTTGCCTGTTTCTGCACCCCTGTTCTCTGTTTCTGCACCTTTTCTGCCTGTTTCTGCACATCTCTTGCCTCTTTCTGTACCTCTGTTGCCTCTTTCTGCACTTCTCTTGCTCTTTCTGCACCCTTTGCGCCTCTTTCAGCACCTCTGTTGGTTCTTTCTGCACCCCTCTTTTTTCTTTCTGCACCTCTCTTGCCTCTTTCTGCACCCCTGTTTCTGCACCTTTTCTGCCTGTTTCTGCACCTCTCTTGCCTCTTTCTACACCTCACTTGCCTCTCTGCCCTTCGCTTGCTTCTTTCTACACCTCTGTTGCTTCTTTCAGCAATTTTTTTTGGCTCTTTCTACACTTCTCTTCCTTCTTTCTGCACCCCTCCTGCCTCTTTCTGTACCTCTCTTGCCTCTTTCTGCACCTCTCCTACCTCTTTCTGCACCCCTCTTGCCTCTTTTTGCACCTCTGTTGGTTCGTACTGCAGTTCTCTTCCCTCTTTT